>OV839566.1:58247216-59447216 GCA_929447395.1 Epistrophe grossulariae | reverse complement strand
CAGTGAGCTTATTGTCCTTCGTTCAATAATTTAATCTAATCCTACTTTCACTCTGGTTAAAATCCTATTTCAATATTTATTTACTTTTATTTTCCTATTATTTTAAATACCGGTGGCGCAGGTAGTTCACGCGCGACGTCTAGATCTTCGCAGTGCCATGGTGGCTCGAATCCTGGAATAGTTTCATAAATTTTTTTTTTCTATTTTTTTTATTTTCTTTTCAGAAATGGCCTGCTCCGCAAAAAATTGTTCCGAAGGTTCAAATTCTACCCCAATTTTTGCCTGTTTTGGACCTTGTGGGAATCTATACCACGCTAAATGCATGGGTTCAACTAATGCGTTTATTGAGAAAATAAATAATTCTAAATTTGCGTATTGGTATTGCATCGATTGCCGTAAACTCTCTTTATCACAACTGGCCTTCAAAATGTCTAACTTTCAAATGGACATAACAAAACTTTCGAGAGGCTTTGAAGAACTTCTCATAAATTTTAACAATGTGGTCTCAAGTTTTAGTTCGTTAACTCTCCCAAACGATCCGGTCGATATAGTAACATCAACTGATGACCTAATACAGGAACCTCTTTTGATTTTACCACCTAATGATGATCTTCTTGCCCAATCATGCTCAACTGTACGTACTGAAAATATATCCATTGCCAAAAAGAGCAATAAAAGGGTAAGGGATCACACAGTAGTAAACAAAATCCGGGCCACCACCTAAGCGGACAAATAATTCTGAAGAAATTCCTTGTTCGATTGAAGTTGTGAATCAAGATGCAGTGCCATGCACAGTTCCTCGCATGGAATGTGTTCTTATATCTGATAGAGTTACCGATCGTAGACCTATCAAAGCTGTTTCTAAGCCTAAGTCTATTTTTATTTCTCGTTTAGAGCCAGATATTAGTCCAGATGATATCGTTTCTCACTTAATTGCTAATAAAAGCATTCCTACGAATTCTTCTATTAAGTGTACTAAAATTAGCAAAGTTAATAGCTTTGTGTCATCTTTTAAGATAGTAACACGTTTGTCTTACTTTGAGTCGATTTGCAAAAAAAGTATTTGGCCTCCTGAAGCTCTTGTTAAAGAATTTTCTACTGTACGTAAACATAGACTCAACCGTAATTTACCCAATAACTCATCTGCAAAAAACTTAATAAGATCAACCTCTTATACCAAAATGTAAGAGGGCTCCGCAGTAAAACTGCTGACATCTTCACCAACTCTCAAGCGTTTTCTCATGATGTTTTTGTTTTGACTGAAACTTGGCTGAATTCAAGTTTCTTAGACACTGAACTATTTAATCAAGAGTTCCTAGTTTACAGGAAAGATCGTCATGACGATAAACCAAAAGAAGTGGGAAGTGGTGTTCTGATCGCTGTTCGCAACAAAATTATTTCTTCATCTGTTGTATTCCTTTTCAGTCTGTCTATTGAGTTAATTTGTATAAAGATAACTTTAGAGTCCAAATTCATTTATTTACTCAATGCATATATTCCTCCCAAAAGTTCAGGCGCAGTTTTTGCCGAACTTTCTATGGCCTAAGACTTTGTAATTGACTTGTCTTGCTCCAATAGCACAATTTTAGTTTTGGGAGATTTTAATCTACCACACATTGAGTGGGTTCCTTCTGAAGATGAATCCAGCTGTCAGGAAGCTTCTTTAACTTCGTTACAATCTGAGCTTCGTTTACTTGATAAAATTAGTTTTAATGACTTACAGCAAGTAAGCTGTATTAAAAACTCTAAAAATAGAATTCTCGATTTAGTATTTTCTTCTGACGCTATTAGTACTCTTGTTCTAGAGTCTAGTTCTGGAATTACTAATATAGATAAATATCGTCCTCCTTTGGATATACTTCTTGACTTGAGCAATCATATTTTTGAAAACAGCAACTTTTATGATTGCTCATTTACTTTTAACTTCAAAAAAGCAAATTTTCAATTGCTCTCCTAAGAATTAATTAGATCTGGTATTGATAGTATAACAGTGTCTAGTAATATTGAAGAAGCAGTTACAAAATTTTATACCATCCTTAATAACTGTATTAATAATACTCCCTCTAAAAATATCAAAAAACTGCCACTCTTGGTATACGAAGGAGCTAAAAACCCTCCGTAATAAAAGAAATAGAGCATGGAAAATATACCTAAGAACTCTCTCACCAGTTGACCACAGCTCTACATTGACCTTTTTGAAGAATTTAAAATCCTCTCAAAAACACTTTACACAAACCATGTAAACAAAATGGGTAGTTCTATAAAAGACGACCCTAAGGAATTTTGGAAATTTGTTAATTCGAAGAAAAACTCAGATGGTTACCCTGCAAATTTCATATACGAAAATTGTTCTTTACAAGAAACCACTGACATTTGTAACGCATTTGCGAAAAATTTTCGTAATTCGTTTGTTGACATACCTCTTGATGTTGACGAAACATATTTTAAAAATTTACATACTTATGCCCAAACTAATTTTAATAATGTCCCAGTGCAACAGTGTAATATTTTAGATTTGCTCTCTTCATTAAATGAGGACTACTCATCGGGTGCTGATGGAATTCCCCCAATACTTTTGAAAGAATGTAGATTTATACTAGCTCACTTGTTTGAGTTTTTTTTTTGAAATAGGGGCAATTTCCGTGCTTATGGAAAAACTCATTTCTCACTCCAATTTTTAAGAAGGGTGACAAAACTGATATTAGGAACTATAGGCCCATATCCAAACTGTCTTGTATTCCAAAACTCTTTGAACAAGTCGTATGTGAGACTCTAGCATTCCATACCAAGAATATTATTTGTTAACAACAGCATGGGTTCATGAGGAGAAAATCAACAGTGACAAACCTCTTAACCTTCTTGCATAAATGTTCTAATGCATTAGAAAATGGTAGTGAAGTTGACAGCGTGTACACAGATTTTTCTAAGGCATTCGATCAACTAAGTCACAACATTATTATTTACAAATTAAAAGCTTTCGGTTTTCCACCTTTCTTTATAGCGTCGATAAAATCGTACCTGGAAAATAGATCCTATCAGGTAAAATTCCGAAATTCTCTTTCAAACCTCTTCACTGCTCACTCAGGTGTTCCTCAAGGAAGTCATCTGGGCCCATTTTTATTCATTCTCGCTATAAATGATGTAATATCATGTATACGTTCTAGTGAAATTCTCATATTTGCTGATGATATGAAGATTTTTAAGGCAATAAAGGCTTACCATGACCATGTTCTTCTGCAAGACGATATTGATAGCATTACTGTTTGGTGTGGAAAAAACGGCCTGTCTCTCAACCCTTCCAAATGCCAAACAATTACTTTCTCAAGAAAACGGGTTGCAAGTGCTTTTGATTATTCTATTTCGCAACAGAAACTTGGCCGTGTCTTTAGCTTTAAGGACTTGGGTGTTCACTTCAGCTCTAATTTAGAATTCACTGAACACATAAACTACATTGTAAACAAAGCGAGCTCCATGCTCGGGTTTATAAAACGTTGGGCAAAGGAATTAAACGATCTTTATGTTACTCTTTCATTATACAATTGTTATGTGCGACCACATCTTGAGTACGCCTCACAAGTATGGACTCCCTTCTATGAAATTCATAAAAGCCGAATTGAATCAATACAACATAAATTCATTCGCTTTGCTCTGAAAGGTCTTCCTTGGGCCGATCCGTTCAATCTACCACCATATGAACATCGGATTCAGCTCCTGCAGGTCCGAACATTGTACCAAAGGCGTGTTAATAATGATTTATTATTTCTTCACCAACTCATTAATGGTCAAATTGACGCTCCTGATTTGTTGGCCTAAATTACCGTAGAGGATCCCACCATCTGCGAAGATTTGAACTTTTACATGTCGATTTTCATAGAACTAACTATGACATACATGAGCCTCTTAACCGTATGAGCAGGCTTTTCAATTTAAATGCTTCCTCTGCTGATTTTAACACGAGTAAAATTGGATTAAAAAAAGCGTTTCGAACCAGTGCTCCACGGTCGTGATTGTTTTTATTTATTGACATTAGACCATTTTGTTCTGTATAATTCTGTATTATTGTTTATTTTTATGTATATTGTATATGTTTAATTTTGTTACTATGTATTATGTTTTTATATTTGCATGTGTTAGTAGTTTGCATTATTTTTACTAATTTACTAAACACTAACACATGCACTTATCATGAGCCTCTGATTGTAGTTTGCAGCTTGATCTGAGATCACTACTACAAAGAATCTGAAGTGTAAAAAAAAAAAAATAAAGGTAACCTAGAGAGCATATCAGCCACTGCCATTTGCTTTGCTGGGCGATACTTAAAATCATAGTCATAGCTCGAAATTATAACAACCCATCTTTGCAGCCGTGAGGCTGTTATATTAGATGTACCTTTATTGGTGTTAAATATTTCTTGAAGAGCTTGATTGTCACTGCATAGCTGAAATTTATGACCGTACAAATATTTATCAAATTGTTGTACCCCGAAAATGACAGCCAATGCTTCACGATGTACTTGGGAATACCTACTTTCAGATTTCGATAATGTACTCGAGACAAAACTTATGGGTTTTTCTTGGTTATTTATAACATGGGCAATATAAGCCCCCACACCTTTAGGGCTAGCATCACAAAAATGGATTATTGTTTTCTTTGGATCATAGATTTCCAAAATATTGTATTTAAGAATCAGTACCTTAGCCTTATCAAAACATCTTTGTGCTTGCATTGACCAAACAAATTTATTCCCTGTACCTAAAAGGTCATACAAGTCGCTTAGTTTAGTAAACAGGTTTGGAATGAAACTACTGTAATAGTTTAGTAAACCCAAAAAAGATTGTAATTCCGTTAAATTTGTAGGACCTGCAGCTTTACGAATTGCGTCTGCTTTAGCAGGGGCCCTACTATGTAACTTGCTTCTACTTTCGAATCGATTCGAAAGTTGTTTTCAATGCTTATAATAAGTGGTAATATGTATGAAAGTGGGATCAAATTTTGGTGCTTTCGACCTTTCGCCACAGAATCTTCAACTAGCGCTGTTCTATTTCCGTTTATACGCGTTTGCTAAAGAATTAGCGAGCTGAGATTTTGCGAATTCGAACATTTTTATTGTAGAATCGATTAAAATAGTTGGGCCCCAGGATCTGGCTGAATTTTGGATTCCGAAATAATATGGCCGAGGTATTTTACCTCTTTTTCAAAAAAAAAATGCACTTTTCCATTTTAATTCGTACTTTATGGTCATTTAATATTTTTAAAACTTCCATAAGGGTATTCTTACAGCTTTCCCATGAATCACCACAAACCAAAATGTCGTCTATAAATATTGCAATGTTTTCTATACCCACCAGTTGATACTGGTGACTTTACACCATTTGGTAACATGGTATAGCGAAATAAACCTAAATGAGTATTAATTACGAAGTATAATTGAGAACTTTCAGAAAGTTTAAGTTGCATATATGCCCCTGACAAATCGATTACACAAAACCATACACCGCCTGCAATACTTGCGAAAATGTCCTCTTTAAGAGGTAAAGGATACAAATTTGAGACCACATATCGGTTAAGCGTGACTTTACAATCTATACAAATCCTTATTTTACCCCCTGGCTTTGAAATAATTACTATTGGAGACGCAAACTTACTATACTCAATTGGTTCGAGAACCCCATGTTGCAAAGCCTTTTCAACTCTTCCCCTACCTTGTCCCTTAATTTATATGGAACAGGATATGCTTTATAGAATATTGCAGCTGTATCAGGCTTTAATACAACCTCAGCCGTAAATTTTTCAATGCAATGGTTTGGCCCGTTTTTGATTAAATTTGGAAACTTCTTTGCTATTAATTCTCTAGTTTGTTTTTTTTTAGATAAATTATGTATGAGACCCATAGACCGGGAGGCGGCAATACAAATTCCCACCCATCGATATAAAGAAAAAATTTTCATAAAATATTAATAACTTACTGGATGTCTAAAACTCATGCTTGAAATTTTAACTAAAGCAAGTTCAAGCCATTACCTTTCCGAATTTTATAACTTGTTCATACCAAATCCTTACCAGTTGGTAGAAATGACTAAGTGAACTGAAATTATGGTGAACTTGTATTTTTAACTTCAACTTGTGGAGTTAACAGTAGAAAAAAATTTCATTACAGGATATTGGTTTTGTTTTCTAAAAACTTTCCCCATTTTTGCAGTCTCTGAAAAAGTATGAAACTTAGCAAAGTTCATCTTAGATCAGAAGTTATAATTATTTTAATCTAATAAGAAAGCATTTTTTAATTATTTTTTTTCAAATAGCAGGTAATTAATTTATAATTTAGAATTTTTCGTATTGGGAAGTTAGAGTGAAAACGATTGATTACATGAGATCTTGCTCAAAACAAATTAAGCATGGCATTTTATATACTTGTAAGGGTTTTGTAATTGCATTTATTTTATCATTTATGCATGCTTGCATAATTAATAATTAAAACAAATAATTATCAAAAAGAAAGCAATTTGAAAGTGAAAATCGGCACTAACAAATTTGAATACAACTTTAAAAATATTTGCATGGAAGCAAAATTTTTGATGAAAATTTATAAATTTTCGGTCAAAATTCTGACAACAGATTTCCCATAAACCTACATTAAAAAAATGTATGTATATGTTATATTGGTAGGGTTTTAGTTTATTTTTTAATCGGAGAAACCATCAGATAAATGCATGGTGGGTGGGATTTTTATATTGCCGCCTCCCGCTCTACCACATTGTCATTTTAAAAAAAAATCCGTTTTCCAATTTGGAAAGAGTCCATTCAAACCAGGTTTCCCTCAGTTATAACTGAAACACACGCCCCTGTACTCAACTGCCTCAGATAGCATTCGTACTGCTCCTCGGTACCCCTTTCTACGATTTACTGGAGGACGTGCATGGCAATTCTTTGCTATGTGGCCTATTTTGCCACAGTTGAAACATTTCCAGAACTTAGCTGGACACTCGTCAAAATCGTGTATTTTATTGCATTTGGAGCATTTTTTATTTGGCTTAAGATTCACATTACGCCTTGGTTAATTACGATGCATGTGGCTTTGATTTTGCCACCCTCTTTTCGTTGTCTACGACTAAAACTCCACCTTCTGAGATTTGCCTATTTTCTCCTCTGGTCATTTCAAAATGAACGGCACTTTTACATGCACTTGCAAATGTTAGGTCTTTTTTTGCAAAAGCTGTTGGCGCAGATCACTAACTATTGCACTAACTCCGAATATTTTTTGTTTCGGGTTTTGTAGGTAACAATATTCTACGTAATTGCTTTGATGCATCAGGTCCTTCTTCAATACATTTTTCCGGCTTCTTTTTTCTTCATATAAATTGAAACGGGAAAAGTTAAAAGTTGGCGAACCTTTGCGGCTCCGACTGCAGCTCCGTCTGCAGTTGCGTTCCATTCTGCTCGTAGCATTGATTTTGTGTGTATTTAATATTTTGACAGATGTTCCAGCTCCGACTCCGGCTGCGGCTCCGTCGCACTGTGTTCAGTCAGTAAGTGTGTTTGTTTCACATTCAGACCGCTCCAAGAAGATTTTGAGGAAATTTCGCAGTAATCTACTAGATTACGAAATCTGAAAATGTATGGGTAATCTTGTTGATTTTGATGAGATTTGGTGATTTTTGCTTGAAATCTAGATTTTGATTCGGTGTGTAAAGGCTATAAGATTGAACTTGCATAGGTCTAGTGTCTTTAATTTTACGATATTTTGAGTTCAATTGTCCTTGAATGCAACTATGAAAGTTATGTTAGTTATTGTGCCGGAAATAATTTAGCACAGTTGTGATGGATGTTATTTTGGGATTATTTGAACAAGTTTTGTGGTTAAAATGCAAATGACAGTACATATTTGTTTGCGCAAGATCAGATTACATTTTCTTGCTCCTGGTAGTGCGCCCGCATAATTTTGCACCATGTGCATTTGCACATATGGTTGGTCCGGCCCTGTACGTTGGTATTAAATGATAAGCTGCCGTTAACATCATGTGGTGCACCGCTTCACCGCACGTAGATTTGTGATTATACTTGTTGTTTGTGTGTAGGTACCTACTTAAAAGAAATTAAATTTGAAAGACTTTCAGACTCATTCGCTTTACAATGATAATATTGTATCCCCTAATCATATAAAGAGTATATAAAAATTTATGGTTAATAGATGTTGTAGGTTTTTCTTGTTCACTGGAATCGAGTAGCTTAGCTACCACCAGCAAAAGTGAGTCTTTCGAACTCCTCAGAATTGCTAGCCACGTAACATAATCTCTACTGGGTTCACTATTTGGCACCCTATCTTCAACATCAGTGCGTGATCGCACCCAAACCGAAGCATCACACCAACTTTTAATCAAAGATCATTGTATTCATTATTCATAAACTTTGTGTGCATGTTCACTTCATCAGTGCCTAAATACTCAATTAATCTGTAAAAAAAAAAAAAAAAACAAAAAAAAAAAAAAACCGCCTGACACTCTTCTCAAGCTGTCCAGCATCTGTAGAAGACAGCTACGTTAACCTTCATGTGGTGTTGTTTCAAATAGACACCAATAACAATCACCACCTATTCTATGATATCCAACCAATATCACCATTATCAACACTGCACCTCATCACATACCCACCAAAAGTCAACCAAAACCAAAACGTTTTATCAATCAAAACCCCAGCTTGCACAACCTGCACCACAATCATAATCAACATAATCGAAAACATAGTTAAATTAATTAACTATTCTAAATCATCGTTAAAAAAAAAATATATATAAAGTAACAAAACATAATTTGTGTGTCTCATCATATTATAGAGTAATAAAAAAAAAAAAATCTATATATATATATAATTAATTCGTTCAACTTGGTAAACAAATTTTTACTCAAATGATAATCATTAAGCTGCACCTGAAAAGAGATCGGTGATTAAACGAAAACTTAAAAGCTGCTGTGCACAACACCTTTAGGAAGTCGGTAAGTCCTATCGTAGTTAAATATCTTGTATTGTTGTCAAATTGAACGAAAAATCGTAAAAGATAATTGAACTAATGAATCCTCAATTCATATAAATTTATAAATTTTTTTTCTCCTTTGAGTGCTTACACACGAGTTTG
The DNA here is from genome assembly GCA_929447395.1 of Epistrophe grossulariae. Taxonomy (NCBI): domain Eukaryota; kingdom Metazoa; phylum Arthropoda; class Insecta; order Diptera; family Syrphidae; genus Epistrophe; species Epistrophe grossulariae. The sequence continues at coordinate 59,438,086 of OV839566.1, read as the reverse complement.
AGTGAAAATAAAAATACTGGCAAAAAAAAATATACATTTTTGTAAATTTTATTGAGAGAAATTGTTTTCGTTGTGTTTGTTCTCTTTGAAATTAAACGGCTATCGTAATTGAACTCAGATTGGCTTTGAGTATGTTCTTTTCACTCAGGCTCTGGGCTCTGACTTAAGCTTTATTTATGTTGTTTTCCATTGGTTTCACTCAGGGATTCACTCATTCTAACATCCAATGGAACAATACTAACTACTTCTACTCAACTTAGAAAATTTGTCATTATATTGGTGAATCATTGTGAACATTTCATGTTATCGAACAGGCATACAATCAAACAGAGTCCGATGATTACTTTTGACATTTGAGTGAGTTTGTTTTGAAGTTATAGCTTAAATGTATTAGTGCTTCTTGAGTGGATACTGATTTCAAATCGAGAAGCGAAATTTTCTTCTGAGAAGCGTCGGTTGACCGTTTTTTTTTGCAAATGGAATGTTTTCAGAAGAGTTCTTTTTGATTCTGGACACTTCCAGACGTCCAATGGAAAACGACATTAGGTTCTAGTTGTTAAATTTTTTTATATTGAAATACCTAAACTTTTTATATTATAATTATATTGATTAACACCGAATTAATATTAAGCTTGTAAACATATATTTCTGAAATGATGAGCTCGCGTTATTAATGTCGTTTTCCATTGGTTTCACTCAGGGATTAACTCATTCTTAAATCCAATGGAACAAAGTTAGCATTCTTCTACTCAATTTAGAAATTTTGTCTGTATTGGTGAATCATCGTGAACATTTCATGTTATCGAACAGGCATAAAATCAAACAGAGTCTGATGTTTACTTTTGACATTTGAGTGAGTTTGTTTTGAAGCTATAGCTTAAATGTATTAGTGCTTCTTGAGTGGATTCTGATTTCAAATCGAGAAGCGAAATTTTCTTCTGAGAAGCGTCGGTTGACCGTTTTTTTGCCAATGGAATGGTTTCAGAGTTCTTTTTGATTCTGGACGCTTCCAAACGTCCAATGGAAAACGACATAAATCTTTGAATTTTTGAATTTTAATAAATGACAGATCTTTATGTATTTATTGTCAATTGAAAACTTTTATTTTTATTCACGCGATTGATTCTGAATAATGCAGTGAATTTCTTTGTGCAAAGGGGAGGGTACTAGTGATGTTGCATTTCAACGATGAAAGTGAGATAAGTGCATCTTGAGAATTTACTTACCTGAACATTAGGGGTTATTAAGAAATTTATAAGAGTGGCTCAATTGCAAAGGAGTTTTAGATCTTTTATAAAAGAAATAAAACCGAGGGGGGATACACTCTGGATACCCGGCTTACATCTAAGGGATCCCAAACAGAATTTAAATCAGCCTTATTTTTTGTTTGTTTTAGTTAACAGGTCTTGCAATTGTTATTGGCATGAATTGCAGCGTACGGTAGTTCAGCGATAGGCTATAGCTTAAATGTATTAGTGCTTCTTGAGTGGATTCTGATTTCAAATCGAGAAGCGAAATTTTCTTCTGAGAAGCGTCGGTTGACCGTTTTTTTGCCAATGGAATGGTTTCAGAAGAGTTCTTTTTGATTCTGGACGCTTCCAAACGTCTAATGGAAAACGACATAAATCTTTGAATTTTTGAATTTTAATAAATGACAGATCTTTATGTATTTATTGTCAATTGAAAACTTTTATTTTTATTCACGCGATTGATTCTGAATAATGGAGTGAATTTCTTTGTGCAAAGGGGAGGGTACTAGTGATGTTGCATTTCAACGATGAAAGCGAGATAAGTGCATCTTGAGAATTTACTTACCTGAACATTAGGGGTTATTGAGAAATTTATAAGAGTGGCTCAATTGCAAAGGAGTCTTAGATCTTTTATAAAAGAAATAAAACCGAGGGGGGATACACTCTGGATACCCGGCTTACATCTAAGGGATCCCAAACAGAATTTAAATCAGCCTTATTTTATGTTTGTTTTAGTTAACAGGTCTTGCAATTGTTATTGGCATGAATTGCAGCGTACGGTAGTTCAGCGATAGGCACAAGTACCCACCCCACCGTCGAGCTGGTCAATGGAGTGAACTAGCATGCCAAGCCGTGTCCAATGGTCTGAACAACTTATTTTCCGTACCATGGCAGACTCAGGGAATCCTGAGTATGTTATGGTGAGGCGTATCATGGCTTGCAGTTAGATAAGAACATCAAAATCCGTTACAATATAAAATAAAGATTTCCAAATCTCGTGGAATCGTTCACACCACACATAAACTAGATTTTGTTTGAGATTTCAAACAAATTCCAGTGTTGATAGAAACTAAAAAAAAAAAAAATTTCCCAAAACAAGTAGGTATACGCATTTCCTTTTTTTTCTCGCTTTCTGTTGAAAATATGCGTAGCTGGCTGAACAGAAAGCGACGGAGCCGCAGCCGGAGTCGGAGCTGGAACATCTGTCAAAATATTAAATACACACAAAATCAATACTACGAGCAGAATGGAACGCAACTGCAGACGGAGCTGCAGTCGGAGCCGCAAAGGTTTGCCAACTTTTAACTTTGCAGACACATGCGAGCAGGATGATTGCAAATGCATTTACGGCTTTTAGGGCAGTTTTCGCATATAGTTTGAATACCCTTATGGCCTATATGAAAGTTTGCGACCACTGATATAGATATAGAATTAGCAATACACGTGAGAGTCGCAAACGTTTTCAACTTTTTAAATGAGTTTTCATTTTATTTTTGTGTTGCAAGGCCGATAAGTTTTTGTTTTGCATGCTTGCCATAAAACACGCCTATTATTGCCGAATATAAAATAAGTTAAGAGTTCGCGAAAAAATGTGGCTTCGGCTGCAGTTCCGTTCCATTCTGCTCGTAGCATTGATTTTGTGTGTGTTTAATATTTTGACAGGTGTTCCAGCTCCGACTTCGTCACATTGTGTTCATCCACTTGAGAACATCAAAATGACTTGAAGCATGGTTAGTGTCCCATATTCCTGAAGTTAAAAGTACCTCTTCGTGCATGCTTATTTTGAAATTGACAAAGCAACTGATAAATTTATGTCTGCTGCAGAAAACGTGCAAGGCATATTTAAACCATTGCCCCAATCCTAAAAAGATATCGACACCTCTGCCCTTAGATGTTGGGTATATGTATATGGTATTTTCAACTTAATTTCCCGTTATGCACCTATTTGGATGAATTAATTAATTAACAAGAATTAACCTCAATTTTGTTATATCGTTAAGATTTCGTTAATTCGCTGATTAAAAACAATTCATGTTTGATTTGAGTTTATAAATAGGTAGATACAGATGTTGTAGGTACTTGTTACACACAGATTTATGATTTTGGTGTGATCAAATACTGTTTAAAATGGGAAATACAAAAAAATGATGATAGACAAATCTAATAAATAATTTGCAAACCAAATAAAACAATTTAATGTTCATTGTGGTTACCTATTCATCCCAAGAAAAATCCCCTGAGCCATGATTACACATAGGTATTACCCTAGCTAAAAATAGCATTTCTGGTTTGTTCTTTTTTTTCAATTCAATACATACATACGTAACAAAAATGTATGTATTGTATTTATTTTGTACTTCTCAAGTGAGCTTTTTCGTGAGGTAAACAAGAGTTGTTAAATAGCTGGAATAAGAAGATGGGTAGACGATTTTTTCTCAAATCAATAACTTTTTTTTTCTGAGTTTGTTTTTGCTCTGATGGTTCAAATAAAGCTTTTTTGGTAATGTGGTCAAATAAGGGGTTACTTTCTCATGGCCTTTTTTCTGGAATTAAGCTTGGAAGTTCTGCTGTGTCGCCAACAACACAGTAGAGAGTGGAAAACACAAATCCAGAGATGTTAAGATTTGAAGTACATTTTTGATTTGGAGAAAAATTTGTCACAAGAATAAATAATATAATGTGTTTCTTGGGCGAAACATACATTTTTCTCTGAACAATTTCTAATTTTCGCAATTTCTTTTTGTTTTTTTTTTTTAAAGTCGAATATCATTATTTTGATTCTTTCTTGCTTTAATCCGAGTATACTGTTCTTTTAAACAAAAAAAAAAAACATAAGTGGTAAGAATTTTTTTCGGAAGAAAAAAAATCTGAGTTGAAATAAAAAATTTGTATTCCTTGTCGTCTTTTTTTCCACAAAATAATGTCACTAACATTGTTTTGCGCGAAAAAGTTTCCGTGGTGAATATAAAATTTTTTCAACAGATTTTGTTCACAGTTCGATAATAAAATTTTAAACGTCAAAAAATTTTTTTGCGATAAAATCACTCCCATAAGAAGTACATGTATTTTTTTTTCGAGGAGGAACTGTATACTAGGCTTTAAAATCGTTTAAAAATTTTGCGACATAGTTTTTTTCGGAAAAAAAAACGTGAACGGCTGTCGCGCGGGTGTGTGGCTAACTTAATATTTACATGATGAAAACATTTTTAATATTTTTCTGGATCTATCAGTAAAATATTTTGTAATACTCATTGTTAAAATCTTGTATGAAGAAAGTGTTACAAAATAAAAAAATAAAACAACATAGTAACAATAAAATAAAATTTGAAATAGGTGTAACCATTTTGCTACACTTGTAACAATGTAGCAACGACAAAACAATGTTATCTAGATAGCTTTGAAGGCTTTGTGAACGCGCCTATTACCATAAGTTTAGCTAAGCCGCGTACCCTTTCTAAACTTATTCGTATTTCACAACCGTAAAGTTCAAACACTAAGAACTAACATTTTAATCTGTAAAATAAAGATTCCCCCAAACCAGCGCGAATCTGCTGCGGCGACAACGAAAACAATAATAACAACGTGTTGTTTTCATTGATAACCACGTGTTGTCATTATTGTTTTCGTCGTCACCGTGACAGTTTCGCGTTGGTTTGGGGAGCCTTAATACAAACTATTCATAACTTATTTATCGATAGACAACATTCAATTTGGCACTATTAGAAAACAGCTTAATTAGGTAATTTATTACGTATACTTCAGAACATAAGCTGTCGTATTTATTTATTTTATTTTTTTAGAACACTCTTGGAAACTTGTCCAAACTTTTTGCAAAACCATTTAAAATATATCATCCTCATATACACACTGACATCCCCGCGATCGGTCAGTTTCGTGAACTTTTGGAAAAAATTTTATAAATTTTAAGATAACTTTTCAATTCTTATAGTAGTTGAACATACACATTTTAAAATAAGTTTGGACAAATAATTGTAGTGTCTTAGTTAGATAATCGATGGAACAAAGTTAATAATAATAATAATAAAAATTAAAAGGTAACAAAGCTTTAGAATGGGATTATAAATAGGACTGAAGATATCTAGAAAATTGAATAAAGAACTACAAGATCTCATTAAAGAAGTTGGTTATTTAATCGCTCATACCCAAACATATCTTATTATGCACACATCATGTAAAATTTACGCCTCCGAAAAGTATTGTAGCACCGTTGAAACGAAAAAGTGATGAACTAATTCTGAAATACTTTTATTCAACATATAAAATCTTAACCTGCATTATTGTATTTCCTTCAATAATTAACTAACTATAAAATATAAACTGCTAAGTCCATGTTTGCTGGATTATCTCGTGGTATCGACAGAAATAAATAAAATAAGAATATTGAAATTTTAAATTATAAAATTGAATATTTTTAAATGTAAATTTTTAAAAGTTAAAAAAAGTGTCGATACTGAGATATAGTACCTAGAAGAATGCATAAGAATGCAAAATTTGCCCAATATAATACCAACATTTAAACAGGGTGATTAGCATAATAACCGACAAAAAGCTAGAGAGTAGCGTGTGTATGAAGTTTTTTTGTAATAATACAAATTCTATATACTGTCTACTGAAATACATCAGCCAAGTAGAAGACTTAGCACTATTTTATTTGGACTTGTTGAATTATTGATTCAAAATAGATTTTAACGGCCTTTAGTCCTACAAAAAATTTTGGCGTTTCTTCCGGCGATCTCACTTGGACTCATCAGTTGACTAGTGAGGGCCTTCGTCAATACGCAATTTTTTGTTAATTTCAGTTCATCATACATAGATTTCGTGACGAACATCTAGTGTGAACTATATCCAACAAGACTAGAATTCCTTATCATTAAATTGGAAATTTTTTTTTTTTTGCCCGGGGCCATGGCAATGTTTATATAAGAAGGTTTTTTTAATAATACAAATTTTATATACTATCTACTGCGCTTTGCCGATAATTAAAACAAATTTCCAACGGATTTTATGATACCAATAGTATTGCGAATATGCTGAATTTAGCAGGAATGCCCTAAGGCCAGATTTAAAGAGTGTGCGCTATAATGCACGTATAATGTCGTTTTCCATTGGACGTTTGGAAGCGTCCGAAATCAAAAAGAACTCTTCTGAAACCATTCCATTGGCAAAAAAAAACGGTCAACCGACGCTTCTCAGAAGAAAATTTCGCTTCTCGATTTGAAGTCAGAATCCACTCAAGAAGCACTAATACATTTAAGCTATAACTTAAAAACAAACTCACTCAAATGTCAAAAGTAAACATCGGACTCTGTTTGATTGTATGCCTGAAATGTTCACGATGATTCACCAATACAATAAATAATTTATAAGTTGAGTAGAAGAATGCTAACTTTGTTCCATTGGATTTCAGAATGAGTGAAACCAATGGAAAACAACATAAGGCTTCTGGATGAGACTCGCGTACTACAGCTTGCACTCCGTTAAAACTGCCACTCATTGCAGAAGCACCATCGTACCCTTGTCCAATCAAATTGCTGCAATTTATGTCCATGGTTTGAAGTGCAGAGAGTTCTGGCTAAATATTTTCCCGTAGTGTTTTCTACATGAATAAATGTCAAAAAGTCTTCATGTGAAATAAAAATATCTTCTTTAATAGCTTGAACTATATTTGTCTGGACGATTTCCCTACATACAGCGATTAATTCGTTTTCAATAGTTGGGCTTTAAGGCCTCCACCCAAAATTTTGAGAAAAACGTGAAACTGGCCAAATGGCCATAAATTTTCAGAAGTGAATACAACACGTATTGTAAAAAACTAAATTATTTATGAAAGAATAATATTTTACCTTGAAAAATATCGAGACACTTTTTTTTTTTTTTATTTTATCTTATTTAATTTTAATATTCTAGTTGCCTCTTTCTCTAAATTTCACAAAACTGCTCAGAGGACTATACAGTTTGTGAGAAATTGAAATGGGAAATACATATTATTGTAACGCCATTTTGTAGGTAATGAGCAGAACTTGAAATTCATCCAAGCGGATTTTTAATTTTGGACCCTATTTTTGAATAATCATCTCTTGAAAAACATCAAAATTGCTCAATTTCGAATGCATTTTTGAATGCGAAGTATAAATGTAGTATGTATGAAAAATGCAACACAATGTTTCCCAAATGTTATAATGCTTTCTGAAATTGTTTCAATAAAAAAAGTTTTTCAAAAAGGAACATATTATTCCAAAACAACGCATTTAAAAAAAGTCTTATTCTTTATACAAAAGTCGTTACTTTATTTTAACGGCCGTTTTTAGTTCATCTATTTGCCACAAGGAAGTATTTTTCGAACATACTTTTTTTTGTTGGAACATAAACAAAAAAGTATGATGGATATGAGAGGCGAGTAAGTATTTGTGTGCATGAGAGCAGAAAGGGTGGTTGATGATATGGTGGGTATCTGGTCTGAAATGAATCGAAGGAGTAGATGTAATTTGTTGTATTGTATCGTTTTTTTTATGTTATTAGGCAGAAAAATACTATACACATAGGCGGATAAACCCTCATTCAAAAAAGGCAACTGCCTAGAGGCCCAACCCCGTCGAAGGGCCCAGTGGCTCTTCAGACAATTTTTTTTATAGGTGTATTTCAATTGCTTCTTAAATTTTTTAATAATAAATTCAATTTGACTTAATTTCGTTATTGTGAACTAACAAAACACAAATTACTTTAAGAAATTTCTCGTAACTATATTCAGAGTTGAAGCCGTTTTTATACCTTAGTCGAGCTGAAATGGGATTTTTTTGTTTCAACGTCATAGTCCGAACACATGAGACACCACGCATAAATCTTTGAAACTTTGCAAAGCTATAGTATATAATTATTTGTGATAAAACCTTGTATTATGGAAATTATTGAAATGACTAGAACGCCGAATGATCCACACGTTCTATTTGACTTCAGATAACTACGAGTTCAGACCGCACCGCCAGCCCGCGTTCTGTTTGACCAAGGCTTTAAGGAATGTCTTAAAACTAAAGTAAGATGTCAAGCTAGGTACATACATGGTATAGAATTAAAATTAAGTGAAGTGACTTACACGGACAACTGTATTGGATTAAAGCTTTAAGCCTAGTACGCAGTTCAGGAAAAATTTTATTTCTCATACAAATTTTTTCCCAGGACAAATTTTGTCTCGAATTTTTCTTGAGCAGTACGCAGTTCAAACACAAATCCAAAGTTTTTTTTCAAACTGTACCCATAAGTCTCCAAATAATTTTTCTGCGACAAATTATGTTCGAAGCATTATTTTGCTTTGCTCGAGAAATGTTGACGTTTCATGAATATCACGGTTTTTATCAACTAAAAATATTTGTTCGTTTTAGCATTTCCAGTTGAAGTATAATTGGGAAGTAACTACTTTTATATATATATAATATATATAGTTTTGCTCAACACATTTTCTCTAAGTTCGCTTCGTCAACGATTCTCATTCTGTTATCGACACCTTAGTGAATAAGTTCTTTAAATAAATTGTAGAATTATTACAAGAAAGAACGGTTGTTTCATTTTCAATAGCGAACATTACTGTGGCGATGAGGTAGTCACATAAAAACGAAAAAAATATAAAAGTGTGCGAAGTTAAAAGTGTCGAAAAATGACTTTTGGGACAATTCCAACCTTTGATTGCGCAGGTAACTGTTGGAATATGTTCCTTATCAGAATTGAACAATTTTTTGTGGCAAATGATATAAAGGACACCGGAGGCAAGCAAAAACCCATACCTCTTAACGCGTTGCACGAGAATTCCTACAAATTGCTTAGAAACCTGCTTCATCCTAATAAGCCAAATGATTCAACAGTGCAAAACATAAAAATTGCATTCAATCTATTCTTTAGATCCTCAACTTCAGGATTTGCTGAAAGGCATACATTTTATGAAGCTACAAAATCTTAGCAGGAGAGTATTCAGCAGTGGGCAGCGCGAGTCCGAGAACTTCCCATTGATTGTGAAGGAGAAAGATGAGCTTTTCCTTGAAAACGTTAAAACCTTAACGCTGGAGAAGGCGATCCAGATTACTCAGACAGTATAGAGTGCATACGAAACCAATACGTATTGCCAGCGGGTAAAATGGGAGCCAGCAGACTCTGAACTGTACCGTATGAGGTCCCGTAAGCCAATAAAAAATCATGTGGTAAATCGAGCGGACAAGCCGATAGTAAGTAGAGCAGATAAACCGGTGCAGTGTACAGTTTGTGGATTTAAAAATCACGTGGAGAGTCAATGTAGATTTCGCAATTACCGATGCAAAAAATGCAAACAAAGTGTCATCTACGCAAGATGTACAAAGCTGATTCCAGGTCGCAGCATTATAATTTAAGTTCTAATAAGAATAGTAGTTCTTGTGATAAGTTTGATGATTCTTTGTCTTTATTTCATTTTAGAACCACTTCTAATTTAGAGCCTTTGACTGTTGACGTGGAAGTGAATGGTGTTTCGTTAAGCATGGAAATAGACAGCGGTGCCTCAAAGTCAGTAATATCCCGAAAGTGTTATGATTTGCGATTCTCCGACTGTCCATTACTTCCAACAACCTTGGTGTTAAACAGTTACAATGGTGGCAGCATAAAACCGACGGGATACTGCAGAATGAATGTCAGGTATGAGTGTCAAGTCCGATTGCTAGATATTTACGTGGTGTTCAATGGTGGCAACATCAACAACAACATTGGTTCTGGTAAAATAAATTTTTTAGCAAAGATGATTTAAAAAAGGTTATAAATAAACATCATTCATTGTTTGATCGAAAATTAGGCGCGTTTAATAAAATGATAGTTTCACTCCAATTAAAGGAAAACGCTGTACCCAAGGCCACGGCAAGTGCCTTTGCCAATTAAAAAGAAAGTAGAAGACCAGCTTTTGAAGCTTATCAGCTTAGGTGTTTTAGAACATGTAGATTACTCGGAGTGGGGTATTCCAATTGTTCCCATTCTCAAAAAGAATGGTGAAGTCAGGATTTGTGGCGACTTTAAAGTCGCACTTAACCCTCAACTTAAATTAGTGCAGCATCCATTTCCTAAGGTAGAAGAATTATTTGCAGAATTACATGGCGGTCAAAATTCACGAAGCTTGACCTATCAATGGCATATCATCAAATTTTGTTAGATGAAAAATCAAAGGATTTGACAACTATTTCCAATCATTTAGGCCTTTTGAGGTATAAGCGTCTGGTGTATGGCATTGCATCTGCACCGGCGATCTTCCAGGCAACAATGGAAAAACTTTTACTTGGCATAGAAGGCGTTGTTATTTTTATGGACGATCTCTTAGTTACAGGTAAAAATAACGAGGAACACTTTAAAAGATTGGACTCAGTTTTGAGTGTTTTAGAAATTTCCGGCTTAAAGGTAAAAAGAGATAAATGTGAGTTTTTTTCAAAATCTGTAACCTATTAAGGTCATGTAATTGACAGCAAGGGTTTACATCCATGTCCAGAAAAGGTTGAGGCTATTGTTAGCATTGAAAAACCTTCGAATGTTGTTGAACTGCAATCATTCTTAGGAGTTTTTAACTATTATAAGAAATTTTGTCCTAATGTAGCAACAGTATGTGCACCTCTGTACAATCTTCTAAAAAGAAGACAACAAGTTTGTATGGAGATCGAAAGAAGAAGAAGCCTTTGCAGAGGTAAAAAGTCTTTTGGAATCAAATAAAATGCTGGCGCATTATGATCCAGCCGTTCCAGTAAAAATTACTGTGGACGCTAGTCCAGTTGGGCTCGGAGGAGTTCTTGCTCATATGTATCAAAAAGGTGTTGAACGCCCAATTTGCTATATTTCTAGAAAATTGTCTAGTTCTGAACAAAATTATTCGCAAATTGAACGTGAGGCACTCGCTATAGTGTTTGGGGTGAAAAAATTTCACCATTATATTTTTGGCAGAAAATTTTTTTTGGTCTCCGACAACAAACCCCTAATCTCTATATTCGGTCCGAAAAAAGGAATACCTACAATGACTGCGAACAGACTTCAGCGATACGCTTTATTTTTATCAGGCTACGATTTTCAAATAGAGTATATTAATTCAAAAAAAATATAGCTGATTTACCTTTACCGTAATCCAGTAGGTAATTGTGAAGACAAGGTTTGAATCGGAAAAAAATAATATGAACTACATTAGTGAATCAAGTGCTTTGCCTGTTACTTTTGATAAGATTAAAAAAGAAACAGTGCAAGATATTGTTTGGAAAAAAGTTTGCCATTATACTTTAAATGGATGGCCATCAAAAGTTACAGACAACGAACTAAAACGATATTTCATGAGGAAATCCGAGTTGTCATTGGAAGACGATTGCCTGTTTTGGGGCTATCGTATAATTATACCCCCTACTTTAAGATCAGTTTTTTTAAGGGAAATTCATAAGTCTCAAGTGGGATTGTGAAAATGAAGTTAATGGCTCGCTCATATTTGTGGTGGCCAAGCTTAAATTCAGAAATTGAGAACGTTTCCAAATCATATGCGAACAATGTTTACCATATAAGACTACACAGCCGAAAACTAATTTAATTAATTGGGACTGTCCCGAACAGCCTTGGGCAAGAATCCATTTGGATTTCATGGGTCCTATATTTAACCAACAGTTTTTAGTTATAGTAGACGCGCATACTAAATGGTTAGAGTGTATAGCCAAGGGAAATAGTATAACTAGTAGTCGGACAATAGATGCTCTTCACTTGTTATTTGCTCGGTTTGGGTTGCCAACAAAAGTTGTAACTGATAACGGAACTTCTTTTGTTTCAAAAGAATTTGAGTTTTTTTTACAGAGTAATGATATCAAACATTTGACATCACCGGTTGGTCACTCTGCAAGCAATGGACAGGCGGAGAATGCTGTTAAGACGATTAAACTCGCACTCAAAAGGGCATTGCACGATGCAAGCAATGTAAACTTAATCAAATCACTGTCGAACTTTTTGTTGGTTTACCGGAGCACCATCCATTGTACCACTTACACTCCCGCTCAGCTAATGCTAAATAGAAATTTTAGAGAAAGATTAGATTTACTCAATCCGATGCATGCACATAAAGATTTACCTGATATCAAATTAGCTAAAAATAATGTTAAACTAAGTCAAGAAAAACAACGTAAATATCATCGTGGTAAAGAAAAATATTTGTGCGTTGACGATTATGTACTTGCCAAAGAGTAAAGTAAGTTGGCTAAAAACAAAAGTCATAAAGGTTCTAGGTAAGAAGTAATATTTAGTTAAATCTTGTAAAAATAATAATGTATGGAAAAGGCATATTAATCAGTTGCATGTATATACTGAAGGTAAAAATAATGAAGAAAAATATGTATCCAAAGACTTAGTTGATTCAAGTCAACCATTAATTTTGTCAACTCCAAAAAACGACGAACCAAAAGTAAATACAAATACAACTGAAAGTTCACCTTCTGTGAATTCAGTTATTGAACCATGTTCTTCTTATAGATATAAATCAAGAGAAAGAAACTGTAAAATCAGTTATAAGTATTAATGAGTTATAACTACGTTTATCCGATTGTTTTTTTAATTGAATTGTATCATTAATCTTTGACAAAGCGAACTAAGGGGGATATTGAAGTATAATTGTGAAGTAACTACTTTTATATATGCATATATAATATATATATGTAGTTTTACTCCACATATTTTCTCTCAGTTCGCTTCGTAAACGATTTTCATTCTGTTATCGACATCTTAGTGAATTATTACAATAAAGAACTGTTGTTTCATTTGCTATAGCGAACATTACACCAGTAATAAAAAATATTATGTGAATGATGACCAGAAAAACAAAATAAAACATAAAAGAAAGTTACGGGAGTAGATTATATGATATTTTTTATTATTTTAATAGTATACAAAATCCAAAAAATATTTTTACCAGACGTTTGAATTTTATTTTTATCTCTACACCTTCAAAATTGTTCTTGAGAAAAAGAATGTAGAGATTAAATTTAGTTTGTCTCGATCTGCGTACTAGGCTTTAAGTTCTAATAGTCAGATCTCCAAGGGTGAGATCTAATAAATGCATATAATATTTTAGGCACGAATAAAACCTACCACCATTGAATGCTCGCTTACGCGTACCTACCTACGTACAATGGTGCTTTTAAAGTTTTAATGCACAAACAAGAGACATTTCTAAGTCATAAAGATTTATTCATGTTTCTGTTATATCTAGCAAATAGAAATCATTTGCAATGTTCCTAAGAGTTACTAAATGAGTGGAATCTGTAATGTTTTTGTAAATTGAACCCAAGTTAACTGAAAAGCAGTTTTTCAGTGTTACTTAACATTCAAATGTCAAATATTTATCGAAATCGAAGTCCGACAAAATCGGAGTTTCACTATCGAAATCGAAATCTCACTGAAAAACTGGTGTTTGTGAAATGTCAAACAAAAACTTGTAAATGTTCAGTGTGAACGATTTTCGGGTTTTTGAAAACTTTTTGCCGAAAACCCGGTTTTGGGTTCGGTGTGGAAAGCCTATTAAGAAAATAAATAAATTAAAAGAAAAATTGTTATATGTAGGTGTTCGAAACGGAAAAAATGCTAGAATAAAAAATTACAAAAAATAAAAATAAAAGATTAAAACTTGAAAATGTTCCCATTGGTTTTTTTTCTTAAAATATTAATTTTGAATTTACAATTTTTTTCATCAAATTTTCGTTTTAGAAAAATCAAATTTTCTGTAGATAGAAGGGCCTCTACATGTCTTAATCCGGCCCTGACTATACACATTCATTAGAGCCCGCAGGATTTTTTGCAGGGGTGGGCATAGGTACTAAAGCGATTTTTCAAAGGTGGGGCAAAACATGGACTCCAATAGAAAAAAATCAAGGAACAAGTCGTATTTTTTAAAAGTCTATAGTAAAAAATTAAAAATATTTTGGAAACGTGTAATTTTTCAGAGCAAGAGGAGGGCAACTGACTGCCCTTACCCTACCCTCTGGGCGCCTATGTACACATTGGTTGAGATTAGAGAATCATAATCTCAGTCTCAAACTCCCAAGTCTCTTTTTTTCTCATTTTTGTATGAACAAGTGGACAAAAAATAAATAAAATTTTGTAAATTGGGGTGAATTTTTATTATTTTGATGTAATTTTCCATTTTTAATTTTTATACAAAATGGCCCCATACATTTTTTTAATCTTGATTAAAAAATGAAAACTGACCCCAAAATGGGGTCATTTTTTCACTATGAAAAATGGCCCAATTTTTAAAATGCAAATATCACCCCAAATAAAATGAAACAAGGCCCCAAAATTTAAAATTGCTTCAAACCAAATATGAAAAATGACCCCAAAAATGTACTTATGTGTAAACAACAACACCAACATTGTCTTACATTATTTGAATTAGGGTGATATGATGATAAAAATTATTTGAACTTTTTAATTTAAAAAAATGTAAAAATACCGCGCGATTTTTACTTGCGATATTATAAAGGTACTATATGGCAAGTTATGGATTCGTAAAAAAAATCAGACTCGAGATTTTAATCAAAGTTGACATTGCGATGATAGCGAAGTCGAAAAAAGTGGTCTCGCAATTCTTTCCGTCTGTCTGTCTGTCCTTTCGGCTGCAGCCTAAACGGCTCGGTAGATTTTCTTTAAAGTTTGTACCTACCGTTTTTTGGGCATTCCCCCATCAGTTTTTTCATTTTTTTTAAGACCAAAAATAACGGTAGGTACCTGCCGTACAATTTCTTTTAGCAAAAAATGAAAATCTTATTTTCCTCAAAAACGTGCCCACAACTTAAAAAAAAATTCAGTAATTTTTTTTACAAAAAGTTAACCATTTTATAAAAAAAAAATCGGAAAAATGGTTAAAAATGGTACATCTCGCATAGAACCATTTTTTTGATTTTCGATTTTCTCAAAAAACATTCAATGGTGTCAACGCAGCCGATCCCAGAACCACTGATACCAAGACCACTTATCCCACTCAACTGGTACCAGCAGCCAACTGCACCCAGGACAACTGGTCCCGAGCAGGGATGGGACTTTTTGAAAAAATGTCCGGAGTAGATTTGGAAAAAAAACGCAGTAGATCCAACTTTTTCGCAGTAGATTTTTATATTTTCAAAATATAAACAAGAAATAACATAAATAAACATATATAATTTAAAATAATAAAATATATATTCTGCCCTACCGAGGTATCCGTCGGAGCGGAAAACTCTCCGAAACGCATACGACGTCGGAGGTTCAAAGTTCATTAGAGATGTCAAAAATGTCACTTCAAAACACACTTGCTCGCACTTCAACGCAAAACAACATTGCGCATTCCATAATGTCGGAAAAACGTTCCGAACGCTGTTCGGAAGAATAACTCGAAGCAAAAATCCTCCGATTCCGGTCCGAGGGATACCTCTCTAGGGCAGATTCTTTTTTAGCTCTGATCGTTCAGAGCTTCAAATTTGTGTTTCTTTTTTAGTTCTGAGCATGTGCAGGCACGCTCTGTGAGCTCAGAATAAAATAGTAAAGTAAACGGAGTAAAATGCTGAACATACACGAGATGACGGGAAATTAAAAAAAATCGTCGTCAAAACAATAAAAATGGCGGAAGAGCCTGGTTGTTCTAGTGGAGAAGGTAAAATAATAATAATAAATAAATAATTTATAACCATGACAGTTCAGTGCTCAAGTTGTTTCATAATTAAATCAGAGAGCTCTGAACATACGCTGCTCAAAACTTATTCTGTTTGCTCAGACTCTGCTCAGCTCTGAACTAAAAAAGAAAAACGTCTAATGAATGATTTTTTTTGTAAAACCAAAAGTGCAGTAGATTTTATTTAAAGGCAGTAGATTTAATTTTCGAAAAAAATGAAGTAGATCTACTGCAATTGCAGTAAAGTCACAACCCTGGTCCCGAGACACCTGGTCCCCAAACTCATCCCGGAACTGGCCGTTAAAAGACCAATTAAATTTAAACTCATCCCGGAAGTTGTCGTAAAAAGACCAATTAAATTTATATCGAAAATAAAACAATGGTTCGTGTATTTAATACTTTCGACAAGATGGTTAGTGAATTCGAGTAAGGAATTTTTGGGGGAAGTATTTTTTTGGAGGGTTTTTTTCTGTTGTGCTGCAAATTCGCCCATTGGTCGATTTAATGCGATGAGCATGAGTTATGTATAGTTGTAGGTATATTGGTTTTGAATGGAAATATTCTGAAATCTATTGTGTCTCTCGTTCATTGGGTGTTGTTTTTTTTTTTTATTGAAATGAAATGTGAGCAAAAAAGGAAAAATGCTTCCTATTTGTCGATGAAGTGTGAGGGATGTTTGGGATGAGGAAACCACAATTTTTTGTTGTTGTGATTAAGTTTCTTGTAGGTACCTATTTCTTGATTGGTTTATTTGTACTATCTATAATTAGGTAATAGGAGGTAGTGTGCTGTGCGTGGGTTGTCAGCTCTATAGGAAGGTAGATTGGTCAATGGTTGTAGGTAGGTAGGTAGGTAGGTATTTTACGTTGCCGATAATGAGAACAAATTATGGGTAGCAAAGAATTGAGACTTTCAAAATTGTAGCTTATAGGTAGGTAGGTACCTACTTTATAGGTATAGGCAGGGCCAGTCCTAGCCAAAATTGCGCCCTGTGCAAGATTTATAGTAAGCGCCACTTTTTATATTCGCACACATATATACACATAGCAAATGGGGGAACCCGACTAATCCTCGCAAAACAAAAACTCCGCACGACACATCCTCGCAAACAAAATCATCGCAAAACCAAATCTCCACAGAGACACATACCTGCAAACAAAATCTTCTCAAAGACACATCTCTGCTGCGACACATCCTCGAAAAACAAAATCATCGCAAAGACACATTTTCGTGGTTATTGATATACGCAAGGCAGTTGACCCGAGGTATTTTTTCGGTGGGCTTTTAAACTGGCAACAATTAGGTAAAATTATGTGGTATAGCAATGGGGTAGGTGATAGTAAGGTTGAACGCGAGAGGAGTAGCAAATATAGAAATAGGGCGCTGTTAGAGGTTGGGTGGAATGGGGGATGGGTTTATTTAAGTACGGGGCCGGATAAGAAAAATGTTATGTCGCTGTTCATAAACAGGTGGTTCATAAAAATGTCAACTTCGTTGTTTCTTGAGTGATTTCAATGAAATTGACACTAGTAATAGGTAAGATAAAGTTATGAAAGAAAAAAAAAAATTTCAAAACAGGGTGGTTCATAAATATTGCAAAAATTGCTAACTTCGTAGTTCCTTGGGTGATTTTGCTGATACTGACACTGCTAAGAGGAGAGATAAAGTTATGAATGAAAAAAATATTTTCAACAGGGTGGTTCAAAAAAAATGTCAACTTCGTTATTCCTTGAGTGATTTTAATGAAATTGACACTACTAATAGGTTAGATAAATTTATGAGAGAAAAAACTATTTTCAAAACAGGGTGGTTCATAAATATGGCAAAAAAATGCTAACTTCGTAGTTCCTTGGGTGATTTTGCTGAAATTGACACTGCCAAGAGGTGAGATAAAGTTATGAAAGAAAAAATATTTTTAAATTAGGGTAGTTCATAAAAATGTCAACTTCGTTGTTTCTTGCGCGATTTCAATGAAACTGCCATAGGTATAAGCTGAGCTTGAGTTATGAACAAAAAAATTATTTTCAAATTAGGGTGGTTCATAAAAATGTCAACTTCGTTGTTTCTTGCGTGATATCAATGAAACTGACGTAGGTATTAGCTGAGCTTGAGTTATGAACAAAAAAAATATTTTCAAATTAGGGTGGTTCATAAAAATGTCAACTTCGTTTTTTATTGCGCGATTTCAATGAAACTGACATAGGTTATAACTGAGCCATAGTTAAGATTACACTGTCTAAGAGTTGTATAAGAACAGTTTTGTCTCTTCTAGCACTGAAGATATTACTTGGACAACCTACATGATCTGTAATATAGTCTGTTTAACAAAAATTGTCACTACAGGGCTAGCTTTTTTCAAAACAGTGGCGCCTGTATTTATCACGACACTGAATGAAAAAAACTTCAACTAAAAAAATGCTACGCTACTCACTGGCTTACATGAATTGTGTGCCTAACAATTTAACTTGTATAGGGTCCAATTTTGAATATTTGGTAGGCTATAGCTTATAAAGAATTAATATAGGGCTCTATTATACAAGTCATCTATTTTTCAAAATTATTTACAATAATAGCTTTTTAAGAGTGGAATAATAAATTTGTATACAAGGCTTGTCTAATAAAGTATGAAAAGGCCTGTTTAAGATGCTTATAGCAAACTAATAGAAATTATTGCTTTTTTTGGTGAGCTATTACCTTCCATAAGAAAAATATAGCTTTTATAAAATGTTAATAGCAAGCTTATGTAAAATATTGCTTTCCTTGGTGAGCTATTGGCTTTCATAAGGAAAACAGCTTTTATAAAATGTCAATAGCAAATGCATCTACTTGTTACAAATTTTACATCTATCTCTCGAATAGCGAGTTGGCCTAGTGGTAGAGTGCTGGAGATGTGATCGGAAGGTCATGAGTTCAATCCTTGGAAAAATCAAATACCGAAGTAAAATTAAAATTTTTTTCAATCAAATAACATTCATAACATTTCAGAATAAAGAAAAAAGAAAAAAGCGGTTCAAAATCTCCTATTGACAAGAAAATAGACGAAAAAATAACATAATTGAAATTGAAAGCGAAATATATTTTTTACTATTAATAATAAGTTTGTTGAAGTTTTTTCAATTCAGTGTTGTGATAAAATACAGGCGCCACTGTTTTGAAAAAAGCTCGCCCTGTAGTGACAATTTTTGTTGAACAGACTATTGGTTGCCCAAGTAATATCTTCAGTGCTAGAAGAGACAAAACTGTTCTTATACAACTCTTAGACAGTGTAATCTTAACTATGGCTCAGTTATAACCTATGTCAGTTTCATTGAAATCGCGCAATAAAAAACGAAGTTGACATTTTTATGAACCACCCTAATTTGAAAATATTTTTTTTGTTCATAACTCAAGCTCAGCTAATACCTACGTCAGTTTCATTGATATCACGCAAGAAACAACTAAGTTGACATTTTTATGAACCACCCTAATTTGAAAATAATTTTTTTGTTCATAACTCAAGCTCAGCTTATACCTATGGCAGTTTCATTGAAATCGCGCAAGAAACAACGAAGTTGACATTTTTATGAACTACCCTAATTTAAAAATATTTTTTCTTTCATAACTTTATCTCACCTCTTGGCAGTGTCAATTTCAGCAAAATCACCCAAGGAACTACGAAGTTAGCATTTTTTTGCCATATTTATGAACCACCCTGTTTTGAAAATATTTTTTTCTCTCATAAATTTATCTAACCTATTAGTAGTGTCAATTTCATTAAAATCACTCAAGGAATAACGAAGTTGACATTTTTTTTGAACCACCCTGTTGAAAATATTTTTTTCATTCATAACTTTATCTCTCCTCTTAGCAGTGTCAGTATCAGCAAAATCACCCAAGGAACTACGAAGTTAGCAATTTTTGCAATATTTATGAACCACCCTGTTTTGAAATTTTTTTTTTTCTTTCATAACTTTATCTTACCTATTACTAGTGTCAATTTCATTGAAATCACTCAAGAAACAACGAAGTTGACATTTTTATGAACCACCCGTTTATGAACAGCGACATAACATTTTTCTTATCCGGCCCCGTACTTAAATAAACCCATCCCCCATTCCACCCAACCTCTTTAGATTCCTTATGGACAAATCACAAATAACAGCGCCCTATTTCTATATTTTCTACTCCTCTCGCGTTCAACCTTACTATCACCTACCCCATTGCTATACCACATAATTTTACCTAATTGTTGCCAGTTTAAAAGCCCACCGAAAAAATACCTCGGGTCAACTGCCTTGCGTATATCAATAACCACGAAAATGTGTCTTTGCGATGATTTTGTATTTCGAGGATGTGTCGTAGCAGAGATGTGTCTTTGAGAAGATTTTGTTTGCAGGTATGTGTCTCTGTGGAGATTTGGTTTTGCGATGATTTTGTTTGCGAGGATGTGTCGTGCGGAGTTTTTGTTTTGCGAGGATTAGTCGGGTTCCCCCATTTGCTATGTGTATATATGTGTGCGAATATAAAAAGTGGCGCTTACTATAAATCTTGCACAGGGCGCAATTTTGGCTAGGACTGGCCCTGCCTATACCTATAAAGTAGGTACCTACCTACCTATAAGCTACAATTTTGAAAGTCTCAATTCTTTGCTACCCATAATTTGTTCTCATTATCGGCAACGTAAAATACCTACCTACCTACCTACCTACAACCATTGACCAATCTACCTTCCTATAGAGCTGACAACCCACGCACAGCACACTACCTCCTATTACCTAATTATAGATAGTACAAATAAACCAATCAAGAAATAGGTACCTACAAGAAACTTAATCACAACAACAAAAAATTGTGGTTTCCTCATCCCAAACATCCCTCACACTTCATCTACAAATAGGAAGCATTTTTCCTTTTTTGCTCACATTTCATTTCAATAAAAAAAAAAACAACACCCAATGAACGAGAGACACAATAGATTTCAGAATATTTCCATTCAAAACCAATATACCTACAACTATACATAACTCATGCTCATCGCATTAAATCGACCAATGGCCGTTAATTATCCTTAAAAATCCCTAGCAAAAAATTTTTCCCACAAAAATTCCTTACTCGAATTCACTAACCATCTTAACGAATATATTAAATACACGAACCTTTGTATTCGACGAGTTTTATCTTCGATAAAAATTTAATTGGTCTTTTTGCGATAACTTCCGGGATGAGTTTGGGGACCAGGTGTCTTGGTACCAGTTGGCTGCTGGTACCAGTTGTCTGGGATAAGTGGTCTTGGGACCAGTGGTTCCGGGATCGGCTATACCCAACCCCATTCAATTGATATTGATTAATTTTTTTATACAGAATGTTTGTAAAAGTTTCAAAAGTTTTGTATACCAAAATCTTCAAAATTTTTTTTTTTGTTGGATTTTTAAAAAAAAGTTTCACACATTTTTTTTTCAGAACTTAATAATTCGACAACGACTCAGTCAATTTTTATTAAACTTGGCACTCAGCAGTTTTTTAACATTATCTAGCAGATTTTAAATGAAAAATATCTTCTAACCAAAAATAACGGCACCTCCCATACATATAATTTGAAAACCGGTATTGAAAATCTCATTTTTCTCAAAAACGACTCTTACGATTTTGATTAAATTTTTTTCGTTTTACGCACTGAAATGTGTACCTTATAGCACAGATAATAAACTATACAGATGTAGCATCCCCATAGAAAAAAATGTCCCAATTTATTTTTACACCACGCAGACGATCAACAGGCAAGAAAGCTCATTGCCTGTTCATTGTAACTGGCTGAACACAATGCGACGGAGCCGCAGCCGGAGTCGAAGCTGGACCATTTGTCAAAATATTAAATACACACAAAATCAATGCTACGAGCAGAATGGAACGCAACTGCAGACGGATCTGCAGTCGGAGCCGCAAAGGTTGGCAATTTTTAACTTTTCACGTACAGCATTTTTGACGTTTCAATTTATATGAAGAAAAAAGAAGCCGGAAAAATATATTGAAGTTTTTAGTGCTTATTTGTATCGCGAAAAAAATTATTAATTAAAAGAAAACTATTGGAAATAAGAACAGTGAATAATAAACTCGTGGCTGTTTTTTTTTCTTTGAAATATACAAAAGCTGTACAGCTCATTGTGGTCAGATAAAAAAAACGACGTACGACATTTTTTGAAAGCAGTTGCAGCTACGGCTCCGATTCCAGTTGCAGCAGGGCATTGTGTTCAGCCAGTAAAGCACAGAAAGAAAGCTATTTGTCTTTAGGAAAAAGTTCTCTCTTGTGTGCTCGCTCATATGTTTTCCCTCTTGCTCTGTTACTCAAGATATACGAATGAAATGAATGGGGAAAAATTGAATACAAACGAGTTTTTTTGTTTCTGCAATACTATGCAGTCAGCAACGATCGAGAGGAAGACGAAAGACATTGCGATTATGTTTGTTTTTTTTTAATGTGTTGTATGTACGATTTTTTTTAAGGTCGTCTGAGGCTGGCGACAAAAAATAAAAAGTATATGAACTCTTTTTCTTCTTTGCATCCATGGATATTGGATATATTCTTTATGTGGGTAGGTAAAAAATTTTTTGAGTGGTGGGGGTTATTTTTTTTAAAGACGGAAAAATGTCTTATTTTTTGTGTAGTTTCCGTATTTCTATTCTAGATTCGTTAGATCGGAGCATTTTTTGATTAGCTAGGTAAACATCATTTTTAATTTTATTTAGATAATCATTTTCCAGTTTCTTATATTAAGAAATTTATTTCTAGGGATTATTAATACATTTCAACATTTTGAACCTGTTGTTTAGTAAAAGGAAACAAATACAAAATAATTGAAAAATATGTAATTATAATAAAATATTTAAATTTTATCTGATAGGTAGATTAGGTAGGTATACCGACCTACAAATCAAAAAAAAATGTCTCTACAGGTGGAAATTTTCAAAAGAAACTTGGTAATATTCGGTACCGATCGTAGTGTGGGACTTGTGCTTCACTAAAACCACCGGAAAATCAGGACCAATTTATGAAAGATCGACAATTATTTCTTCAATTCAAAATCGCATTGGGAGAAGTTTAAAGTTTTAATACTTTCCCATCGCTTTTAGACCATCTGCTCATGAGGATTTGTTCTTCTTAATCTTCTTATCTCTTACATTTAATACAGGGGTGGAATCGGCTAACGCGATAGTTGATAGTTAATAATCAAAATCGACATTTTTGCTCTATGCAAGGTGATTATCAAATCGACAATCGTTTTTTTGTACTGATATTAACGACACCTTTTTATTTGTCGTTTTCATACATTTATGTATGTAATTTTCATAAAATTTTTGTTGCGGTCGGCTTAAAATTGGTTGGTTTTTTTAATATTATAATTAATATGTAAAGCAAAAAGTGTGTTTTAAGAATAAAAAATAGCAAATTAGTTCATTTGCAATGTTTACATCATTTGCAATTTTTCAAACCGTAAGGAGTAAAAATAATTATAAAAAGGTCCGACTGATTAGATCAAATCTGAGAAAAAAAAGAAAACATTTTGGAACTACGAATCAGTTTATGGATATCCTTGAGAACATTTCTTAGCACTAAAAATGCAAAAATGACGTTTAATTCTTAACAGAATTGTAAGTAATGCCAAAAAACAAACAATTTTTGGCGATCGAATTAAGGATTTCAGTATTTCGTAGAGCTGCCTTGGGGGATCTCTATGCAGTTTGTACTCAAATCCCAAACCTTGTCAACTGCTTGAGCAACATCTGGAAATAGAGAGGAACATACTTGTTTTTCTTCAATACCTTTTCAACAAAATCCGTAATTCGATGCGCTTGGTCTATCGTCAAATGTTTATTTCTGAATCCAAACTAATGGTTTGGGATTAGTTTTCATTTCTTCTATTATTTTGCTAAGCCTTTTTATAAGCAGTTTTTCGAAAACTTTTGCCATAATTGGTATAAGAGATATTGGCCTGTAGGAAGTTACTTCTGTTGGTGGCTTTCCTTGTTTAGGAATAACAATGAATAGTATGGACTATAAATAATGAGCCCGTATTATGTAATATTCATTATTTAGGATCTAATTATATATTTAAGTCATACCATGTTTGGTTTTTTATATAGAGTATATACCATTAAAGTCCATTTTGCTTGAATATTTAAGTCGTCTATAAATTTTGTTTTTGGTAGGGCACATTGAGTGCTAATTATTTGTTGAATATATTACATATATATTATATTTGAGTGAAAATTTTACTGAATTTAATCTTAATTTGTTCAAAATAAGCAAAATATTGAAAAAAGTGCAGTTGGGGTAAGTGTGTGCAAAACTTTTGGGGCAAGTGTACGCATGCGTAATGTAAGAGAAAATATTAAAAAGTGTTGTAACCCAATGCCAAATTGATAAAACTAAATTTCTAGTCAGTTTGGGTTTAAGTCACCGTAGGGCCGCAGGGGAAAATGGAATAAGCGAATGTGCGCTTAGAAAACGCCTATGAAATTTTATTTTGTGGTTTAAAAAATATTTAATTTTTTAAATAAAAGAGTTTCTAATAATAAAACCTTGTAATATAAGTGTTTTAGTTAAAAACTCTGGAAATTCGTACACTTACCCCAAATCATGCCTACACTTACCCCTAGATAGGGGCAAGTGTGCGCAATTTGACTTGCTTTGGTTTTTTCAATAATAATGTAAGTAAATTGAAAAAATATATAGTTTTACTTTTTTTAATAAATAGCCAAATAGCTTTTTAATTTAATAAACCCCTGTATTATATCTTCTATATTTCGCTTGGAATCATGTTTCAAAGTCGAAAGTGCGTACACTTGCCCCTAACGACTCTATAGGTATACATTATATAAATTTTTGAGCAAAATTGTGCAGCTTATGCTTCGTCCTAATCTTTGAACCTTCCTTTATTAAAACCCGCCCTATTAAATCCCCAAAATTTAAAAATCAACAAAAAATAACCTCAACAAAAAAAGATTTTTCATAAACATACCAAATTAAAAAAAAATTAAAAAAAAAGTTCTTTTAGCACGCCTTAAATACCCACTCATACAATTTACAAATTTACCTCAATCAAACATCACCCCGATATATGACCAATAAAGAATTGAATCTAGGCAAAAGCTATTCGATCTTCCATCAAATCTAAATGAAAATAATTGCAGGCATACAAAATCAACAGCTAACCGACCACAACGCTCTTCCACTTAACTACCCTCATTAAATCTATTAAAAATAATAAATACCTAATTCAAAAAAAAAACCTCTTCTCTGTGCAAACTGACATAAAATTTTCCTTGAATGAAACGTTCTTGTTTATAGTATATACCTATAATTAATTTTTATTTCAATTATTTTTTTCCAAACATTCTCAAAAAATCAATTTCAATATTTTTCTTAACAAATATCATGAAGCGCACATGCAAAATACATATGTATATAATGAAACACACATACACATAAATCAACGATTTTGATGATTTTCATCCTCGATTTGAAAACCGCATACCAGACTCAGATTTTTTTTATATCAAATTTGTCTCAAATTTGACCTGCGGTAGCACATAGCGTCTAAAGATCATGAAAACAAAACAATAAACACACGATTCCTAAAAAGAGATAAGCAAACAGGTTTTTTTCCATTCGTTTTTTTCTCATAGCTCTTGAAGGAGTAAAAGAAATAAGAAAAGAAAAACAAAATTGTGCGTTTTTTTCCGTGTGTAGCTCTCCCATAGGTTGGAGTAGTAGAGAAAATAAATAGAAATGTTGTCCCTTCTCTAAGAAGTTGAACTTTTAAGAAAGCTCTTTTTTTGGATGAATTTCGTTTTCATGGACATTTTTTCCCATATGGATGGTACATCTGTATAGTTTATTATCTGTGCTTATAGGTAGTGTGGAAATGCATTGTTTATATTCAGAGTATAACACGATTTGCTTATTACAAATTACAACAAATATTGGACTTTTGAGGAAATTATTCATTATAATTAAAAAAGCTTGAAATTTTTCATTTTAAGTTAAAAAGTGTATTGTTAAAACAAATCATTCTCATTTCTATGTAATTTCTATGTAAGTGACAAGAAAGATGGGGTCATTATTCTGTAAATCCAAAATTTAGTTTCCAAAATTCTGTACTTCAAAATTCCGTAAACCTAAATTCTGTATTTCAAAATTCTGTGTTCGAAAATTCAGTATTTCAAAATTCTGAATTTTCAATTCATTTACAGAATTTTGGTCATACAGAATTTTGTAATATAGAATAACGACCCGTTCCCGACAAGAAATATTGGATTTTTTGGACAAAAAGATTTCGTCAAAAACTAAATTGTTTTTTGTTTTTAGCAGAATAAAATATTCTATAGAAAACTAGCACAAATAAATGAAACAAAATATTTTAAAAATTAAACTACCTACCTATTAAAAATGTTTTTAAAATTGTTATGCATTACGTTACATACACTCAGAAAAAAAAAACATTGTTATCCCAAGAATTTTAAATTCTTGTAAAATTGTAGACAAAAAATTGT
This sequence comes from Epistrophe grossulariae, assembly GCA_929447395.1. NCBI lineage: Eukaryota > Metazoa > Arthropoda > Insecta > Diptera > Syrphidae > Epistrophe > Epistrophe grossulariae. The sequence goes on along the minus strand of OV839566.1, from coordinate 59,411,632 downwards.
TGGCTCAACAAAAAGTTCTTGCAGCAACAACTCAGTTATTTTTTTAAGAATAAAATTTTCAGTTTAAGAATTAAGTTCTTGGAAAAACAATTTTAACATTCTTTATCACTTTCAAAAGCGGAAAGTTGTTACCCCAATAATTAAATTGTTGTCATAAGAATTTCTACAGACAATATATCCTTTTATCAATCAAATTGTTGATCCAACAATTCGTTCTTAAGTTAACAATTATTATCAAGAATAAAAATAGTTGGCAGAACAATGAAAAATGTAAATTATCTCTATAGGTAAACTATTTTCAAGAATTTGTTCTTGGGTCAACAAAAAATTGTTATTCATTAAGACAAACATTATAGGTATATACATATATCATTATCTCTTTTTTTCTTGCGGTATGTCAACATAAAATTGGATTCTCACTTCTTTAGTCTCGTACACTCGTACCTTCCTTGAGATACCGAAAATAAAAAAAAAACAAAAAAAATCCTTCAACACTAAAAATTGTTGGTTCAACTATTCTATACTTGAAACATTGTTTGTGGAACAGTGGAACTGTTCTTTTAAAAATTAGTTGTTGAGCTTCAAATAAAAAAAGTTACGTTGACAATAACTAGTTCTTGGCACAACAATATAATTGTTGGCCCAAAAATTTATTCTTAGAATCATAAAAACTAACTGTCCCTGATTTCCCTGATTATAAACACTGCAACACTGGAACTGTTTATAAGTTGGAGGTTATCCTACGACGGGATGTCGGCATTAGCTTAGCTTAGCTTCCGTGGATCTTTTGAAAATTATGAACATTTTTATAATTAATCACTTTGCAAATTTGAGAACTCAATATTAAAAATATTTTTGGATTCCGAAAAAAATTGTTTTTTGATATGCCAAGTATTTAAAAGTTTGTTTGTAGAAAAGTTTCAATCATTTTAAATAAAAGAAAATTTAAATTGCTTCTATATGAAAAATATTGTTAATTTTTCGACGTGTGTAAGGAGTGTTACTTTAAACATCTTTGAAATAACTGTTCGATTTTAGTTTCTATTTTTGTATAATTAATATACAGGGTGGCGCACGAATCGTGCTACAAAAATAAAACGTAATAACTTTTTTACTGTGTGAGTAATCGGCTTATTTTTTTTTTATTTTGTAGGTTACTATTTAGATTTATAAAAATGGATGCTTGGGATACGGAGAAAAGAATTTGGATAGTGCAACGGTACCATGCTTTGCAGTCCGTCATTTCCGTCCAAAGGGAATTTAGGCGGGAGTTTGGCGGTAATCCCCCGAGTAGATGGACCATTATGAGGTTTGTAAACATGTTTGCCGAATCTGGAAGCATCGCACGAAGGCCGTACCATCGAGATGCCAATGTTCGGGTTCAGGATACAATCGCAGCAGTAGCATCTGCAATACAGGCCAATCCGAACGTTTCGACCCGAAACTTATCGGGGCAAATTGGAATTAGTAGACGGTCATTACAACGGATACTTCATGACGATTTAAACTTGTTTCCGTACAAAGTCCAAATTACTAGCAAGTTAAACCCTCAGGATTTGCCTGTTCGCCTGGAATTTTGCCAAAAAATGATATCAATGGCCGAAGAAGACAACACATTGATCAATTGTTTGTTCATGTCTGATGAGGCCCATTTTGATCTTAACGGCAATGTAAACAAGCAAAATTGCCGTATATGGAATGAGTCTAATCCAGAAATGCTCCATGAGACGGAACTGCACCCAGAACGAGTTACTGTGTGGTGCGCAGTTTCATCAAGGTGTATTGTCGGGCCGTACTTCTTTGAAGAAAACGGTGTAACCGTTACTGTCAATGGGGACCGTTATTTAAAGATGTTGAAGGAGTTTTTTTTACCCAGAACTGCGCCGAAGACGTATACCATTCAACAGCGTTTGGTTTCAGCAAGATGGAGCAACTGCACATATAGCCAGACCAGTTATGGCGGAGCTAAACAAAAAATTCGCAAACAAATAAATTTCTAGGAACTCCACTCTTCGCTGGCCCCCAAGGTCACCAGACCTGACTGCACCAGACTTCTTTTTATGGGGTTATGTCAAGCAAGAGGTGTATAAAACGAAGCCCAGGAATTTAACTGAATTAAAGCAGTCCATAACGACAATAATTGAGGCGATCCCAACTTCAACTCTTCAGGCCGCAATGAATAATTTTTTGACCAGGTGCCGCATATGCGTGGGACAGCGTGGAGGTCATTTGCGGTCTATAATCTTTAAAAACAACTAACTATTTAAAATAAAATTTAATTTTCTAACCAATAAAAAAAAAATAAATGAAATACATCGATTAAAAAAAAAGTTATTTGAATTTCTTATTGTAGCACAATTAGTGCGCCACCCTGTATGTATGTAATGTATTAAAAATTACTAATATAAGTTTAAAAATAAAATATGCACATAAAATACTAATTTTTCAAAGTCTTTTTTCTTGCTTTTTTATTGCAAATTTGAGCAATTTTTTTCTGATGAATCTGAATCTATAAACCCAAAGCAAAATATGAATGTGAATATTTTTATTAGGTACATACGCTCTTAACTTTGATTTTGGATGATTTTTGTAGGACTTAAAGGCCGTTAAAAGCTATTTTGAATCAATAGTTCAACAAAGTCCAATAAAATAGTGCTAAGTTTTCTACTTGGCTGATGTATTTCAGTAGTATAGTATATAGAATTTGTATTATTAAAAAAAACCTTCTTATATAAACTAGCCAGGCCTTGGGCTAAAAACAAAAACAAAAACTTCCAATTTAATGATTAGGAATTCTAGTTTTGTTGGATATAGTTCACACTAGGTATTCGTCACGAAATCTATGTTAGATGAACTGAACTTAGCAAAAATTGCGTATTGACAAATGCCCTCACTATAGTCAACTGATGAGTCCAAGTGAGATCGCCGGGACGAAACGCCAATTTTTGTAGGACTTAAAGGCCGTTAAAAGCTATTTTGACTCTTAACTTTGTTTTTTTAACTTAAGATGATATTTTGTTTCCCACAACATTATATTTCTCTACATCATTTGTCATACAATTTTTTCAACTTCTTCTTATCTTATTACAATTACTTTATTTTCAAAGTAAGTTGAAAACTAGTTCGTAGCAGAACAATTCCAATTTTTGAAAATCTGACATTTTTAATACTTGAACCAAAAACTTTATTTTAATTATTTGTTGACAATTTCTACTTGTGTCAACAATTTATATTTTAAAAAGTTTGACATTCATTTTCTTGAACCAACAATTAAGTTTTCGATTTTTATTAACAACGGATTGTTGTGGCAACAATTTTTGCTCTTGAAATGTTAACTATTTTCGTACTTGAACACACGATTTTAACAACTCGTTCTTGAAACAACAATTAACATTCTTAAAGTTTTGACATTTTTTATCTAAAATTCAAGAATAAAAGTTCTTGCTTCATGGCTAACACTTACATTGTTATGTTAAGAATTGTAAGTACTTGGGTTCATTTTAACCTACGAAAATTGTTGGGCCAAAGAATAAAATTCTTGATTTTACAAATTTTTTTTCTGAGTGTACCCATTTTATAGGTAAGGTGTAACCTTCAATGACAAGTATGTACTCACTTACATATTTATAACATGGTTATACCTAACTCTTTATCGTTGGAATTAATTCTTGACAATCGGCCAGCCGCCACTATCATCTCAACATACATACATACATACTATAATATATTTGCCAATAATGCATTTAGATACTTACATACATAGCTATTTAAAAAAATGCTACCAGGTACCTATGTACAAAGATTCAAGTAGCTACTTACATACCTTCTTACTTATTTTATTAAAAAAAAAAGAAAGATAGCTATTATGCTTATTTTCGTTTTTTTCTTTACCCTTTTTGTCTTTTTTTATCAAATTGGCGGTGACTACCGATTTATTTTAACGAACAAAATTTTAAAAAAATTTATCAAAGTTCAAAGTTTTATCAAACATTAAAAATATCAAAAGCATATGTCTATCATATAAAAACAACATTTTTTTGTATCGAATTGATACATATTTAAAAAAGAGTGTGCGTACTTATGTACACGCGCTAGAAGTAAAACTTCTTTCACGACAACAGGGCAAGTATTTTTCAAGTCCTACCACTCAGAGCACCCGATTTGAAACTCAGAACCGTTGCAAAATCGTGACGCTGAATTTTGTAATTCGTGGTGGGAATTTGTATGTCGGTTTGACATGTCACTGACAGCTCCATAGAAAAATTTTTTACCCCCATGCCGCAAAAGAAGTTTTACTTCAACAACACCCAATGAGCGAGAGACACAATAGATTGCAGAATATTTCCATGCAAAACCAATAAACCTACAACTATACATAATTTATGCTTCCTCGCATTAAATCGACCAATGGCCGAAAATCCAACACAACAGAAAAAAATCCTCAGAAATAAAATTCTTCCCACAAAAAACCCTTACTCGAATTCACTAACCATCTTAACGAATATATTAAATGCACGAACCATTGCATTTAACGAAAATATAATATCGTGACGCTGAATTTTGTAATTCGTGACGGGAATTTGTATGTCGGTTTGACATGTCACTGACAGCTCCATAGAAAAATTTTTTACCCCCATGCCGCAAAAGAAGTTTTACTTCAAAAATTACCCGATTTGCCATTCCAGCATAGTTGAAGTACATTATAAATGAAAAAAACATTTATGTATTTTAAAACTTTGAATAAATTCTTTTTTAAATTTGCTCTTCTTCACATACAAATCTGGAAAGCCTACGAACAGGGTTGGCCGAATTAACTACACTACATTTTCTACATCATTAACTACGCGTAGTTAATTTAATAAACTACACGTCTCATTTTCTACAAATTGTTACGTTTTCATATACATACAAAGTAAATTTAGAGAAATAATAAAATTTCAATAAAAATTTGAACATTTTAACTAAAAATTCAAGCTTCAAAGTTACAACTGACAGATCATTTGATATTTGAAACTAAGTTTGCTATAATTTGTTTCATTAACTACATTTAACTACGTTTAGTGGCCATCCCTGCCTACGAACACTTCTCCTTTTTTTGGTGTCCGTTTTATCTTCTTCTTCGTATTCTGTTTCCTCAGACCAGTAAGAACATAGCATGATCGCAATAATTTTGTCTATTCCCCTGACGTTTCGCCCTCTTTCTCTACTCGGCGTTACACTTTTCTGAAATTCTGTTGATTTTTTCACATTGTTAGTAGGTATGCCTCCGCTTAAACATTTCTAATGTTAAAAATGTTGTTTCGATATGATAATGTGTATATACAATAGGGTGGAGGCGTCAATTTTTTTTCCGATTTTGCTATTCGAATAGCACTAAAAAATTGCGTAATTACGTAAGCTACCCGTAAAAAATAAAAAAAAATTAAAATTGCTTTTCTTAGCCCTCTACCAAAGGTCAAAGTTTTGCAAAATTGAAAAAAAGTCATAAATTTTTTTGCTTTGCTCTGTATTTCCGAAAGTATAAATCCTACAAAATAATATTTGTAGTAAAAAGAAAGATAATTAAATTTCCTATACAAAATGTACAACAACTTATATTGTATGATTAGCCTTTCTCGAATCTCGAGAAACATGTTAAAAGGCACTACATAAATTCAATTTTTTCATATATTTGCGCTATGGAAAACTTTTTTATCTGGAGCGAGTCACAAGTCACATCACCCCCTTTGTTGGATAGAACTAGCGATCAGGATTTGGAAGAATTTCAAAGAAAAAATCTCTAATTGGCATGTCATTTTCGGACTTCCTTTGTCACACTCAAGCTGTTGAGCGCTGTTTGAAGATGGTGACCAAAGCTTCAATAACAGTAGCTGGTGAAAAGGCCAGAGGCGGGCTAAAAAACGCAAACAAATGGAGGTATTCGAAATTGATACAACAACTTTTATTTTTCTCCATATATCGACGCTCCACCCTAATATACAAATATACATACAATTTTGATATTTAATTGTTGGACCACTTTTGTCACAAAAAATATCAATTCTTATTTGTTTTTCGGTGATGGTATCTACCTATGTACATATTTAGGTACCTATCTAAGTTTGACTGTCTGTAAACGTACTTACTTTAAAATTATATTATTTTTTTCCAAGAATATAAATTGGAAAAAACTTCCCCAGGTTATTTTAGAATATCAAGGAAAATTTTGTTTTCTCTTCATTATGTATGTCAAAACATGTAGCTAATTACAGAAAAATAATGTACTTACCTATCTATGTACGTACCTAACCTACATAATTATAAACCTACATAATTTGAAATCTCAAATTTCAATAAAAGTATATCCCTCTACGGCTCTACTTACGACAACACTCTACTCTATATAAATCTGAAACATTCAAGTTCAAGGTCAACATCACCAATTTTCCGCTTTATGATAAACCCTTATAGTTACTCAGATATATACATATATAGATTACTTATGGCAACATATATTGGAGCTTCTAGGTATAAGAAATAACTTTTTTCTTCCTCAAATGTTCCATCGATCTTACAATGAATGAAATACCTACTAATACTTCACACACAACGCAAACGTATAACCTACACTTACCCCCTATACACATTTAAACTACCCTTTTTATTCCAAACAACTGTGTATGCATCAGAGATCAGGCAGAGCCGAGGATGCAAAAAATAAAATGGATAAAGGTTGGGAGCGTATCGGAATCCCGCTTTTTAAAATCCCGTTTTTCGAAAAATCCGAAAAAAAAAGTTTTAAAATCACGTCTACTAAAATCCCGCTTCTTAAAATCCCGCCCAATACCGCCATCCCGTTTTTCACAATTCATTTGGGTATTAAACGAAAAATTATAACGTGTTTGTGAATTTCAAAAAATAAAAATTACTCGAATAAAAGAAAATATGTGGGGGTGTTTTTGATTTTTACTGTACACATACATATGTTTTTGCTCACAAAATCAAAATTATATACATATATTTACTCATTGAAAAAATTGGCCCTGGAACTAACTCCCAATGCACTAACTCCCACCAAAATTGGGACTTGGTTCATTATGAACTCATTCCCATTATTTTTGGAACTAACTCCCAACATAAAATGAACTAAGTCACAAAATGAAGTGTTATGTCCCACCAAATAAATACAACCAAATGGTAAAAAGAAACTTTGCATTCACCCAACTCGCACCTACCCCAAATCCTATAGTGTGCCCAAGCAGGGGGGTTGCAGGGGAGAAGCATGAATCCCATTCATACCTCACTGTTTATTAAAATCGTTGGGACTTATTTCATAATGAACTAACTCCCAAATTTATGAACTAAGTCAAAACGAAATTTTGGTGGGAGTTAAAACAAGTAGTATTAATTGCAAAAGCGGGATAATAGTCTAAGAAAATTAGAAAAAAAAGTTCGGAAAAATTTTATACAGGGTTTTCGTTTTTGAATCAGCTTATATCTATTTTAGTAGTTTTGGTTGGGGAGGGGTAAGGTGGGGGGGGGGGGGGGGTAATCAAAACTGAAAATTTAATTTGATGGAATCTGGGCATATGACACATGATTTTAGGGTATTTTTTGATGCTGGAACCTAATAAATAATAATATCCTCCCTTTAAAATGGTATAGTAATTTTGTAACCCTGGATGGTTATCCTTCGTCGAATCGACGAACACTTCTTTTATTTTGTATGATTTCTCTTTAACTATTCATCATTTTTAATTCTATCTTCGTACAACACCGGTTGGTGTTGATTTCTTCCAGTGAGCGGACGTATGGTATCCTGCGATTAATGAAAATACATTTTTTTTACAGTTATGTTCGTCGAAACGACGAAGGATAACTTTAGTGTGATTTTTTTTATGCTTTTGTTACTTTTTGTAAGGAGTCGAACACTAAGAACCTGGGGCCGAATTACGGCATCAGTGACTGAACGACACGTGAGGGAAATTTCATACAAAATATCGATAATATTCGATATTTCGTATGAAATTTCCCTCACGTGTCGTTCAGTCACTGATGCCGTAATTCGGCCCCTGGTTTTTGGTGAATATTATGTGAAAGAACTAACAAAACCAATTCATGGTTCAAAGAGAAATGTAACAATAGATAATTAGTTTAAGTCTGTCAACCTTTTGTTGGAGTCATATAAGTTGACCATAGTAATCTTGCGGGCAAAAAAACGGGAATTACCCTATGAAATGTGGAATCAAAAAAAAAAAAAAAAAAACATAAATATATACCTACAGGAAAAAAAGGCAAATTTGTGGATTTTGACCAAATTTTAAAAACGCATGACAAAACTTTCGTGCTACAAATGCAAAAAAGCATCTGTTTTGAACACCAAATTGAAGCTTCTGCCTCTTGTATAAATTATTTTTTTTTAATTTATTTTTTTTTAGTTTTTACGGTTGATATGAATTAATACTTCAAGTTTTTACAATTATTTCCAAAGGTGATATTATTTTATTATTTTTTGTAAATTTTTTTTTAAACCAATAATTGTTTGCGTAACAAAATGAACTAATAATTTTAATTTTATTTTTAAGTGCAGAAAACAAGTCTATATTATTAAAAAATCGTATTTAATATTTAAAAAATATTTCTAAGAGCTTTATTTAAAATTTTCATGATCAAGGTTACCGAAATTTAAGAATAAGGTAGGTTTAAAGGTGAACTTCGTCGATTCGACGAAGCATAACTTTAGTGTGCGTTAAATATGCATAAACATCCAGGGTTAAATAAAGATTCGAGTTTTTTCGGTAGTACCAGTGTTAACAAAAAATTGCATTTAAAGCTTTTGTACATTTTTAAGAAGAGGGTCCACATCACCTAAGAATTTGAGTACAAGAAGCGTTTTTTACTATGTGGTATCCCCAGTAGACCTAATCCAGAGTTATTGTTGATATTTTTTGAAATTTGTTTGTTTTGTATTTTTATCATTCTCAAATTTTTTTTAATTTTTTTTTAGATATTTTTTTATTTAGAATGATGGCCTTAGATACTTATTTTCGTCAGCTAAATCCGACTCCATAGTCCTTAAGTGTTCTAGAAAGGACGATGGATCTACATCATCTTCCAAATCTGACTCTTCAGTATCAGTTTGTGGTAGAACAAAAGATGGATCCATATCATCGTTCGCCTCTTCTTCATCATAGTTTTTAGAGTCACTATTTAAGCATACTTGACCCTGACAGTGACTACAAATAACTGAACAACTTAGTCCTGCCTTACGACATCCACATCTAGCACCACACCCCCGACTACATTTACAGAAAATAGTATTTAGTAGTAAATCAGGGGCCGGCATATTGACTTTTTTGGTTGCAAATATCATAGCTCGTAAAAAAATAAAGATATTATGATAATTTTTTTTTTAGCTTGAAGGAAATTTCCAAGGCTATAAATTTTGTGAATTTTAAGAAAAAATATTAACAGGGTGTTTCAGAAATGTCTCCTGAAATACGACTTTCTCCCAGTAGGAAATGGACTTAATATTTTACCTCAAAAATGTCTATAGTAAATAACTGAAGGAAGAACAGGGTGTCTGAAAGTCAAACAAAGTCACAGTGGTGCATAAAAGTAAAAAAAAAATTTTCTTAATATTTTTGCATGTGTATCAAAAGCCTTTTTTAATTATTTTGCTGCTTTTTAGAGTGAAAATATACTTCTTCGGTGGTACATTTTAAGTCAAAGTATAGAGAAAGTATGTAAAGTGCTATAAGATAATAAAATTTAAGAAAAATGCTAACAGGGTGTTCCAGAATTTCATGTTAAAAAAAAATGTGTCTAAAAAGGTAAAAGTAGATAGTATTTTACTTTAAAATAAAACTCAAATGTTAATGTTCGCAGTAATTGCAGGGTATTTAAAAACTAGTTCAAGTGATACAGTAGAGAAAAAAAAAAATCATTTAAATTTTGCGTTGCAAAAAGTTTTTTTTTTATTTAGTGGCACATCAACACAACAAATTATTTCAATAATATATTTCAAGTTTAGCAGTGGAGAATAAATATATTATTAAGTAAAAATAAATAAAAACAAAAAACTAGATGTCTTGGAAACTTTCGTCTAATTCCGAGGTAATTTCTAATAAACTAATCAATTCTGGAGAGTATCGTTCTTTGAGGTCTTTTTCGGTTCTAACATGCTTAGCGAAGAAAAAAGAGGGTCCGATGAGGCTGCAAGCATGTTAAATAGGTCTTCGTTCTGCCGTATCCTTGAAACCTTGCAGGTATTTGGTACCTATATTTTTTGTAGTCTTTGTTTTTGGATTCCTGAGCTTCTTCTGACAGTTCTCCGATTGGTAACGACTGATACTTGATTATACTTTGGCCATGAGCCCAAATTTTATGAAGAGGAGGTGTAAGTTGCTTTTCGGGATGCTTTTCTTTCAATAAATTTGTTGTTTCCATTGTATAAACTTCAAACTTTGAACCGTCAACATTTTCTCTGCAATTTAGAACGTTTAGTATTACTTGAAGCCTTCTTATCACCTCCATATTGACTCCAGTTATAGGAGCTGTTACATCTGGCTCTGCAAAAATCTTCTCGATGTATTTCCATTTTTAAGTTCTTTTTAACTACTTTGTTTGTTAAAATACAAGTAGTGTCTATGACTTATCAATTACGTGTTTGCTTTATAACTAATCATTTAAACTATTTTTTGTATGTTTATATACCTACTTCTTTTGTGATAATAATATGTACAGGTACCAATAAGATTGCATTTAATAAAAAGGATTACATAACAGGTAATTGATCTGTCATAAAAATGAATAGATTTTTACAAATCAAGAAAACTACCTGATTTATAGTAAAAAATATTACCTAGTCCTCATGTCCTAATTCTTTAAATTTGAGGTAGTCAAAAAATGACCGAAAGGCCAAAAAATATTTATTATGTGTAGTTAAGAATGCATTTTTACATGTAAAAATAATATTTTTATGACCACTTGCATTTTTAAGAATATAATAAAAAAAAGCCATAAATGAATACAAATAACCTTCTTTAATAAAAATCTCTCTAAACCGCAAATAGGCAAAAACTGGCAGCTGGTTTCCTAAGTAAATGTTTCAAAAATAGTCAAAGATTAAATTTCCGTTGAGTTTATACCAAGCACTCTTGAGGGTTTTTTATAACTCAACTCAAAGTCAAAAAATTGAGCCAAAAACAGCTTTTCGAAAATCTTAAAATTTTGCAATAAAAAAAAATCAAAAAAAATCGATCATAATAATTGTAATACAAATGGTCATTTTTACAAGCTCAAATAAAAAAAACTATAATCCTTCGACCGATTTTAAAATTTCTTTCGGCTTCCAATATTTCCTAATCCAGTAAATAAATTAGTTTTGGATTTTATGCACACACGAAAACTAAATTTTGCAAGCACTTTTGCAAAAAGGAGCCACAGTGCGACGAGACGTTGCTCTGAAGCTTTAATATTATTCTCGTTATCATTAAAGCCTTCGAAAACAATAATGACATTGTTGCCAAAATCCTTTTGCACGTAACTTATATAGGACTTTAAAATGTTGTAAAATATTTCATTACGATGCCATACCACACTATGAAGCAGATATCCGCTTTAGATGCAATTTTTGTTAACATTGGTACTACGGAAAAAACTCGCATCTTTGATTAAAAATTACTATAACTTTTTAACGGGGAGATATAACATCTTTATTTGTCGTTTATTAGGTTCAACATCAAAAAATACCCTAAAATCATGTGTCATATGCCCAGATTCCATCAAATTAAATTTTCAGTTTCGAATACCTCCCCCCCCCCCCCCCCACCTTACCCCACCCTAAACGACTAAAATAGATATTCTCGAGTCTTCTTTCTCATGGAAAATAAAATATTTTCGCAGTTTCATTAATAAACATGTTGTAGAGTTTTTTTGTAATATGAACCCACTTCACATTTCCCCCTCCCCAAAAAAAAAACACCTTTTGCAACAGATATTTTTATGGGATCTTTAAATTCTTCATTTTCATAATAATTGAAACAATTTAACTCAGTTTCAGGATCAGGCGATGTATTCCATTTTACCAGTACCGTCATTGTATATAAAATCTATAGTAATATCATGAAGAGGAGTGACCGTAGCGACATCTTAAGGACATGTGTTCGACTTCTTTGTGGAGTGTTGGTTGGAATCCCGAATATTCAGAAAACGAGAAACGTAATAATAAAACAGGAACGCTGTATACTAAATTTATGAGAGTGCGAGGAAGTGAATAAACGCAATAAAAAACTATAACCTTGACAAATTGGCTTCGCATCAGAAAAAAATTTGCTATATGTAGGTATGCATGTTTGAAGTAGGTATTTTTATTCATAATACATAATTGTAAAGGTCCCCTCGCAGTTTGTTGTTTGTTCAAATAATCGGATCGTTAAGGTTCAGGCTTTAAAATTTAGGTAGAATGTTACATTTTTTTACGAAATCATTGCGGAGGAACATACAAGTATGTGTGAAAAAATGTAATTAATTTAAAATTTAAAAATGCACGTGTACTTGACCCTTTTAAGGAATCTTATTATGTTTGCAGAATTTAAATAATAGATTTTTCTCGCTCTTACTACTTATTCCCTACACTTTGTCGAATTCCTTTCAAAAAAAGAATCGAATTTTTTTCCAAAAGAATGGAATTTTTTCTGTCAAAACGAATCTTGCTACACTAGAAAAATTCGTTTTGACAGAAAAAATTCGATTCTTTTGGAAAAAAATTCGATTCTTTTTTTGAAAGGAATTCGACATTAGCTAAGTCTCAATATTCTAATTTGTGGCGATCTCAGCGACGCGTACAAGGACATATTATGTTCGACTAAAGAATATGTGTTCATGATAGTACTATATATTATATACACCGTATCAGCGAAAACCCCCTTTGAACCCCTAAAAATCAATGACGCGACACTAGGATCGATGGGGAATTTTCACAAAATGCTTAGAACACTTCAAATAAGCTGATTCAAAAACAAAAACCCTGTATATAATTTTTCCGGACTTTGGCCAAATTTATGTCTAATTTGGGAGCGTAACGGAAGCCCGTATTTCAAAATACCGTTTTTTAAAATCCCGAAAAAAAACGTTTAAAATCCCGTTTCGAAAATACAATTTTTTTCAAATCCCGATTTTAATAATCCCGTTTAAATAAAATCCCGTCTCTGCAAACTTTTTAAAATCCCGTTTAATCCCGCTTAGCCCGTTTCTCCCATGCATCACTTTATGATTATACCACTATGTACCACTTTATGATTATTGATTACCTAGCAGTTCCCCAATGTGAAAAGTTGGGCTGAACAATAAAGTTTTTTGTGGTTTGTCTAATCATTGTTTTTATCAATTTATACATAATACAGAGAAGGATAGATCTCTCAACAGATAATAACAGATAATAATATTATCGATATTTTGTATGAAATTTCCCTCACGTGTCGTCCAGTCACGGATGCCGTAATTCGGCCCCTGTTTTTCTATGTAGCTGCATTTTCTGGAAAAACTGGTTTCTTTCGTATAGTCTCTTCTTATTTGGAAAAAAAGAGTGTGCGTACTTATGTACACGCGCTAGAAGTAAAACTTCTTTCACGACAACAGGGCAAGTATTTTTCAAGTCCTACCACTCAGAGCACCCGATTTGAAACTCAGAACCGTTGCAAAATCGTGACGCTGAATTTTGTAATTCGTGACGGGAATTTGTATGTCGGTTTGACATGTCACTGACAGCTCCATAGAAAAATTTTTTACCCCCATGCCGCAAAAGAAGTTTTACTTCAAAAATAACCACCACTTTTTTGTTATGTTTTATGTTCTATATTTGTACCCATATTTATTGTTTTCGTTCATCAAATAAATTTTTTTTATCAAATATTTGTTTGCTTTTTTCTCTTTTCTTACGACAATTGACCATGATCATTATGTCCTTTAGACTTTATGTCACCCCACCATCCCGTGCGATTTTTAAAATAAAACACCTTGTGTTGATTCCAAAAGCGGGATTATAAAAACGGGGATTTAAAAAACGGGATTTTAAAAAAGCGGGATTAAAAAACCGGTATACAAAAAAACCAGATTTTAAAGACGGGATTTTAAAAAACAGGATTCTCAAAAACATGGTACCCAACCCGTCTAATTTTCCTGAACTATAATAAGAAACGTGATTATAAAAAACGGGATTATAGAAAGCGGGATCTTGAAAAAGCGGGATTTAAAAACCGGGATTTAAAAAAACGGGATTATGAAAAGCGGGATATCGATCCCAACCCAAGAAAATTGTGTTTATACTCTGTCAATCTCTGTATCTCCAACACAAATGCGACTTTCGAAGTTCAAACATGTTGAATGAACAAAATGCGGTGTGACTTTATTTTCGTCGTTATTTTTATTCGAAGTTCCGATCTTCGAATCTGACTTCGACATTTTGGGTGGAGGCCAGGGCTGTCGTTTCAGTTTTTGAGAAAGCAATAGTTGAAGAAAAAAAAGCAGTACACGGCAAAAAAATTTTGTTTAAATCATTATTTATATTTTTATTAACATTGAAAATGTTTATAGGGTCGTTTTGAGAAAAATATGGTGTTACCAAAATGATTAAATGAACAAATGAATATATAACAAATGAACGAAATGAACTCTAGCGTATAGGGGGCTCAGGATCGAATTTTTGGTTGGTGTTACCAAAGAAAATGACAAAATGAACCTAAAGACACAATCGATGAATCGTACCTACACGTTAATCGCCGCCAACCGACGAGCTTCAGTGGAGGATAGTTGAATTTGTATGAAATCTTAAAATTACTCGATTTGAGCGCACTTAGAAGCCTTTTACTCAGGTTATAATTATCGGATGCTTAATATTAAGATAGATAATTAAAGATAAAATGACAGGATACAAATCTGCATCAAAATGTTTGCAAAAGCGTACAAAATTTCATACTAAAAACGTGAAAGATTGGCTTTTGAGAACTAATTTCATCACGGCAAATGACGTGAGGAACAAGAAAACAAAAAGAAAAAGAAAAAAACGTACCCACAAAGAATATACATTGCTGTAAGGGTGGTGTTGGCAAGACGTTGGTTGGAGTGGAATGTGTGCAATAAAAAACCACCACTGCACTGTGGCTGCAGGTGGCAAACACAATTGGCTTCGCATCGGGAACAAAAATGATATACATACATAGCTACATTATTAAGTAGGTTAGGTATGTCTGTTAAATGTTATGTTGATTAAATTGTTGTAGGTATTTTGCAAATATTATTCGTAATGGTACGATTAGGTTGGTTTGGTTGGCTTATAACTTCTGTTCTAACAATCGGATATTTAAAATAAAGGTCTTAAAATGAAGGTAAAATATCAAACTAATTTATTCAGTTAAAAAATAATTGAAATAACATAAAAGTGTAGGTGAAAAACGTTTAGGTTTAATTCATCAAAATAAATAATTGCATAAATTAAAAAATTGAATAAAAAAATTGGCTTTGTTAGCATCGCCAACAAAATTCATATACCTACGTATCTATATAGGTACATACATTATGTATGTAGGTAGATATGTAGGACGTAGGTAGGTAGAAATGGCGATCACGAGCAACCTAGCTCGTTGACCCAATTAGCGCTAGAGTGCGCCGTTTTGTTACCATAACTCGTTGGACCTGTGGATGTAAATGGTTTGGAATGTCTCAGAATGGCTCAGAGACGTAAGAGGTTTGACCCATTGGTATGACATTATGTATGTACATTTATATAAAAGGATTGATCAAGTTGTTCTGCGGTTGCCTTTTTTCTTCTGTACTAATAATCGGATCTTAAAGATTAAGGTTTTGAAATAAGTTAAATAATAGGCTTCAAAATTTTGTGTGACAAAACTTGACTTCATTCTTAATCAATTCGATTGTTGAACCTAGAATATGCACAGAGACCTATACTTGAACCTCTATGATTATAACTTATAACTTTAGTTCTATAAGGGCCAGATGTTGAAGGTTAAGGTATTTAAATTAAGGTTAACTAGGCTAGAGGTAGGATTAACCTAGCGAAGCAACTTAAATATAATACCTAATCGAAAAGGGTTGATTTGGTATCTTCTGTTCTAATTATCGGATCTTTGAGGTAAATGTCTTAGAATTAAGGTAAAATCAAACAAATTTATGTGACAAAACAACATCTAAACCAATGCGTTTTTTGAACTTGACCAACGTCTAAACCAATGCGACTTTTGAACTTGACCTACGTCTAAGCCAATGTGATTTTTTAACTTGAACTATACGTCTAAACCAATTCGATTTTTGAGCTTGACCAACGTCTAAGCCAATGCGATTTTTGAACTTGACTTACGTCTAAGCCAATGCGATTTTTGAACTTGACCTACGTCCAAACCAATGTTATTTTTGAGCCTGAAATATGCAAAGGTAGCTTCTTGCGTTTCTCTTTAAAAAACTTACAACATTGGTTCTAAGTTGTTGAAGGTTAAGGTATTTAAGTTAACGTTAATCAGTCTAGAGGTAGGATTAACTTACCTAAGCAACTTAAATATAAATATCGAAAAGGGTTTATTTGGTAAGCTTTTATCTTCTGTTCTAATTATCGGAACTTTGAGGTTAAGGTTTTAGAATTCAAGTAAAATCTCAGGCTATAAATTTATGTTACAAAACTTTACCTAAGTCTAAGCCAATGCGATTAGAATATTCATAGGTACTGCAATATAATTGAATTTCTTTAATAAACTTATATAGATTTAGTTCTAATGTTCAGATGTTCAAGGTTAAAGGTAGAACTATAATAGTCGGATGCCGACCTAAGTAGTCGTACAAAACGAAACGAATACAAAGAATTCATATGACGTGCCCATAATTGAGTTTTGCTTGTTTCGACCAATTTTTTACTTTTGCTTTCGGAAGTGAAGAGGTTTTTTGACATTTCTTGCGAATTTGTACGAATTTTCACAATATTTTTCTACACAAATTTTCACAAAAATGCATACATCTGATAGAACTAAATATACAAATGAATGAAATTACGTTTAATTTTGTTTAAAGTTGAAAAAACTATTAGAAAATAAATAAAAACGAAATCGAAAAAATGACATTTGAAAATATACATGTACCTTTTGACGTCTGCTAAAATCCAGCAGCAAAACAAGCAAGAAAAATAGCACCGGTTCTAGCTTTGAAATCTAGCAGCTCTTCTATCAGGAGAGCCAGCAGTGATGCCATTTTCCAGCTCAATAGCCAGCACGAAAGCCAGCAAGCATTTCTAGCAGGAAAACAAGCGTCGTGTGATGCGGGCTTAAGGTCCTCAAATGAAAAAAAAACCATTCAATTTGGTTGTCAACTCAGCTGTCAACTTAATTGGTGCTTTGCTTTTCATATACTCAGATAAAAGAATACTGCTTAACTGTCAAAACCATTAATATTGTCTTAAGAAATTACACGACTCGAGTTTATTAAATTTATTAAAAGATGAGTTCAAAATGCAAAATATTATAGAATACTTAAAAACAATTAGGTAAATCAGGTTTGCATTGAGTTTGAGCTACACATCAAATTATTTATAAATTTGGTCTCGCGTTAAAAAGGGTTCACTTTGATAGTAAATCAAATAACTTGCCTATATATAAATAGTTCAATAAGTTGAGAGACTTGTAAATCAATTTTGAGCAAATATTTGAATTTCTTCAACATCAACGCCGTGATTAAATAAACTGAACTGAACAACATTAATTTAACCGCCAACTGGGATTCGACATTAAAAATATCTACATATTGTAATTTCAGACTGAAGAATGGTTTCTTAGACATCTTCAGAAGTTTTGGTGCAACTATAGGATACAAATTAGAAATTACCAAGATTATTCATGTTTTTATTTTATCGAGCTAACACAAGTCATTTTCAATGTCCCCATAGTTACTCTATGAGTGAAATCTGTAAATTTTTCAAAGATTGAAGTTTAATAAAAAACATAGTTAAAATAAAATTTTTGGTTACCTCATTGAAATATGCAACGAAAAAATAAAAGGTTTGTTTTTATTCAACAAATGCACAAGTATCTAACAAACAATTATTATTTACCTGTAAGTCTCTGTAGGCTATAGCTATGTAAATTTTAAATTAACAAGGTAATTTTTAGTTGTTTAACTAATAAGAAAAAAATTATATAAAGAACAATATTTTTTACATTTTTGTAAAGACTTCGGATTCTAATCTTTCTTTCTTTAAAAGAAAAATTAATTTAAACATTTCGATCATTTTAAGTTGAAGAACGTTTTTACTATTCCTTTTAGTTTTGTTTGAGATCAATAAAATACTTAATTATTTGTATCACAATATAGTATGTATAATATTTGTACTTCAGAATATTTTTTTTCAGTTTACTAAAATATAGCTAAAATGTAATTAAATACATTTATACGTAATCACTTTTTAAAAATGTAAGTATTCTTATATTGTTTCATTAAATTTGAAGATGGTTTCGTGTTTGGTAACTGTCCAACGACTTGGCTGAAAGGATACCACTTACAGCAGTCACATTAAAGCAATTTCTGGTTATTGTTTTGATCAAATTCAAGAAAGATTCGCTCACAAGTAGCACTGCTGTGTGACAAAACAAAATGGATCCAATAAAAATTTTAATGTTATGGAAACGATCTTGACCCATTTCTGGCTGAAAAGACTTCACACCAGAAACATTCTAATTCCTGTTTTCTAAAGTTCAAGTTCAAGAGAACTATCCTCTCAGATTCCAGATCCTCAATGCTTATGTTCTACGCAGGGTTTGGAAATAAAGAGATGAGTTCTATTAAACTTTCACCCAAATTTCTTGGGTTTAGTTTTTGTATTTCTATCAAAGGGAACGGTAGTGCCCAGCCAAGTTCTGGCACTACACCCTTTTTACAGGAACAAACTCAGGCGATTTTCGACCCCCCTCTAACTTCAATACCGATAAAGTCAGGAACTTCAAATTCGGAATATTTGCCTAGCCAAGCACAAGCACCACACCAAATTTCATCTCCTTAGCTTAGGTGATTACCGAGATATAAGACGTCAAAAATCGCGAAAACTGACTGACTCACTCACTCACTCACTCACTCACTCACTGACAGATCATCAAAATTATGGAGCACTTCCCGACACCGCAGAAAATTTGAGGTTTTCCATTCAGGGAGCGTGGTATCCGCCCACTTTCCCGGAATTATTATAAATTATATGGAACACTTCCGATTGCTGTAGAATGATGAAATTTGGTAGAGCGGTAGGGCTTTAAGTTTATACGAAAGAAAGAATTTAATATTTGAGAATTTCCATTCAGGGGGCGTGGTATCCGCCTTCTTTCTCAGAATTGCAATCAATTAAATGAAGCACTTCCGATTGTTGTAAAATGATGAAATTTAGTAGAACGATAGGGTTTGAAATGCGTACAAAGAAAAAAATAGAATATTTGAGGTTTTCCGTTCAGGAGGCGTGGTATACGCCCACTTTCTCAGAATTGTTATCAATTATATGGAACACTTCCGATTGCTGTAGAATGATGAAATTTGACAGAACGGTAGGGCTTTAAGTTTATACAAAAGAAAAAATTTTATGTTTGAGGTTTTCCATTGAGGGGCATGGTATCCGCCTACTTTCTCAGAATTGCAATCAATTAAATGGAGCACTTCCGATTGTTGTAAAATGATGAAATTTAGTAGAGCGATAAGGCTTAAAATGCATACAAATAAAAAAATAGAATATTTGAAGTTTTCGACTCAGGGGGCGTGGTATCCGCCCATTTTCTCAGAAAAGTTATCAAGGAGCATTTCCAATTGTTGTAGAATGATGAAATTGGAAACAACGGTTGGGCTTGAAGTGCATAAAAAGAAACAAATTTAATATTTTAGGTTTTTCATTCAAGGGGCGTGGTATCCGCCTATTTTCTCAAAACTGCGGCCAAGTAAATGGAGCACTTCCGATTGCTGTAGAATGATGAAATTTGGTAGAGTGGTAGGGCTTAAAGTGCATACAGAGAAAAAAATAGAATACTTGAGGTTTTCAATTCAGGGGGCGTGGTATCCGCTCACTTTCACAGAATGTTTATCAATTATATAAAGCACTTCTGATTGTTGTAGAATTATATTAGTAGGTATCTTACGAGGTATTACCTGACAAAAAATAAAAATCTTTGCAAAAAGGAGTGAGATCACAACAAAAAACATAAATGTTAAAAAAACAGCCAAGTTCTTCTATATACATAAAAATCTGTATATTAAACAACTCAGCCGTGAAAAGTAGTGAGATCTTAAAGTCTGCCAAGTTCTAACTTTATGAAGGTTTAATATAAAATATTTTAAGAAGAGTAATATTGAAAAAACACCAAGTTATGAGAGAAATTTATTATTTAATGATTACTGACTAAAATTTGGGGTTCACTTGGCAAGTTTTATTTTAATTACTCACAATTCAAAACGTTTTGAAAACTTGACAATGTGAACCCAAATTTTAGTCAGTAATCATTAAATAATAAATTTCTCTCATAACTTGGTGTTGTTTCAATATTACTCTTCTTAAAATATTTGATATTAAACCTTCATAAAGTTAGAACTTGGCATACTTTAAGATCTCACTACTTTTCACGGCTGAGTTGTTTAATATACAGATTTTTATGTACAGGGTGGCGCACCAATTGTGCTACAATAAGAAATTCAAATAACTTTATTTTTAATCGATGTATTTCATTTATTTTTTTTTATTGGTTAGAAAATTAAATTTTATTTTAAATAGTTAGTTGTTTTTAAAGATTATAGACCGCAAATGACCTCCACGCTGTCCCACGCATATGCGGCACCTGGTCAAAAAATTATTCATTGCGGCCTGAAGATTTGAAGTTGGGATCGCCTCAATTATTGTCGTTATGGACTGCTTTAATTCAGTTAAATTCCTGGGCTTCGTTTTATACACCTCTTGCTTGACATAACCCCATAAAAAGAAGTCTGGTGCAGGCAGGTCTGGTGACCTTGGGGGCCAGCGAAGAGTGGAGTTCCTAGAAATTTATTTGTTTGCGAATTTTTTGTTTAGCTCCGCCATAACTGGTCTGGCTATATGTGCAGTTGCTCCATCTTGCTGAAACCAAACGCTGTTGAATGGTATACGTCTTCGGCGCAGTTCTGGGTAAAAAAAACTCCTTCAACATCTTTAAATAACGGTCCCCATTGACAGTAACGGTTACACCGTTTTCTTCAAAGAAGTACGGCCCGACAATACACCTTGATGAAACTGCGCACCACACAGTAACTCGTTCTGGGTGCAGTTCCGTCTCATGGAGCATTTCTGGATTAGACTCATTCCATATACGGCAATTTTGCTTGTTTACATTGCCGTTAAGATCAAAATGGGCCTCATCAGACATGAACAAACAATTGATCAATGTGTTGTCTTCTTCGGCCATTGATATCATTTTTTGGCAAAATTCCAGGCGAACAGGCAAATCCTGAGGGTTTAACTTGCTAGTAATTTGGACTTTGTACGGAAACAAGTTTAAATCGTCATGAAGTATCCGTTGTAATGACCGTCTACTAATTCCAATTTGCCCCGATAAGTTTCGGGTCGAAACGTTCGGATTGGCCTGTATTGCAGATGCTACTGCTGCGATTGTATCCTGAACCCGAACATTGGCATCTCGATGGTACGGCCTTCGTGCGATGCTTCCAGATTCGGCAAACATGTTTACAAACCTCATAATGGTCCACCTACTCGGGGGATTACCGCCAAACTCCCGCCTAAATTCCCTTTGGACGGAAATGACGGACTGCAAAGCATGGTACCGTTGCACTATCCAAATTCTTTTCTCCGTATCCCAAGCATCCATTTTTATAAATCTAAATAGTAACCTACAAAATAAAAAAAAAATAAGCCGATTACTCACACAGAAAAAAAGTTATTACGTTTTATTTTTGTAGCACGATTCGTGCGCCACCCTGTATATAGAAGAACTTGGCTGTTTTTTTAACATTTATGTTTTTTGTTGTGTTAGAGTTTTATCGTTAAAGTGAAATATTTTTTTTATTTCAACAATTAATATTTGATTTTATTTCAACAATTTGTGTAACTTACATGTTTTCTGATTTTATCAACAGAACTGCTTTAAGCCCGAAGTAGATATCTTCAATACGCAAATGAAAATGATCATCATTTAAATCGATGTCAAAAGGCTCTGTTTGATAAAATTTTATAAAATAATTTTGTAAAATCCCTTAGCTGCAGTGACGAGGCGTCAATTAGACATTTTAGACAATGTCTACCCAAACCATTCGTTTAAAACATAAATACAAGTGCCATAACAAGATAATCTTCAAATCAAGGAAATCTTATATTTTTATTACGTTTATAATGTCCCTTCTTACCCCAATATACATTTATTTAAAAAACTTTGCTTTGTTCACACACGCTATATAAATCAACACGTAAACTCTATACACACTGACACACTCAAACCTTTTTCATTCTTTCTATACGTGCATTCAACACGAAGTATGAACAACAACGATCGGCACAGGGCCGATCAATCATTCGTAAAGCCGAAGACAGTGTCTTCGCTTTCAACCAAACTATGGTAAAAAAAAATGGATGTATATTGAAGGTATACCATTCTCATTTCGTATTTTATATGGAGGAAATAGACAAATTTGAAAATGTCTAATCGTTCGTTTACTTTGAGTTAAATTCTTTTGGGATGGCTGAGGCTACGATTTTGCCTGTGGTGAGAATAAAAACAATTAAAAAAAGGAAGAAATATTGTAATTTCTTATTTTTTTTATTAAATTAAAAAAATAAAGAAAATGAAAAAAACAACTAACATCTTCTTGAATACATCTACCTTGACGTGGTAAGAGGGCTTTAAACCAAATGATGTAGGTATCTTAAGAATAATGCAAAATATAATCACTGAAAATGAGTAACTGTCTACCCACTTTGCATGAGTACGGGACGTCCCTGCTTAGCTGTGGTCAGCAACGTATGGATTCTGGGGCTTTCAGCTTGGAACTCTGTATTAACTTCGTTAGTTAATCGTAAGAAAGTTAAATATAATTTAACTGTAGCATTTTGTTCAATATTAAAAGAATCCGCTAGACCAGAATCAGCTTCAAACCCAGTAATTAGAAAATAGTATTGAAGAGGCACCCATAATTAGGGTTACCAGCTCTAAAATAAGCAAAGCCTGACAGTAAAGAAAGAAATGTCTGATTTTTGAGAAAAAAGCCTGACAAATAAAAAAACATTTTTTTTCCTTTTCCATTTTTATAAAAAAAAATAAAATTAAAGTGTCTACAGAAAAAAAAACGCAAGGGATCTGGGACGGTGTGGACTTCAAATTACGTCTAGTTTAACCGAAAACGCATTTCAATGACCAAGAACCTGCCCCATAAGTTAATTTCTTGCATAAACTTCCGTAAACAATATTTAAAAAAACACTTTAACCATGATGTAGAAAAACTCATATCGTATTTTACAGAGTGCTTCAACATGCAGTTTTTTAAAATTATTTTCTTTAGAATTTCATTACCTGTAATATTTTAATAATAAATCCTAAGGCGCGATTCACACAGAACTGGCTTATTTTGCTGGTGTGGTTAAGGTCTGCAACGGGCGTGGAGTGGGTGTGGTGAACTCAATTCACACAGAAGTGACAGTGAATGGACACCAAACAGACATTGTGTCTTATCAAGGTTTTTCATTCATTATCCAATGATGTGTTTTCTTCTTTTAACTAATTGGGATCTCAAACTAAATGCTCAGCGGTTTGTGGTTGGGGGCAAGTTTATAAAGAATAAGAATAAATGAAATTAAAAAAATACCTACCATTGAATTTTTGGGCTATTTTCTGCCATGTTTGGTCTTGCACGCTTCTACTGCAGTAATCTGCCCTCCTGTAATTATACAAATTTTCATAAATCTGGATCTCATCGCAGAATTCAATGTTGAATTCATAGTCATCCCTCATTGAATACCATTGAATTTTTGGGCTATTTTCTGCCATGTTTGGTCTTGCACGCTTCTACTGCAGTAATCTGCCCTCCTGTAATTATACAAATTTTCATAAATCTGGATCTCATCGCAGAATTCAATGTTGAATTCATAGTCATCCCTCATGCTCACTTTCTTTTGCTTTGATTTGGTTTGACATATGAATGAGTTTCATTGTGGCGTGACGTTTACCTAGGCCACTGGAGTTTTCAATATGGCGTGGCAATGACAGGGCACACCATACCCTCGCCTCTTCATATGTGTGTGTATTGTCCCATAAGAGACCATGCAAATTACACAAAGTGACATATGTTGCAACCACGCCAGAACCACACCAAAACCTTAAGCCAGTTCTATGTGAATTGGGCCTAACGGTTGTTTTTTAAATTTAGAAAATCCTCTATACTTCTAAAATTGATTTTTATTTTTTACCGTCTTTTTATTCATTTTGCTTTATAGTTAGACTAAGATTTTATAAAGAAATATTTTTCATGACCTTTATTATGTAGCTACAATTCAAAATTGAAGCTGAAGTTCAAATTAATGTGTACTTGAAACGTTTCAAATATCACCCTGTATGTATAGGTATCCTACTACTCAATAAAATTTTTTGCTTGTTTTAGCTCTGCAGTTTCTTAAAATGTATACAACTTATCAAAAATCACCTTAGATCAAAAGTTATAACCATTTGAATCTAATAAAAAAAATAAAGAGTACACAATTTCATTTAATAAATCAATACAAAAAGTTAAAAATAAGCAAAGTATTTCCTTCTATTTTAAAAATTATGATTTATTTGAATTTGTTTGAGAATCATTTTTGATTGAATTCAAATAATAATAACTTTTGATCTAAGGGGAGTTGTGATAAGTTGTATACCTTTTAAGAAATTGCTAAACTAAGACAATCTTTCAAAAGCAAAAATGTTTTTGAGTAGTAGGATATTTAAATAAAAATTTAAATAAAAATAAGAACAATCCCTGAAAATTTCATGCTTTTAGCACCAAAACTCAAAAAGTTATGCAGCTTTTGACATTTGAGAAAAATTACAATTTTCAAAGACTTTTAAGCAAAATTATTGAAAAGGCGCTGGTAGCGAGCTCTAAATGGTGTTCGATTTTGAATTTGTTGGTGTTAATTTTTTGGTTTCAATCTAAGCTTCATAATCTCGCCCAGTCCCGGTTGAATTTCGAGAAAGGTGTTTTTTTGAATCACCCTATTGCACAACTCTTTGTCCCTTTCTAAAATGTGACAGCTAAATGAAAAAAATGAATGTGTTCACTGAGATTTACAAGTATTTTGATTTGAAAGCATTCAGCAAACGTTGTTCTTCTAACGATTATATTTTTTGCGATAATTATAAAAAAGGCTGACAAAGAACGAAACCTGGCCAAAACCTGATTGGACATTAAAAGCCTGACGCATCAGGCGAAATCCTGACGGATGGTAAGCCTACACCCATTGCTGTTGACAACGCCTTCAAGAGACAACCATCTTGTAAAGGAAAATTTTAAAATTTTGTGTTCCGGTTTTGGCTTCGCTGATGGCTTGTCGTTTTTCAATTTGAAGGGTATGTTCTAGAAAATTTTTGGTCGCGTTTAGAGAGCAGTACAGCAATAATGAAAATTTGTGGTTTGAAGATTTAATGTATGGAAAATGAAAAAAGCAGTACTTTGGCAGTACGGCAGTACGGAGTATCAAATTGCAGTACAAATACTGCAATTGCAATACTTCGACAGCTCTGGTGGAGGCCTCTTAAATACGTAGCGTTCGACAACAAACTTTCAGAATATTTTTTTAAAATTTGCATCACCACACTGGTGTGAACTGTGTGCACACTTTTATAATGAAAATTTCAACCGTATCGGTGAAACCGTTTCTTCATAAACCAGGATTGAAGAAAAGTGGGCGTGGCAACATACCTGCAAGGGGTTGGAGGTCGCCAACTAAGATTTATGCACGAGTACGATAACAAGGGCGCCAAGAATTGATAACGGTTTTTTGTAGACCATTTTTTACTGTGAGAGGGGGGTCTATCTCACCCCGTTTTTTTGAAAAACTCTAGATTTTGAGATAAGCCACTTTGCTTCTGAGGGGACGATAAATCCAATGTCAAAATCTGTTTCCTAAATATAATATATAGATACGTTGCTATAAAAACTCACATTACCTTAGGTACTACTGTAAATTTATATAATTTCTTAATATGCATGTTTGTGTCTTACATACCTTTATAATGCAACTGCAGCGCTAAATGAATTGCTGTACTTAACGTACAAAGATGAACCTATCATCAACATTAATCCTCAAAATGAAATCACCGTAAACTAAAAAACAAAAATCTCATAAAAAAGTAGTTTTAGTAATTTTCTTAAAAACTAGAAAACATAAGATCATTTGTTTTTGGGTTCGATTCAGAATTGATATAAGCATTGACCACAAAAAGCCAGTTTACCACTTCATTTCACAATTTTGAAAGAAATTGGTTTTTTTTATCAAAATTTTAAGTTTGAAATTTTTCAAAAACTGTTGACATAAATAACTAAATTTAAATTTAGAATTAAAAAGCAGATTTCTGGCTTTGAAAACCGGTATATTACTTCATTGTAAGTGTTGCCGTTGTTTTTTAATAATTTTTTTTTTGTAAGTACCTAATTTTTTTCTAAAATTGCCCCTACCTTCTAAACGGGGCGAGACAGACCTCCCATCCCATAGTAAAAAAAGCATATATTTGACCCTCTATACATACCTAACTGTTTATACCCCGTAATGCTGGGTGCTAGCTATGTATTTATGTAACCAAGCAAAAAATGCATACATTTCATAAAGTAGTAGTTTTAGTAAGTTTCAATTTTCTCAAGAATTAGAAGACAAAAAACCATTAGGTTCTTTGTGTTGTGTTCAATTCAGAATTGATATTAGCATTGACCACAAAAAGCCAATTTAGCAATTGAAGCGTTGAGAATGAGAAGGAGTCAAGTGACATTTTTGAAGTTTTGAGTTATAAGCATTTAAAGTTTTACGTTTATAACTTTTTTTCTGAAATCGAGAGAAACTTATAAAAAAGCTATAAAAAAAAAATTATTATTTTTAGTATATCAACCAATTTTATTAAAATTCATTCGAAGTTTCTGTTTTACAAAAAATTCAGCACTTGACCCCTTTATGCGAAAAAGAGTTTAATTTGTTTTTTATGAAAAAGGGGTCAAGCGAAAGTTGGGTTTCTTAAAATTTTGTTTTAGTCTTCTTTTTGTTATCAGGAATTTCAGATAATGCCTTTTCACAAAACCAACGGTGTTCTTGGGGTACAAATTTCATCTGGTCATCGAGATCTTTAATTTTTTCAATAGAAAGTTTTTTTTGTTTTCTTCTCTCTTGGTCTAAAGTACTTTTTTATCAAAATTCTGAGTTTGCATGCGAAAAAATAAATAACTTTATTTAAATTTAAGATTAAAGAATGGATTTCTGGCTTTTCAAACCGGTTAAGTTCTTCATTGTAAGTGTTGCCGTTGTTTTTTAATAATTTTTTTTTTAATTGTTAGTCATTTTTTTCTAAAATTGCCCCTACCTCCTAAACGGGACGAGATAGAAAGTAGTAAAATATGATTGTTTTTGATACTTCTACAAAAAACCGTTATCAATTTTTGGCTCCCAAGATATCGTACTCTCCCCTAGATTTAAGTTGTATACCCGCGCCCCCGAAACGACCTGCAAAATTTCAGCCTGCCGCTATGTTTTCCATTTACTATTCTAATTTTACTAGACTAGCTATAAAGAATTTGAAAATTCAGTGAGAAAAAAAACTATGCGTCTATTGTCGCCCACATCATTTATAAGAATATATAAAGGTTCATACTTCATAATATGAATAAAGCATAAAGTAATGTAAGCTACCCATATGTATACGTATATTTTAAATATAAATAAAGTAGGCGATGTTTCCGGGGATAAGCAGAAGCTTCCAAACCATTTTTGTTGCTGGTGAAAATTCTAAAAATAGATAAAGCTCCAAACAACCAAGCTTATTGAAAAGAGGATATGATATACGGGTAGGGTACACTAACATTATTATTTGCCTGAAAATGCTTATTCATATAATATATACCTATACAGTTGTGGTTTCAGAATTCAAGCACTGTTTCAAAGGTCAGCTGTTTTTCTCTACTCTCAAAAGTTCTTAAAGCTTCTTACTTCTGATACATAAAGTGACTGATACATGTATGATGTAGGTATAGTGTATTTTATTAAATACTGCAAGCAGAGCAAAAATGAGAACTAAAGGTTTAATGAATTCTTCATGCAGCACATCCCTGTACTTTGTATTTGTTTCTAAATTAATTTCCCTGTTATACCTAATTAATGCGTTATTTTGATTCAGGGGTGGAATAGTTGACTGTCGCTTTTTTGATAGTCATTTTTGATTTTCTATTCTTTGCTCTGTGTAAATCGATCGCCAAAAATTGTTTGTTTTTTTGGCATTACTTACAAATCTGTTAAGAATTAAACGTCATTTTTGCATTTTTGGTGCTAAGAAATGTTCTCAAGGATATCCATAAACGGATTCGTAGTTATAAAATTATTTCTTTTTTTCTCAGATTTTCGGACCTTTTTATAATTATTTTCACTCCTTACTCTCCTGCGGTTTGAAAAATTGCAAATGATGTAAATATTGCAAATGAACTAATTTGCTATTTTTTATTCTTAAAACACACTTTTTACTTTACATTTTAATTATAATATTAAAAAAACCAACCAATTTTAAGCGGACCGCAACAAAATTTTTATGAAAATAACATAAATGTATGAAAACGACACCTAAAAAGCTGTCACTTAATATCAGTACAAAAAAACGATAGTCGATTTGATAATCACCTTACATAGAGCAAAATTATCGATTTTGATTATCAACTATCAACTATCGCAGTAGCCGATTCCACCCCAGTATACCTATTTATTATATTTTTTCAATATAGTAGACTGAGACTTATGCACTAAAAAGTAAGGCTATGATTCTGTTCACCTCTTGTGCACTCTGAAGGTCTGAGAAACCCGGAGTTCATAAAATGAATGAATTCCATATGAAATAGAAATCGATTTTCGTAGAGTTTCCGTTTGGCGTCTTGTATTCCTGAACTCGAATCTTATATCAACATAATTTAACACTTTGAAAATATTGAAATTAATTTCAGTACAGTCTTATGGAAAGCTTTTTCAAAGTCAGTAGCTTGCCATATTTTTACACCATACTAAATTAAGAACTCCTCCATAAAAAAAAGTGATTGCCCGCCCGTAAATTTCCGATTGCATCTGACGCAGACCCCACCGACGCGACGCCCTATCGAGCGCACATCTGAGTGCGCACTGCGCACTGAATTGCTGTGGCTTATGGGCTATGGGCTATGGCTGCTGCTGCTATTCAACCCCCATTAAATATTGGTGTGCACTGTGCATTCAGAGTAACCCGTGTCCATTTGGCAAATTGTTCAGTTTTTTTCCTTGGGTTTCTGTTGAGGTGCTTTTGATTTTAGAGCTTTAAAAACAGTTTTTAATGAAAAGTGTTATCGTGGAGTTTTTTCATCTTTTGCATTTCTTTTAATGTGTGAAAAATACGTTAAAATGCAGTTACAAAATCTAAGCTGTTCTTTGAAGTCTTTGAAGAAGAACATTATTTGTGTAGTTTTCGTAGCCCGCGGTTAATTAATGTGAAATAAAAGCATTTTTATATAATTATATTTTTAAAAAGTAAAATGCGTTTTAATTTTTATGAATAAAACAATTAAATGAAAATTTCTAATTAAAAAAAAGGGCGGTATGTAGGGTTACTATTCTTTCATATTTCAGTCTATTTAAAGTAAACAATACGACAACCCTCTGAGAGCTTTAATTAAGGACAGATTTATGCAATCCACTGTAGCCAGAATGAGAGGCAAACGTCCTATCTTGCCTCCACTGCCTATTTTTGGATGAAGTGGGAAATAAATGAAAAAAGCTCAGTGTCCTAAACCTCCCGCGATAATATCTTAAGTGGGTAGAAAATAGAAACCAAGAGCTATTTTTTTATATCTACTTACATAGTTAAACATTTTAATTCATAATATTTCTCTAGGAATAAGGTTATTCTTCGATTTATTTTAAAACTTAGTTTAGAGGAGAAAACAAAATGGTGCATATTCATAGTCGTTTTTAGACCCCAGTTTATCTTAGCCTGGAGTTTATCCAATGTAAATTAGATAGGATAAACCCAGTATTTTTTTAGAAACAACTTAAACAGTGACTATGAATATGCCCCAATGTGTAGGTATCGAAAAATAGATGGAATTATGGCTTTTTTATAACATACTACCTCTCAATTCATGTTGAAATAACATACAAACTCCAAGGCAGTCTAGCGCACCCACGCATCAAACTTGCGATGTGGGTTGTAGTACCTATATATGTGACTAGGAATGGTTTTATAAGTATATACTTTAAGCTTATAATTTAATGTATAACAAGTTGACGTATTATTCCAGTACCAAAAAGCTCTAGAAGAACAGACGCCAACGCCGTAACTTTTTCGCCTAGTGACATCATTGCTTGATTGACGTACATAGTACGTGTTAGAACAATTTACAAATACTAACATAATATACATATGCATACATTTGTTTGGATATGTAAAAGAACTTCCTGAAGGAGGTGAATGGAAACGTTGGGGGGTGTTTCATTCAAAACTTTTATAAATGCACACCAAACACAGATACAAATAAGAAGAAAAGTATATATGTGAGCAATCCAAACTGGTGATGAATGAAAATTCACACATTAAGAATCCAGATGAAAGTCAATAAAAGGATGTTCTGCCATGAAAACCATGTTATTCAGTTGGAGTCTTTGAAGCTTTATGTATCATAGAACTGAAAAGTGTAATAAAAAGTTAAAACATACAATTCTTAAGAAAACAAAAGCCCACAAGATAAAAAGTCCAATTGCAGTTTTCCATTATAGTTTTCTTGTAAACAAATGAAAAGAAAATTTTATACTTCACTTAAAAAAATCATTTAAATAGTTAATTAATAATCAAAAATAATTCATTTATGAGATCTGCTATGTTGTTTTTGTTATGAAACGGCATATAAAAGTTTTGGAAGGTGTATTATAAATAGTGCCGGCTCTAAATTAATGTGAACCATACTTTATATTCTAAAAAAAGAATTTTAGTACAAAAGTGTGCGTGACTGGCTTCTGTGAACTTTTATTGAAAAATACCTGTTCGAAAGTTAAATTTAATAATCTTCTCTGGATTAAAAAAATCAATAGGTGAGTAAAGTATTTATTTTTAAAAACTAATGAAAATATGTCTACATATTTACCAGTGTAGACGTATATCTTAGCTTTGCGTTTTTTTTTTAATTTTGTAATCCCTACTAGAAGTTAATCACTTTACCTTATTAGGTATGGAGCTGTGTATAGGTACATCAAAAGGCCCAACCTTGCAAACATTTAGGTAAACTTTTAAAAATCTCAAGGCAAATTTTTATTTGTTGCATAAATACCTATGCATTTGTCTACCTTAGCAAAGCTGTTTCATTTCTGAAACAAGAAGTAGAAGATTTAAAGTACATCCTTGGCATAGATATGGAATTGTGTACTCGTTGTCGGGATAGCAAAATAATTTAACAAATCTTTTGTTTTGTTTGAACAACAAGTGATAACAAAACTATCAAATTTTATAAGATATTTATTTTTTAAAGCCCAAAGTTTCCAAAACAAAATTAGGAGAAACTTTAGTTTTAATTCGACTAACAGAACTAAAGTGTTTTTTTTTATTTTTCAAAGGATATCTAAAAAGTACAACTACTGGTCAAAGTCACACACAAAATAGGTTAACACTTATTCCGGGTTATTTGAATTAAGATATCCAAAGCTTAATGTGCAATAGGTCAAATTAAAGCAATTCAGAGTTGATATTTTCAATAGATACCTAATAATATATATCTAATAATAATTATGCAGACTGCACCTTTTGTTCGGATTTATACTTTTTTTTTTAATATGTATATATGTATATGTAGGTTATAGTATTTATTGATATAAACTTAATATTTTTCGTGAAGCTTTTTATTTTAAGCGGATCGGATTACAAAAGGATTCGAATTTTGTATGAAATTAGCTTCAAAAACATTAATTTGAAAACTGATTTACTATTTAAATGTATAAATGTATAATGATAGATAAAGATATGGAGATAGTAACTAATCACAAGACTTATATACATTTTGAAAGAAAATCTACTAAAAAAACCTTCATTAACAAAACATTTGAATTTTTTGCATAAGTAAAGTTTCATGCAAATAAGACTTTTAATGTCATATAAGAAATAAATAAATGATAAGTTTTATAAATTAAAAGCAATAATTTCCTAAATATATAATTATAATATACGAACATATTCAATAAAAATATATAATTTAATACAATGTGTAATTTAATAATGTGCAAACAAATAAATAAACAACTAAGTAAATAATTAATTAAATAAATAAATTACTAAATAAAAATATATCTAAATAAGTAAAGTACTATGTAATTAAATATAGAAATAATAAAAGTGAAAAAATAAACAAATAAATAAATATATAAATACATTAATAAATACATAAATAAAATATGTGCACGACTGGGTCGCACGAACTTGCTCTTTTATGCGATCACACTGTGTTTTTAAGGTTTTAATATATCAAAAACTATATTAATCGTATAAAAGAAAGAAATTATTTATGAAAACCTATATTGCATACCACCTGCTTAAAATGTAGTTAAGTTTAAGGTAGTATTATGCCAGTAGGTACATTTATTTATGAACAATATTGCACCGTGTTGCAAATATGCATGGAACTTACAGTCTTAGCCGGATTAACCCTCAGGAAAAAAAGACAACTGCCTAGGTGGCCAGCCCCGCGGCTCTTGAAACAATTTGTTTGATAGGTGTATTTAAATTGCTTCTTAATTTTTTTTTTAATAATTAATTGAATTTGACAATCATTGTCATTGTCATTGTTTGACAATCATTGTGACTTAATTTTGTTATTGTAAACTAACAGAACACAAATAATTTTGAAACATTTTTCGTTACTATTCAGAGTTGAAGCGTTTTCGAATTGAACGCTTCCACCCATATGAATACCTCCGTCGAGTTGAAATGGAATTTTTTTTTTTTGACGTTATCGTCCGAACACAAGAGACGCGACGCAGGGCAAAGCTATAATGTCAATTGTCAAAAAATACCAGGTGCGTTTTTTTACATATAAATCGAAACAAAATGAAAGTATAATAGACTAAGAGCCCGCAGTAAATTTTGGGTGTGAAGGATAGCAAAAATTCACTGGTATTTTTAGATAGGTCTTAACTTGTTATATGCAAATATGAAAGTCTTGCATGCTGTGGTTGGGGCGTTTGTCAGTAATGCTGCATTGAAAATGCATTTTTTTCGAAATCCAATATAAAAAGTATAGCAACTTAAACGTTGTATGTAATCAAAGATCTGAGTGTCCTGGACATGAATACGGGGGTCCAAGACATTTTCCGTGGGGCCACTTGCCTGCCAGACGCACTCAAATACTGCAAAAAATCGATTTTGAGATAAATTGTGATAGCATTTAGAAATATGCGCTCACTGATAGAAGCTTCCCCTCTGATAACAAATATGGGGGTCCAAGAGATTTTCCATGGGGCCACTTGCCTGCCAGACGCACTCAAATACTGCAAAAAATCGATTTTGAGATTAATTGTGATAGCAAAATAATTCTTGTTCCCAATGACGGAGTAGTCCCCCCTCAACACCAAAACGTGGGTCCAAGACGTTTTTCATGGGGCCTTCTCGCTACAAGATGCACTCAAAGAATGCAAAAACTCGATTTTACAGATAATTGTGATAGCAAGATAATTCTTGTTCCCAATGATGGAGAGGTCCCCCGTCAACACCAAAACGTGGGTCCAAGACGTTTTGCATAGGGCCGTTTATCTACAAGATGCACTCAAAGATTGCAAAAAATCGATTTTACAGACAATTGTGATAACAAGATAATTCTTGTTCCCAATGATGGAGAGGCCTCCCCTCAACGCTAAAATGTGGGTCCAAGACGTTTTGCATGGGGCCGTCTGCCTACAAGATGCACTCAAAGAATGCAAAAAATTGAATTTACAGATAATTGTGGTAGCAACATAATTCTTTTTCCCAGTGAAAGAGAAGACCCCCATCATTACCAAAATGTGGGTCCAAGACGTTTTTCATGGGGCCTTCTGGCTACAAGATGCACTCAAGAATGCAAAAAATCGATTTTACAGATAATTGTGATAGCAACATAATTCTTTTTCCCAATGACGGAGAAGACCCCCATCATCACCAAAATGTGGGCCCAAGACGTTTTTCATGGGGCCTTCTGGCTACAAGATGCACTCAGAGAAAAGTAATTTTATTAAATATATTAAATATCCTCATTATAGGTTTTGAAGGAAGCCTGTTGCCTCCGAACAAGTCTGTTCTTCTTCAACAAATAATGAGAAGCAACTATGTATGTAGTATATGGAAAAACTCTATGAAAAATGAAATTGTAAACCAATTACCAGAAGAGAATGGATGGAGATTTTGTAATGGGAAATTAAATATTCTTTGGTTTGAAGGTCCTACTACACCCGAGAAATTAGATGATATTGTTCTGAACTTTTCTGACGAATCAGAAAGTGACAAAGATGAATTCAGTACAAGTTCATCAGATGAAAGTGACAATGAATAAATTTCTTTATTTCTTTTTGTTAATAGTTGATTTTAAAATTAAAAAAAAAAAAAAATTATGCAAAAAAAGTATAAATTTTTAATTTGGATTATTTAGATACACAAAAAACTTGCCATAAAAAAGTTTATTCTGATACAGAGTGTGTCTTGCAAAATGTTAAAGACCCATATTTTGTGATAAGAGGGACTACTTCATCATTGGGAAGAAGAATTATGTTGCTATCACAATTATCTGTAAAATCAATTTTTTGCATTCTTTGAGTGCATCTTGTAGCCAGACGGCCCCATGCAAAACGTCTTGGACCCACATTTTAGCGTTGAGGAGAGGCCTATCCATCATCGGGAACAAGAATTATCTTGCTATCACAATTATCTGTAAAAACGATTTTTTGCAATCTTTGAGTGCATCTTGTAGATAAACGGCCCTATGCAAAACGTCTTGGACCCACGTTTTGGTGTTGAGGGGGGACTACTCCGTCATTGGGAACAAGAATTATTTTGCTATCACAATTAATCTCAAAATCGATTTTTTGCAGTATTTGAGTGCGTCTGGCAGGCAAGTGGCCCCATGGAAAATCTCTTGGACCCCCATATTTGTTATCAGAGGGGAAGCTTCTATCAGTGAGCGCATATTTCTAAATGCTATCACAATTTATCTCAAAATCGATTTTTTGCACTTTTTTAGTGCGTCTGGCAGGCAAGTGGCCCCACGGAAAATGTCTTGGACCCCCGTATTCATGTCCAGGACACTCAGATCTTTGATTACATACAACGTTTAAGTTGCTATACTTTTTATCTTGGATTTCGAAAAAAATGCATTTTCAATGCAGCATTACTGACAAACGCCCCAACCACAGCATGCAAGACTTTCATATTTGCATATAACAAGTTAAAACCTATCTAAAAATACCAGTGAATTTTTGCTATCCTTCACACCCAAAATTTGCTGTAGGCTCTCGGTCTATAACAATTCGAATCGGGCAATATTCAATTTGTTGAAGAATAATTTAAAAATTTATATTTTATACTTGGTTTTCAAAAACCAAATGAGTTACTTTAGTTACAAAATTTAAAATTTTTTTTTAAATTATATTTCTTTTTAAATGGCCACATGGTTAAAAATTATGAACACACCTGATTTGAATCCATTTTTGAACTTTGAAAAGTATTTGTGTTGAAATTTCAAAACCTTATAAAACTCCATAAAACCTTGTGTTGTGGAAATTATAGAAAAGACTAGAACGCCGAATGATGCCCGCGTTCTATTTGGAATCAGATAACTACGAGTTCAGACCGCACTGCTAGCCCGCGTTCTGTTTGACCAAGGCTTTAAGGTAAGATGTCAAGCTAGGTACATACATGATATATAATTAAAAGTCAGTGAAGTGACTTACACAGAAAACTGGATTGATTTATAGCCTTTAAAGGTAGAACTATAATAGTCGGAAGATGTCGGAAGAAAATTCTCTCGGTTCACTTACGCATGGAGCGGCCGGTGAGCGCTCTTCACTTCCGAAAGCAAAAGTTAACGAAAATTGGTCGATTATGGGCACGTCATATAAATTCTTTGTATTCGTTTCGTTTCGTACGACCACTTACGTCGGCATCCGACTATTATAGTTCTACCTTAAGTTCTAATAGTCAAATCTTCAAAAGGATGAGTTATTTAAATAATAAATGCATAATATTTTAGGCGTGAATAAAAACAACCACCATTGAATGTTTGCTTGAACGTACGTAAAATGGTGCTTGTAAAGTTTTATTGCACAAATAAGAGACAAAATCTAAGTTATAAAAATTTATTTATGTTTCTGTTATATCTTGCAAATAGAAGTCATTTTCAATGTCCCTATAGTTACTCCATGAGTGAAATATGTAATAAGTTTTTTGTAAATTGAACCCGAGCTAACTGAAAAACAGTTCGAAATCGAAGTTCGAAAAAATCGAGGTTTCACACAAATGATGCCTTTAAAAGGTTGCCTTTTTTCATATAGCGTGGACGTACACTATAAAATGCAACGTTCATATAGATTAAAAAATTTTACTGCAACATTATCAATATTTGATATTTAATACAGTTCTTCTGTAGCAAGATGTCAGAGAAGATTAAGAAAAATGTTGAAAACTTTTGCATTACAATTAATTTTTACGCATTTTCAAAGCAAATTTTAGGTGTGAATGATGGCAAAAATTCATTGGAATTTTTATATAGATCTTTACTTTTCATAAGCAGATATGACCGCCCTAAACATGAAAATGGGGGTCCAAGAAATCTTGGATGGGGTCTTCTGTTCTGCATCCAAGACGAACTCAAAGGTGAGTATGAAACCGGTCTCTAAATAAAATGTGATAGCATTTATAAATATGTTCTCTTTGATAGAAGCTTCCCCTCTGATAACATTATATGGTAATCCAAGACTTTTTCCAAGGGGCCACTTATCTAGCAGATGTACTAAAATAATGTAGTTTACCGACAAAAGCCCCAACTAAGTAATGCAAGAATTTCATATTTGGATACGAAAAGTAAAGATGCATCTAAAAATAGCAGTGAATTTTTGCTATCAATCACACAACCAAATAGCTGTGGGCTCTTAGTCTAAATAGTATAATAGTATCGATCTTTGGGGTAAATTTACAGTAGGTGTGTTTAATTCACTGCCAGCGCAGCAAAATTTCCCTTGGTAAACAAAAACAATTTGATTGCTGGCGAAAAAGAAGTCAGTAAAGATAAAGATGGCTGTGCTGGCGATAGAACTTTTAATTATTAAAATGAACGGATAGAGTGAGTATTCGTTTTATTCAGACTTGTGCTGCGCTGGCTATACAGCAATGAATAAAACACACCTAATGATATTATTTTCTTAATTAAACCAGTTGCTTACACAAAACTTTGATTTGACAGAAAAGATAACCTAATTTTGAAGATGTACAAGGGGAAATTAAAGGAAACTAGCTTACAACCTTCATGCCACTGTCAAAAGCTTTCTCCACATCAAGGAGTACGATTCATGTGCTCTTCACTGCAGATAAATTATTTGATTAAATAACATCGATTTTGTTTGATGTATGTATTTTGATGCTTTCGTTGGCAATATATCATATTGATCTAAATGTAAATATAGTTTGAATTAATGAAGATTTAATTAACTTCATTTCATCATAGTCCTGCCATTAGATTCTACATTTGTTTCTTATATTCTTATACTATAGTAAAACAGAAGGAAGTGCATTATCATTATTTCGGCTAATTTTGTATGCACATATTGTTCAAAACCCTCGAGAATTTAAGTTGTTAACAGTTAACAATTCCGTCTTTTGGTCGAAATTTGTTAACCTTTTTTTATCAAAAACTGGGGTAGTATACAGCGATTTTGAAAAAATGTCCGAAGTAGATTTGGAAAAAAATGCAGTAGATTCAACTTTTTTACAGTAGATTTTTATATTTTCAAGAAATAAATAAGAAATAGCATAAATAAACTTAAATAATTTAAAATAATTTAAAATAATAAAATAAATATTAATTTCTCTTTAAAAAACATTGCAAACACTCGAGAATTTAAGTTGTTAACAGTTAACAGTTCCGTCTTTTGGTCGAGATTTTTTTTACCTTTTTTTGTCAAAAGCTGGGGTAGTATACAGCGATTTTGAAAAAATGTCCGAAGTAGATTTGGAAAAAAAATTCAGTAGATTCAACTTTTTTACAGTAGATTTTTATATTTTCAAAATATAAATAAGAAATAACATAAATAAACATAAATAATTTAAAATAATAAAATAAATATTAATTTCTCTTTAAAAACATTGCAAAAACACAACAAAACAAAAATTCCTACATTTATATTCATATCAGTTCTAACATTTTTTCAAAAGCTAGATTTTCATTGTTTTTTTTAAATTGTCCGTCGACGAACGAAAACTGATTAAAGTGGTCTATAAGACCCACGGAATCACAATGTTCCCAACAATCTTAATAAATGTCGCTCATTTCCTTCCACACAAAATAACATTTTGCAAAATGGTTGTATTTAATTTGTTTCGAAGTTTATCCTTCACTAAGATACTACTACTTAGTTAGCACCAAGCACAAGCACTTATAATATTATATTTTAATATTTTTAAGTTATGTGGGCACATAAGGTGAAGGTGTGTCAGTTTGAGCTAACGAAATCCTGCAACTCCTTTAAATAGATTTTAGAAATGTATGTTTCTATATAAAAAAATCTTCTCGTTCGTTTATTGGACACTCCATTATCGAAAAATTCATAAACCACAAGTTCTTTCGACAAGTACCAAAGGTGTCAGGGGAACTTTTGAAGAGCAACCCCCGAAATAATAATAATAATAACTTCTTATATAGTTGTCAAGGTTTTGGAGCAACTGAAGATCTTTTTGTGGAGCTGACGAAGAATTGGATCTCGTAGATGTGGTGACGGCATGCTAACCAAAAGAAGATTTTTATCAATCTTTTGTTCTAGAAGAATACACGCTCAATTTCTTCTTCCAGTATTGATTGATGTCGTGTCAAATTGTAGTTCTCAGAAATGTTATTCGATGCTTCGCACACGGCATACTGCTCTATTTGAAGGCCAAATATTGACGGAACGGTCCTCCATCGTCCTCGTGATGGTCAGCAAAAATGACTCTCAGTCAAGGTAAAAGTTTTTTTTATAAATAAAATTGAACAAATAAAGACCAAGCGCCAAAAAAGGAATCTTATGATTGGAGTGGCAGTCGTGATATAGCTATTACTCCAGCCTATAAAACTTGGTGGTAGGCGGTAGCTCATCCAAGTGTTGTTGTTTCGATCAAACTTCAAATTATTCTCTGTTATCGAAACTTTATTTCCTTCGTTTCAAGTTCCATCCTTTTCTTTAATTTTTTTTTAAATCTCTTTCATTCTCTGAAAATATCCTTCACTTTATTATGATCACTCCGTTTTGATGGAATACGGGCCTTGTGTTATCATTCTTTCCAATTTCTATAACATTAGTGCTTGTAGAGGATTTCAATCTTTTCCACCCGCTAGGTGGATGAGATGGAAAGCGTAATTCCCCTTTTTGAGGACGGCCTTTGTGTGTGGGTTTAGTCTCTGGGCAGTCTCTTGTCAAAGGTGATACCCAGGACCCAGTTATTTTATTTTTGACTTCGTTGTTAGTTGGTGAGTCCAAGTGAGATCGCCAGTACGAAACGCCAAATTTTTTTCAAACAAATGTGGAGACAAAAATGAAAAATTATTTTCGATTGTGGTTTTGGGGTAGCGGGTTTCACCTTAGAAATAAAGATTTAACGCTTTGAACAATTATAACATTTTCACAATTTGGCAACATTAAATTCGATGGACTCTGTACTATAAATAAGACTATGTTTTCTCCGAAATTATTATAAATTATAAAAGAGTGTAATTACCAGTAAACTAATATACAAATTTTGGATACTAAAATAAAAGAAAGGGGGAAGGAGACTGGATCCAAATCTGTGTATATGTTTACTAGTGATTAAATGCATCGCATATTAGATTTTTGGTTTACTATAACTTATATTAAACATTCAATATTACAAAATTTGTTCTTTTCTTTTTTTTAAGTTCAAGTGTCATAATGAAGTTACTGATGGTGGTTGCGGCCATTTGGTTTTCAGTTGGAACAGCAAACTCTTTGACCTACCCAATTTTTGGCACAAAAAGATATAACCGTGGAGCGGCGTCCCAAAGATCTGATATGGTAAACCATGTAGTTTGTTTTGTATATTTAGGTTTTTTTTTTATTTTATAATTCAATTTTGCTTAATTGGGTTCAATTTAAATTAACTTTTTTTTAATTTTTTTATTGTATTGTATTTAATAGACCCAAAGTATTCTTAAACAGCCTGTATATGAAAACGGATATCTAACAAACAACGGTTACTATTATTACCCTCACCATGAATATCATTCATATGGGATGCCAACATATCGTGGTGAATATAAGCCTAAAGCTTTTTACTATTCCTCCGGTCCCAGCTACAATTACTACAATGACAGGGAACCACTCTCGAATCCTCTAGACGATCTTCACGAGGAGATTCTTCAAGAAAATGAACAAGAGAGACAAACAGACTTTCTTCAAAGAGACGATTATGAAGATGATTACTATTTAGATCCCAATGAAAAGATACACGACGCAGAAACAACTAATAATTTTCTTCGAAATATGATGGACTACAACAGACAAAAGGAAAAACAGCAACGATTGCAACAGCTTCATTATAGACAAAAAGATCAGCTCGAACAAGAAATGCGTGAAGAAAAGGGAGAACACTCCATTACGGATGATGATTACTTCTCAGAAATCGAAGTAAATCCTGATGATTATAAATTCGAGCCACAAGGTGAAGATAGTTTTGATCTCCAAAAATACTGGGATGCTGAACTTTCATCTATGAACAAAGGAGCAACTTCAACTGATCTTCAATATCAGGGAGGAAATGATCAAGATGTTGAAGATCTGAAGTCACTTTCAAAGCACGAACCAGAAAACTACGAGGAAGATAATAAGAAAAGATATCATAATAAAGTGAAACAGTCGCATTTCAACAGCTGGGCACATCCAAAATCATCAGACTTTTCTCTTACACAGCAACCAAAGGATTTGGAAGATGATTACAGTGCTGTTGATTACGATGACGGTTCATGGATCAATTGGGATCGGAAGAGGAGTTCTTTCCCAGATAAACTCAATGTAATTAAGATAAATAAATTAAAACCTGAAATCGAAGGTCATAACCATGCTTTGTCTACGCCCCAAAATATCAAAAGTTTTTTTCATAATGAGACTCCAGAATCAACATCAATAAGGTCGACAACTTTACCATCAATAGATCATGGACAAAAGGAAAAATACCCCATGGAAGAAAGTTACGCAGCAATAACGCAACAAAATGAAGAAAACAGCAACAAAAGTGCGAAAGGAATTGAAAATACTATTTATGATACTATCAAGAAGATGATTACCATTGAACAAAAACTGAGAAAGGTAAGATTATGTTAACCCATTTTCTCCCATTGTATTCATATTCATTTCAAATAAACATTAGAGGTTTGAAAAAAATCAGGTCTTCATATATTTTGGAATATAGATACGTAGGTAAGCAAAGCTAAAGTTAGATGTACTTTAAAAACTACAATGGGAATCATGAAAACATTATATTTTTCGTTTTCCAAATGGATTTTAAAAATATTCCTACTAAACATTTATTTATTTATTTATTTTGAATTCGATTAACTTAAACACATTAAGATAAAATATCTTATAAGCTAGTGATAAGCGCTGTATTAACAAAAAATGGAACTTAAGTAAAAAAATAATTAAAAGAGTTACCATAGCTGAAGGCTTAATACAATTATTCTTATATACTGCAATATTTTAACAATTCTAGAAAAATGTTATAAAAGTAACATAAATTGTTCGCTTTTCTTTATGGGAAAATTCATAATATAGGAACGTGTAAATAATTAAGGTAACATAATTCCTTTCGATTAAGGGGTTGAAAAATACTTTCTTATTTCGCTTTTCGTCTTGGATGCATCATTTAATTCTCTTATTACCCGCGGTAAGGTATTCCAAAGTCGAATACTATTAACATAAAATTGACGTTCGGAAGTAAGGGAAGAGTACCGTGGATGAATTATTTCACACGACCTGGTTGATGAAGTCCGTGTTATTCTTTCGAAGAGATAGCCAGGTGAGTGTGAGTGCATGACGTCAGAGAGTAGAGATAAAGTACGGAATTTGAGGAGATTATCAAATGACATATTCAATACTTGAAAAAAGTAACTTGAGACGCGGTCACGTCGTCGAAGTCCAAAAATATATCGTATGGAACTATTGAATGCAACATTGAGTCTTCGTTTACTTTCGTAGCTACAAGAGGAAAAAATTTCACATCCATAAGTAAGAATGGGTATAATCAGAGTTTTTACAAGCATAGAACGGGTTTTTATGGGCGTAAAATGTTGAGCCGCTTGCAATGAACGCAATGCTCCATAGGTTTTACCGACAATGGAATTGATGTGACTATCCCATGATAAACAACGATTAAAGGTTATACCTAGATTTTTAGCCGTCTCGACGAACTCTATCGGAACGTTATTCATGATGATTGGGGGAAAGTAGGATAAATCAAGGGGCTTTCGTGATATAACCAAGCACTTGGTTTTCGTTGGATTGAGTTGAAGTCTATTTACACCGGACCAATTCTGAATACGTTCAAGATCTTCAATTATACATTGTATATAATGTTCAATTAGACCAAGTGGGCAACTCAAATATAGTTGCACATCATCGGCATACATGGTTGATTGGCAGTGTTTAATATAAGTTGGAAGAGAGTTAATGTACAACGAGAACATCAATGGATCCAAAATTGACCCTTGCGGAACTCCTTTAAGATTTGGAAGAAAATTAGACAAGGATCCATTGATTTCTACGGCTTGTGATCTGCCTGTTAGGTAAGAAAAAAGTAATTTAACTGCTGTTGTCGAGAAATTAAACTCATTGATGAGTTTTTCAGACAATGTTGAGTGATCCACCGAATCGAATGCTTTCGAAAAATCTAGGAGTATTATAAATGAAACATGATCCTTGTCCATTGACTGTCGTAAATCTTCAATAACATTGATTAAGGCGGTAACGCAGCTATGCTTTATGGAAAACTATTTCACAGTCTCGATTTTGCCCTTGAAGAAATTCGGAGATAGTCAACAATGTCATAGTCATGATTCCTCCACTGGTGGACTATGTTACCGACATGGAGAAAAACAACATAAAGAAAGTAGAGTTACCACAAGATGTTCCAGGTGAGGTTGAAATTCTTGTGTTATCTTATTTAGCGGCAGATGACAAAGCATTCGATGACAAATTTCAACAACAAAATTTGAACGAACATAGATTCATTTGGGTGTAGAATCCAAAACTGTGCTTCAGATTTGTTTGGATTTAACGGAAATTGAAGTTTTTGAAAAATTGTTTTGATAACGATGTAAGACAACTTATTATTAGCCAAACAAGGTTGTACGGCGGGCGAAAAAATTACATAACTTTTCATGATCAATTCATCAACATTTATTCTATTGAAATAAAAGGTAAAAAATGGTGGTGGAACCTTTTCACAGCCATGATTAGATTATGTCTAACGATCTACTTGAGTTCACAAGAGCAGTTACACTCCATTACCTACGATTTTTGACTTTTAAGCAGGCACATCCTAGACTTACTGTCAAACGAAGCATTGCGAAGGGCCCAGAGTACCACTTTAAAAAAAAAACTACCAAATCAACTCAGATTTAAGATAAAAACGGTGCTGTGAAATGTGTAATGTAACATTATGTATCCAGAACTATTGTTTTAAAAATGTTCATATCAATGAAAATTATTTTGATATGCATGATCCCATTGTACTAATAGTCTAGAGAAAACTGACCTGAGCCCAAAATTTCTTTACATACATATATGAAAAAATCGTGCTGAATTAAAAAATTCCGGGTATACTTCTGAGATCCTTGGGCGTTTGTATAACGTCATCAATAAAGGACATATGGAAAAAGGCTGCAGCTTGTGTGCACTACGGAAAAATTGTGTTTAACATTAATATGCAGATTTTATGATTTCCCAAATACAAAAATAGTTTTTCGATTTCTTGGGGGAGGAGTGAAAGGGTACGAAAGCAGAGAGGGTGCGAATAAATGAAAAAATCAACTATACTCTGTTCAATTTATATTTTCAGTACAGGGAAGATAGGATATTTGCCTTTCGGTCTGACCATTATGGATTTCAATAAGCTATCTTCATTTTAAAGCTCTTACAGGGTTGCCGTAGT
The DNA here is from genome assembly GCA_929447395.1 of Epistrophe grossulariae. Taxonomy (NCBI): domain Eukaryota; kingdom Metazoa; phylum Arthropoda; class Insecta; order Diptera; family Syrphidae; genus Epistrophe; species Epistrophe grossulariae. The sequence goes on along the minus strand of OV839566.1, from coordinate 59,366,993 downwards.
GAGCATTTAAAATTGCCGCAAATTTCACAAAAATATCGGTAGAGGTACCAACTATTTATTAATATACGCCATTTAAACCATAAACCATTTTCTTTGGTTTTTCAGCTTTATGAATTTCCATCAACTGAGCAATGGTAACTCTGATTCAAAGTGTGTTTTTTCTAAATAAACGCAATGTCAATAAGGGTTTGTTGCAAATTGGTGAGCTCAAAGAAGATTACACAAACAATTTAAATGTAATTCAGAGATTCTGTTTCTTATTTCATTGGCAATTTCATAAGTTAAGGTGCCGCGCAAGCAGCAGCAGGCACCAGTATTTCTGAAAAAGCTCTCTTGCAAATATAAATTGAACAGAGTATAGGTCGAGCGAGGTATTTTTGCATTTTATTTTAAATGCTGAATTGAATGAATTCAATCGCAAGTCAATTATTTTTATCTTTTAGCAAAAGAAAGTCAACAGCTTTGATAGAATAGGGTGCGAAAGTAGCTTTAATGTGAAAAAGATTAATCTATCATACAATTTTAAAAGACTACTGAAAAGTTATAAATTTCAAAAAACATCTTCATAAGGACTCTTCTGATTTGATTTGTTCTAAAAATGTTTAGATTTGAGGTAAATATCAAATCATGAGGTAAATATCAAACCTTTAAAAATACTAAAAGTTATTCAACTAAACCATAAGCCATAAGCTAATAGACTCAAGGCACGTATTCAATAAAGGAAGTGCGTACATTTCTATGGGAAAATGTAAACGTTGGCTTTAATCTTAGTTCATCGAAAATAAAAGCTCGTCTGTTTGACGAAAAAAAATTGCTAACTGCCTAGAAGTATTTCGAAATAAGGTGCTTTATCACCCCTGGATTAGGAACTTCCCTGCTATGCATTTAAAGACGACAGAAATAATTGCTCCCAGTATCACGACATAAGCAAAGAAGTAGTCGAAACCACCGCAAGCTACCAGTCGCCATAGAAAAAAGACCCATATGGTATGAACTATGATGATGAATGCTTATACCTGGTAAAGCTGACAAAAGATGCACATGCAAAAATGCTGCACGACAAAATAAGGACAGCGATGCTAGAATATTGAGCTACGAGAAGTAAGAAGAAGAAGATCTTGCGTGAGAAGAGTACCTACGTATGCTGCCTCCTAGCTCGCGACCGAAACAATATCTGGAAGTTTCAACACACAAAAATAAGCATTTGAAAGCTGGTCTTAAGACTGGAACGCAGGTTCATCAAAGCAGCGAAAGTTACTTAGAATATTATTTCCATCTACTGTAGGCTACTATAGGGCTCGAATAGGGTGAGAATTACCAACGAAGACCCAGTTTCATCATGCAGTATAGATGAGCTAAACTTAGATAACAAAAAACGCCGGTTTTGATGGCTTACCAAGCTCTCAAAGGGTTTCCGTAGTTAACATTATAAATCGCTGCAAATGAGAGAGAAAAACGCGTAGGGTTACCGTCTGGCGTCTGCCTATTTAAAAAACAATGAAAACAAAATTCATTTTATCAATTTTTTGTGAAAAACTGTTGGTCAATTTTTTGATGCCAGATTTATTTTTCTGTGTATCCCAATACTAATAATTAAAACTATATTAATTCACTTTTTACTAAATATAAAACACAATAAATATCACTTCACTAATAGTAATACGTAATAAAACACAATACCACTTCACTATTATTTAAAAACAATTATCACTTAAAAAACACCTTTTCTAAAGAATAATATAACGAAATGCACTCTGAGTGTTTCAAAACTGCGCAAAAATAACTTTTTTCTTCTAAAAGACCGAAAGCCAACAAAAAACGGATTCTCCAGAAAAAAAATTAAAAGTGGAAAAACAATACAACACTAAACATACTCAACTTCATAAAATTGGTTCTCAAAAGCTTCAAATCCTAAAAGCTCCTTAATAAAATCCACTGCATAAGCTCTTTACTTGCAATTGATAACGATAATGGTAACTCTGTTGATATGTTGATACCAAGCACATGATCGTATTGACAGCACAGTTGCCACTTGAAAATAAAGTTTGTGTCGAAAATTGAAAATAAAAATGACCAACTGTAGCCAAAAATGACCAAAATTTAGTAATATTAGTAAACACAGAACAATGAATTCATCACATTTATTTCAACATAGACTTCATATTACACAGATGAAATATTATTTTTTTAATTATTGATTAAACAAAACAATAAAAAAACAGGTACAAACAAATTCACAAAGTACCAAACAAACTTAATTAAATTAGATTAACATAAATAAATAAAAGCAACGAATCATAAATAACGATATATAAAAAAAGAACAGAGTGCAAAGTACGTTAGAGATTTATTGCCAGTTGTACAATAGTGGTTCAGCCTCGGTTTAAGATTTTAACTCACCGACTTCGGCGTTCAACGCTGGTTCAAGTATGTAATTGGTTATTGTCACACACTTGAACAGTAATTCACTGTTGAAACTCAATTAATCCGCCGAAATCGATGGGTAAAAATTGCTGAACCACGGTTTAAATATTTGTACAACTGGCCCTTATTTAAACACACAATTTTGAGTTTTCCAGTCATCTGTCAATAAATTTTCAAATGAAGGAAATGAATGCATTCAGTGTTAGTACATTCAGTGATCATGCAAATGTTCTACAACAACAACAACAACAACAACAAATTCATTTATTTATATTCTTAAATACACAGATTTACAATTTTATGAATTGATAAGCCTTGGCTTAGTCGTCAGTTCGTTCAATAATGCGCCGTTTACATCAAACGGTAAGAAAATCGCTTTACGTTGCATACAAATTAAAGTCGAGTTTCTTTTTTCATTTCGTAAAAAAAAATTACCAAATGGAATAAGAAATGACAATGCGACCAAGTGAAAAAATAATGACCAAATTTGTTCACAAATGACCAAAGTAGCAACCGTGAATTTGACAGTATCCCATCATCAGTGGAATACGACGGTCATGTTGGGGTGTACGACTTTTTGCGAAGAATAACAACAACAATTCTTTAACGTAAGTCAGTGGCTTGCTCTTTTTTTAGTGTCATTTTTCCCAACGCAGTGTCGTGAGGGTGCATCAGACGCCACTGCTTTTGAAAAAGCTCGTCCATAAGGACTGTACTGCACAAATCAATTGGATAAAGTATATGCTATAGCCATTTATTACCATAATAATAGTTCGGTTCGCGCGACGCATCGTACACCAAGGTGTACGATCTTTCATTATTTCGTCTTGGGGATAGGAGGTAAAGTGTAAAAAGAGCAAGCCACTGACTTACGTTAAAGCATTGTTGTTGTAATTCTTCGCAAAAAGTCGTATACCCCAACGTGACCGTCGTATCCCACTAATGATGGGAATGGGATACTAAGTTTGATCGATTTCAACACTGGGGCGCCCTCGGTCGCCCTGAACTCGCCCTGAAGTGTTTTATGTAGCACTTTTTTCGCCCTAGGTTATTTGCACTGTGTTCGATGTGTGTTCGGGGCGAGCTCTGAATGACTCTCACGAGACCCAGGTTTTTTCTTGGGGCAAGAGTTCAGAGCTGCCAAAATTCAAATCAGCTGTTTGCATTCAGGTAAAAACAAGTGTTGATGATAAATTAATTGATAAATATTATATATTTTGCTGATAATTTTTGTTATTTATTTGTTTTCACGTAATTATAGACAAAATTAAAAAATATACAACAGTCTATGAAACAATGAAATGAACGAAAAAATCTGATGGTGAAATTTGTAGCACTGAAGCGTTCGATGTAAAATAAAATCCCGAGCAGCCCTGAGTTTTTTGACAATTGACTGACATTCCCCAGGTCGCCCTAGGGCAGAGAACATCGAACAAACCTACTGTCAATACGACCGTGTGCTTAGTATCAACATCTCAACAGAGTTACCATTATCGTTATCAATTGCAAGCAAAGAGCTTATTCAGTGGATTTTATTAAGGAGCTTTTAGGATTTGAAGCTTTTGAGAACAAATTTTATGAAGTTGAGTATGTTGAGTGTTGTATTGCTTTTCCTCTTTTATTTTTTTTTTTCTGGAGAATGCTTTAAAATGCAGTTTTTAGTTGCCTTTTGGTCTTTTAGAAGAAAAAAGTTATTTCTACGCTGTTTTGAAACATTGACAGTGCATTTCGTGATATTATTCCTTAGAAAAGGCGTTTTTAAAGTGATAATTGTTCTTAAACAATAGTGAAGTGATTTTGTGTTTAATTACGTATTACTATTAGTGTAGTGATATATTTGTTGTGTTTTATGTTTAATAAAAACTGAATTAATATACATAGTTTTAATTATTAGTATTGGGATACCCAGAAAAATAAATCTTGCATCAAAAAATTGATGCAGTTTTTCAAGAAAAATTTGATAGATTGAATTTTGTTTTCATTGTTTTTTAAATAGGCGGACGGTAACCCTTCGCGTTGTTCTCTCTCATTTGCAGCGATTTATAATGTTAACTACGGAAACCCTGTGAGAGCTTTAAATAGCGACACGCTTATGCAAACCATTGCAACCAGAGTGAGAGGCAAACGTCCTTTCTTCCCTGTACTGCACAATTGGATAAAGTATAGGCAGGAAAACTTGTGTTGGATTTGTTTTCTCAATGATATGCATTATTTTTACCGTCGTATTTTTTTTTCTTCCTACAAATACTTTGAAATGTTTGTATCTGTAGTACGATAAAATAAATACCTAATATATAGGCGTGTTTTTTTGAAAGCCCGGGGGGAATTGGATGAAAAAAACGACGTCGGTGCTAAAAAATGTACATGTAAAATGCAACAACAACTAATCCCCTGCGGGCTTAGCTAATCCCAGAGAATTCTCGGGGCTTAACTTAAGCGCACAGAAAAAACTGTGTTACCGGCATGAATTACATACATGTTATACATAGTTTGTATGAAAACTCCATGTTTTTTTCTGTGATGGCGTCGCTAATCCCCGTTGTCGTTTTTTTCAACCAATTACCCCCGGGCTTGCAAAAAACCACACCTATATATTAGGTATCTATTTTATCGTACTACAGATACAAACATTTAAAAGCATTTGTAGGTCACTTTATTGTAATGGGGTAGTTTTTTGAACTTGATCTTGAACTTGAATTATTTTAGATTTTAGGATATTGTTATGGAAGGTAACCCTCGGGCTCCACTAGAAATGAACCATTGCAAAATATGCGTTATGTCGTCAAAATTTCTTGTGGAGGCCACTTATGTCAAGAAGATTTTTATTTTCAGACATAAATATCTTTATTTATATCTTGTCTTTGCAGAAGAAATAAATCTGGACATAAATAAGCTTCTAGTGCGGTAATAGTGGGAATAATAAGGTGCTCGCTCGGCGGGGACATGATTGCAATTTAAATTTTATGAAATAATTTGCCCACTCAACAAAGAAATAAATACTTCTGAAATATAATTAGAAATAAAAATTGCTTGTGGAGGCAGGGGGTAAAGGATAAAGTAGGTAGGTATGTACATTTGTATGGCGTATGACAATAACGCCCAAGTCGATTTGGAAATATTGCCGAAATTTTGTTTATTGCCAAAAAAAAAAACATTGGAAATATCGCCCAAATTTATATTTTTGCAAATCTTTAGTTGGAAATATCGTCCAAATATTTTTAATGTACCTTAATTGTTTTTTTTTTAATTTGGGCGTTATTTCCTCAATTTTAGACGAAATTTCAATAATGAAATTTCAATAATAAGATAATCTTAAAAAAAATCGCGGAGCATAAACAGTGAGGTATGTATGGAGGCATGCTGCCCCCTTGCAACCCCCCTGCTTGGGCACATTCTAGGATTTGGGGTAGGTGCGAGGTTAGGTGTATCAAAGTCTCTTTTGCATTTAAAGAATATGGATTTAAGGAAACTTTGCATATACCCAGCCTGGCGCCTACCCAAAATCCAGAAATGTGCAGGGGGTTGCAAGGGGACACCATGCCCCCCCATACATACCTCACTTTTTATACTCCGTTTTAGTTTTCAAAAATCCATATTGTAAATAACCTACTGAGTTTTATTATCTATTATTTGGGCGTTAATTTCTATGATTTGGGCCTTATTCCTTTTTCTGGATTTCGTTTGGGCGATATTTCCAATTTTGGGTGTTATTTCCTTTAAAAAAATTAGAAAATTGGAAATAACGCCCAAATCGAGAAAAAAAAACAACAATCATATCTAAATTGATTAAACAATTTTTGAATCTTATACATTGTTTTGAATTTTGTTTAACTTACTATTGTCATTTACATTGAAAATTTTAATTTAATCCTTATGGGAAATTTTTAATTGACTGAATTTAGCATTTATATTGCACTATTAGATTTTGTTGAACGGAAAAAATAAATAAATAAATAAATTAAAACAAAGACAGAATAAAAATTATCAGCTATTATCACAGACTTGTTTACTTAATGTCAGCACTGTAGCTTGAGCTCAAATTATCTTTATCTTCCTGAAAATTCATCGTTCTCTTAATATTTTGCTGTATTCTTAAGCTCTCCAATGTGAATTTCTTATTCATGTTTCCTTCCTTGTCAAGAATTCTTACGTCATCAAAATCAGCGGTGTGTCCATATTCTGTCATATACTAGGTGTGTTTGGTTACGTGAAATTTCTTGCAAAATTGCACAAATTTTCACAATTTTTGTTTGTCCTGTTTGTTTGTGCCGGATTTTTCTAGGACTAAAGGCCGTTAAAAGCTATTTTGAATCAATAATTCAACAAGTCCAAATAAAATAGTGTTAAGTCTTCTACTTGGCTTATGTATTTCAGTAGATAGTATATAGAATTTGTATTATTAAAAAAAAACGTTCTTAATAATGCATATCGTTGAGGAAAAAATTTCAATACAAGTTTTCCTCCCTAATAAGAAAACAAAAAATACGAAAGAAAAAAAGATACAAATAGGTGTCTACATTAGGCGTTTTTCTTTTTGAGTTCAGAGTAGAATTTAAACTGCCAAAAAAATACTTGTATTTCTTTTTTTTGTGTTTCCTTTTTAGTTTTGCGTATGTTCAGAGCACGCTCTGTAAGCTCAGAATAAAATAGTAGAGTAAACAGAGTAAAATGCTGAACACAAACGAGATGACATTTGAAAAGCGGGAAATAAAAAGAAATCATCGTCAAACAATAAAAATGGCGGAAGAGGCTATTTGCTCTAGTGGAGAAGTTAAAATAATAATAATAATTTCTAATCATGACAGTTCAGTGCTCAAGTTGTTTCATAATTAAATCAGAGTGCTCTGAACATACTCTGTTCAGAACTTACACTGTTCGCTCAGACTCTGCTCAGTGTACAGCTCTGAACTCAAAAAAAAAATGCCTATTTATAATAATTTTACTCCCTAACGAGAAAAAAATAAGACAGACAAAACTTCACAAATAGCGCTTTGCGCACCACTATCCAAATTCCAAAAGCCAAAAATCACATAATCCCTTTCCTACACACGAATACATTTACAAACACTTTACTCCCTATACCCAAGACGAAATAAATAAAAAAAATAAAAATCGTACACCTTGATTTGTGCACTGCTTCTTCTTCTCTTAACAATTAGAGTAATGTCGTTTTCCATTTGTTTCACTCAGGGATTAACTCATTCTGAAATCCAATAGAACAAAGTTAGCATTCTTCTACTCAACTTAGAAATTTTTTCATTGTATTGGTGAATCATCGTGAACATTTCATGTATCGAACAGGCATACAATCAAACAGAGTCCGATGTTTACTTTTGACATTTGAGTAAGTTTGTTTTGATGTTATAGCTTAATGTCGTTTTCCATTGGTTTCACTAGATTTAGATTTAGATTTTTTTATTGAACATTTATATACAATTTGATTTAACTTATAACTATAGAATACATTGACAAAATAAGAACTTATGGCACATAGGGGGCCTATACTTATACATTGGCTTAGATTTAAAAGAATAAAATATATAATATACATGTCAACTTAAAATTAACAGTCGGTTGACTTTGATGTCCTCGGGGTGTTCAGTCCCGGTTGTCCGGTGTTGGTATGGGTGTGGGTTGGGGAAAGGATTGGCATTTAGCCGCGGCGGTAGGCTGACGCAGTGTCAGCGTAGAAGCAAACTGCTGCTTCCTCGTTGTCCGTGAAGATATTGGTATCCAGGGTTTCCATCACACTGAGGTACCTCGGCTCAGGATGTCGTTGCTCTGTGGTCATCCTTCTCGTTAGCTGATTTGGATGATTGACGATGTTCTGCACTAGCTTCCTTGCTGAGTTTAGCAGGTACTTGTCCAGCGGAATAATCCTTGCTACTTTGTAGAGATCCTCGTTACTGCGGTGTTTTCTTCGCTGACGGTCAAAGTAGAGTCCGGTGCAGATCCTTAGCATCTTCCTCTCGAAGACTTGGAGTTCCTTCATCGCTGTCTTTGAAGTTGTGGACCAGACTGGAAAGCTATAGCTGATGACTGGTCGCAGAAGTTGTTTGTATAAGAGCATCTTCGTTTGTTGGCTAAGTCCTGATCTTCTCCTCATCAATGGGTTAAAGGCCTAGTTTGCTTTCCTGAGTACACCTTTGGAGTGTGGGTTGAACCTCAGCAATTCGTCGAAGTTGATCCCCAGGTATTTGACGTTGCTCTTAGCAGCAAAGGTAGATCCATCAGGGAGCTTCAGAACTAAGCTTCTGCAAGTGGCTGCCGAGGGACTTCTGTTGCTGAGCGGTCTCCTGAAGCAAACTAGTTCCGATTTTGATGTATTGATCCGGATGCCCCATTTCTTGTAGAAATTGAACAGTCTGTTGACATGGGCCTCTACTATCCGTATTGCGACTAGTGGTAACATTGATGAAGCATATGTTAAGGAGTCATCAGCAAACAGCAGGTTTTCGCAGCCAGTTGGGACGGGTTGGTCAGATGTCATCAGGTTGTAGAGGAAGTGGCTAAGTTTTGAACCTTGAGCGACTCCGGCTTTGATGTTTTTTACGGTTGATGGGCAATTGCCCAATTGCACAAAGAAGTTCCTGGAAGAAAGGAAAGAAAATATAATTTTAATTAGTGGCAGGGGTAGGTTTAGCAGATGTAGCTTGTGTATAAGTGCGTCTATCCAGACGCTATCGAATGCTTTCTCGACATCCAGAAAGCATCAGACTGTGACACGATGACTGTTGAAGGCTAAGGTAGTGTCATGCTGGGACTTCATCAGCGGGTGTAGTGTAGAGTGCTTCTCCCTAAATCCGAACTGCATGTCAGGTATTAAATTGTTGTCGTTGCTGAACTTCTTATGTTTCCTTAGTATCAGCTATTCCAAGAGGTTGCTGAGGAGGGAAATAGGCCTGTAGTTAGAGATCATGTTCCTTACACCTTTCTTTGGGATTGCTACAATCTTTTCTGTCTTCCATTTTTGGGGGAAGTAGTTGTTGTTCACGCAGTTGTTCAGTAAGATGGTGAGGAAGATCATAACAGTCTGTGGCAGCCTCTTCATGATGAAGTTGGATATCCCATCTGGTCCGGTTGACTTCTTTGGCCTGCAGCTGCTGATTATTTCAGCTATTTCTTCTGAAGTGCTCAGGTTTAAGCTGTTAACTGGGTCACTCGCTGGATTGGTGTCGCATTGAAGTTCGCTCCATACTGTCTGGTAGTTGCTCTTTGTTGTGTTCAGTTCACGCTGGTGGATCCTTTGCAGACGTTTCGTCAGATGTTGTCGGTGAGTGTAAAGTTTCTGGATATACTCAGGAAGGTGCTGGTATCTGTCCTTTGACGTCTTGGGCTCTTTTTGGGTGTCCAGTGCACTAGAAACGGCTGTTTCCAGACAGTTGATGGCTGCGTCAATTTCTATGTTCTGCAGGTTCCTGTTTTGGGGTGGAAGCGTTATGCTGTTTTCGATGTCTCTTTGAAGTCTGTCCACATCGAGTCTCTTGTAGTTGATGATGTGCTCCGCTGGTTCTGCTACTAGGAAGATGGGTTGTTGAAGTCGGATGTTCAGCTGGACTGCTTCATGTGTTAAAGTGTTAAATTAAAAGTAAACGACCGACTTCGTTGGATGTTTTTAAAAGACTCTCTTTGTCGTGTCATTTTGGTGGTCGCAAGCCCAAACATTCGCAGTGGATAATCGTCGGCACGTTTAAAGAGTCAGCACAATTCAACTATTGTATGATTGCACTTTGATTGACCCAAAACAACATCCGTAATATGATACCGAATTGGCAATCAAAGTGAACAACACAATTGAAGTGTGCTGAGTTCAACGCACGACGATTTCCTCTGGTAGGTATGGGAGGAGACACAACATCCCTCCCCACCCGGAGGAAGAACTCACGATCAACCGGATGACGATCGACAAGATTATATTATTTTTATTAAACAATTTCTTAAAAATACATAACAAAATACTATTTTATATTCTAGGAATTATCCCTTTTTTTCATTCGTTGCAATTGTGTATTTCTTCTCTTTTTGTTTTTTTTTTAAGAACTCTATTATTAAGAACATTATATTTAAGAATAGGTTTAATTTTGTTTCTATTTGTGAATTAGACTTTTTACATGAATCAGCAAGAATATTTTTTTTGTTTTGTTTTTAATTCATTCTAATTTATTGAATTAATATTTTTTTCTTTTATATATAAAAATAACTCTTTTTTTTTTTATGTAAGCAATACATTTTTGTGGAACTCTGAGGTAATTGACAATTTGTTTTATTTATCTTTTTTTTTATATTTTAGACGAAAAGTTATATTTGTATGAAAGTGTAATTTTAATATTTTTGTTTTTCTTTTTGTTTTTTTTTTTTTTCTTTTTGTTGTTTTTTTTTTAATGGGGTTTCATTCTTTGTCAATTATTTATTTATTATTTATTTATTTATTTATACTCGGGCAAACGTTACACCTCGTATCGATTTCCTTGTTGCAGCTAAACGATCTGGTAGGACATCCATCTCCACGGCATCTATATTGACGGCATCGGATTTTTCTGGCACAACGTTCGTTATATTTGTTGTGATTTGACTGGGTATGTTGGCGGTGCTTGCAAACAAACTTCTTGAAAGGTACCATTTAAACAATACGAGTGCTATTATGAGCACACTGATGGACACAAGAGAATATCGATGAACGTCGACTTCCAATCGCTGACTGTTCACACGCTTTCTGTTTTCGACCTGATTTGCTTCTTCTTGTAGATCTTCTAACGACTTCTTCCCCTCCTTCAAACTTGCAATCATATCGCTATGACTACCTAAGGATAGTGGTGGTGGTTTCGAAAAAATTCTCACTGTAAGATTGGCATAAGTTTCCCTTAGTAGTTCAATAAGCTCCGAATGGTTCACTCTCGGTTGATGGATCTTAAGCTTTGAACTCCAAACCTGCTCGTATGGTATACGAGATTCCTTCGTATTTATTTCGCAAGGATGTAGAATGTGCAGAATTCCGAATCCTTTGAGCTCTGGAGCATACAGTTCCCCATCGCAATTAAAATTGAGAGCAATCGATTCTCTTACATTGAAAAGCCATTGGTTTTTCGTTGACATCTTCGTGATTACCCCCTTTGTAGTTGGTGAAGTGACGTAGTTGCAGTTCGTTTTTGAGGTAGTAGAATGTTGCAACAGCTCTACTAGGCACTCGGAGCTTCCACTGGTATGTACAGGTTTTTGGTGTTGACATACCTTTATCGTTATTGACGAATTGAACGGGACCTCGGAACATTGCATCAACTCTGTACGCGACATGGTGACAAATAAGGTATGATCGTCTGCTTCTGCGATGTATTCAGTCTTAACGTCCAAAACCAAGTCCCAATGGTGATCGAGTTTTGATCGCACTGGGTATACCTTGAACAAGGAAAACATGGTGGCTTCAGGTAGCGGAACAGTAATTTTTAAAACGATTGAATCTTTTTGAGGATAGGTCAACAGCTGAACAACTCGGAACAACGCGGCTGGATTAAGAACCATTCTTTCATACTTAGAATTCTTCAGTACTGATGATATATTGTTTGCGTCCAAAATAAAAGGATGAAGCTTATTTTGGTACAAATCGTTAAAAATTGATAGCTCAGTTGTTTGACGACTTTGGACTTCAAGTAGTTTAGAAGTAACTAATGAGATCATTTCGTTAATCTCCACTTTCAATTTCGTCGCAGCTAACTCTTTGATTGTAGCCGTCGCGAAATTTTCCATATCCGTGGTGAAGTTTTCGAAACTATTTCCAATTTTTTCCACCTCTTCTGCTAACGTTTTAATAGGTTTACTGAGCCTATCAAAATTGGAATTTGCCACCGTTATCTGTTTCGTAATCAAATTGAGCGTTTCATTTTCTTTGGTATCCAAGTTGCTTAAATGGTCATAAATCTTATCGGAATCCTCCTTGTCCATAGTTCCAAAAGCCCAATGGAAGAAATGTCCAATTGTTTCTATAGCTCTCTTATTTCTTCGGTGAGAGACCATATGCTTTAGTCGCATGTTGTTTTGCCGAAGGTTGTGTATGATAGCTTCCAACTCGTTCATTCTCATGTTGCAATTTATTTGGAATTTTGATTGTAGAGGAACGCACAGCTGTTTGATCTTAGCGTCACACTTGTTTACAAAATCGAGAACTTTAGAAAAATCCATTGGTGTTATTTTCGTGAATATGGTCCATTTGTTGTTAAAAAAGACAGCATTCCCAATGCCTTCAAATAGTGCCGGAGTGAAAGTAATATTTTCTATTTGATAAGGAGTTGATGTTGTTATTGTGTGGGATGTTGTGACGTTCGGTATGTTTGCCACGAGAAAAATAAAGATTAGTTTATACATTAAAGCAACATTTAAAAGTGTTTGTTTAATATTAAGTATTGAATACATTTTTCTTCTATCACTTTTTTTTTTTTTTTTTTTTTTTTTTTAATCTCAAATCTCAACAGATTAAATTACAGTTACAAATTTTTTTACTTAACAAGAATAAGCTAACCCCTTACATTCATTCACATCAAGCTTTGTTCACTAAATTAAATTAAATTAAAAAAAAATTGTAATTGGTTAATTACAAGCCAGTCAACAATCTAGAAAGAAAAGAGAGCAAAAAATCAAATTTAGTCATTAAAGTATGCCTTAAGTTGGTTGTTGTGTACCCTTTTGATTTTCCTACCTACTCGAATATTGGTATTTACTGTATCATTTACAGAGCCAACCACCTCGTAGGGTCCCAACCAAATAGGGGAGAACTTATTTTTCCTAGTTGGATTTTTAAGCACGACCTTTTCCCCGACTGCAAACGAAACAGGGTTAGTTTGACGATCGTATTGCTGTTTCGATTTTTGTTTCGCCAGTTCGAGATTCTTTCTAGCAAGTTCATGAGTTTTCTGTAGTTGATGTTGAAGAAGTTTCGGATAGTCTTCATCATTATACAGAGGTTTAGGTGTACTCTTTAAATTTGTTGGCATTTCGAACTCGAAACCATACAAGCTCTTCGTCGGTGTCAGTTTAGTGGCGGTATGCACAGTGTTGTTGTGAACATGCATTGCCTGTCTCAGCCACTGGTCCCAACACTGATCATCATTGTCAACAAAACTCCTTAGATATTCCGCTAAGGGTCTGTGACTGCGCTCAAGTGAACCGTTGGCCTGTGGATGATAGGCGGTAGTGTGAATTTTTTTAACTCCCAGAAGCTTACAAGTTTCAGAAAAAAGCTTCGAAGTGAAATTTGTTCCATTATCTGTGACTAGAATTTTGGGTATACAGAACCTTGTTACAATCTCTTCGTAAAAGGCTCTTGCTACAGTACATGCTTCAGCATCAGGAATTGCCACACAGGTCATATACTTCGTTACGTCGTCTTGGAATGTTAAAATATATCTATTACCTGAATACGTCCGACCATGTCCATGTATACCTTTTCGAACGGAAAACATGGGGTATCTGTCAACACCATTGGCATTCTGGTCATTTTCCCTGACTTATTCTTTTGACATTTGTCACAATTCCTGATGTAATTTGCAATGTCTTTCTTCATGCCTTTCCATCTAAACTGACGACGAATCCGTGCCGAAGTTTTTGCCATCCCCTGATGCCCTCCTAGTGCGGAGTTGTGGAAATCGCGAAGAACTGTTTGTATGTCTTCAGGATTTTCTAGAATTTGGAAGTCATTTCTATTTCCTCGATTGTTCTTACCTTTCTTACCATTTTGTGTTACGATGTCGTTTTCAATACTTATTTTGTTTCTAATACTAGGAACTTCTCTATTCTGTTTGGCCTTACTCCTTGTCTGAACAATTTTGATACATTCATTATCTTTTTGTATCCTGCTTAACGCATCTGCATTGCAGTTGCTACAGTACGGCTCTTGCTACAGTACATGCTTCAGCATCAGGAATTGCCACACAGGTCATATACTTCGTTACGTCGTCTTGGAATGTTAAAATATATCTATTACCTGAATACGTCCGACCATGTCCATGTATACCTTTTCGAACGGAAAACATGGGGTATCTGTCAACACCATTGGCATTCTGGTCATTTTCCCTGACTTATTCTTTTGACATTTGTCACAATTCCTGATGTAATTTGCAATGTCTTTCTTCATGCCTTTCCATCTAAACTGACGACGAATCCGTGCCGAAGTTTTTGCCATCCCCTGATGCCCTCCTAGTGCGGAGTTGTGGAAATCGCGAAAAACTGTTTGTATGTCTTCAGGATTTTCTAGAATTTGGAAGTCATTTCTATTTCCTCGATTGTTCTTACCTTTCTTACCATTTTGTGTTACGATGTCGTTTTCAATACTTATTTTGTTTCTAATACTAGGAACTTCTCTATTCTGTTTGGCCTTACTCCTTGTCTGAACAATTTTGATACATTCATTATCTTTTTGTATCCTGCTTAACGCATCTGCATTGCAGTTGGTTTTGCCAGGCTTATACGTGATTTTACCTCGATATTCAGACAATTTGTGGTGAAAACGCAAAAGTCTCGTGGTTGGATCCTTTACATTAAATACTCCTACAAGGGGACGATGGTCTGTAAAACTTGTAAAATGTCGACCTAAAAGATATGTTCGGAAGTGCTTACACACCCAAACTACGGCAAGCAATTCCTTTTCTATCGTAGAATAATTTCTTTCAGATTTTTCTAGCGAACGGCTAGCATAAGCAATAGGCTTATCCTCACCCACTTTGCCTTGAGACAAAACGGCTCCCAGAGCTTCGTTGCTGGCATCGGTAGTCAGGATAAATGGTTGTGTGAAATCTGGGTAGATGAGAACAGGTGGTGAGGAAATCGCTTTCTTGAGGAACTGAAATGATTTCTCACAGTCTGGAGACCATTCGAAACTACTTTCACTACGCAGCAGCTTTGTTATTGGGGCTGCTATTTTAGAGAATTGCGGTATAAATTTTCTATAGTAATTCGTAAGTCCCAGAAATGATTGCACCTGTTTTATTGTTTTGGGTCTAGGAAAATCTGTAACACATTGTGTTTTAGCTGGGTCGGGTGAAGCACCAGCTTCAGAACATACGTGTCCCAAATATGTTACTTCACGCCGTAGGAAGTTACATTTCTCGGTATTTAATTTGAGATTGTGCTGCCTAAGTTTTCCCAAAACTTTAGAAAGTTTTTGGTTGTGTTGTTTTAGATTTTTACCATAGACAACAATATCATCTAGATAAACGAAACAATCAATGCCATGCAACCCTGTCAGAATGTGATTCATGATCCTTTGAAATGTTGCCGGAGCACCGGTTAGACCAAAGGGCATTCTATTGAACTCGTAATGTCCTGTACTGATGCTAAACGCAGTTTTTGCTCTATCGGCTGGATCGATCAACACCTGATGGTAGCCGCTTGCCAAATCTAATGTTGTGAAAAACTGGCAATTTCCCAACTGGTCCAGTATTTCCTCTATCCTAGGAAGGGGAAATGCATCTTTGATTGTGACTTCATTTAGCTTTCTGAAGTCAACAACCACCCTCCACCGTTTTTGACCTTCAACCATTTTCTTTGGCACAATGAGCAATGGTGAATTCCAAGGAGATTTACTTTCTGAAATTATGTCTTGGTCAAGCATTTCTTGCACTTGCCTTTCAATTTCCTGTTTATGAATCTGCGGAGTTCTATATTGCTTTGTATTGATTGGTGCTTGGTCAGATTTGGTTGGTATGTTGTGGGCTAATACGGGTGTATAGCTTAAACGGTCACCTTTTAGTAGGAATACATCATTAAACTTAATGCATAAATCTTTTATAGATTTTTTTTCTTGCTTGGTTAAGTTGTGATCTAATTTAATTAAAGGTAGAAGTTTTTTTTTTCGTTCCTTGATGTGAATCTGTTGAAAATTCGCATATATCTTCGTTTCCGGATTATTATTTACGATTATATAATTTTTAAAATTTGAGAGTGTAGGTATGAAGCTTGTATCCATGAAATAATCCTCTGTTGTACTGTTCAAAACAGGGACATGGACGTAACTGTCGTGTGCCTTAACTATTGTGTTTCCTAAATAAATTCCATCATCAATTTCCTGTGAATGTATCAGGAATTCATTTGACTTGGAATTAGGGATTTTTATTTTCACAATAGTTTGCGTACGAGCTCCAATCCTACATTTAACAACGTTTAATGAAGAAATAGGAAGAGGATTCGTTGGCAGGCATTTGAGAGGTAGATCAATTAAAACTTCTTTTTTTCCATCCAAAAATTTTATTCTTTTGGAAACTGCGTCGATGATTGTGTGATTCCAAAGGATATCACGACCCAGTATACCATCAGCAGGTATGTCTTCTAGTCCATCTACAACATTCCACCTAGTAAAAAATTTTCTTGGAAAAAGTAAATTGGTTTTAATTGTACCCAATGTCATACCTACTCCACCGAAAACACCACCCAGTTGCTTTGTTTCATCTATATTTATATTGGTCGCATTTTTTAATGAACTTCTTTTTAGTAAGCTCGAGTCTGCTCCTGTGTCGACCAGAAGAAGTACCTTTTCGGACTTGGCCATTGACATAGGCAGCTCGACGAACACATCATGCTTACGAAGATTCCTAAATGCATACAATATTTTTTTCTTATTTCTCGGCAAAGCATACTGGTTAAAACACTTCAAAATAAAACACTTAAAATAATCATTCAAAAAGTTATAAACGAATTTCACCTTTGAATAGCACTTACTCCAAACGAAACTCTGAATAAAAATCAGAAATAAGAGACCAAACTGACCTAGGTTTATATTTGTCCCAGAAACTGGTGGCCTTGATTCCTGCTTCGTTTTACGAATCGACTCAAAAGTAAAGAAATTTAACTCCTCCGAGTCAACTTTCTGTGTTTTTTTTTTCTTTTTGTCGATCGTTTAATACAGGCGCTGATGGCTTTACTTCGTCTACATTGCTTTTTTTGTTTTTCGTTATTTTCTTTTTGTTTTTATTTTTTGTTGTTAATTTTGTGGAGGGCGAATTTATTGGGGCACAATTTACTGATTCAAATTGGCCCCCGGGCCGTTTCCCGATTGGTCTTTGAGGTAGTCCCTCTTAGAGAAACAATCGTCCTCCACATGCCCCACCCTAGAACACCACTTGCATTTGACTCTAGGCCTTTGACTTATTGTCCGAGCAGCTCGTATTTGTGAGTGGGGACAACTGTTTTGAGTATGCCCATAGTCCTCGCAAGTGTCGCAGTATGGCGTTTTTTTACGAATACTACAATCAACATAGCTGTGGTTTTGTTTACCACAGAATCCACAAGTTTTAATGGGATTTGCAGGTCTTGTTGGTTGTCTATTGCTGGAGTGGGGGGGGTCTTTTAAATTCTGAATGTATTGCGGTGTTTCATTATGTGTGTTGTGTGAGGGATGTCCCAGATGTTGTGTGGGTGTAGATGTGTAGTTTTGTGTCACTTGAGGCAAATTGTGGGCTAGTGTAGTATAATTGTTAAATAGCTGAGGCAGAGAAGGCGTAGATGGATATGTTTGGGTCAGGCTATTGTAATTTTGTTGGAAAGTACCAGGAATTTGGTACATTGAACTAATACGATCAAAAGGTAAGTTTGGTGTTGTTCCAACTCCCATATAGCCCATCGAGTTTGGCTGTAGTAGCAAGGAAGTTTTCAAGGCTTCCTCAGAGATTTCGTTAAGATCTTTGCTTTTGCTCCCCAGCATAAACTGTCGAAGAGCTGGATCGACTAGCCCTATTTTAAAAGTTGTCAATACCGTGTTTTCAACTTCTTTTTTAAGGCCTACTGACTCTGTTGCTGAATATCTTGAGTCAATAATCTCAACAGATGTAACTTTCAGTTTCGCTAGACGTCTAGCGAACGCTTTTATATCTTCGCCTAACAATTGATGGCATTGCTTCAATTCGTTCATCACATTGTCTAGAGTTTTTGGCACTAAATAACTGTCTTTAAACAGTTTTGCCAAACCCTCTATTGTATTTACAATGTTTGAACGAACTAACTCAAACGCATCGCCTTGTAATCGGGTTGAGATTAGAGACACTAAGATCGCCTCCTCATCTGGCTTTACCATTTTCAAAGCCAGATCGCATGCGTTTAAGAATTCATGAACTCTTCGTGAAAGTTCATGATTTCTTTCCCCGTTGAATATGGGGACTAACCTTGAAACTACCTTGCTAATATGCTCAAGTGACATTTCACTACAATTTGGTTCTATTTCTACTTGTGTGATTTTATTTGATTTGAATACTTCTACAACTGTGGTTTGAACTCCTGTGTCGACCAGGTTTCTATCCACAGACGATTTTGGTGTAGAAGTATGTTGAGGAGTGAGCAACGGAATAAGGTGTTTTGAACTGTCAGGGTAAGGTGATGATTTACCTTGTTCCCTTAGCTCCCTTTGAGTTGTTAAACTTTTGTTTAACTCAATAGTGAGCTGGTCTATTTCCTGGTCAGCTTCTTCCGTTGTTTTCAGAAGTTGTTTTTCAGCTTCCTTACGCTTAAACTCGCTCTTTTCAAGCTGTTTTGTAAGGTCTTCTGCCTCTCTAGCGTGGTTTTTTACTAGAGCGTGAACGGCCTTGACGTATTCGTTAACGATCGCGTCAGTCGATTCTACTCTAGTTAATTTACCCCACTGAGACGTTAGCTGAAAACTTACCAGTTTGTACACCTCAGGATTCAAAACTTCCCTTAATTCTGTGAAAAGAAATCCATTCACCGACTTTAGTTGTCGTTGATTTTCTTTCTTTTCTTTTTTAATAAACTCTAACTCCTCAATAAGATCGTTAAGTTGGGCTTCAATTTGGATGCGGGCCATCAACTAACAAAAACGACCTACCTCAATTAGAGTTACTACAAAAAACAAACATGAGAGAAAATAAAATAAAAGAAACGAAACTTGACTAAGAATTGAAAAACTAAACCGTAAAGAAAAAAAAATCAATTTTATAGGTACACTACTTTGTCACTTACAATATAAAAAATAAATATAGGTACATACATTTAATTATACTCACCTGTATTTCTCCCTTTGTATCTACTATTAATTGTCACAAGAGATGGTTTTTTTTCAAATATTTTTTGTTCTTTTTTTTTCTTCAGATTTTTTTTTTCTTTTTATTATTTTGTTAATTTTTATTCACTTTAATATCACAACAACACAGCACACGATGCGACGCGATACTTTTCAAATTTGACACTTTAATTGTTATTTAATTTATTTTATTAACTACTAGCTAGTTTAGATTAAGATTCGCGAGTTTTAATTAAAAGAAAACGAGATTCGCGGACCGGCTGCGCCAATGTTAAAGTGTTAAATTAAAAGTAAACGACCGACTTCGTTGGATGTTTTTAAAAGACTCTCTTTGTCGTGTCATTTTGGTGGTCGCAAGCCCAAACATTCGCAGTGGATAATCGTCGGCACGTTTAAAGAGTCAGCACAATTCAACTATTGTATGATTGCACTTTGATTGACCCAAAACAACATCCGTAATATGATACCGAATTGGCAATCAAAGTGAACAACACAATTGAAGTGTGCTGAGTTCAACGCACGACGATTTCCTCTGGTAGGTATGGGAGGAGACACAACGGTCCGAGTCACTGGGTATTGTCGAACGGGTGTAGTTCATGATTTCTGGAAGAATACAAGCAAAGTTAGAGTTAGAAATAAAAAAGTCAAGTGTCGCTGGTGTTTTTTGGGATAGGTTGGTTTAGGTTGTGAAATAACCACTAAGGAGTGTTGGTCGTTGTTGGAATCCAGCCAGTCAACAATCGCCTTGCCCTGGGGTAAAACCTCAGTATCCAGCCACAGGTGATGCCTGGCGTTAAAGTCACCGCCGATGAGTCCATAGGTGCTTCTCTCGAGGATGTCGTTGAGAATTTTGAGGTCGTTGTGGATATTTCTCATGCTGGCTTTGCACTTCACATAGACACTTATGATGGTGAGGGTTTCATCTCTTCCAAGTTTAATGGTGACGGCGGAGGCTTCACTGGTTAAGAGACCTGTGATGGTGACTTCTACGGCTCCTCTCCTCTACGGCCCTCATCCTTGTCCTTTCGGAAGGTTTTGAAGCCGGCGATGTCAATGTTGTTGCGCCTGGTGACGTTGGTTTCACTGATAAGAGCGATGTCCGGGTTGTTGTTCTTCATCCACAAGTTGAAAGTCGTCCTCTTCTCTAGGCTGTACAATGAATTGACATTGTACGTCAGGATGCGGAGCTTCTTTAGTTGCATATTTCGAACAAGAATGTGGCCAATGCCACGGACTTCTCGCCTTCACTAAGCTGGGCATAGTTTGGTGGAACAGCACTCCTGGCTTTACTAATGACCGTTAGCAGGTCGGAGCCAAAGATCCTCTGGACTTCGGTGTTCAAGTTCGTTGGTGGGGCTGATGTTGGTTTGGTTGGTCCACTCCTTGGTGTTGTTGTTCTAGGTGTGATCACTTTTGCTGGTGTCGTTTTCTGTTGTTGCTGTTGGTTCTTGGAGTTTGCTGGTTTCTGTGATCCACCTTTTACCATTGCTGCAAAGCTGATAGCAGAGCAGGTAACCACACATGCTGATTTGGCGGAAAATTCCTGCTGGGCCTTTCTTTCTGCTGTCAACTTGTTTCTTTCGGTGAGTCTTGCTTTGAAAGTTGGGCAACCCTTGAAGCTGACTGGGTGAACTTCTTTCTGGCAATTGGCACACCATACATCCAATCCAGTGTTTTCCTTCCGTCGGCATTGTCTGGGCTCATGGTCTTCCCTGCACTTGACGCAGACGTACTGTCGTTCGCAGTTGGTGGCAACGTGTCCGAAGCGCTGGCAGTTACGGCATTGGACGATGTCTTTGGACTTCAGGCGCTCCCAGTTAGGGTTACCAGCTCTAAAATTAGCAAAGCCTGACAGTAAAGAAAGAAAAGCCTGATTTAAGAGAAAAAAGCCTGACAAAAAAAAAATGTTTCCTTTTGAAACTTAATTTTTATAAAAAAAAATAAATTAAAAAAACATTCATAGATAACTTTCCTCGATTTAGATGCACGAAGACGACGAGATGATAAATAGATTGCAACTGCAATCTGCAGCAGACACAACTACAAGCACACAAAAAAAATACGCCATAAAATGGAATTGTCATATCTTGCACAATACGGTGATTCAAAATAACTCCTTTCTTGAAATTCGAAATTATGAAATAAGAACAACCCCTGAAAATTTCATGCTTTTAGCACCAAAACCCAAAAAGTTTGCAGCTTTTAATATTTGAGAAAAATTCCGATTTTCAAAGACTTTCCAGCAAAATTATCGAAAAAGCGCTAGTAGGAAGCTCGATTTTGATTTTTTTTGGTCTCAATTTTTTGGTTTCAATCTGAGCTTCATAATTTCGACCAGTCTCAATTAAATTTCGAAAAAGGTGTTTTTTTAAATCAGCCTATTGCACAACTCTTTGTGTCTTTCTAAAAATGTCTTGGTGTAGACTTCGTTTATGTCACAAGATTTTGACAGTTCCACTACAAAGTTGTTGTAGCTTTTCCCTTGTGCCTTCCTGGCTTTGAAGTGAGACACCTTGATGACTGGAAGCCCTTCAATGCGTAGCTCGTCTTCAACTTCGATGGCAGCATAGGAGTGATGGATTCCTTTTAATAGAAGTAGATTCTTCCTATCTTCCCGCGGCGTGAAGGAGTTGTACTGAATCTTCCTCGACTTCAGTAAGTTTTTGATGGTCTCCAGCGTTGATGACAATTGTCGTCGTGTTCCGGTTTTTGAAGGTGACACTCAATTCTTTGCTCTTACAGAACCTGTTGATTTCAGCGATGTTTCTGGAGTAGTATATAATTGGTGGCATTCCTGGGGTCTTGCTTGGGTTTATGGTAGTGTCCTTGGATGTCTTTGCTGGTTGGGCTGGGGTGGGTTTGATTGCTGCTGGTTTTGCGGCTGGTGGCAGTGTCCTTGCGGCTATCTGTTTAACTTCGGTTGGGCGCTTTAGGCGGATTCCTTGACGAGTCCTTGTCAAGTTGTATGCGCTTTCCGTTGTCCTTTTTGGAAGTTTTATTTGGTCTTTTCTGACCAGGTAGGGGAGAATCGTTGTTGTATTCTTCTGCGCTGGTGATCTCACTAGGCTCCTCTTCAGTGGATGACTCCTCCGAAGTACTGGTGGTGGAAGACTCCTCGTCGCTTTCCAACTCTTCAGTTTCCATCTGGTTTTCAAGCTCGGCTGTGTTATCGTTGTCATCAATGGGCTGCAAAATGCTATTAAAAGTCATTGCCAGTTTGGTACAATATTCTCCTTGACGATCTGCCTAAGCAATGTTTCAAAAGAAGCCATTGCCGTGTCGGGGTTTAGAGGTTCCATTGCTGGATTACCTTTGCACTTCACTTTTATTATTTTATTAAGTCGGATTTAAACACGCACAATATTTAAAAAAAAAACTTCGTTTAACAACTTAAACCACATTAATCCAATTGTTTTCCTGGGATAATCCCTTTTTATTTTTTGCTGGTGGGCAGTAAAGACAGGTAGCCCGCAGGTATACCTGAGTTTTAACCTCTTTTAATTAAGGGGTAGATTTTAATTTAATTAAATTTCTTCCGCTATCCGTCTGTACGTTGTCACTGCACTGCACTGAATGTGTCTGTCTGTGATGTCCATTGGTTTCACTCAGGGATTCACTCATTCTAAAATCCAATGGAACAATACTAACTACTTCTACTCAACTTAGAAATTTTGTCATTATATTGGTGAATCATCGTGAACATTTCATGTTATCGAACAGGCATACAATCAAACAGAGTCCGATGTTTACTTTTGACATTTGAGTGAGTTTGTTTTGAAGTTATAGCTTAAATGTAATAGTGCTTCTTGAGTGGATTCTGATTTCAAATCGAGAAGCGAAATTTCTTCTGAGAAGCGTCGGTTGACCTTTTTTTTGCCAATAGAATGGTTTAAGGTTTAATTCTGGATGCTTCCAAACGTCCAATGGAAAACGACATAAGTATAAGTAGAGCAAAGGAACAAAAAAAAAAAAAAAACTGGCTGTATTCGCTGTGCCTGTATAGCTTGTTTTTTTCTTTTTGTGTCGTATGCCACTCGAACGATGTTTGTTCGAAGTTCAAACATGTTGTTAGGGGCGAGTTTTTTTATTTTCGTTTTTTATTCGAAGATAAAAATCTCCGAATCTGAGTTCGAACTTTTGACCGGAGGCCTCTTAATGTCAATAATAATCATGAATGCTTAAAGCCCTTCCACACTATCCCACTGAGTATTAATACAAAGTGGAAAAGAATTCCATGCTACCAGAGAGAAAGAACTAATAGAGAGAGTCAAATTTCCTCGTCTCCGTCCCCTCGAAACCTTTTGTTTACATTTTTTCACCTTGGGCAGTGCAAAACAAAAACAAAGGTGGTGAGTATGCACATCTTCTTGCATATGTATTTGTCCCCACATTTTTTTATATGGAGTTATACTTATACATATGCAAGATGGTGCGCAAGTCGCAACATCGTAGCTTGTAGGCTAAAAGAGAGCCACCGTCGAATTTGACTCTCTCTATTAGTTCCTTTTCTTTGATGCTACTCCCAAATTTGTGATAGAGAAATTTCTTTTCATTTTTTGACCACACACAACAGTTTAATTTAACCTCAATAAAAATGTGATGAAATATGTGACAGAATTAGAACCATTTCTAAAAATTCTCCTGTATTAACACATGTCAAATCGTTTAGGCTGGGAATATCATATTTTGTTTCCACACTATTATACATGATTTGTTTCACACTTTTTTGGCATGAATTAATACTCAATGGGATAGTGTGGAAGGACTTTTAATAATAGATTCGTTTACAGAATATATCCGGGAGCTGATGACAGATTTTGGTGACCAATAGAAGCAGGGCTAGTTTTTGGTTATATGGTTAATTTGGTGTTATAATAGAGGTAAGTGAAAGTCAGCTGCGGCACCATGGGGTGGTTTGGGCACCCCCCCAAACATGTAAAAAAAAAGAAGATGGTTGGTGATTTTAGCTGAGCTGAAATTTTGTGGTATTATAGTTCACACATTATATTATACAAACAAAATTGTCAGCTGGCTGTAAGCGGGTGGAAAGTTTGTCAGCTGACGCATTGAAATATGCACCTACAGAAACACGGTCAAAACACTTGCGCACACTTCATTATGTCAGCTGACGGCTTTTCCCCCGACATATATATATATATACATTGGACTATTTTTATTGAATGAAGTATTGTTTAAGCTATTATTATACCAAATTTCATCTTTGTTAGTATCATATTTCTAAAGTTATTCTATGAAACGTGCGTAACAGGCATCCATTTAATATCGTTATCTAGATTTCGTGTATGGCAAACTTTATCTATCGAGTGGAGTTTCTAAGATTTAAAGCTATATTTTATACATAGTAATCAAGGGCTTTATAGAAAATATTTTAATTAAATTCATCAAAATCAAATAAATTATTTTATTCATTGAAATTTTAAAATTGCGGAGGCAAGAAAGAATGGTTATGCTAAAAATGAAATATCTTAAGGCTGGGTGAATTGATTTATTTTATTTTATTACGTAATTAAAGGTTGATATTTTCTCTAGAAGTATTTTTGGAGAAAATAATTTTTTTTTATCTTTATCATTGCCAAAACAGTGTTTTTTGGGCTCTTATTTTGTGAATCAAAGGATGATGGGCAAATTGGAAGTAAGAGCAACAGAAATGAAATATATGAAAGGCAAATGAAAGGCTGTTTTGTGTTCGTCATTTTTTACTACAGGGACAAAACCCAAAACCACCGGAGAACGTAGATAGAACCAATTGAATGACCGGATATATACCCGAAATTATGTGCTTATACATAGACTTAAACCTGAATTACATGGATATCTTACCACCTACAAAGCTGAAACTTTGGTCACACAAGGAGATGTGATCAGCGTATATAAAGCGTATATAAAAGGGACATAAAGCCCAAATTTTATTTTTGGGGCTTATGTCCCACTTGAGTGGGACATAAAGCCCAAATTTAATTTGGGCCTTAAGTCCCACTCAAGTGGGACGTAAGTGGGACAGTTTAAATGTGTATAGGGGGTAAGTGTAGGTTATACGTTTGCGTTGTGTGTGAAGTATTAGTAGGTATTTGTATTTCATTCTTGGAAGATCGATGGAACATTTGAGCAAGAAAAAAGTTTTTCTTAGGTAAGCTCCAATATATGTTGCAAATAAGTTATCTTTATATTTATATATCTACGTATAAAGGTTTATCATAAAGCGGAAAATTGATGATGTTGACCTTGAACTTGAATGTTTCAGATTTATGTAGAGTAGAGTGTTGTCGTAGGTAGAGGGAAATACTTTTATTGAAATTTGAGATTTCAACTTAGGGGCCAGTTATAGCTTTCATTGAAACTCATCATTGAAAATTTAAATTTTTAATTTTGAGACACTTATAAAGCAAAATCAGTGATTATTTTGATGCCAATATAAAGGTTCCCCCACATCAACGCGAGTGTTGTCGTAGGTCTTCACCACTGAAAATTCGCGTTAATGTGGGGGAACCTTTATATTGGCATCAAAATAATCATTGATTTTGCTTTATAAGTGTCTCAAAACTTAAAATTTAAATTTTCAATGATGAGTTTCAATGAAAGCTATAACTGGCCCCTAAGTTGAAATCTCAAATTTCAATAAAAGTATTTCCCTCTACCTACGACAACACTCTACTCTACATAAATCTGAAACATTCAAGTTCAAGGTCAACATCATCAATATTCCGCTTTATGATAAACCTTTATACGTAGATATATAAATATAAAGATAACTTATTTGGTGTGGGGGAACCTTAAAGCTACAGACTTAATTATTATTTTTTGTCAAAAAAAAATTTTCGTTTTGGCCCAAGTTAACACGTGAAATGAATTTCTTTATTTCAATGATTGAACTACCTTACCATTGATCATTGAAATCTAAGAATTCATTTTTTGTGAAAGGTTGGGCCAAAATGAAATATTTTTTTGACTAGAAATAATAATTGAGTTATCAGCTTTTTATTGGCATCAAAATATTTACTGATTTTGCTTTCAAAGTGTCTCAAAATAAGAAATTATAATTTTCAATGACTTTCTTATTTTGAGACACTTTGAAAGCAAAATCAGTGATTATTTTGATGCCAATATAAAGCTACAGACTTAATTATTATTTTTTGTCAAAAAAAATTTCGTTTTGGCCCAAGTTAACACGTGAAATGAATTTCTTTATTTCAATGATTGAACTACCTTACCATTGATCATTGAAATTTAAGAATTCATTTTATGTGAAAGGTTGGGCAAAAATGAAATATTTTTTTTACTAGAAATAATAATTGAGTTATCAGCTTTTTACTGGCATCAAAATATTTACTGATTTTGCTTTCAAAGTGTCTCAAAATAAGAAATTAAAATTTTCAATGATGAGTTTCAATGAAAGCTATAACTGGCCTCTTTATGTAGGTTTATAATAATGTAGATACGCACATAGATAGGTAAGTACATTATTTTCCTGTAATTAGCTACATGTTTTGACATACATAATGAAGAGAAAACAAAATTTTCCTTGATATTCTAAAATAACCTGGGGAAGTTTTTTCCAATTTATATTCTTGGAAAAAAATAATGTAATTTTAAATTAAGTACGTTTACAGACAGTCAAACTTAGATAGGTACCTAAATATGTATGCAGGTACCTTCACCGAAAAAACTAATTAGAATTGATATTTTTTATGACAAAAGTGGTTCAACATTGAAATATAAAAATGATATGTATACTTGTAGATATATACATATTATGTCATACCAAAGCACAATTTTTTTAATTAATATGTACCAATTCAATGCAAAAAAAATCTTATTTTGATATTATATACATACCTATAATTTTGATATTTTTAATGTTGGACGACTTTTGTCACAAAAAATATCAATTCTAGGTAGGTACATATGTAATATGTTTTTGTTGTTTGTAAGTTTTTACTTATGGATTTTTATTTATTTGAAAAATATCTAAAGGGATCACTACGTTTTCCCGCGATCGTTTTCCCGTGTAACGTTTGCCCTCCGATTTGAAAGGTAGTTTTTTTGATACAATCCCGCAGCACGATATCCCGCGGAACGATTGCCTATGAAATTTTCCACGGGATTGGCGGTGGGATAGGCAATACTAATTAGTACTTTTTGACAATACTATTTTGCATTTATGCAATAAATATTTTATGTTTGTTAAAATATTTAATATTTTTTTTTCGTTTTTTTTATTTTTTTTTTAATTTTCATAAAAAAAACTACCAAATGATGAAAAGAAACTTTTCATGCACTAAACCTCGCACCTACCCCAAATCCTATAGTGTGCCAAGCGGGGGGTTGCAGGGGGGCAGCATGCCCCCCATACATACCTCACCTTAACACAAGAAAAGACTTTTGTACAAGAAAACTACTATTGAAATGAATTTTGTTCATGCGCTGTCGATTTGTATTAAAAAAAAGTAGGAATCGGCGCGGCGGGCAAACGTTACACGGGATATCGTTCTGCAGGAAAACATTTTGCGGGAAAATGTTTTGCGGGAAAACGTGACGCGGGAAAACGGACCGCGGAAAACATAGCCAACCCATATCTAAGAAATTGAAGAATTAAGAAAAAATTGGGTTATTTTTAAAAGTTGTGGTCAGTTTTCATTTTTTATTCAAGATCAAAAAAATGTATGGGGCCATTTTTTATAATGAAAAATTACCCCAAAATTAAAAATGGAAAATTACCCCAAAATAATGAAAATTCACCCCAGTTTACAAAATTTTATTTATTTTTTACTGTTCTTGCTTCACATGTAAAATTTTGGGGCCATATTTCATGTAAACAAAAAAACTGAATAAATCTGAATACCTAGTTTTTTTGGCTAGTAGTTTATCAATTATTCAAACATATCTAAGTATATTCTACTTACAATCCTTATTTACTTATGATAAAGAAATCATTTAATTTTCTTCAAAAAATTTTATAGGAAGCTACCTAATAATTTTTTTGACAAGTGAAATTATCTATATAATACCTAGGTATATCCCTTCAAAAAAAGATCAATTTCTTAGACACTGAAAAAAATTATCAATTATAGGTAACTTACTTATATAAGGAGGTTTTTTTAATAATACAAATTCTATATACTATACTACTGAAATACATCAGCCAAGTACTAGAATTCCTAATCATTAAATTGGAAGTTTTTTTTTTTGTTTTTAGCCCAGGTCCTGGCTAGTTTATATAAGAAGGTTTTTTTAATAATACAAATTCTATATACTATACTACTGAAATACATCAGCCAAGTAGAAGACTTAGCACTATTTTAATGGACTTTGTTGAATTATTGATTCAAAATAGCTTTTAACGGCCTTTAAGTCCTACAAAAATTAGCGTTTCGTCCCGGCGATCTCACTTGTACTCATCGATCCATCAGTATAAAAATGAATGGATTCATCTTCCAAGAAGGCCTCATCTTCCCAAGCTGTTCTGAGTGGGATGGTAACTTGAAAGTTTTTGTTAAAAACTGTTTGGGGTATAGTGTAGTCAATGTTACTTGAAAAAGATCTGAATGAATTCAGAATTGAAGGGTGACCAATTTCGTTGTTGATCCACTGTGAGGAGGCTTTAAGACGAATAGCTGTACTTGCGGCCGTTTGTTTGCTAAAAATATCGAAGGGTATCAGATGGAAAAGAATGTCTAGTGCAGCAGAGGGTGTAGAGCGAAGTGATCCGCTTGTGCACATGCAGTCAGTACGCTGAACCTTACTAAGTTTATCACAGTTTGTAGTTTTATCCAGAGCGGTCCACCATACTGCTACCCCATATGTTAGAATCGGTCTTATTACCGAAGTGTATAGCCAGTGAGTAATGCGGGGTTGAAGACCCCATTTTTTCCCAATGGCTTTTTTGGAGGAGAAAAGAGCCACCGTGGCTTTTTTTACTCTTTCTTGTATATAAGGTTTCCAGCTTAACTTCTTATCCAAAATAAGACCCAGATATTTTGCTTCTTCTGTGAATGTTAGTGGTATACCTTTGATAGAAGGGGGGTCTACGTGCGAAATTTTATATTTCCTGGAGAAGAGGACAAGATCAGTTTTGTGAGGGTTTACACCGAGCCCACACCGATCTGTCCAATGCGTTAGCATGTTTAGAGCGTTTTGTAGCCTGTAGGAGTTCTTTCAGGGTGTTAGGATGCTTTCCAGATACTGCTATGGCAACATCGTCCGCATAGGCTATAACTCTGTAGCCCTCCGCTTCTAGGCACATTAGTAGCTCATTTAATACTAAGTTGCAAAGGAGAGGGGAAAGGACGCCACCTTGTGGCGTACCTCTGCTGACAGATCTTCTGGTAAAAAAGCCGCCCAGTTTTGAGTTTATAATCCTGCTTGTCAGCATATGATTAATCAACTCACCAAGCGACCTATCCATTTTCAGAGATGACAATGCTGATGAGATTGCCGATGCGTCGACATTGTTGAAAGCACCTTCTATATCTAAGAAAGCCACCATTGTGTACTCCTTGTGATGGAGGGAGTATTCGACACTGATCTTTGAGGCAAAAATATAGTCGTGGCCGGTACCCTCATATAACAGTATAACAGCAGCGCCAGTGGTATGGACGCTACTGGACCTAGATTTTATTTTTTTTTTTTTCAATATTTACAGCCGCAATGCTTGTGGACATCAACTGGCATCAAATAAATACTCAATTACGGCAAATATCTTCAATTTCTTTTTTCGTTTGTATGGAGTGAGATATGAAGTCGTGGCCGGTACCCTTTAAAAAATTGCCTCACAAAAACTGTTATACACTATAGGCTATTCACTATCCAGTGTATTATAGAGATCAGTGGTATTCGATAGTACGTACTAGCGTATGAAGAGCAGTTTCTACCGGCTTCCCTTTATTGTAAGCATGTTGAGCGTTGGACAATAGTCTCGTATCAATGCTTGATCGTAGATGGATATCAATCAGACGTTCAAAGGTTTTTATAAGGAATGATGATAAGCTTATAGGTCAAAGATCCTTTGGGTTTACGTGGGTAGATTTACCAGCTTTGGGTACAAACACAACTTTGACTTCTCTCCATAGTAGTGGAATATGGGCTAGATTTAGACAGCCTTTGACAATTACCTCCAAAATAGGCAGGATGACATCTGAATTCTTTTGTAATTCAGCTGGAATAAAGCCGTCAGGCCCTGCGGATTTGTATGGTTTGAAGCTGTTGAGTGCCCATTGTAGTTTGTCCCTTGTGATCAGACCTTTTAAATAAGTTAAATTGCTATTTGACCTTTTTGGGTCAATACTGTTAGTGAGCTTCCTGGAAAATGAGTATCCGGTATCAAGTTGAGCGAATCTTCGCAAGAATTGGTCCAGGAGCCGTCGGCATTTGTTCTGCCTAATAACATACAAAAAACGATGCAATACAACAAATTACATATACTCCTTTGATTCATTTCAGACCAGATACCCACCACATACATACTCATCGCTACCAACCCCTATTTACAATAGTGCTCAATATCATCAACCACCCTTACAGTTGGTTTCTGCTCTCATGCACACAAATACTTACCCGCCTCTCATATCCGTGATACTTTTTTGTTTATGTTACAAAAAAAAAGTATGTTCGAAAAATACTTTCTTTTGGAAAATGGATGAACTAAAAACGGCCGTTAAAATACAGTAACGACTTTTGTATATCATTCTTTAAAATTATAAATTAATTTTGAATATTTGGGTCTTTCAAAGTTAATTTGTTAGTTTTATCTTTAAATATTCAGTTTGTAAAAAGCTTAATGTTAAATTCCCAAGTTGTTGAAAAAATCTGGAAAGAAAGAACATATAATTATTATGTATATAGTGATGTTTTCCATTTTTATTTTAGTTCATAAAATATTAATGTTCTGTACTGATTTGTAAAATTTACTTCAAATTTAAACTTTGTTTTTCTCTTTTTTTTAGAAAAGATCAAAAATGCAAAAACGAAATATAAACGATGGAGGAAGTGTAGTCAAACAGTTGGACAGCCTTAAAAAATATAAAAATTGAAATTTTTCACCGTTACGAATTTTTGCTTAAAAATCATTATGACGTAGACATCGATAAGTAAATTAGTCGGAGTAAATGTATTCCTTCAGTAATCAATTTTATTTATTTTTTCAATGGCATGATAATTGTAAATATATAAAATAATAATCAGACTAAACTATCTATATAGACTTTTAAATTTTCTGTGTCAAGCTGCATAATAACAAGATACCTACCTATTTTCAAATGTTAATAAGCTAAGTATTATACAATGTACGTACATACCTATAAGGTTACCTATTTGCAAGTAGGTACATAATATAATAACATTGAGCCTTAAACAAATCTATGTATAAAAATTTTTGATCTGCATTGGAAAAGATTTATAAAACAAAACAATATTGCTTTGCATAATTTCAAAAATTATATATTTTAAGTAAATTTGAATTTTGGTATGACTCTATAAGTATCTATCGATTTCTTCGTTTGACCTTTCTATTTCAAATTATAGATGCATACATATTACTTACCTTCATATACAGGGTGATTTGCATAAGGTGGGACAAAAAGCTAGACAAGAAAAAAATTGTAAAGGAGGGGGGTCTATTTCCCCCCGTTAAGGCTTAATCACTTAAAACAGAACAGAATATTTAGTGAGAAAATCAAAAACCTAATTTCTCAATCCACTGTGCCAACAAAAATCTATCCTATCCTTCTATTCCTTCTAACATTTGCCTAATTTATAAGACCCTAGGTCTTACTGGCATATATATGTTTGTGTTGTTTTTTTTTTTAAATATAAAAAAAATAACGGGAACACCTACAGAGTCATGATACAGCATTATGAAAAGCCAGAAATCCATTCTTTAATTTTATTTTTAAATAAAGTTGTTTTAGTGAATAGTTTTTTAAAAATTAATTTTCAAAGTCAAAATTAAAAATAAAATTAAATTTTTTTTTAACAACTTTTTTTCAAAATTTTATGTTATTAGGTATTATTTTTTTTTCTAATATTCCATGCTCTTATTAATTTTTGATCAAACATAAAAAACCGGATGTCGAAATGTTTTGTAGTTTTTGAGAAAATCAAAAATAACAAAAACTAATTTTTTCTAAGAAAAACCTTTTATTTTAGTTTTTAAGGATTAACTTTCTTTTTACTTTTTTTATTATCAGCCTTATAAGTATACAATAAAGTGACAAAGTAGTGGATTAACTAGATTTCACAATTTTTTTCATTGAGAACACCTGCGTGAGAGCTTTGGGTTATAATATAATTGACCTGCGAATGTTTTTAAATTATGCAACGTTACACGCTACCTAGGTGGTGAAAAAAATGCAATTGCGAAATTGGAAACAAAATTTTCCTGAATTTTCAATAAATAAAAATAAAAAATAAATGCATATTCAGATAAAAATACATAGTTACTATTTATTTAATTTTTTAATTATTTTTTTTTTATTAAACCTTATTATAATAAATTTTCGATTTGATCCCCATTTTGTTTCTGGTAAAGATTCTTATTGCTGCACATAAATTTATACTTGATAAATATTCCTTTAATTTTACTGCAGCCACTTCAATCCGTTGTTTAAGTTGTTCTAAAGATTCTATTTCCACTGCGTACACATAGTTCTTCATGGATCCCTAAGCATAAAAATCTAAAGGAATTAAATCTGTTGATCTAGGTGGCCATTCTGTGGGACCTCTTCTTCCTATCCAACGGTCACTAAATGGAGCTCTATCTTGCTGGAAGATTAAACTGTCTGCTATGGCCAAGGGAACAATGTCAATCAAATCGGGCAGAAGGTCTCGTAATAACTGCAGATAGGATTCTCCATTTATGACTGAATTCAGGAACCTTGTTCCAATAACTGTTCGTCCAACAATACCAAGCCAAACATTAGAGCTTGTAAGGCTGATAATAAAAAAATAGTAAAAAGAAAGTTCATCCTTTCTTTCGTAAATTTATCTAATAATCCAATAACGTAAAAACTTTTGAAGATTGCCCCTCCCGCCTAAACGGGGGGAAATAGACCCTTCCCTCCCATATGATTTTTTTCTTGTATAAGTCCAACCTACACGCCCTAGCTTTTTGTCAGAACTTATGCAAGTCACCCTGTATACATAACAGATACATACTTTTTTCATAAAATATATTTTTTTTAGATTGAATATCACTTAACTTCCATTTGGATATATAAATGAAATTAGATCTTGATCCAAGATAAATTTTTTGTCTTCAATGTGGACTAACTTATCAGATAGATCATCATGACAAATTTTTAAAAATCCGGCAGACAAATTTGTCTAAACATCACAATGATAACCAAATCATGTCCAATTTGAATTTGAATAACTTAATTTTATTTTTTTGTAATTTTTTTGTTTTATTACTCAAGTTTATTAGTCACAAATTTCAAGAAGCTTGTATAGAATTGTCACTTGAAAATTCTCAATTTTTATCTATTTTACTCTTAAAGCCTTTTCACATCAACGCCGTTTTCGCTAAAAAACCACATCAAAAACACAAGTTTTCCCACAAATTTTTTATAAAATTCCAGTTTCTTTCATGGGACTGTAGCCTATTGCGACACTCTACCGCACAGCTTTAATGTTGCCTTCATTGCGAATATTTCAATGAGCACCTTTTCCAGAACGTTCGGTCACTGAACCTGTTTCCTCAAAACGGTCGTTCAAACTCCTAATTCTATTTTCAGTAAAGTTGTACTATTGATAAACTTTTTCTCAATAGTTGTTATTTGTTTATGTGACCTTTCTTTTTTAATGAATTGAAGCTCTTTAATGCGGGCTTTAGGTCAATTAAAAGATGTTGTTGCGTTACGACGTTTCAAACATGTATATTGCTGAGTGTATATGTCCAGCGAATTAAGCTGGTTGCTTCATTTGTTTCTTTTCATGACCTGGAAATTATAATTACATATACCTATAAATTTTCATAAAAACACATGAAAATATTAATTAATTTACTTACGTGCTCTAAAATTATCTAAACGACCTACTTGTCGAACCAAATAATATAACTGTGAAGTTTAACACAGAAAAAAAAATATATAGAGACATGTGATTTTCCAATCTTTTGACTGGAAATTTGGAAGTTTGAATGGAAAAGTGAAAGTGTTTCTGGGACTTTAAATTTAACTGAGTTCCAATAATCGTGAGGAAACCCAAATTATAACTGAGAATTTAAAAGGGTTTGTTAACTTTAATGATTAGCTAGGTAAATGACAGTTAAATCGAATTTAACTGCGTGTGAAGAAAATGGCCCTATGTGTTTATGGTTTGGTGTTGGTATGTGAAAACTGAAAATGCTATTACGTATAACAATTGAAACAAGTTTGAGAACGTTGCACAGAAAAGTTAAGTCATACAATTCTAATTTTTGTTCTGCGTTCAAGAATAGTAATTAATTCCGGTGCGTATTACTTCTTTGTTATCTATAGTTTGTGTGGAAATTTCAATTTTTTTTATAAATAATTCTCTCCTGCATTGAAAAAAACACACCTAAAGTATGAAGACAATGGTTTTGTTCGTCTACTGTTCAAAACTGCGAATTTTATACGAATTAAAATTTTTTATGAGTACGCGAATGGCTATGGGACACAAAATCGTATTAATCAAGAAATTTCCGGAAAGTTTTTAAACTTAATTGACAAAATTAAATTTTATTAAATTCGATGAATCCATATCTACAAAGTGAAGCAGCAAAGTTTTCATCTCACATGTGATATTATTAACACAATATGATTTTGGTGGCCATTTTTCTACAGAACATTTTCTTGGCTTAATATTATTAACGGGAATGCAAGAAACTTTTTTGAAATCACAATTTTCTCATTAATTTTATGCTCAAAAAATATTTTCACCGTGTTTTGGTGGTTGTCTGCCGGGACGAATTTAATTTTTTAAAATATGTAATATACATGATAAATCTTAATTAAATTATAATACTTTAAACAAAAATAAAATAAAAGTAATTTCTTAAAAAAATAAAAGAAAATTTATGAAAAACCATACTAACAAGACTCAATTAAATTCAGCACATTCATCCAATTCTATAATATAAATACCTACGTATGTACTTACTTACTTACATAGTTATTTTTAAACAATCTTAATGCAAGGAAATTATTTAGAGAAGATTATAAAAACAACTAATAATTATATCTATTTTACATTTAATATAATATTATAATTAGTGATTATGGAGACTGATTTTTAAATAAGACAAAATGTATCTATTCACTCGTAAAACTTCACACATTGTAAAAACTTTCAGAAAAATTCTAAGAAAAAATGTTCATAGCATGAAATATCCGAGAAACTTACATTAATATTCAATTAATTATATATAAAAAAGTTATTAATAAAATAAATGTATTTATAGATCATAGAAGGCAGAATAAAAAACTTATTCATTGAACAACACTTATCTTATTGGAACATCACGCACTGGTTCAAATTTAAACCAGACTTACCCCAGGCTGCGCTGGTCAGAATTCTTAGTTACTGTTTTTAATGGTGCAGGGAAATAAGTCCCCAGGAACTAAGTCCACTGAGGGACTAAGTTCTCTCTTAATGGGAACGAAATCCACTCTTCTATAGTGGTCTTTGTTCCCATTAAGTGAGAACCAGCTCCACTTTCTTATGGGAAATTAGTACACAATCGAAAGTATAAAGTGGGAATGAATTTCCAACAACAAAAATTAAAGAGAGATGTAAACTACTGTTGGTTCTTAGACCTTTTTTTATGTTTTCTTAAATTTATCTTGATAAGTACGAGTATGTTACAGTCGATATTCAATACATCATTTGTTATTTGAATATTCGTGAAAACAGTGTAAGGTTCAGTGACGATATAATATAGAGCGTGTTAAAATGGAAAATCAAATTGAATTTATTACGGGTTTTCGAAAAAATAGTGTTTTAATTTATGATCGGGTAGAAAAACAAATATATGTTAAAAAGTATACAAGGAATAATATCTCTCGGTACAGGTGCTATTTTAATAAAAATTGCAAAGGCAGCTTAATAATTCATGAAAACACCGAAAAACTAATTAAACCAAATGAAGCTCATCATCCTCATGAAAACCAAGAGAAAACAATGAAAAAAATGAAAATTATAAATGCCATGAAAAAAGATTGTGTAAATGCACCTTTAAAACGGCGCCTTACAGCTCGCGAGATTTTTGACGATAACCGCTCTAAGTTTAATGATGAAACAATAAATATAAATTTTAAAAATGTGAAAAGGGGACTTAATAAAATAAAAAACCAAAGCTTACCAAAATGCCCAACAAGTCCAAGTGACGTTTTTATGTGCTATCAAAATGAAACCTTCTTGGCAAACTATGTAATTTCCAAATTCACTGATAAAGCCCCATTCTACCAACACACGGTTTTGGAAAATGACTTTGCATACACCGTTTTTATGGCTAAAAGAATTACAAGATTAATAGGAGAAATGCCCGACACATTTCAAAAACGTTATTTTGTAGACGGGACGTTCAATGTTGTGCCCACATCATGTGGATACAAACAACTAATTATTATTTATTTCGCTTATGCAGAACATGTAAGTACCTACCTTTTTGATACTATTTGATTATTTTCGAATACTCGAAAACAGAATCAAAAAGCATCAGTTTATTTCGAAATTCAGTTTTCGAGTTTTCGAAAATATTTTTATTTGATAAACCTAAAAACATAAAATTATTTAAAAAAATTTGAACTCTTGAAATAGGTATCTACTCTATTCAATTTATTTCAAAATTCAGTTTCCGAAAATAATCAAAAAAAAAAAAATCGTGCGATTTTATTTGATTGTTTTTGAAAACTCGAAAACTGAATTTCGAAATAAAATGATGCTTTTTGATTCAATTTTCGAGTTTTCAAAAATAATCAAATAAAAATCGCGCGATTTTTTTTTGATTATTTTTGAAAACTCGAAAACTGAATTTCGAAACAAAATGATGCTTTTTGATTCAGTTTTCGAGTTTTCAAAAATAATCAAATAAAAATCGCGCGATTTTCAAAAACAATCAAATAAAATCGCACGATTTTTTTTTTGATTATTTTCGAAAACTGAATTTTGAAATAAACTGAATAGAGTAGATACCTATTTCAAGAGTTCAAATTTTTTTAAATAATTTTATGTTTTTAGGTTTATCCATTCTTATATGTTTTAACAACAAATAAATCAACAAGTATGTACGAACATTTATTTAAATTTATTGAGGGAAATCTATATGAATTCCATGCCACCTCATTCACAACTGACTTTGAACGGAGTTTACGAAACGCCCTTCAGACTGTATTTCCAAATGCTGTAATCAACGGATGTTGGTTTCATTATACCAGAGCCTTAAGAAGAAAGGCTTCAAAAATTCCAAATTTCTTAAAGACCAGCCATATTAATAATCACAAAATAGATACGAAACAACACTAACACATGTTTTAACTTATAATTCTTAATAATAAATGTGTTTTAGTCATAAATGACATTTGACAACGAACGGATAACTTATCTCACCATTTTTGGTGTTCAACGAGCGGATAACTTTAACTTGCCTGTCAAATTTGACAGATACGTTATTATTTACTGTCAAATATTTTTATTTATAATTATTCTGCAAAATTTATGAAATAATAATGCAATCGTTAAATATTATTGGTGAACTAAATGGTTTGGAAAACATTATTAGATTATGTGAAAGTGAAAGTGAAAGTTTTCGTGATAATATTTCATTGAGAAGGGAAAAAATATACAAAGCACGCATAAATCCCATGCAAGAATTAGAAGAATACAGTTTCAAAAAAAGATACCGATTTTCTAAAGCAAATATGTTGCGGCTAATTGATTTGGTAAAAGATGATCTGGAAGGTGATTCAAGAGGTGGACACATTCCACCAAGTATCCAAGTCATGGCTGCGATACGTTACTGGGCTCGCAATGAAGTAAAATTAAAATAAATACTTTTAGTGGCACGAAACTTAGCTGAAAACCAGCGTCTAGTGAACTACAAGTTACAACTCTCAAACATTCTTGTTTGCGTGTTGTAGTTTGCAGAAATATAATTGACCTAAAATTTTCTCCAACGAACTTGTCACGAAGCAAAGATGTGCTTCGCATTACCATAGAATTTTAACATAATTACATTTGTTTTAGATTCAGGAAGATAGCGCAGATATGCATGGCCTTAGCCAACCAGTTTTAAGCATTATAAGTGCTAGAGTAGCGACGGCATTTGCATCTAAATCTAAAGACTACATCCAAATGCCTCGTTCAACATCGGAACAAATTGCGGTGATGGAAGGATTTAGAAGAATTTGTGGGTTTCCCCACGTTATAGGGGCAGTGGACTGTACACATATACGAATTCAAAAGCAAGGTGAAGAAAGTGGCCAATTTTATGGCAATAGAAATGGATTTTACTCCATCAACACTCAAGTTGTATGCGACCACCGCTTGAAAATTACAAACATTGTTGCCCACTGGCGCGGAAGTACACACGATTCAAGTATCTTCAACGAATGTGGATTAAAAGACCGTCTTGAAAGAGGTGAATTCCTCGGACGTCTTCTTGGTGATGGTGGTTATAAGTGCACCAACTTCCTGTATACACCACTTCTTAACCCGACTTGTTTAGGGGAAGAAAATTATAATAAAGCACACATCGCAACAAGAAACACAATTGAAAGAACATTTGGGGTTTGGAAATCCAGATTTCGCATTTTACTAACTGGTATAAGAGGATCGTTGGAAAATATAAAAACCATCATCGTGGCTCTAGCCGTTCTACACAACCTAGCTATTGATTTTAATGAAGTACTCGCGTAAAGCTTTTACGTAACCTTTAAATAGAAAAAAAATAATATTTACTTTCTTACTTAGATGACGTGAATGATGTCTTAATTGAAAGCGCTGACATTTTTCCGATTCTAGGAACTCAGATTGAACCCGATAGCAACATTAATACTCGGAGATCTTTCATACTGACCTATTATCCAAACGTCTGAGAGTCATCTACATATTATGTACGTTGCAATTGTAATTTTTATAATAATTTAAAATGTGTAAATAATTTGTAAATGATATTAAAAACCAAACTAACAATACAAGATTTCATTTATAAATTATAATCAAAATTGGTGGAGCCGACGAGTGCGATCTGACCTTGACATGCAATTAACGGTATGGCCTGATAGTGGCAAACCTCACTGATACCTCGAAAAGTGGGAAGTCATAACAGCCTCAATGTGTGATCTCCTTCAGAGCGGTCACAAAATCTTTTATGATTATAACTTTTTTTTAACTAGTTCAATAAAAATTTGTGACCGTTTTAATCATACTTTTAAATTTGATTTGCTCTCAGTAATAGACGTATTTAAAATCGAATTTAGCTTAGATTCGACTTTCAAACTAATTTCCCTCCGAAAGGAAATCTAAAATTTCAGTGATATCAGGTCAAATCATCTGCTCTCCCCATAGACTTTAAAGATTTCGAGATACGACATTTTTTCAATGAAAGCTTTGTAGTGATGCGAGCTTCAATTAACTTCTAAAATTTCTATTTCTAAGGTACATTGATTTTTAACCTAAAAAATAAAATTCTTTTACGGATAAGCTAAGATTTGACTACGAATATGATGGAAAATCGAAATACTTGAATGTATCTTGGCTCGTCCGCAGAACAGTTCGTGTCTGATATTAAAAATTAATGATGTTCTTAGAAGTAGATACTATTAGAATTCCAAAAAGGTATAAACAAATTCTGTAGGTACAATAAGATAGCAAGGACGAGTCAAATACATTCCAATGTATTTGAATTTTTATCATTTTGATAGTAAAATCTAATTATGGAACGTATTTTGACTCGTCCTTACTATCTAATTGTACTTACAGAAATGGTTTATACCTTTTTGGAATACTAATAGTATCTACTTTAAAGAACATCACTAATTTTTAATATAAGACACCAACTCTTCTACGGACGAGCCAAGATACGTTCCAGTATTTCGATTTTCCATCATTTTCGTAGTAAAATTAAAAATAATTAATTAATCAGGTTAAGTAAGAAGACGATTATAACGAAAATGAAAATGAATCAGAAAAATTTTTCTGATTGATTATATTATTCTCATTGGATTAAAAAAAAGATACACCTATGCACGACAAAAAACTTGAATAATTACTTAGAACTATTTTTTGTGTAAATATAATTTTTAATTGCCAACTGCTTTTTGTTCAAAATTCATTTATTTATTTTGTTCATGTTTCGTTTCAGGAAATTAATTAATGGGTTTCTAACAAAAAGTAATTGGTAAATTGAAAATTTTATTTGCACTAAAAATTCTTCAAGTTGTTTGCCGTCCATAGGTGTATCTTTTTTTTTTTAATCCAATGAGAACATAAAATAATCAATTAGAACATTTTTTCTAATTCATTTTCATTTTCGCTATAATAGACACCTAAAGTAGACTTTCCCAAACCAATGCACAACATTCGCTGATGACGACGACGAAACAACATTGCTATGAAAATCTGGAAGTTTCAAGCCTTATACATTCGCCTATAACTTGTAAAATAATTCCATATAATTAAAAAAAAAATCATTTTTGTTTACTAAACTAATTCTAAACTTTAATATAAAAAAAATATCACGTTCTACGCATACAAAAATTAAAAATCACATAATTGAGTTCAAAAAAAAATAAAAAAAAAAATCAGTTATAAAAGGTTTTCATACAACGGCGTAAATTCGTCGTAAACGTTGTAAAGTTTTAAACTTCGTATATCTGTCTTATTTTCCTTATATATTGTGACAGATTTATATGAAGTTTAAAATTTTACTACGATTACACCGACTTTAAGCCGTTGTATGAATACCGTTAATGGCTTCTACTCCATCAACCCTATTTCTAGGTCTATTTTTTTTAATTCCCTCAACCGGCATTGTTTTTCTAATTCAAGGATTTCCATCCTTTTTTTATGTTCGTTGGTCATAAAGACCATTGCCAGTTGGTACACTTTTGTTTTGTCTGCATCATTCAATTTACGTTTCTTTTTCTTCGGCTCTGAAGAAATATTCTTCAAAAAATCATTCTTTTCTATGTTGTTATCTGAAAAGATCCAAAAAAATAAGGTTACATACATACATACATATAAACGTAGATCTTCATCTTGCTCGTCGTCGTCGACGTTTGTATCATCATCATCATCGTTTTCGTCGGTCTTTTCCTAGATTCATCGCAGCAGGTGAGAAGAAATCCCACTAGAAAATTAAACAGCTTTAAATTTTGAATCGAATTTCCGAAAGGATTGTTAAGCCAAAGTTTGGGCCACGACGATGACGATGATATCAGATACCTGTTTATAAATTTAAAAATATATTTTTCTTACAATCATTATTCTCCATCTCCTCTAATTTGTCGGCTCCATCTTCGTGCAATTTTGGCTCAGTCTCATCTTCGAATAGCGATTGGTAAACCTGAAACTATTGAAAAATTTATAGGAGTAATTATAATGTCTGTGTTAATAAAATGTTTTCTACCTTTTGTTCAGGGCCATCGCTATCAAAATTGTTTGAATCTCTTGCAAACTCGTTAGGAAGCAGCTCAATAATGTCTGCATGTTCTTGGGCAGGTGGCTTCGGTGGCGGGCCACCCCAAGTTGCTTTTGATTCTTTTCGATATTCCGACTCCACTTTTTTTGCTTTCAGCTTCATTCCTCTCCATTGAAACTGAATTTGTGCAACTTCGCGATTTGTTTCGCTTGCTGCGTTAAATCTAAAGAACGAGAGATACATGTATATTAATTTAGCAAAAACATTCTATTGAATAAAATTTTGTTACTTACAAAGCCAATATATTTTCCCAACATTCTTTTTTCGATTTGTTGGTGTTCGTATCGCAGTTCGATTGTTGTGGCATTCTCGAGAGCTAGACTTCGCAATAAGGCCTGTAATATATATAAATAAAGATAAATGAAAACGTATTGAAAGAAGAAAATTAAAAATCATTGAATTTTACTCACCTTGTCACCAGAACTCCAGTTTTCTGTTCTTTTTTTTTTTTATTGGTCCGTCCATAATAAATAGTGTACTCAGAAAAAAAAGTTTTAATGCCAACAATTTTATACTTTCGCTCAACTATTTTCGTTGGTTAAAATGAACCCAAAAATCTAAATTCTTGAATCAAAATTGTAAGTGTTGACTACGCTATAAGAATTAAAAATTTTAGATTAAAAACAGAAATGTTAATCGTATAAGAACTAAAGTTTTTGCCTCAAAAACTGGAATTCTTAAAATAAATGAAAAATGCATGTTCTTATCTCAACAATTAAAACATTCAGAAAATTAAGAGCATTCATTGTTCCCCCAAAAATGAATTGTTGAGAAAATTCAAAATGAAATTGTTGCATCAACAATATTATTATTGTTAAAAATTGTCAGCAATAGTTGTTGCGATAAGAACGTATAATTGTTACGACAAAAATTAATATTGTTTATGAAATTGAAAATTATTTTCTTGCATCAACAACAACCATTGTTAAAAGTTTGTTAAAAAAAAGTTTTTGCGATGAAAACGTATTTTTAATCAAACGTAAAAATATACCTTCAAAAAGACAAGAATATTTAAAAGCCTTAATTAAAAAAAATTAAATAGTTTGTGCAACTATCCAATTTCTGATTCTTTTTTGAATTTGCTCTTCTTAATATTCATCCCATTTTGTAGATACGTATATTTTTACTTGTGATAGAAAATACTTTTTTATCGAAACAACTTCTTTGAACGAACTTTCAACAAATTGTTATTTTACGTAACTGGAACAAAATGATGATATAAATAAATTCTGTTAATACGACATTTTAAAAACGAAAAACTTGACTTACTCATGCAAACTTACCGTGGGAAAACATTAAAATAAACAAATCTTGAAAAGCATTTTACTCTTAAAATTTGATGTAGTCCACAATCCATTTATAAAAAGATTAAAGTAATAGTATGAATTATAAGATGTATATATCTTTCTTTTATTTCATTTTGTATTTTTAATATCTTATGTTTTACAATAATAACGAAAAAATTATTTTATATATTCCATAGAGAATCTAAGTAAAAATGTAATTGCTTTAGTGTTTCTATAAAATCTATGTATGTAGGTATTTGACAGTAGTTTCCGATGCGTATATTATAATGTAGCCATCAAGATCTGTGATAGCATCTAAGTTCTTGTGTGTTTGTTCAAACTTATTTATTTTTCATTTTATTAGCATTTAAAGTAAATTTAAAAGTATACAAAATAACCTTTTAGTGTAAAAAAGTATGAACATTAGTGAAAAATTATTCATTGTTTAAAATAATTTGTTTTCCAGAGAAACAAAGACCGATCCTTTACAAACATTTGGAAAAAGGAATTATTTTCAATCGGAA
Source organism: Epistrophe grossulariae (assembly GCA_929447395.1). Classification (NCBI taxonomy): domain Eukaryota; kingdom Metazoa; phylum Arthropoda; class Insecta; order Diptera; family Syrphidae; genus Epistrophe; species Epistrophe grossulariae. The sequence continues at coordinate 59,323,073 of OV839566.1, read as the reverse complement.
ACCACTTTTCTAAAACAGCAAGTCTGTATTTTAAAAGTAAATTTATAGAATTCTGAATATACATACATACATATTATGCAGGTGCATATATAAGGTTTAAACTTAAAATCGAATAACTAGTTCATTACTGTTTAAGGTTATAGGTTTTACAGAACATGTTGAAAAGTTTTCAATATTTTTCAAATAAAAGCAATTTAATTCATTTACAATTTCATGTGACTGAAATTTTTCTAAAAAAGAAGTATTGAACTCCTGACATACCAAAAAACATTTTTCATCGGATTCAATAAAAATATTGAGTATCTTCATAATTAAGAGCTCCGATTTTACAAAATAATTAACTTTAAAACAATTCCCTTTATAGAACAAACTTTCAACCTGCCATCCAAAAGATAATTGTGTGCATAAACTTTGGTAAAAGGGAAGTTCAATTAAATTGAATGTAGTTTTCTTAGACACATTAGAAAAATCATCACTAAAAAAAGTTTTATTAAGAGCTTCATGTGAAAACTGGAGACAACTTTTTATGGATAACGTATATGGAATATTTATTCTGGAATTAATGACATGACAATATTGCTTAAATGATTGATGCTTTCCTTCAAATCTGAAACACCATGCATGTTTTAAGGGACCAATTTCATTTATAACATTACTATAGTGTACCATAAAATGAAATTTAGGTTTTAATTTTTCTTTAAAAAATTCAATATAAAATTTGTTGTGTTTTTCAATTAAAACAGTTAATTCATGTAAAATAACCGAGTCAAATTGATCAAGAGTTATAATATCGATAATTTTGACAAAAACTATTAAAAACTTATAAACTGGGTCAGATTCTATAATCAAGTCTCCAATCATTAACAAAATGAAGTGTAGAAATGTTTTCATTTCAGCCGCGTTCATTTTTATGTTCCCATTTTTTATGTGGTTTCCTTCTATTGGACGACTTATATTCCCAACGAAATGAGAATCATAGGAAAACATTTGTTTTCTATAGTTAAATGCATCCAAAGAGATGTACTTTTTTTCGAAAATAAAATAATTTAAAATTTTTCCCAAATTATATCTCCCAACGCCCAGAAAAATATCATGCATGACATCACAAGCTTTATTATTAGTAACATGAAAATGTGACAAACTGTTCCAGATAGATTTTTCTTTAACAGACGAAGTATCAGGCTGCATTGACAAATTTGTTTCGTTAAAGTAAACCGAAACATTTCGAATACTGTCCGGAAATTCTGTAAAATTGTGCAAATTCTACAAAAATGTCTGGCAATGAAACATGGTACAAAACCCAAGACTTCGTTAAGTCCTAAATTATCGCCCAATATTTGTCCGAGACAGAAATAAATTTTAACTTCTTGTCCCTCGATATTTATAACAATTCCATTTGTAGACAGATCCTCGATGGTTTGAATAAGTTTCCCTAAAGTTGTATTATTTCCAAAATGAGACATATCCTTTGACTTAATAAATCCAGCTACGAAAATATTATTCAGATGTGATAAATAATGTTGAGGAATAACTGGAACTGTATAATATATACCACATATCGAATCGTTGTGAGTCCCGTTTGCATCATTAGTTTGAAATGAATCCAAATACAAAAACAATGGAAAAACTGTTTTACTGCCGAATGTTGTTTGCTTGGACTTCCACATTTTTCCCATTATAAAATGGTTTAAAATATTTTTTGATTTAATAAATTCAATGTTTTCAAGAGTCTTTTTAAAAACAAAAGGTGTTTCAAAATACTTTTTTAATTGAAAATGAATGTCAGTAAGACACCCTTCAATAATATTTTCTTTTAAAGTGGGCTCTCCACACACAAAAACTTCATCTAACTGACTACTAATCGTAAATAATTTGGGTGGTTTGAAAATGTGCAGTGATTCAATTTTTTTTAAAAATTTGTATTCCGATGCTATATCTTTAAAAGGATTTTTCCCATAATTTAGAATTGTTTGATAAACAGGTCTGAGATCGGGTTCAATAAATGGCAAAAACAGGTTTAAAATATCAAACAAAGGCTTCAAAATACTTTCTTCTAAAGTCTTTTGAATATCTGGAATACTTTTACGGGTAACATTTGATTTTGTGTGAAGCTTAAGTGCAAAAGATATTACCGCATTGGCTAAAATGTTTTTCATTACCTCAATATCAGGTAAATTTGGATGTTTGGAGGAAGATTGAACACCTAACTGAGAACAAGACTTCTCAACACTAAAAGTTGAGTCAGATTCGGTGGCAGGTTGTTCTTTTTTATTTTTTTTTGGAACTTCAAAGTAGCTCGTGTTTGTATCATGTTTACAAATATGAATTTTAAATTTATAAATTGTTTGGAAGTATCTATTACATTCATTAAATTGACAAAAATATTGATAATGCGTAGGATTTTTATGTTCGCGTTTTAAATGCTGAATGAGGTTATCTGAAAACTGAAATACTTCTTCACAGATTGAGCAAATATGTTTCTTAGAACTATACATTTTAGACATTTTCTAATTTGGAAATTATATTTTTTATCTTTGGAACTTTTTCAATCGATGGTATTTCATATAAATATTCTTGCAGGAAGATCCATACATATTTGCTCTTTTGTGAATATTCTAAGTTGAACACAAAACAAATTTTTATAATCAAATCTATAGCATGAAGAAGGGTTGGGACCTTGTAACGAGTTTCCTCAACGCGAACATAAAACTCCTTTAAACATTCTTCATATTCTCCTATAGCAAATATAAGTGGTTGTAATTTCATATTTTCGGTGACTGCATGTTTCTTGAGCTCATCTTCCTTTTGTTTGAAATTATTTACACTCACCAAATGAATAATCATGTCGTTTTGGGCGTCCGAAATTGAAGGTTTGCACGTCTTACTAATGCGTGGTGGTAGTATTAGTGTGTGAAGTAATTTAAAAAAAAAGAAGTGTCGTGAATCTGAAAATAAATTAATTTTAGGTGGAATAAGATATGAATTAAGAAAACATAAAATTACCTGTACATGTTTCCCGACAAATCATTTTCTTGTACATTTCAAGAAAAAGTTTTTCTTTTATTGCAGACGGGAAAAAAACATCGTTAGTCCTTTTTTCAAATTGGTCAAATTTAATAAAAAGTTTATTTGATTTTGATGGATGTAAAGTCTCAAAATCTATATTAATGAGTTTGTCTCCATTGGCATCCTTATACCGTGGCCAATCAGTCAAAAAAATTGATAGAGGGCCTCTTTCCTCTTTCATTCTGTATAATGAAGTTTCCTCCCATTGTACATTAATATCTCCGGGCGAATTATATTTTAAAAATTGTTTTTTGTTTAAAAAATCATTATTGCTCGGATTTACAGCTGTTTCAGATACTTCGTCATTTTCTTTTTCATTAATGCTTGTCCTCGGTGTTTTTGATTTCCCAGAAGAGCCGTCTTCTTTTTTTCGTTTGTATCCAACATTAAAATATCTATCGAAGATTTTTCCCGAAGGTTGTTTTCCATTTGATCTGGGAACATAATAAGTAAGTTCATCTTCATTTGGAAATAATGCAACGATATCCTCTGCCACTTTTTGCATCGTTTTTGGGCACATCTTGATATCATTTAAATAAAAATGATCTACAATGCACCTCGAAATAATAGTCTGGTCGTTACTCGACAAAATAGGATTCTCTCGATACTTCCGAAGAATGTCATTACCATTGACTGTTTTTTTCAGGATGTCTTTGATACGGAATTCAGAATTTGGACTAGGTACAATTTCACTTGATTGCGAAGAGGACAAAAAACCTGCTTGTATAGTCCCAGAAGAAATCCAGCTGGAAATGTTCGATAGCGTTTTGTCACTTGGGCAGCATGATAAGAGTTCGTACTAATAAAAGAAGTTTAAAAGATTTTCTATTTTTTTACCGAAAATAGTGAAATGAATTCAGTAATTGCCATGTTATAGCTTTAAATAAGGTAAGGAACTGCAAAGATCTAATCTACAAAATCTACAAAATTAATTAATATTGTAAAAGTGCAACTTTATAAAAAGAAAACAACGTTTGAAGAGTGTGCAGAACACCAAAAAAATGAAAAATGGAATGAGAAGTTAGTCTACTTTTAATTTTCTAAAAAACTAAAAGATAAACATTTGGTTTTTAGATTAATGATTTTTTCGTAAAACTTTTTAGTACTTACATGATTCGTTTCCCTCCATTTACTTAGACAGTACCGAAACTTTATTTTATCTGCCATAAATTCTTCCTTTTTGAAAATTTCACTGATTTCGTGGGTGTTGACCATTTTTAGCAACTCTGTGTTGGAAATGCGGCACTTATCCAACATCAAAATTCCATCGAATGATATTCCCCAACTCAAAAACAAATCCAGGATTTCTCCTTCAATATTATTAATCTCCAATTCAGCTTCCATATTCTTTGTTGAATTAAAATCTATTTCTTTTTCACTCGCCATGATTTTCACTTTAAATACACTACTTTCTTCGACTTTGACGATCACAAAATGCATTTGCAATTTTTTTTTACCAAATTTACCGTTTTTAGGGGTCAACAACAAGTTGTTGTTACGCGGAGAACTATAGTAGTTGATATTTTGACATTTTTGTTTATATTTCAAGAATTAATTCTTGAACATACCGTTACTCATTTTACTAAAGAGGTACTTATTTTAAAATACTTAAAGCAACAAGTTTCTTTGTTGTGCCAAGAAAAAATATTCTTGAAAATAATTGTAATCGCAAGAACTGATTGTTTGGGCAACAATTTCATTTTTGAAAGGAAATTATACAAATAAAAATAGTAACCACAACAAAGTTATACTTGGGAAAACAATTTTACATTTTTGATAGCATTTAACAAACAGAAAATTGCTGTGGCAAGTATTTCATTCTTCAATTGACTAACTTGGTATTTGTACATTCAAAAATTAATTCTTGTAATAAAAACTAGTACTTAGGGCAACAATTTTAGGCTTACAATTTTTTAAAAACGCAAAATTCTTATTTTAACAATGTTTTTTTTTTAGTTCACAAATCACAATTCAATTCAAATCTGACTGATATGACATATAGCTTTCAAAAATGAAAGAAGTAGTAGAATATTTAGTACAATTGAGGGAAATGCTGCCAACCTTTCGGTGTTATTCAGTGAACAGATAAAATGAAGACAGAATAAGTTTATTAATATTTTATTTTATCAAACGGATAAGTCCACTATCCATGTGTTAGGTAAAACGTGTGTTTACGAGTGGATGGTGTATTTTTATTAATAGGGCTGGAGGACACAAACATTAACATTTTCAAAAAATTATTGACGTTGCCTCTAGAGTTGGGTAGTTCCGGACCTGTATAGTTCCAGGAACTATATCTTCTGTCGGAATGATTCCAGTTCATTCCGGAATCTAAACTCTAACATGTCCATAGTTCCGACATCACACAGCCAGAATTAAAAGAACTAAACAAACGCATACACATAAAAGTTTTCATGCATAGTTGATAGTTCCAGTTCCCACTCGACTTCAGCCAGAGCCAAAACAAAACTCAATCTACTAATACATACAGAGAAACAGTTTATGCTTACTAGATTCTGGAAATGGAATAGAGAAGACGGGAAGTACAAAATTTGCGATTGAATATACAGTCAATGGCACAATTATTTGCACCAATTTAATTTTTGAAATCTTCATTAAAATTAGTGATATAACAAACCGAACATTTTTCAAATCGAGTTAACTCGATTTGAAATAAAGTACCTCGAGTTGGCTAGCACGAGTTGAAGCTAAATTTTGTGAATACTTTTCAATATTATGGAAGCAAAAATTTCCAGAGCATTAAAAAAACTGAAAATTTCTGATTTCTTATCGTTTTTTTTAGTCCATCATTCATGTAAATATTACCTAAAGTTATTTGTAGCTTTTGTGGCCATAATTAGAATGTACTTCAAATTCATGTTTCATATAATAAAACACATGAATTTAGAACACATTTTAAATATGACTATAAATTTAACTGTGCAAATATTTTTGCCATTGACTGTACCTTCATCGTTTGAAGTTTGAACGAGTACGAGTAGATAAAAATTATGTGAACAAAATATATGGGTATGGATATAGATATGGATATGAATTGAATATGGATATGGATATGGAACTGTATAAACAAACATGGAACGATGGAACTGTTGTTCTTGTTAGTTCCATCGTTCCATGTCTGCTTTAACAGGTTCATATCCATAGTCCATACCTTAGTAGTTCTTTTCGAATTTCATTCAATTTGTAATTTGTATTTTCTTTCAAGTTCATTGTTCGGACTGGCTAAAAGCTGAAGGGAAGGGATCATTCTTTCATTTTGTATTGGAATTGTTTATATTCTAAATTGTATGTACGTGACCTATGCTACGGCCTATCACCAAAAATCTGTCTGTTGTTTTCTATTTGTGTCTGTTAACTATTGTTAATTTAATTTAAAAATTAAATTATTTATTTGATTGATTTTTGATTTGAGACTGGATGGATTATTGTTGATGTTACCTACATCTTTGGATTGGATTTTGGTAGGTAATTTTATGCGTGTTTCTTTTTTTAATTTAAATGAACATATTTTTGAATTGGATTTGTTTTACTTTATGTTGTATGTATGTACATTGTACATAGGTATTTTTGTTTTATCTAAAAAAATCTTATTTGAAATCTAATACTAATATTGCCATTATGAAATGGACAAGCCCCAATAGGTATCCAAATCTAAATCTATCTAATAAGTGAAAGTGTTTAGTTACACCGTGGGGGCGTGCTGGTGCATTTGTGCAATGTAAATTTATCTATGTACTTAAGTATGTAGGGACTAGATGCGAAACGAATGGATTCTCTTCAAATTTCAACATTTCGTAGAGCTTTCCTACGATATGACCCTACGAGCATCATAACACAAACTTGATGACTGATTTTGCTTTTTAAACGTAGGTACCTACATATCTTCAATTTTCAATTTTGAGCTTCAATGATAGCTTCAATCCTTTGATCGTTTTAAGTAAATAGATACCTACCTACTTGTAGAACACAGAAGATTTTTTGCTGAAAAATCATATAAAGGCCATAGGTATGATGTATTTGTTAGCGAAAACACTTTATTAAATCCCATTTCTCTCTAATAATTCGTTCATTTTTGTTAAAGCAAAAGCTGTATATTTATAAAAATTCTTCTAGGTAAGGTAAGTAGATCAGTGCGTGCATGGTCATACAGGGTTCACAGGTGAAAAATCCATGGGTTGGTGGGTCTAGTTAGTTCAGAACTTTTATAATCCTGAGTGCGGCTCAAAAACTCACAATAATTTAATTCTCTCACTTTGGGTTCTATAAAGTGAATTGATTTTTAAAGTCGCATAATGTCGAAACTAAAATTGTTCATGGCTCGAATTCGAATCATCAAATTGAATTGGCGATTCTTAAAAAGTCGATTTTGAAAATGTTGAAACGATAAGATGTAAGTAAGGATAAGCCATTCCCATTGTCAATTAGTTATATGTACCTAATTTACTTGACTTCTGCTTGCTCTTGATTATTAGTAGCTACTCTTAAAAACATTAAAAAATAAGAAGAACGTATGTACCTACATATCTAGTTAAAAAAAATATATACAAATAAAAGTATAGACAAAAAAATACCTACCTACTAAAAAATCATCTTTGACAAGAAACCTAACTAAAATATAAAGCCCGTCCAAGCACTTTAAGACAAAAATAAATTTATCGTAAGTGACAAAATCGTAAGTGACAAAATAAGAGTTTTTGCTGGATCAGTTGAAGCAAATGTGTGTTTTGGCATTGAATATTGTTTATATAATGCGTATTGCGTAAACACTTTTTTAACTGACTTAATGGTAACGTACATACATACTTTCATATTTTGTTTTTATTTGAAAGGTATAGCCAATCGCTCCACTAGCAGAATCTAATTTTTATATTTATATGTTGCCGTTAAGACATTAATAGAGTCAGGTCGAATTTCGACCACTGGGCGATACTAGGTTATATATGTATATATTATATATTATTATTATTATTAGTATTATTATTATTTTAAATTATATATTTACGATAATCAGTGAATCTTTGACTGACACACTGACTGACTCTGTAAGTGCCGTGAAATAAGGCCAAGTGATATAAGGCCAACTTTACTGTTTATTCTCGAATTTTTAAATTTCACAAACCTAAAAAATCAACTCCTTTATTTGGTTTGTGAAACTTAAAATTTGCGAATAAACAGTCAGTTATGTGTAAGAATCTGGATTTAATGGGTGCGAGGAATGGGTGCGTTTTGGGAAAATAACGGTCGATATCTTAAAAGATAGTTGTTGAGTAGGCACACCTTCGGGTAAATTGTTGGTATTGCCACTTTACGAAAGGATACTTTTTTTTTAATGTGAAAGGGAAGGACCTCCTGTTTTTTTGCCAATTTTTAATATACAAAATTGCGGAAACACCTCCAGATACCAACCAAGATATTTGAAGGAATTATTTTGTATTAAATATTTCATGCATTTTAAATTAAAGTGTTTGATTGTATGTATTTATTAATTTTCAACCAACTAGTATTATAAATATTACTAAAACTTTTAATTTATTTGAATTTGTAATTTGCTGCTTATGATAATTTGTCCGTTAAGAGTTAGGACCTGATATTTTTTTTATGATTAACCTTCAAATTTGAAATCATTTTAAGTTCATAACGCGGAAATTACTAAATAACAAGACACACTTGAATTGTGGTTGTAAACAACTCAACTGGGTTTTCTGATTGTAGAATGCAGGTAGCTCTAAGCCCATTACAACAAAGAATTTGAAGTGTAAAAAAAAAAGTCAGTCTAGTCTATTTTGACCCTGCGCTGCTGAAATTATAATTTTATTATTCTATTCCAAATTATGTATCAAATTCTTTAATTATAGTTCAGTCAAATTGTGGTTTTACCATGCAAATTGTGGGTAGATTTAATTTTTTTTTCCAGCTTTATGTTTTCAGACATTCTGAATCCGAATCTGAGGCTTGCGATTAAAATTTCGAAGTAACATGGAAACAAATGATGCAATAATGCATTTTTTTACTTATGGCTCGAAAACTATAAATTATTCGTAAATTACATCACATTGTAATTGAAAGTATACACAATTTCCATAAAATTTCCTTTTAAGGTTTTTCTCTGACAACCCATTTGAACACTAGCGCTAGTTGTAAAATAAAAATAATGCATTTTAACTTTTTACTCTGTGTGACGAAATTCGAATTTTTGTCTCTAACATGAACCAAAATATACTTTTCTGATGGTCTTTGATGCGCTGAATATGTCCTCAGAATTACTCTAGCACGTCATGTTTTTGAGATATTCGTACCTTAAATTTTGAAAAAATCGTTTTTAGGCAAATTAAGGGTTATACTATTTCTCGAGGTAATTTTTTCGAATAAATTTGTATGGGCGTTCTGAAGTATGAACATTTTTCTTAAAAATTCTTTTTGAACCTTACAAACACCTTCATTCAATTCACAAATTGACTGAACTATTATGGCTGTAACCTTTTATTATTATTATTTTATATCAAAAATAATAATTTTAAAGAAGTAGTATTTTAAGTAGTAGATACAAATTACTACTATTTGAGAAAAAAAATGTAATTTCATTATTTAACGAATACCTCAACTTCAATGCTTTTCCACTTACTTTATAGCCTTGAACCATAATAAAAAAATTGCAATGGCCATGCGAAGAAAGAGAACAAGCATTCTTTGGGATAATTTTTCAGAGAACGAGGGTGAACCTAGGAAAGCAAAATGCAAATATTGCTCACAAAAAATATCTTTTACTTCTGGGAGTTTGGCAAATTTAGGTAGACATTTAAAAAGAAAGCACGTTGGAATTTCAACGAACCCTATAGAGCGCCAGGCGGACATAACACTGATTGCTCCTGATTCAACACCAGCGGAAACAGGAGTCGTTACGATTGACAACGACACAGATGTTACTTGTCCTTGCCCTGAGCCGCAACCAAAATCAAGAACTGTTCAGCAAAAAATATTGGGATATACTGAAAGTACAAAACCCCTTCAAACCCCTGTCAAAAATTGACAATCAGTTAATAGTAATGATAGCCAAAGAGTACCACCCGCTACGATTAGTTGAAGAACCTGAGTTTGGTAAACTAATTTCCATGCTATGTCCATCATATAGGTTACCGACTAGGAAGACATTGTCTGAAACCCTCCTGCCTCAGCTTTGTTTGAAATTAGAACAAGAAGTTCTGACAAAATTAGAAAATGCTCCATCAATATGTATAACGACGGACGCATGGACCTCGATAAACAATCATAGTTTTATTGCTGTAACAGCGCATTACATAAACGAAAAGGACGTAAGTTTATGCTCTAATTTACTTGGGTGTATAGAATATGGCGATCGACACACTAGTGCCAATTTATGTACATTCCTTAAAGAACAGTTTTCGAGGTGGAAGATTGAAAAAAAAGTTGGGGCTATGTCAGCGACAACGCAGCGAATATTCTTTCGGCGGTACAAATTGGGAATTGGCGATCCATTGGGTGCTTCGCACATTTATTGAATTTGGCAGTGCAAGCAAGCATTGAACATATATCCGAAACTGTACAAAAAGTTAAAACCATCGTGGAATTTTTCAAAAGAAGTTCGCAAAGCCTGTACAAATTAAATGAAATGCAGAAGCAAATGGATTTGCCAATATTAAAGTTGAAACAAGATGTCCCAACCAGATGGAATTCGGCTTTCGACATGCTGGATCGAATTTTAAAAATTAAAAATGCTATTGTTGCTACTTTAGCAATACTGAAAAACGATTCATCGCTATTATCTGAAGATTGGGACGTAATTGAGGCTGTAGTTCCAATTTTAAAAATCTTTTCGGATGTTACAGTTGAAATATCAAGTGAAAAAAATGTAAGTTTGTCCAAGGTGATTGTGTATTGTAAGCTTTTAAAACGCCAACTTACAAAATGTCTATATGAATTTGAAACGCAATCTCTTGGTCAAGCAAAACAAACTCCTAACTGTGTCCGCAAATTTTTGGAAACTTTAAGTCAACAAACCCAGAGGCGTTTTAATAATTTAGAAAAGAATCCCCTCTATGCCGAAGCAACAATTTTAGACCCAAGATTCAAAAACAGAGGTTTTCGAGAAGAACTTAATTTTAAAATAGCCTATGACAGCCTAAAATTTAAAGTTTCGTCCCATCAGGCTGCTCAAACTACGGAACGCACAGAGAGTACATCTGTTCAGGAAGATGTTGCTCCATCAACTTCGAGAGCAGCACTTGCCAATTCGAAACCATCATCAATTTGGGATGATTTTGATGCTGAAGTATCAAGATTAATTCCCCAAAACACAAGAGCTGCTGGGATAGTTGAGCTTGAAAATTATATAAAAGAACCCCTGCTTAAAAGAGAGCATCCAAATAATCCCTTACACTGGTGGAGCGAAAGAAAATTCGTGTATCCGATTTTGTATCAATATATGCTTAAAAGATTAAATTTAGTTGCAACATCAGTTCCTTGTGAACGAACATTCTCCAAAGCCGGATTAATACAAACGGATAGACGTAGTAGGTTGTCCTCCAAAAAAGTGTCACAATTACTCTTCATTAGTAGTAACTTGTAGGTAGATTTGTTTTTTGTTCATTCGATTTTGCGCTTCTCTTGGAATTTAATTACCCTAACTTCAGAGAAATCACAAAATTTCTAAGAAAAAATTTCTTAAATTTCAGTTCAGGATTTTTGAAATATATTTTTTTGTAAATCATCATACGAATCACGAAAACTAAGAACAAAAATTAATTTTGATTTTGATTAACCCACAAAAAAAATTATATAAAAGTTATTGTCCAAATATTAAAGGTTAAATTCAAAAATCGCGTGACAAAACAATCCCAAAAACCAACCAACCATTAATTTAGTCTTTTTTAAATATAAATTACTTAACTCACTATAAAAAAAAAGTTTTAAGATTTTTCAAAGCTAATCCGAAATTTAAACATTATTAACTTTAATTTCTACACTTCATGGACTGCATTTCAATATCAATATCAATTTTTGTAGGTTAATGAAAAAAATATTAAAGAAGCAAGATAAAAAAGAAACAATATGAAAAAAAAAAACAAAATCTTTTTATTTTTGTCAAATAATTTTGTTATGTTATTCGTGAATCGTGATTGCTTTTGTAAAACTTGAAATATAAATGTATATATATGTATGTAATAAGTATTGCTTTTTGAATGAGATTCAGTATATTTTTGTTAGTTTTAAGGTATTAACATATTTTTTAAATGTTTTAGTTAAAATTAAAATAGCTTATGTGTAGTGAAGTGTATATATTTGAAATGCGTTAAAACTTTATTTGAATAAAGTAACTAGAGTTTCTATGTGCTAATAAAGTGATTTTATTTTTGTACCTTCTTTAGATTTTAATGTTCCTTAATGTATTTTAATGTATGTTACTCAAAAATCAAAATGTGATATTATTACTAAAATGAATTACTATATCATTTAATAAGAGACTGAATTGTTTGTCAATGTTTAATTTTATATTTTGTTTGTAATTACCTCTTAATATACCTTTCAACAACATATCAAATGTACTAACAAAAAAAAACTATTCTTATTCTTAACTCTTTGAAATGTGTGTGTATATAAAAAAGAAAATTTTTACCCTACATTATTAAGCAGAGACTTAACATTTTTTTTGAGCTTTGATGTTTGTACCTACTTCTGTTTTTTCGGCTTCGTAATACATAATAATAATATACTATTTCTTAAAAACAAATTGAAATTTTTTTGTTCTAATGTATTGTAATCCTACTGAGCAGTAGTTATATTTTTAATAAGGACACGAAGAAGACTTGATTTTTGTCAATATTACGGTTTTATTTTATTTTTTTCTTAACACAATATATTATGTACAAAAGGATTTTTTTAAAATAAATTTTATAGTTTATAATTTATTAGACTTCTGATATTTTGTTCATGCTAAAAGCTGAATTCACATTCCAATGTGTATGTATATTGTATCATCAAAAGAGAAATATTCTAATCATACGCACAGCACTTGTATTTCTTATTTAACTAACTTCTTATTCTTATTTAACTTTGAAGTTATTATTCTTCTTATAAGTTATAATTCTTCTTCTGAATAATATCTATAGGTATGTATCTACTATTTGTTTCCTTTTAATAACACATACATATAATAACACATACATTTAATAACACATACATATATATTTACGACTGCATCTACAATGTATTACAAAAAAGTTATACCTACAGAATAATTTGAATTATTTGAACTTTTTATTTGTTCCTATCTTTTAATATTTAAATAAATATTTGTGTGTTTTTTTTTTTTTTTATGAAAAATGACATTAAAAATGTATTCAAAACAAAAAACCTATTTTAAAGCTCTTTTATTTTATCTACTGGTTATTTGTGTTCATATACATATGTAGGTAGCTCTAATCTTTAAACATGATTATGCAACTTAAGGTTCCAGTTAAAGATTATAGGATTATAGGAAAATAATTATCTAGGAACGGAAATTTCCAAAGTAGAAATCTAGCAAGTAAAAATTGGAAAAATAAAATTTAGAACTGAATAATCTACAAAGAAAAATCTCGAACTACAGAAAAATAAAAAAAATCTAAATTCATATTAATTTTTGAATCAATGGTTACAATTCACGCTACATCTTTTGTAATTTTTGTACACTCGAGTCGAGATTTGAACAAGGAAGTTGCAATATGTTGACATATTTTTGAAAATTATGTTATGAAAATATTTTCTTTCTTTTTAATTCTGTATCTTAATAACTATATTATATTCTTATTTTAACTCAAATCTACATATTTATACACCTTCCTATGTCAAAATGAAGTCCGAGAAACTACATAATGTACCCGCCCTACCTAGTACATACATAGGTATATTTTATATAGAATTTATAAAAACACAAATCAATCAATAATAATAATAAAAAGAGGCTGTGTGCGACCCACACTAGTAACTTCCCATTGCATTGGTGCCCTCGGAAACTTATAGAGGCTCAATGTTATTTTTTTTTATTAAAAAATCGCTGATTCTCGATGGCTCTGCGAAATTAGGCCCCAGGAAATAAGACCCCAAAAAAAAAATGAAATAGGGCCCCAAAATTGGGGCTTTAGTTCATTATGAAATTAGGTCCCATGCAACAAGGCCCCAACGAAATGAAAAAACGCCCCAAAAATAAACGAAACTATACCCCAATTTGTTTTGTCCATATTTGTAAATTTTTCTCAAAAATGAAATAATACCCCAATTTGTTTTGTCCGTATTTGTATATTTTTGTCAAAAATGAAATAATACCCCAATTTGTTTTGTCCATATTTTTTCTCAAAAATGAAATTATACCCCAATTTGTTTTGTCCATGTTTTTTCTAAAAAATGAAATATAACCCCGATTTGTTTTTACTGTATTTATTTTATTATTTATTATTATTTATTATTATTATTATTATTATTTATTATTATTATTATTATTTATTATTATTATTATTATTATTATTATTTATTTATTAACAAAAAATGATACAATATGCAAAAATGTCAAGCAAATACTTGCATTGTATCTTGTACAATTTGTCTACAGCATGGGCATTTGTAGTTCTCCTGGCCTTCAGAAATCGATTCCGCTTGAATTTTTATATTGCATTCAGCACAAATTTTTAAATGTTTACAAGGCAATAAAACAATATTTGCCCGCAAATCTTTACATATAACGCATATATGTTCGTCAATAGTTGATTTTTATCAGCTATTCTGTTACTAGCTAATGGTTTTAAACACAATCGATTTTTATATTGAAAAGCATCAGTAAGTAACAGAATAGCTGATAAAAATCGCGCGATTTTTGTCAGCTATTCTGTTACTTAGGTACTGATGCTTTTCAATATAAAAATCGATTGTGTTTAAAACCATTAGCTAGTAACAGAATAGCTGATAAAAATCGCGCGATTTTTTTCAGCTATTCTGTTACTAGCTAATGGTTTTAAACACAATATTTTACTAAATCTTTATAAACTGATTTTTTTTTATAAATCATTTTTTGGAGAGGAACATACAATAATTCACTATTCCTCCTTTTTCCCACAAACTTTTCACAATTCATAATTAATATATATAGTTAATCAAATTTCACGCTTAATAACACTTCGTAATACCAAAGAATATAAAGTTACCAAGAAGTATTATCTGCATCTGAAAGAATTATTGAAAAGCCCATAAAAAAGCAAAAGCTCTGAGAGCGGGTCGCGATATTGGAACCCGCCATATAAACATTTTTAGTACAAAAATTTGTATGAGATGCGTCTTCTTGGTATAACTTTATATTCTTTGGTAATACTGATTGAACCAGAGTGATGAAAGTTTTCTCTTAAAGATTCTTCATCAACTCGGTTTTACATTGAAACATGATTGCTGGGTCCACAATTAGCGGTATTTTTCAAGCTCTGGGTCCTCGATTAGCGGATTTTCACAATACTTTTTGTGAAAAACAATGATATTTTAGCATAAACAAGTAAATTATGCAAAATGAAATAAGGCCCCAAAATGTTTTTCCAAACAAAATGTAATTATACAAGTAAAACATGCAAAATGAAATAAGGCCCCAAAATATTTTTCAAAATAAAATGAAATTAGACCCCAAAATTAATGTTGGGGTCATATTTCATTGGGGTCTTATTTCATTATGAAATAAGGCCCCAATAAAAAAATGAAAAAAGGCCCCAAGAAATGAAATAACACCCCAAAATTTAAAAATTTTCGTTGTTGTTGTTTTGCATTAAATGATTTGGGGCCCTATTTCATTTTTTTTTTGGGGTCTTATTTCCTGGGGCCTAATTGCATCAGTAAGTAACAGAATAGCTGATAAAAATCGCGCGATTTTTGTCAGCTATTCTGTTACTTAGGTACTGATGCTTTTCAATATAAAAATCGATTGTGTTTAAAACCATTAGCTAGTAACAGAATAGCTGATAAAAATCGCGCGATTTTTTTCAGCTATTCTGTTACTAGCTAATGGTTTTAAACACAATATTTTACTAAATCTTTATAAACTGATTTTTTTTTATAAATCATTTTTTGGAGAGGAACATACAATAATTCACTATTCCTCCTTTTTCCCACAAACTTTTCACAATTCATAATTAATATATATAGTTAATCAAATTTCACGCTTAATAACACTTCGTAATACCAAAGAATATAAAGTTACCAAGAAGTATTATCTGCATCTGAAAGAATTATTGAAAAGCCCATAAAAAAGCAAAAGCTCTGAGAGCGGGTCGCGATATTGGAACCCGCCATATAAACATTTTTAGTACAAAAATTTGTATGAGATGCGTCTTCTTGGTATAACTTTATATTCTTTGGTAATACTGATTGAACCAGAGTGATGAAAGTTTTCTCTTAAAGATTCTTCATCAACTCGGTTTTACATTGAAACATGATTGCTGGGTCCACAATTAGCGGTATTTTTCAAGCTCTGGGTCCTCGATTAGCGGATTTTCACAATACTTTTTGTGAAAAACAATGATATTTTAGCATAAACAAGTAAATTATGCAAAATGAAATAAGGCCCCAAAATGTTTTTCCAAACAAAATGTAATTATACAAGTAAAACATGCAAAATGAAATAAGGCCCCAAAATATTTTTCAAAATAAAATGAAATTAGACCCCAAAATTAATGTTGGGGTCATATTTCATTGGGGTCTTATTTCATTATGAAATAAGGCCCCAATAAAAAAATGAAAAAAGGCCCCAAGAAATGAAATAACACCCCAAAATTTAAAAATTTTCGTTGTTGTTGTTTTGCATTAAATGATTTGGGGCCCTATTTCATTTTTTTTTTGGGGTCTTATTTCCTGGGGCCTAATTTCGCAGAGCCATTCTCGATTTTCGAAAACGTTTTTAGGTGTATACAATCAGATTGGTCTGTCTTCGAGATATTAGAGACAAAAACATTATTGAATAGCCTTTTTCTTAAAAAAAAACTGTTTATTATACTGTTTTTACAAATCTTATCAATTTTGAACCAGTGTGTAGAATATAGAATTATCCCGAAGCCAATATCATTGTTCGTTCTCAAAATATTGAGACGAACAAAAATGTTCCACAATTCTTGGTAAAGTTTCTTGTAGTTTTTTTGTCGCTTTAAAAAAAACGGTCCATTGAATATTTTTACAAATTTTATCAATTATTTATTATAAACTAGTTTATAAAATAAAATTACCCCGAAGCCAATATCAGTGTTTGTTCTCAAGATATTTGAACTAAAAGACTTTTTTCAACAATTTTCAGCAGTATTTAAAAAAAACTGTCAATTGATCTGTTTTTATATTTTTACTAATTCTTTAATACTTTAATTTGCGTATAAATAAAATTAACCCGAAGTCGATAGCATCATTTGCTCGAGATATTCAAAACTCAAGAGTAATGAAATTTAACAACGCTTTTTTAAAATTACTATAATAAAAAAATCGCTCATTGATTTTTTTTAAGTCCTTTCTGCACGTAACAACATTATTAGTATCTAAAAAATAAAATTCATCCGAAGTCGATATCTTTATTTGTTACGAACGTACGTACAAACACAGGCATCTAGGGTCTAGGGAGCTCGAAACGCGAAGATATGTCAAAATTTTCGATTCGATAAATCGGACCAATGACAATAACTTCCAATGGGAAGTTAAAAATATACATACATTACTTCCCAATGGCAAAAAAAAATATTCAGTTTGAATTATTGAATAAGATAATATTCCTTAGACCATTCTGATTGTAATAAGAATAGAACTAGACCCACGAATGAAAAGAACTTCGTTAGAACATTGGAACTAAAAACCTATGAACTTGATATGGACAAATCACAAACGAGCTATCAACATAATAAAAGCGACAAAGGAACTGTGAACATAAAAGAGACAAAAGCCACACGACCGATTGCCATATTCAATTCATGAACACGGAACGAATTGATGGGAAATTTGCAAAATCTTAACAGTTCCGCGGACATGTTTCCAGGAACTATTTCCGATGAGGAAAAGAATCGTTCCAGGTCCGTTCCGCTTTTGGAACTGTTTTGCGCAACTCTAGTTGCCTCTGTTGAGCGTGGAAAATATAAAAGCAGGATTTTCGTTGGTTGAAAATGACGCAAATGCAATTTCTTCATCCAGCTTGTCTTCATTCATGGTATATTTCAAAAGGCAGTGGATGTTGCAGGTAAAATTAACTTTAAAAATCATGTACATACATTTTTAATTTTTCATTTAAAAGGAAACACCACAGTCGTTTAGCGTTTACAATAAACGAATGCGAACAACAAGCGCACTTGAAGGCTATAACAGTCGCTTGGGAAAAAAGCTATGTAAAAACGGAAATTTTTTCAAATTCGTCACTTGTTTGATTGATGAGGAGTATAATTCTTCACGGGATTTAATGTCAGCAATGGACGGCGAAACATTGCTCATGTTCGAACCTCCAAAGCCATTTTTTACACGGAGAGATGCAATAATATCCAATCTTATTACAAAACTCGACACCCATAGGATAAGTCATTCACATCCCACAAATTATAAAAATTTTTAAACAAAAAAATGATATGGAATTTGAAATTACCACTCAAGACGATGCCGAGTCAGAGAGCGAAGAAACTCGCAATATTTTAATTAACGAAAATACCACGTTGTGTATTATTTGCTACATAAATAATCGTAATATTCTTCTTTCTCCTTGTAATCACATCAAGATATGTGAAAATTGTTATAATACAATTTCGAAAAATGCTACATCTGAATTATTGTGTCCGTATTGTAGAACTATAGTTACGAGTTTTACGATAGTTTTTTTGTAGATTGTATTTGATTTGAATTCTTGTATACTTTGTTGAATTTTTTATATTTTTTTTTCACTTGAATTTATTATTTAAATGTTAAATTGAAAAGACTATTGTTTTTTGTTGGGTTATCATCTATAAAATGTTTTACCTTTAATTCGAAATTTTAACAATTTTGTTAATTAAATTTGGTATCTCGATAGAAGTAGAATAATTTTTTGTACAGAAATGTATTTTTTTTTTATATTAAAAAAACTTAAAAATACTTGAAGAATTATTTTTTTTCCTGGCTTAACATGGGAATTTATTTCACATTCAAATGGAACTAAAACCCACAGTTTTTTGTAATGAATTTCCCACCTTGCATGGGAACAAAGACCACTATAGAAGAGTGGATTTCGTTCCCATTAAGTGAGAACTTAGTCTCTCAGTGGACTTAGTTCCTGGGGACTTATTTCCCTGCACAAGTGAGAACTTAGTCCCTCAGTGGACTTAGTTCCTGCACCGTTTTTAATTTTACTTTTCTTGCAAGGATAAAATTGAGTAATGATGGTTACTATTGTCACTGAAAGACCTCAACATAAACTAGGTTCTATTTTTAATTGTTTAACAATACTGGGAAATTGCAGTTTAACTATACAAACTGGGCCTAAAGACCAGTTTGCTCACAGTACTCAATAAAAGAGACCCTCTAAGTCTCCTCAACATCGCCTACAAGACATCCAACACCGAAGTCTTGGACAAACCACTACCATTAAGACATAGGCAGCTATAAGTATGTAAGTAATTAGAACCTGTGAAAGTCATATTGCAAATTTAAGCTACTACAAACTAGCCCTAAGGAGTGAAAGGTATTGATAAGATAAGAAAACAAAAATAAGAGAAGAGTAATGGGAATGGGTCTGGACCTACCCACCAATCCATGCAAATATTCAGTAAAGAGCCAAAATTTGGCATTCGGTTCGGGCGCATTTCATACTCTTAGCTGTACAAAAAAAGGTCCACCTTGCTAGGGATTAGATCAGATTTTTCCTCATAGCTCTGATAGTAATCAACATGATGTGTAAATTTCATAACCAAATTCCGCCAGTTTTGAATAATTATTATATTAAAGAAACTAATAAAGTATTTTCTTTAGGTAGAACGGTATTCCGATCATTTAAATTAATGCCTAATCTTCAAAATGTTTCATTTATCATAAGGAAATGCAGAAAGGGTAGGAGGGTGAATTTTTGGGTTTTCCTTGTTCTATGGAAAAAGGAAATTTTATTATCTTCATATAAAAAGGGCTTTTCCTTTCTTAGGGTCATTGTTTTGTGGTGATCTCATTAGATTTAGGATTAAAAATTACGCTAGTCATGTCGTCGGCTAAATGCGTAAAGCTGCTAAGTCTACTTTTGGCCGAAATTGAGATTTTAATGCCATTTTATTAAGAAACATATTGTGCACAAATTGCTTTAATCACTTTTGTCCAATGTTTCGTAGTTGTTGCAGAGAAAATAAGTTTTTGTATGGAGCCTTAGCCTATTTTTTTTTGTTTTTTTGCTCTCCTGTAAAATTAGCGAAAGTGGAATTAGCAGTTTTACGTATTTAGCCGACGATGTGTCATATCACATATGCTATAGATTGTATACAATATACTCCCCAAAAAACTAATACCGAAATACTAATATTTTTGACGAATCTTTTGATCTTGGTTCTTATGATAAATCAAACATTCTCAACAAGTTTCATAAGTGTAGGATTATTTTTGAAAATGTCCTACTGTACATTTATGTACTAAACATAAATGCAGCTCCAACTTATTCCCATTGATTCTAGTCAAAAAAACGGACAGTATAATTCGATTCATAGGGCATCAATATACAGGGTGTCCTATAAACAATGGTCCAAACTCAAACTGGTGATAGGGCTGGTCATGACTACTCAGAATTTAGTAACTTGTCCGCAGGCGTGAATTAAAAATGCAGTCGTGCACTTCATTTATTTAAATTTTGTTTATGTTAACAATTAACAGGTACATATGTTGGTATTACATGTATTCTAATTCAAATCTTTTTTATAAGGTACTTCAAAAATATTTTTAATACATTTTATTGAAAAGAATCTTCCAACTGTTTCTGTCGCAAATTTGTTTTTCAATGGTACCTAATTATTGAAAGTTCTGATACTTCTCTCACAAAGTTTAAATATATCTATCTGGAAAAACTAACCCGACATCATCATTTCGAAATTTTTCAAAAAATTGCTTAACATTTAAACACAAATAATTAAATACCTACAGATGTCTAACGTCCATAGAAAAAGTGTCATATGAAACTGGCCGCGTTCATGTTTGTATCCAAAGCGATCTGGATAGCTTTGTATTGTTGTAATCCCTTGAAAAATCACAGCTGATGTCGAAGCAGCTGTTGCCAAAAAATTAATCTCAAGCTATCCTAAAATTTCTGGGATACTTATCTATCCTATGAGAAATGTCAACAACAGCTGATTAGCGTTCAGAAACATACTGGATACTTGAGTATCTTATGTCGTTTTCCATTGGTTTCACTCAGGGATTAACTCATTCTGAAATCCAATGGAACAAAGTTATCATTCTTCTACTCAACATAGAAATTATTTCATTGTATTGGTGAATCATCGTGAACATTTCATGTATCGAACAGGCATACAATCAAACAGAGTCCGATGTTTACTTTTGACATTTGAGTGAGTTTGTTTTGAAGTTATAGCTTAAATATATTAGTGCTTCTTGAGTGGATTCTGACTTCAAATCGAGAAGCGAAATTTTCTTCTGAGAAGCGTCGGTTGACCGTTTTTTTTGCCAATGGAATGGTTTCAGAAGAGTTCTTTTTAATTCTGGACGCTTCCAAACGTCCAATGGAAAACGACATTAGATAGGCTATCCTATGTCGTTTTCCATTGGTTTCACTCAGGTATTCACTCATTCTAACATCCAATGGAACAATACTAACTACTTCTACTCAACTTAGAAAATTTGTCATTAAATTGGTGAATCATCATGAACATTACATGTTATCGAAAAGGTATACAATCAAACAGAGTCCGATGTTTACTTTTGACATTTGAGTGAGTTTGTTTTGAAGTTATAGCTTAAATGTATTAGTGCTTCTTGAGTAGATTCTGATTTCAAATCGAGAAGCGAAATTTTCTTCTGAAAAGCGTCGGTTGACCGTTTTTTTTGCCAATGGTTTCAGAAAACTTCTTTTTGATTCTGGACGCTTCCAAACGTCCAATGGAAAACGACATAAAGCCCGCATCACACGACGCTTGTTTTCCTGCTAGAAATGCTTGCTGGCTTTCGTGCTGGCTATTGAGCTGGAAAATGGCATCACTGCTGGCTCTCTTGATAGAAGAGCTGCTAGATTTCAAAGTTAGAACCGGTGCTATTTTTCTTGCTTGTTTTGCTGCGGGATTTTAGCAGACGTCAAAAGGTACATGTATATTTTCAAATGTCATTTTTTCTATTTCGTTTCTATCAGATGTATGCATTTTTTGTGAAAATTTGTGTAGACAAATATTGGGAAAATTTGTACAAATTCGCATGAAATGTCAAAAAACCATCAGCGAATCCAGCTCCAAAACAATCATCGAATGAAGCCGAAGAATTCAAACCAGCAAAACATCCAGCACCACACCATGCAACAAAACCAGCATGAAAGCCAGCAAGCATTTCTAGCAGGAAAACAAGCGTCGTGTGATGCGGGCTTAAGATATGTGTGCAGTGCTTTTTCTCTTTAAAATTTGTGTTGTTCATATTGAAAATAAAAAATATTTTCTTTGTTGCTCTTTCGCTTCCATCTGTTTTTTTTTTTTTTACAATATCCCGATTCCGCTATCCGAACACAACATTTTGTCTGTCTAGTAAATTTGTTAGGTACACAGATTTCTCAAGCGGTCGATAAGAAAAAAAAACACATTCTGTTGTTCATAGAGTACCTATATTATCTAGAGAACCGACTTGAGGGGTTTGTTCTCTTTCGACCTACAAGCTGCTAGAACACTGAAATCTACTTTTGCCATAAGCATGTATTAGTGGTCCCGTGCATTTTAAATGGGACCCGATGCCCCCACTACATTTGAGCATAGGAAACACGCTCAGTTTGAAATATGGTGGATTATGCGCTCAGATATTCAAAATAAGAGTCCGTTAAATTCAAAAATTAAAAATTTAATTAGTTTTTTACTTTTTGATTTTTATCTTTTTGACGGATGCTTTAAAAAATCTCAAAATCATATATATGATAGATATTGGTTATCTACTTGTTTCGTAAAATTTTTAGATTTTTCGAAATTTTTTTAACTGAGATATTGACATATTTCTGTTGTTTTATTTATCACCTCATAACTCTTAAGTTATTGCATCTATAGGATTGTTTTTTTTTAATTCGCATCTAGGAAAATAGACAATTAATTTAATATATAATACATAACTGTACAGTGTACACCATACACGACCATCACAATAGTTAAATAGGAAACCAAAAAAAATTTCGGAAAAATTGAAAAAATCGGGTTGTTGTTCATTGCCAACCGACCGCGACGCACGTGTTTTAGTGGGAATTGCCCAATTTTTGCTAAAATTGAAAAACACCCGATTTGCGGTCACGCTTATATCTTTGGATCCAATGGTCGGATTTCCAAAATTTAAAATTCAAATTAAAGCCAGAATGACAGGCTTGTACCAGCTACAATAAAATTTTCGAAACCGTTAAACATTTCATACTAAAAAAATTTAATTAATTTTTGGAGAATAATTTTCATCAAACGTAACGAAGAAGAGGAATTCACAAGAATAAAAATAAAAAAAAGTTTGCTAAAAAAAAATAAATAAAAATAAAATAAAAATAAGAGTCTGTTAAATTCAAAAATTAAAAATTTAATTAGTTTTTTACTTTTTGATTTTTATCTTTTTGACGGATGCTTTAAAAAATCTCAAAATCATACAGATGATAGATATTGGTTATTTACTTGTTTCGTAAAATTTTTAGATTTTTCGAAATTGTTTTAACTGAGATATTGACATATTTCTGTTGTTTTATTTATCACCTCATAACTCTTAAGTTATTGCATCTATAGGATTGTTTTTTTTTAATTCGCATCTAGGAAAATAGACAATTAATTTAATATATAATACATAACTGTACAGTGTACACCCTACACGACCATCACAATAGTTAAATAGGAAACCAAAAAAAATTTCGGAAAAATTGAAAAAATCGGGTTGTTGTTCATTGCCAACCGACCGCGACGCACGTGTTTTAGTGGGAATTGCCCAATTTTTGCTAAAATTGAAAAACACCCGATTTGCGGTCACGCTTATATCTTTGGATCCAATGGTCGGATTTCCAAAATTTAAAATTCAAATTAAAGCCAGAATGACAGGCTTGTACCAGCTACAATAAAATTTTCGAAACCGTTAAACATTTCATACTAAAAAAATTTAATTAATTTTTGGAGAATAATTTTCATCAAACGTAACGAAGAAGAGGAATTCACAAGAATAAAAATAAAAAAAGTTTGCTACTAAGAATATACTGGTTGGAGGGAGATAGTAATTTTAAAGACGTTGGAGTGTGTGCAACAAAATAACATAACCTTGGCAAATTGGGTTCGCATCGGGAAAAAATTTCGGAGAGTCGCAAGAACAAAATAAATAAAAACAATCAAAATAGCCCAGTTCATTCGAATAAAAGAAGAAATTAAATTCCTCTATAGCAAAAAAGTAAAATTAAATAAAATGTTATACGAAACCCATCTACTAATATATAGAGACTTACACTACATAGCCGCCAATCTTTACATAGATGAAATAAACCAACACATACAACAAATAGCATTACAAATTAATAAAACTCAAAATAATAAATTACAACAACTAATAAACAAACAAAATTATAATACAATATTAACAAGTACACACAAATTTTACCCCAGAATAATAAATAAAACAAATATCTCATTCACTAATACAGAAATAAATACACTTAACAAAGGACTCAAATACAATATCCCAAAAATATACAAAAACAACATAGAAGAAGAAGTGATCAACGCAGAAGCTGCAATTAAAACAATACCTTCACAAGAAATATAAAACGAAACAAGAATCATAATCAACAAAAAGCTCAAAAAACTTATATATAACAACGAAATAAACAAAAAACTTAAAACCAAATATAAAGAAGATAAACATAATTTAAAAACTATTAAACATAAATTAAATGATAATAAAGCCTTAATCACAAAAGCCGATAAAGGCAATACAATAGTAATAATGGATCAACAAGAATATACCACAAAAACAGAAACCTTTTTCCACAACAACAATATACAACACATACAAAACGACCCTACAAAAACATACACCAAAGAAATTAACAACGCAATAAATAAATGTAACCACTTATTCTCAAATTCAAACAAACAAATATTCAAACAACCCAATGCTAGAGCACCACAATTTACAGGACTCCCCAAAATACATAACCAAGACACACCTATTCGTCCTCTAATTAATTACACAACTGCTCCTGGTTACAAATTAGCCAAAAAATTACAAAAACTCATAAAAAACAATATAAATTTAAGAAACAACAACAGTATAAAAAATAGCACAGAGTTAATACAAAAACTAGAAAACATCAACATATCAACAAATTACAAAATGATCTCCTTCGATGTAACAAACATGTATACTAACATACCTATAAACGAAACTATACAAATATTAAAAGACAACCTTATTACTACATCAAGCATCGAAAAACCAAAAATAGACGAAATAATATTTCTATTAGAAACTACATTAAAACAAAATTACTTTACATTTAACAACAAATTTTACACCCAAACAGAAGGATTGGCAATGGGATCACCTTTAAGTGGATTGCTAGCCGACATTTATCTTAATAATTATGAAAACAAATATATTTTATCAAATAATAACCCACAACACAATAAAATTATAACATATTCGAGATATGTCGACGATACATTCGTCATATTTGATGGTACAATACGACAAATAGACATGCTTACAAAATATATAAACAACATAAACACAAAAATAAAAGTAACCACAGAAATCGAAAACAACAACTCTATAAATTTCCTTGACCTCAACGTCACTAAAAACAATAACAAACTCAAATATAACATATATAGAAAACCTACCACAACCGATATAACTATACATAATGATTCTCATCATCCATACCCCCAAAAAATGGCAGCTTTTAACGCATTTGTTAACAGACTAATCAATATCCCAATGAATAAAGAAGATTATTTAAACGAAATTAATACCATCAAATACATAGCACATAAAAATGGATATAACCATACAATAATCGACAAATTAATCACAAAAAAGAAAAACAAAATAAATAGCAACAAAAACAACATAAATACACCAACAGAAAACATAAAATACACAACAGCAACATATACTAATTTGACCCCACAAATTCTTCAATATGAATTTAAAAAACTTAAAATTAATATTTCATTTAAAACTAACAACAACATACAAAATATTTTAAAACAAAAAACTAAAAAAGAAATAGAATCATGTTCAGGTGTTTATAAGCTAAAATGTGATAATTGCGAGATGTTCTACATAGGCCAAACGGGGAGAACTTTTAACGAAAGATTTAAAGAACACAAACCAAAAACAAACACAAAATCTACGTTTGCTCTACATTTAATGGACAACAATCACAATTACACAGACCTACAAAATAATCTTACACCATTACACATATGTAAGAAAGGCAAATTACTAGACGCGAAAGAAGAGTATGAAATTTACAAAGCTTTCAAAATAGAACAAGACAAAGTACTAAACGATAAACTGACATTTAAGACCAACTCTTTATACGAAACTGCAATTAAATACGAACAAAACAATTAGTTAAAAAAGGACAACATAATACACAATAAAAAAGCTCCAATACAAAACAACAATAATATACAACTTGAGACGAATGATCACGAATTTGACAGTCAAAATCAACAACAAATAAAATATTTCGCCCGAGGATGGAGTAAACACTCCGAAACGCGTCGCAAGAACAAAATAAATAAAAGTTGTGAAAATTGAGGTTTAAATAAAATTAATAAAAATAAAATAAAATAAAAACTCGTATTTTAATTTTCATTTTTATTATTATATAATTTTTATATACAACACAACTTGGAGACAACAAGCCAAAAACCTTTTTATTTGTTTTTTCTAGATTTTGTTTGTTACCTTTTTTCATAATTATAACTAAAAGGATATACAAATAAATTGATAAAAATTTAACGTTTACTTTATCAATTACTAAGGATCTTTCAATATAAAATATAGAGCTTAAATTAATGTTTTCTATATATACTCTTACCTGTTACTTTTAGTTAATTTATTAAACTTCATTAAACGCCTTTTTTGAATGAAATTTTTGATGTTTCCTTGTTTCGTTTTGAGCGAAACATGATTTTTTGAAGACAAGATTTTCAGGGGTGCGGATGGTAGCCAATTCCTTTCAGTGAAGATGGTGTGATCGGAACATGGTCCTCGCCTTTTTTTTTTGGGGATATCCAAACTTGCCAACGGATATCTTGGTCGGGTGGGTTGACACCACTGTGACAACACCTGCAGTGCCTTGAAGTAGTGATTGTCTGTCCGTGGTCTTTTTGATAGTTTTTCTCCGGCCTGATTAATGTTTTGTTGCTGGTGAGGTTAGGTTTCGGGGGCAAGATCCCCCCCCATTCCGGCGAGCTAAATGCCGTGCTATGCAAGCAGGCCACGTCCCCCGGAACTTAACATTCCATTTCCCTTTTCCAAAGACTTCCTAGTCTATATTCCTACCTCTTCCTTTTTTCCTGCCCTACCATTGTCCAACGCATCCCATCCTCTTGCCTCGCAACAAATGGCGCCCAACGTCTCAGCTTTTTAGCCAAGATTTTTGTAGTCTTCGTTTTTGTGATAGTCAAACCAAACTTACTGTGGATTTTCAAGACTCGTAAGTCTGCGTCAGGAAAGTCACAGACATACCTAGACGTATCGTTACGAGATTTTGAAAATTCACAGTGACTGCGGTTAATGTGTGTTTTTCGCTTTTTTAGCCAAAGTTGTGGTGAATTTTTATGGTTCGTAAGTCTTCACTAGGAAGGTCTATGACGCACTTTCAGCTGGAGTTGTTGCAGATTTTTGGAGTCGTAAGTCTTCACCAAGAAAGTCCTAGACATACTTAGGTGAATCGCGACGATCTCTGAGAATTTGCAGCAACAACAGTTACCCTTCTTCTGTCTCGTTATACCTTCAATCCCAATCCCAATCTTTATTTTTATTTCAAAATGTTTAGCTTGCCGATTCAGGTCTTTTAGCAAAGTCCTTAGAGACTGTCTAAAATTGCGGGATCGGTAAGGAAAACAACTTTTTGTCTTTTCGTCTTTTTCTACTTCCTTTCCTACCTCACTACTTCAAGGGAATTTATTTTGGTCCGTCTGCTGTCTTGTTCTAAAAGAGGCCATAAGTAAGGTCGCGCCATGTCGCTAAAAATCCACTGAAGACGCTACCTAAAGCACCCCGTATGTACATGAAAACCAAGCCAAACTCATTACCAAAACTAAATTTTTGAAAATACAAATTTTCCAAACCTTTTTTTTTTCAGTTTTTTCTGAGTATAAAAAAAAAAAATAATTAGAAGGAAAGATTTTTTTTTCGTTTTTTTATTCAGTTTATTTTCTTTCGTTTATTACCAATTTTTTTTTCTACGTTTTCCATCATAATCGGATATAACCGTTTTTGTACTAAACAAAAACTTTTTCATATCCGGCTACGATATAACATATATTTATTGATATTTTTAATTTACACTTTTTCTAGTGAAAAGGAGTTATCTTAAGAAAACTCAACCCTTTGTAGGTGTTACTTTTTTTCGTTAAATTTTTTTTGTAGAAGTTTTTTTTCTAAACTACTTTTGTTATTTTTTTTGTTTGAATAATTTTTTTTGAAAATTTGAAAATGGATAGTACAAATAAGGATGAAGATGATCGCATCAACAGGATCATAAGAGAAGCTGATATTGACAGCAATTTCAGATTAACTAGGTCAGTTAGTCAGCATTTGGACGGTAGTGAGAGACGGCGTGTTATGCGTTCTCCTCTCACATTTGAAAGGCAACATCGATCCACCTCCAATATCCCAGTTAGTACTTCGAATGTTCCAGTCAGTTCACTTGATTCGGTTTCTCCTCCATCCTTCAGCAACATTAGTGGTTTAGGTGATGAAGTTTTGCCACCTCAGCGGTCGAGTCTCGGAACTCACAACGAAACGGTTATCCCAAATGTAGGTAGGGTACCCATTTCTAGGCCAAGTAGTACAAATTTGTTTCGCGGTGGCAGCTCTAGAGAGATTTTAGAAAGCCTGACTCAAAGACCTCCGGTAAGCAATAGAACCGAGAAGAGAACAGTTTCCGAAGACTTAAAGGCGTATATAAATTTGGCCATTGTAGATGCTTTTACGTCGTATAAAGATTCGGTACAGACTGAAGTCACCAACACTTTGAAAAACGAGATCCAACAACAGCTGGGAGGGTTCCTCAGGGAGTTGAATCTGGGACGATCCTCTCATTCAAACACCGGAACAGTGCCAAAACATTCAGCACCCACTTATAACTTTCCACCTCCTGTGAATCCACCTCCTCTGCAGCGTCCTCAGCCTGAGCCATCCAGAAGTGCTTTTGCGCTTCCTGCACAGCAACGAAAAAGGCCGCAAGAGCAGTTCAGGCGAAGCTAGGATAGAGTATCCCAGCCTGAAGGTTTCCAGGATGATTTCTTTGGATCTCAAAGGAATTCATATAACTCGAATCCTAATTATAATAACCAAACTCCTTTTCCACCCCACTGGTTGACTTCGGGATACAAAGCTCCCATTAAGATCAACAAGTGGGGGTTGAAATTCGAGGCTCAACCAGACAAAATTACTGTTGAGGATTTTGTCTTCCGCCTTGAAACGCTGCAGTGCCAATATGGTTGTCCGTGGGCAGAAATACTGCGAGATTTCCATCTCTTGTTAGGAGGAAATGCCCACGACTGGTTCTGGCAGTTTCAGCGCAGTAACTACCGACCTGACTGGCCGATGCTTAAAGATACTTTGCTACGCCAATTTAAAAACACCAGATCCGATTACGATATAATGCGTGATCTCATGGATCGTAAGCAAGGTATTTCGGAAAACATCGACGATTATTTGGCAGCAATTTCCAAAATTAAGTCGCAGTTGCGTATACCGATTCCGGAAGTGGAGTTGGTAAAAATTCTAAAAAAAAATCTAATCGAGAGAGTGGTCAATTTAGTTTATCCAATGCCAATTTATACGATGGATCAGCTGTGGAATGCCTGCAAGGATGTGGAGTCAGCATTCCCGAAGAAAGAACGTGAGTTCCCAAAGTACACGAAGCCATCAGGGAGGTATATGGCCAACGAGCTGGAATATGAGGACCCGTACCAGGTTAAGCCTTCTGAGGAACAATTGGCAGCATACCAGTTCGGAGGTAACCGACCAAAGCTTCCTCCTCGAAAATATGCAGTCACTTCCAACTTGGTGTGTTGGAATTGCAAAGCACAAGGCCACACATATTTCGAGTGCGAGTCCGAAACACAGAATGTGTTTTGTTACAAGTGCGGACTTGAAGGTGTCAGGACCCCACGTTGTAAGCGATGTAACCCGGGAAACCAATCGTTGAACGCGAAGGTTCCGGGGGATTCGAGTTCGACACCAATTTAGAACCCCCATTTATTCCAAAATTCCCAGTTCTTGATGCTGGTACAAAATCAAAAGAAACCCCTCTATTAGTAGAGGGCCATACAAAAATCACTATTTTAAAGAGAGATGTAAGTGAAAATACCAAAAAAGAAAGTTCAAATCAGCCAAATTTATTTCACATTAAACCTCTACACGTTAGAATCGAGGAATACTACCGTGCTAGAGATAGGATCTTCAACAATAAAGTCCAGTTTCCTTCCAAAAAGATTCTTAAAGCTAGGAAAAGATATAATATAAGAAAAGATTTTAAAAAACGCATTGCTTCAACTATTAAGAATTTATCGCCAGACACTAGACCTTATGCGAATATTAAATTAGAAAATAAGGAAGTCCAAGGATTGCTAGACAGCGGCGCAAGTGTCAGCATCCTAGGGAAAAATTGTATTGAGCTGGTTGAAGAACTGAAACTTCCCATAATAAAAGTCCACTCGGGAGTTAAAACGGCGGACGGTAAGAGTCAGTCGATTGTTGGTAAGGTGGTGGTGAAAGTACAATACGAGACCAAAGTACAGATGATTACGTTTTATCTTGTTCCTAACTTGGATCAAGAAATCTACCTTGGAGTAGATTTTTGGAAGGCTTTCCAACTTGCTCCAGATATTATAAGCGCGATCACGTTAACTGATGAGGCAGATCTCTCGAACGCTCATCAGTTGAACCCTGATCAGCAGGCCAGACTGGATGCAGTCAGGGAGAAATTTCTGTGTTTTGACCGGGATGGTCTTGGAAAGACGACGCTCATGGAGCACGTGATGGCGAAAGCCAGGCAAGAATCGTCTTTGTCTGGATTCTCGCAAGGTGAACTCACTGACGAAGAAAAACGCAAATCCTCTCCCCCATATCGAGGGGCTCCTCAGCCGGCTACCAGATACATTCTACATAAGTAGTATTGATCTGAAGGAAGCATTCTGGCAGATACCGCTGGAGAGGCAGAGTAGGGAAAAGACTGCCTTTGCGGTACCGGGAAGACCCTTGTACCAGTTCACTGTCATGCCTTTTGGGTTGTGCAATGCAGCCCAAAGGTTATGCCAGTTAATGGACAAGGTGATTCCTGCACGACTTAGGGATCGTGTCTTTGTCTATCTGGACGACTTGCTTATCATGGCGCCGGATTTCGAGACGCATATCGCCCTGGTAAGCGAAGTAGCCGACTGCTTACGCAGAGCGAATCTCACCATCAACATGAACAAATCCAAGTTTTGCTTCAAAGAGCTGAAGTATTTGGGGTTCATAGTTGGTGGTGGGAAATTGAAAACCGACCCTGCCAAGGTGGAGGCGATTATGGACTTCCCAGTTCCCAAAACCGTAAGGCAGGTTCGGCGGCTACTTGGTTTAGCAGGGTGGTATCGGAAATTCATTAAAGATTTTTCGACCCTGACTGCACCCCTGACGGACCTGTTGAAAAAGAGCAACAAAAAATTTGAAATGACGGAAGAGGCACTGAGCGTTCGAGAGTCTGAAGAAGTCGTTAACCACGGCACCGGTTCTGTCGCATCCGGATTTTACGAAAAGATTCTACATCCAGTGCGATGCTTCGGATGCAGGAATCGGGGCCGTGCTTTCTCAGAAAAACGCGGAGGACGAAGAAGTTCCAATAGCCTTCTTTTCACAAAAGTTCAATAAAAGCCAGAGAAACTACAGCGTGACCGAGAGGGAGTGCATGGCAGCTGTGATGGCTGTTCAAAAATTCAGGCCGTATGTCGAGGGCATGAATTTTACAGTGATCACAGACCACTCCAGTCTCAAATGGCTCATGAGCATGAAAGACTTAAGTGGAAAGCTCGCCAGGTGGAGTCTGTTACTGCAATCGTATGCCTTCGACATACAGCACCGGAAGGGCAGCCTTAATGTAGTTCCAGACACTCTTTCTCGGGTACACGTAGATTCTCTGGACATAGAACATGTAGTACCCCTTATAGACTTGAACTCAGTAGAATTTCAGTCCGAAGAATACCTTAGCTTGATTGAAACTGTTAAAAATCATTCCGATGAACTTCCGGATCTTAAAGTCGAAGACGGCTTTGTATATAAGCGCGCTTTAAGGAGAATGGGTGAAGAAGTAATGCTAGAGCATTCTTGGCTTCTTTGGATACCTTCTGGATTGACCAAAGAGATAATCGAAAAGGCTCACAATCCACCGAAAGCAGCTCACGGTGGAATATCAAAAACCCTATCCCGAATCAGGCAATATTTTCATTGGCCAAACATGACGGTGCAAGTCCGCGAATTTGTGTCTAATTGTTCCATTTGTAAAGAATGTAAGGCTTCAAGCCAAGTATCTCGTCCCCCTATTGTAAACTCGTATTGTTCTGACCGTCCATTCGAAAAATTATATGTAGATTTTTTGAGTCCGTATCACAGATCAAAAACAGGGAATGGGTATGTACTTGTCGTCTTGGAGCATATGTCAAAGTTCGTGTTCCTGAAAGGATTGAAACACGCACACACTACAAGTGTTATTAAGTTTTTACACCAAGAGGTATTCAATGTGTTCGGTGTTCCTCGCATTATCCATTCAGATAATAGGAAACAATTTCTCGCGAAGGAGTTTCAAAACTTCCTTCAAAAATACGGATCCTTCATATGCGAACAGCGAACTATGCACCCCAATCGAACGCGTCGGAGAGGGTCAACCGCACATTGTTGGCAGCTATCCGCGCGTACCTCAAGACCGATCAACGTAATTGGGATTACTATCTCAGCGACATAGCATGTGCTCTGAGAAGTGCAGTTCATAGTTCTACCGGTGTGTCACCGTACTTTGCGTTGTTTGGAACAAATATTATGATGCACGGTAGCAGCTATGAACTGGCACAAAAATTGAACGCGGTTGACGACAGCGAGTTGATGGTACTTACCCGGCGTGATCGATTGGAGTGTATACGTAAAAAAGTCCGCGAAAATATTTTAAAAGCGAATGAACGTTCAGCTAAAACTTATAACACAC
This sequence comes from Epistrophe grossulariae, assembly GCA_929447395.1. Lineage (NCBI taxonomy): Eukaryota > Metazoa > Arthropoda > Insecta > Diptera > Syrphidae > Epistrophe > Epistrophe grossulariae. Next base: position 59,289,358 of record OV839566.1, on the reverse strand, counting down.
GCACGAGGAAAGTTAGATACCTGCCAGGCCAGGAGGTATTTCGGAGAAATTTTATTTTGAGCGACGCCTCAAGAAACTTGTCAGCGAAGTTGTGTCCCAAATATGTAAAGTGCCGGATAGTTAAAGCAATAGGGAGTCATATGTATGAACTCGAAAATTTGAAGGGCAAGAATATCGGTATATTCCATGCCAAAGATTTAAAACAATAACTGACAATATCTGCACTCAAAATATTTGGACCGTAATTCAAACACCGATTAAACTTTCACAAAACGCACGTATTTTCATTTCCGATGTTTAAAATCACTTGCAACACAAAACCAAAAAGAGTAACCTTATTATTTAAAAGCACCTAACGTACCTAATAGTTTCAAAAATCCAATTAAATAAATCTATATTTTCTTATCGTATCACAGTTTAAACTTCAAAAATATTTCTGTTTAAGTTCAAAACACAAGTCACGAAGTACCTAATAAACATTTTAATCCTATATAATATCACGTTAAAAGTTCAAAGTTATTTTCCATAGGTTCGTACATTACTTGATTTAATAAAATAAAAAAATTCAACAATGAAAAATAAAAATATTTTCTTTTGCACCCCACTGTAAATTCCTAAAATGCATTTTTTTTAAGTGATTACACTTTGTACCTGAGAATTATCAAAACAAATTTAAAGAATTTTGTTTCACGGTTTAGTTGTTGTTATTTATTAAATTATTAATTTCATGCATAATTTTATGTTATTTATTTCAATGTTAATTTATTTCCACTTGTGTATAGTCTAAGCAGCCCTAAAAAAAAAATATTTTGTCTGGTATCTGTACCAACATCCAAAGCTCAAAACCAAAGATTGACAATCATGTCACCAAATATGTTCGTTTCAATGTGCGTGTTTACATATTTAATATACGTAGTGATTATTCGTGATATTCATATTTCAACTGTGATACTAGCGTTAGATAATTCCCAACTGTGATACTAGATTTAGACAATTCCGAACTGTGATAGTTTATAATTAAAGAAAAAAAAAATTCCATCTGTGATATAGTATGTTAGTTTCCTTCGCTTTTTATTTATTTATTTATTGTGCTTATTTATTTCTCACATTTATTTATTTCTAGTTTTATGCTAAAGGTTACTTTGACTATGTTAGTAATATAGGTAGGTCACGTAAAACTCACCAACAAAATCGTTTTATTAGGATTCAGGAAGGATCAGCTGTCGAGGTCAATGACCTTTGTAAATTTTTCCAGCATTCCTCTTGAGAAAAAAAATAATCCACTTGTAGTGTACCAGGCTGCGTTTTGTTTTTTTGTTGTAAATTGTTGTTTTTACACTGGAAATTTCAAATTAATCCACTAATTGTTCAGCTATATGGTTGTCTCGAAGGTCAGTGACCTTTCTGAATCTGGACATCATCTACAGACATCTTCTATTGACCATTCTCAGAGTTGAGTGTTGTGACGTGTAACCATTTGAATTTGATGGATAATCCAGTCTATTATAGAAATAAAAGTAAGATAAATGAATAAAGGCACTAGGATTCGGAATAAAGTAAATACCCACCAGATGAATCTGTTAATACAGGTGCTCTGTGTCATTTGCTCATTTGGCTGGTGGAGGAATAAGGATTCTATTTGTACACTCTCAATATCCAAATTACCGCCAAGAGTCTCAACAGGCTAGATGTAGCTCGTTTTATGGTTGTAGTTGGTTTATGTCGAAGCTCAAGTACCACCTAGTTTTATCACAATTTCTTCGAGCACCCGAAACTTTTTTCCATAACCTTGTTTGGATTTTAATCACAGGTTTTATTCGATTGGAAATGAAATTATGCGTTGCAGTGCTTAATGTATGAGCACATTTGTGTTGCTTGGACTAAGTACAAATGCGGAGTTTCAACTCTATAACTTATGTTGGATGCGTTGAGGTGCGATGGGTTTTCGTCAGCATTGAAACCTGAAGAGAAAAAAAATGCAAATGGAATAACAGTACCGAAACAATTGAGCGTCGCTTACCATAACGGAACTTCGTCCATAACGCCCGGCTTGGGTAGCGTGGGTAAACTCCCCACGTGTGTACAATTGTCCAAGGCCATCCGTCCATAATTTTTGCCTCTGCAGATGGATTAAATCCTGTAGGAACTGATATTTTGCAACGCCGCAGAGATACTGTATATGTCTATAGGTATTCCATGGTAATCGTAGCAAGGCTAGGTGCTCTAAAATTGAAGCAAACAAGAGTAGATCGTTAGCCATTTATAATAGGTGAATATCGCATTAGAATAAGATAACTTACCATTACTATTTGAAAGAAACAAAAATTGTATTATCCGAAAATTATGTTGTGGGCACTTGGAGAAAGAAATCTGAAATTAACAAATTATAATAAATATAATGTAAAACAGAAAAATCACAGAAACTAAAATACTCTAGGTATAGTTTTTTTAATACTTACCGAAAGAATAATCCAAATCCAAACGCTGTTTAGTGCTGCGAGCTGAAAAGTAAAATGAAAATGCATGAAATCATTTGACAGATGATGGTCACGTTCCGGGTTGAAAAAAAAACTGTTTATTTGGGAAATTAAAGGGATATTTTTAGGCTAGGAACACAATGGTGGCGATGCTAGCGCGCATCATTTCCTAAAGTCTTTGGTTGGAACTTCAACAAAAGCAGTTAAGAAGGTTATTTATGCGAGGGAAATAGGGAATTTCGGCCAGCCGTCACTTAGTTCGAACCAAAATTAATATGATTTCTGGACGTTTAAGAGTAAAGACATGTAGGTATAACGCGGGCGACCTCTGCCTTCGTGTTTTATTTGGGATGTATCCTTCAAAACCACGAACTTTGCTATGGACGCCCAAAGTGTAAGCCGAGCCTTAGGCCTTATTTGCGATTCCAACGCCACCTTTGGGTCAAAGTAGGAAGTTTATTTGATAGGATAGACGAGCACTTCCGAAATGTCAAATGAGGGATGGAGGAGATATCTTTTGAACTACTACATTGGCATTAAAAAAAAAAAAAAAACATATATCAACTAGCGGGTGAGTTGAATCGTATGACCCGAATAATGTGGGAGGAAGAATAGCTAAACCCAAGTGGGCTGATCTTCTTACCGCAAGTTAATCTGACGATCTACTGTCACAGTAAAGACTTGCCTCAACGGTCGAACAAGAGCTAACCGCCATCCGTCGAGCTCTACCGGTATAGTACCTAAAAGTAGTACTTAAGACAAAATAGAAAAAAAAAAAACGAATATTTTTCTATACGGTACGTGGTTAATTTTTTCTACTTAACTTTACTCACCTTTTTTTTGGTTTGGTTTATAATCAATTTATTTACCTTTTAGTTGAAATTAAATTTAGAAAAAAAAACTTACGCGTTCGAGCCATAGTTGAGTTGCCATTCGAGATACCAAAATTAAAACACATTAAAAAAAAAAGAAAAAAAGTGACTAGGGTGAGTTTTGAAAGTAAACGTTTTTTTATTGGAAAACCCTTAAAACTGATACATTTTATTAGGTATAACTACCACCATTTGAATTCTGGCGGCTCCAGATTGCCAGAAAAGGACTGGGCCGCCACTACCAATTTTTTGTTTATTGGAATCCACGTTCCTTTTCGTTGGAAACCCAATTTTCCGTTGGAACACTATTTTTATTGTTGGACCTGCTTCTCTACCTTCTCGAGGCTATCTTTTGAGACTCGATTTCCTGCCGGACAGATCAACCGCATGTTGCTTCGCTGCTCTTCAACATAACGTTTCTCCCGAGTGTGCTATATCTGGTGCTCTGCCATTATCCGTTATCACTCCTAAACGAGGAATACCGAGCCGGAGCTATCCTAAACGAAACCACATCGATTTCATCGACGAATTCAGAAGTCCGTCGCAGTGAGTTCTATAAAAAAAAAAGGAAGTCCAGGTACCATTATCATATAATATAAGATAAAGTGTTAAAATACAAAAGGAACGAAAAGAAGATTGCTTTTACCGATTTTTTTTGTGATACCAAAAAAAAAATTGGACGGTATAACGACAACCAGGATAAATTTACCTCTTTCTGGTACAAATACTGTCAGAGCGAAATTTCCACGAGGTGATAGGAAGACACCACCTTCTATATCTATGTTTTTTTTTGTTATATAATTTATATTAATTTTGTTAAATTCTGGCGTGAAGTTTTATTTATAATTATTTATAATTTTCATTTGTTTATTTTTCAATTTAAATATTTAATTTTCGTCAAAATACCTTTTTTCTGTAAGTGATAGGTAGGCTTTCCTAAGCTTGTTTCCGCGTTCTATAAGGTCCGTTTAAATTAATTGTCCGCCTCCACAGAGCTCTATCGAGGTAGGGAATTCTATTATCGCAAACCTCAAATTTAACCCAAATAGGTACCAAAAAGGGTACAATTTTAGGTCTCTTGGGAAACACCACGCAATCACCTTTTTATTTGTTTTTTCTAGATTTTGTTTGTTACCTTTTTTCATAATTATAACTAAAAGGATATACAAATAAATTGATACAAATTTAACGTTTACTTTTTCAATTACTAAGGATCTTTCAATATAAAATATAGAGCTTAAATTAATTTTTTCTATATACTCTTACCTGTTACTTTTAGTTCATTTATTAAACTTCATTAAACGCCTTTTTTGAATGAAATTTTTGATGTTTCCTTGTTTCGTTTTGAGCGAAACATGATTTTTTGAAGACAAGATTTTCAGGGGTGCGGATGGTAGCCAATTCCTTTCAGTGAAGATGGTGTGATCGGGTCATGGTCCTCGCTTTTTTTTTTGGGGATATCCAAACTTGCCAACGGATATCTTGGTCGGGTGGGTTGACACCACTGTGACAACACCTGCAGTGCCTTGAAGTAGTGATTGTCCGTCCGTGGTCTTTTTGATAGTTTTTCTCCGGCCTGATTAATGTTTTGTTGCTGGTGAGGTTAGGTTTCGGGGGCAAGATCCTTTTTCCAAAGACTTCCTAGTCTATATTCCTACCTCTTCCTTTTTTCCTGCCCTACCATTGTCCAACGCATCCCATCCTCTTGCCTCGCAACACGCTCTTCAGTCATAGTTGAGCGTAAGTATGATTTTATTATTTTAAGTTTTGAAAAACTAGCTTCCCCTGTAGCAACACTTACAGGAAACGTTAAGAGAATTTTGTTAAATTTGGATACAATTCAAGCAAATGGTTTGAAGCTAAATAATTTAAAATTGATTGCGGTTTGAGATCAGTAAGATTTGACGTTTGATTGAATACATTAATTTCACTCAAGAGATCCCTAGCTATTACATCCTTTTGAACTTCGTCATCAATTCTTGCTGTTAAAATTGCTTCAAGTTTCTCGCAATCCTTAAAGTCCACATTCTTTGAAATATAGCAGAGAAAACCGAAGTTTTCGTTCAGATATTGATACTGTCCAAAACGCTCGTCGAGAGAAGATAACGTCATATCGATTACGTTGTAGAAGAAATCAACTTTAAATTTAAATTTTGGATCAATTAATTGAGATTGTTCAGACTGATAACGTTGACTACGTAAGCTCTTTGAATCGGACACAGTTAAATCTACATACATATTCATCTTTGTAGCAATATCTATAGCGTTCTTGTATAATGCTTCAAATAAAGATTCCTCAGAACGGTTTGCCTGAAAGTACTGCCGCAGTTTATCTAAATGTTCTAAGCATGTTAAAAAGTCCATGGATTTTGACTGAAGCATTTTTGAAAGGACATTTATTTTTCCTAAAAACTCATTCCAAATAATCGTTGACAAAACAAATTTAAATTTGTATATGCGTTTACCTAGTTGAGTTGCTTTGAAACTTGAATTTTCATCAAATTTTGCACTTTCTGCCTACATGGCCAACTTCAATGATTATATTTTGATGCTACACAAACGCTGCACAGTTCGTGCAAGCAACGGTGAACGGCAACAAGCTTCCCAAATGTTAAATACTTTTACAGAGAAGTATAAGAAATAAATTTGTGTGTATGCCCTCGTATACCTGGAATGAACAGCAAAGAAGAATGAACAAAATACAGTGCAGTTACTGATATTGTTTTAGATTCAAGGAGACGCATTTGTGTTACCCTTTTTTCAGTTTTAAATTTTTTCCACCAATTTTGCCGCACTAGCTGAGTGGCGCCCCAGGCAACTGCCTGTTTTGCCTTAAGCCAGGTTCGGCACCGTGTGTAAGATACAATATATTATTAATTATCATTAATCATTAATTTTGTCTATTAAGGTAGCCATATCTTTTTCTTTCTTTTACAATCTTTAAAGCTGTTAACTATAGTTAATAATCTATTGTATCTTATACATACTGTATATGTATTGTAAACATAGTTTTATGTTACTCTGCAATGATTTTGTTAATGATCCGACTATTAGAACACAAGTTATCAGCCAATCAAACTAACCTTAAGGCACCTTAACAAATAATGAATGAAAAATAACTACCACAAACGTGCATACCTAAATACATATATATAGCAAATTTTTTCCCGATGCGAACCCAATTTGCCAAGGTTATGCTGTTTTGTTGCACACACTCCACCGTCTTTAGAATTACTATCTCCCTCCAACCAGTATATTCTTAGTAGCAAACTTTTTTTTCTTTTTTTTCTTGTGTATTCCTCTTCTTCGTTACGTTTGCCTTGATGAAAATTATTCTCCAAAAATTTTTTTAGTATGAAAATTTTTTATAATTGGTACTCGACTGTCATTCTGGCTTTAATTTGAATTTTGAAAATCCGACCATTGGATCCAAAGATTAAGCATTTAAATGACCGCAAATCGGGTGTTTTTCAATTTTTCAACTGGGGAAATTATAGGATTTGGGGTAGGTGCGAGGTTAGGTGTATGCAAAGTCTCTTTTGCATTTAAAAAATATGTAATCAAAGAAACTTTGCATATACCCAGCCTCGCACCTACCCCAAATCCTAAAATGTGCCCAACCAGGGGGTTGCAGGGGGGCATGTTGCCCCCGCCTTACATACCACACTATTTATACGCCGTTTTAATTTTCAAAAATCCATATTGAAGATGTTAGTACCTACTGAGTTTTATTATTATTTGGGCGTTATTTTCTAAGGCCTGTATTCATCGAGCGCTCATATGAGCCTCATAAGTTTATGAGGCTCATAACTTTGGGGTATTCACCAACCACTCATAAATATGTTTCGAATTTCAAAAAAGAGAGCCACTCTCTGTCAACCAGGCACTCCCAAACTTTAAAATAAAACTTTTTTAGGTAGATGGAGTGGTAGCGATGGAGATGTTTATGTTTGTGGGGGTGGTGGTTGTGGAAGTAGTTTCGAAAATGTCGGAATATTTTTCGAAGAGAGCGCTGATAAATATCCACTTATTATTGCTTGGTGAATAGTTTTATGAGGCTCATAAGTTATGAGTGCTCGGTGAATACCGGCCTAAGATTTGGGCCTTATTTCCCTTTTCTGCATTTCCTTTGGGCGATATTTCCAATTTTGGGCGTTATTTCACATTTGACTTTTAAAATTTTTATTTTGGGCGTTCTTTCCTTTAAAAAAAATTGAAAATAACGCCCAAATCGAGAAAAAAAATAATTGTTCAGAATTTTTTTTGGTGATATTTCCAAATCGATTTTGGCGTTATTACCATACGCCCATTTGTATATGTTTTCAAATTTCGGATAACTATAATGTCGTTTTCGATTGGATGTTTGGAAGCGTCCAGAATCAAAAAGAACTCTTCTGAAACCATTCCATTGGCAAAAAGAACGGTCAACCGACGCTTCTCAGAAGAAAATTTCGCTTCTCGATTTGAAATCAGAATCCACTCAAGAAGCACTATATACATTTAAGCTATAACTTCAAAACAAACTCACTCAAATGTCAAAAGTAAATATCGGACTCTGTTTGTTTGATTGTATGCCTGTTCGATAACATGAATTAATGTTTACGATGATTCACTAATACATATAATGACAAAATTTCTAAGTTGAGTAGAAGTAGTTAGTATTGTTCCATTGGATTTTAGAATGAGTGAATCCCTGAGTGAAACCAATGGAAAACGACATAAATATAATGGGTGTGTTGTTTATGAAAAGGTGAACGTTAGAAGATGCTTTAAATGCTTAGGATTAAATCACAAATTTGAAAATTGCACTAGTGAAAAAATATGTTATAAATGTGGAGAAAGACCACGAAGTAAAAGATTGCACTAGTGAGATTATTAAGTGTATAAATTGCTGTAGAGTAAAAAAAGACAAATTTTGACAACATAGATGTTGATCACGACACGAGAAGTATAGATAGCTCAGCGTATAGAAGGCAATTGCAATCTGAGAGAAGTAAAGTTAATTATTAGCAATTAAACGAAATAAAATGTTTATATCTTAATATTCAGGGATTAATAAATAACATAACTTCAGTGAGCTTGAAACCATTATAAATGAAAAAAAAATTTGAATTCATATGTGTAACAGAAACCCATATACCTAACAAGTTCAGATGAAAATAAAGAAATGTAAGTTCAAAATTATAGTGTAGTGAGATGCGATTCAACATCTCCATATACGGGCGGTATTGTTTTTTACATTAAAGATGATTGGAGATATGAAGTGTTGCAAAATATTGTTATTGTATGTAGTACTAATGGGTGATGTTAACATTGACTGGTTCAAGAACAGTTCATACAAAAATCAAATAAGTGTTTTATTTAAAGACAATGCACTTGGTCAGATGGTTTATGAACCTACCAGAATTACAAAGAACTCTAAATCCTGAATCGATTATGTAATTGTAAACAACAAAACAAACATAAAAGCAAACACGGTGAGTGAATTAAAAGCATTTTGAAAGCATGAAAGCATTTTGTTAAAAATTAAAGGGCTATCTAATATAACTACAGAACCTAAAACAATTAACTTTTCAAAGTGTAACAGTGAAGAATTTTTTCGTAAATTACAAACTAACAACTTTTTTTTGAACAAGATAACACAGAGGTTGATTCAATTGCTTGCAAATTTAGTGAAAATTTCATTAGTAGGTAATATACAAACATTAATGAAGACTATAAACATTAAAAAGAATCATATCGAATGGTTTACTGAAAATGTAGGAATATTAAAAAATGAGAAAATAATAGCGTATCAAATTGCGAAATTGTCTGCTGATGAAAATAATTGGAATTCATATAAAATCAAAAGAAATCGATTTAAGGCTGCCTTGGAAACTGCAAAAAACGACTTTGTTAGGAGGAAATTGATAATTCGAGTGATCAACTAACTATATTGTGGAGAAATATTAAGCAGTTAATACTCAATAGCTGTGTTTTATTTTCCCCGAGATCCGAACCAGATTGGATTTGCTTACGAAAATACATGTATTAGAAAAACAACATAAGATCCAACTTTGTTTTGGATTTGGATTTCCAAATCCGTTTTGAACACACACCCTTAATTTGTTAATGTCGTCAGTAGTGTAAAAAAAAAGACAACGGGTGTATACAAATAAAAACACAAAAGGAAAAAAGAGTTCGGTATATAACAAGTTGTCACTGAGATCCAGGGTTGTTTTATTTCCATGATCTGATCTGGATTGGGTCTGGGGGAAAATAAAGCACAGCTAATGTAAACTCCAAAACTGTAAATGAAATTTTTCACAATAATACAAAATATAAAAATAATAAAGATATTGCTAATGTTTTGAATAATTTTTTTGTAGAAAGTATAGTTGATATTAGAAGCCACATAAAAGATATTGAATACATTAACCAAATAGATGATTATTATTATATTGAATTTGAATTCAAACAAATAAATACATGTGATTTAAAAAATATAATGAAGTTGATGAACAACAAAAAAGATACTAACTATGCCAATATTAGAATGTATATAGACACCTTTGGAACCTGTGGCAACTTATTGATAAAAATAATAAATAACTCTTTCCTTGAAGGAACCTTTCCGAACTGCTGGAAAGAGTCAACAATTGTTCCAACTCCTAAAGTTAAAAACTGTTGAGTTAAACATTTGTATATATGTAGTAATCTTTGTAAAAACAACTCTCATTATAGATTTTTTATTTTATCGTTAGTTCATTGAAACATATTGTACAAGCAACATTTAAATTCTTTAATTAAATATTTTTTTTCAAATATATTATTGTTTGTTTCAATTATTTCTCATAGAAATAATATAAAAGGCAAATTCAACAGGTTATAGGCCCAGTGCATTAAAACTGCAAGAAGAATCTAACTGAAAATATTATTTCTTTCATCATAATTTGATATTCTCCTATATCTCAAAGATTCTCAGAAATGAATAATACAGAGAATTTTACAGCTATATATCATCGTTTGAATGGATCCAATTTCAAAGCCTGGAAGTTTCAAGTGACGGCAATTCTGCGTGGAAAAGGGCTAATGGGAATTGCAAACGGTTCTGAGGTTGCGCCAGATAAAAAGAATGAAAAAGAATTTAAAGCATGGACCAAGGATGATGGTCAAGCAGTGGCAATTCTGTTTTCAACTTTGGACGGTGAACAAGCGAACCATGTTTTAACTTGCAAATCGGCTTATGAAATTTTGGAAAAATTGGAAAGCATTCATAATATGAAGAGCGATGTTAGAATAATGACACTGTATGAAGAATATTTTGCAATCAAAATGAATGATGAAGAATCAGTTGCATCGTATTTTTCGAAGGTTTCTAGTTTGGCAGCTGAAATAGAAGATCATAAAGAAAAACTGTCAGACAATCTAAAAATGTGTCGAATCATCAGTGGCTTGAGTTCCAAGTTTAAAAATTTTAAAACGGTTTGGTACAACATAAAAGATTGTCGAACAATTGATACACTATTGGCAAAACTTCAAATAGAAAAAGACCAGATGAACAAAGTAGATGGTGAAACGCATTCAGTGCCAGCAGCTTTCAATGCAAAGCAACAAACAAAAAAGAAGAGGGATTTCGATTACAAAAAGAAACCAATGTCAACTTGTTTTTCGTGTGGTAAAGAAGGACACTGGAAGAAGGACTGCCCAGAGCAGAGAAAACCAAGTCAAACAAAGGATAAGTATGAAAAAAAGTCATCGATGGCTTTTTCGGCAATAACAGATATTTTGTCAGCAAATTATAAAGATGTTTGGTTGGCAGATTCTGGAGCATCTAGACATATAACGTTTCGAAAAGACTGGTTTTGTCAGTTTTCTTCAAATGAGTCTCAAGCTAGCATCAAAACGGCAAATAATGAACTACTAAATGTCGAGGGTAGTGGTCCTATCGAAGTCAAGGCATGGGTTAATGGTGAATGGCATACAAGACGTTTAGATGATGTTCGATACATTCCAAAATCAAACGTCAACTTGTTTTCTATTGGATCGTTGATGAATAAAGGGTTTGAAACAAGTTTTGAAGACAACCGTTGCGTCTCAATCTGAATTTATCAATCGAAGTTTGATGAAGTATCTTTCACAGCGTGGTATAGTCTTTGAACGAATTTCGCCTTACACTCCAGAACAGAATGGTTACATCGAAAGGGACAACAGAACATTACAAGAATATGCAAGAACCATGTTATGTGAAAGTGGTTTAAGTAAATCGTTGTGGCAAGAAGCAGTTCGAACGGCGGTTTATTTACTGAATCGGTCACCAAATTCAAAGAATAAAGCTACAACACCATATGAAAACTGGTTTGGTGAAAAACCAAAACTCGGACACGTAAAGGTTTTTGGCACTATTGGTTATGTACACATTCCAAAAACTTATCGACAAAAATGGGACGACAAAGCGAAGGAAGTTTATTTGGTTGGATATGAACCAACACAGAAGAATTTTCGACTCTATAACCCAGTTTCAAAGAAAATCGTTGTAAGCTGTGATGTAAAGTTCAATGAAAATTTCATCAGAAGTGAGTATTTTGAATTCTCAAATGACGAAAACAAAAATGATCTAAACAATGTTGAGGCAGTTCAACAAGAATTAAAAGAAAGAGTCAATATAGAAAATTTAACAGATAACTCAAAAGAAATGGATGAAATTCAAGAATATAAGCGAGATGGCCGTTTAAGAGTGAATCCAAAGAAGACACAAATCTATGAAGCAAGTATGGTGGCAATGATCGATGAACCTTTAACTTATGAAGATGCAATACAGTCAAACAATTTAAAGGAATGGAAAATTGCTATTGCAGATGAAATTAAATCATTAAATGAAAACGAAACATTCGAGATTATCAACAAGCCAAAGAATTGCAATGTAATTGGAAACAAATGGGTGTTTAAGCTAAAAACAACACCGAATAAACAGCCAATATTCAAAGCTCGTCTGGTAGCAAAAGGATATTCTCAACACTTGGGAATAGATTATATTGAAACATTCTCACCAGTTGTTCGGTATGATTCAGTGCGTAGTGTTTTGGCAATTGCAGCAATTGAGGACATGGAAATGGTACAATTTGATATTAAAACTGCATTTCTCAATGGGGACTTACAAGAAGAAATAAATATGGAGGTTCCAAATGGTATTGAACATAAAATGCCTCAAGAGCATGGAATTCAAAGTTCGTTGAATTTCTTAAAAGTTGCAACTTAATTCAATCGAAGCAGATCCTTGAATATTTTTTGGTGAACTTAATGGAAATAATGTAATTGTTTTGCTTTACGTTGATGATGGCTTAATTCTTTCACACTGTAAGCAAGCAATAAAATCATTGGGAAATGAATTGCAGAAAACTTTCAAGATTACCTTAGGTGATAACAACTATTATGTTGGAATAGAAATTAAACGAGATCGCGATTAAAAAACAGTAAAAAATCGTATATCGAAAAGATTATTGAAAAATTTCGAATGAGTGATTCAAAATCAATTTCAACTCCTTTTGATATTGGAACAGTACTGTCTAAATCAAGCGAAGATTGTCAAGTAAGTTTTCCGTATCGACAAGCGTGTGGTTCCTTAATGTATGCGGCCACTGTAACAAGACCCGATATTTCCTATGCAGTGGGAGAAGTGAGTCGGTACATGCAAAATCCAAATCATATCAATGCGATTAAGAGAATTTTTCGATATCTAAAACATACCAAATCAAATGGAATAACTTATGGTGCTGAAAACAAAATATTACTGACGGGATATACAGATGCTGATTATGCAAGGGATATAGAATCACGTCGTTCAACAACTGGATATGCATTCAAAATTGGTCAAGGTATCGTTACATGGAAAAGTCAAAGGCAAAAATCTGTAGCCTTATCTACAACAGAGGCTGAGTATATGGCAGCTTTTGATGGTGCAAAGGAGGCAGTTTGGTTACGACAACTACTTAAAGACATTGGCTATGAACAACATGAAGCAACTAAGTTGTTTGTTGATAATCAAAGTGCAATACGCTTAGTTTGAAATCCTGAAATGCATCATAAAACTAAACATATCGACGTACGTTTACGTTTCATTCGTAATCTCAATGAAGAAAATGTTATCAATGTTGAATATATAAAAACAGAGGATCAATTGGCAGATGGTTTCACAAAACCATTATCAACATCGACTTTCAAATCAAACATGATCAGATTGGGGTTAAATGAAATACTTTAAACGTTGTTTAAATTTAATTTAATTGTTATGTTTATTTATTTTTTTTGAGGCCAATGAAAGTAATATAAAAATGAGTGGGAGTGTTGAGTTAAACCTTTGTATATATGTAGTAATCTTTGTAAAAACAACTCTCATTATAAATTTTTTATTTTATCGTTAGTTCATTGAAGCATATTGTACAAGCAACATTTAAATTCTTTAATTAAATATTTTTCTTCAAATATATTATTGTTTGTTTCAATTATTTCTCATAGAAATAATACAAAAGGCAAATTCAACAAAAACATTAAAATGCCCGAAGAGCTTAGACCTGTTAATATGTTGCCACTAGAAAGTAAAATTATTGAAAAAGTAGTTTACATACAATTACAAAATTACTTAGAGTCCTTTAACCTTATATCCCATTATCAATCAGGATTCCTCAAAAATCATAATTGTGAATCACTTCTCAATTTGATAATAACAAAATGGAAAATTTAAATTCACGACAAAAAAAAATAGTTGTTGCAGTTTTTTTGTATTTAAAAAGAGCTTTTGAAACAGTGGATAAGGATATCCTTTTGCTGAAATTAGAGAAGTATGGCGTAAGATCAAGGGAATTAAACTGGTTTCGATCATATTTATGTCAAAGAAGGCAGAAAACGAAAATTAACAGCGCTTTCTCAGATACTATTGATGTAAATTATGGAGTACCCCAAGGATCTTTGCTGGGAGTCCTGTTATTTTTGGTTTACATAAATGACATGGAAAAAGCAATAGAGTTCTGTAAACTTGTATTGTTTGCCGATGACGCGCTTCTGTTTATTTTCGGGCACAATGTTGAGGAATGCATTACAAAAATAAATAATGATTTAAAGAGACTGCAAGGATGGTTTGAAATGAACAAATTAAAATTAAACATCAACAAAACAAAAGCTATGATTTTGAATAGTGATGGATCAAATAGTGAAATTCGCATTAATGATCAAAAAATTGAAGTTGTTAGTGAAATAAAATATTTGGGAGTCTTGATTGATAATGGTTTGAGCTCTAACCTTCATTTAGATTACATTTGTAAGAAAATTGCGAAAAAAATTCATTTTTTTAGTAGAATTAGAAAGCGAATTTCCAAAGCAACTGCTATAAAAATTATTAACACCATAACTAAGCCTCACTTTGAGTATTGTCCTTATTTATGTGTAATAATATAATGCTGAATCGCTTGCAAAAGCTTCAAAATAAAGGAATGAGACTTATATTGTTATGTAATAGACTAACTCATATAGTTATGCTAAGAAACTTGTCTTGCATGAGTATATACCAAAGAATTATATTTAACGTGTTATTATTCGTATATAAAATGAAATTTAATCTTTTGCCAAACTATCTTTGTGAAAATTTAACTTATGTCAATGAAGTCCATTCATATCCATTAAGAAATGCAAATGATTATAGATTATTAAATTATAGAAACCAAAGAACTAGAAATATGGTAATGCATAGGGGTTTATTTATTTTTAATAGCTTATCAAATGAAATAAAAAATGAATGAAATATATTTACATTTAAAAAACTGGCCATAATTTATGTTAGAAATATATTTTAAGATACAAAACTGTATTTTCAAATAGCTTTCTTAGCTAAATAGTTTACAAAAAAAAAAAAAGTACAGACAGACAGACTGACCCACTTTTTTCGACTTCGCTATCATCTTAGTGTCAACTTTGATCAAAATCCCGAGTTCGATTTTTTTTACGAATCCATAACTTGCCATATAGTACCTATATATCGCAATTAATATAATACACCTAACTTTCGACTAGGTATACTTTTTTTGGAAAATAAAAATAAAGAAAATCCAAATTACAAAAATTAAATTTTCTTCCTTTATAGGTACCTACCTACCTTTTTATTTTACCTAATTCCAATGACAATATAATCGTCTCACAAAAATTAAAATCACATCAATGGTAATAAAAGAAATAATTAAAAAATCCTGATAGCATTATAAGCTTCTTGCCACAAAACAAATATGGTACCCTACCTACCTCACATCTCATTCTCATAACAAACAAAATGGAAACCAAATTCTCATATTTTTGATTGTTCGCACTCAGAACTATTTTGTCAGTAGTTGCAATTATAATCTAGATTCCATCAACAAACGACCTTCGCACACAGACAAAAATCAGTTTAACTTGACCTACAGAAAATTTTTGTCTCTTTATTTCTTTTTGACATTACCCTCAAAATACGTCATCTACACATTCCCATTCTATAATTCTGCCTCTGGTGTATATATGGGAAAGTGTATGCAAGCCATCATGTGGCAAATAGAATTACTAAAAATTCGAAATATTTGAAAATAACGACTATTTATTGCAAAAAAGACCTTTCAAAAATGTGTTATTTCTAACAAAATTTAAGTTTTTGTGATAGTTTTTTTTTAGTGAATTTGTTTATTAGAAATTTTTTGTCATTATGAGAAAGTTTGAGATATTTGATTTATTTCTTGTTATTTAAAACACACAATTGAAAAATAGAAAATTTGTCACTTTCCAAAAGCAAATGTTTCAAAAAAAAAGGGTCAAATTCAAAAATCGGTCCCCAGAGCATTGAAGCCCTAATTACTACCTTTAAAATGATATACATTTTATATATGTACTCCACTCCTATTTTCCAATCCTTGGGAATCCATTTGGCAGTTTTGCGTGATTTTTAGAAAACCTCTTACTGGATTTTTGAAATAAGATAAAAACAAAATCCAAAATCAAAAATATAGCCTCAAGGCTTTGAAGCCAAAATGTCATTCTTTCATATGCAATTTAAATTTTGGCAATACATGGTCCCGTGGCCGAGATCCTTGGGAATCCATTTTGCCAATTTTCCATATTTCTCAATAATTCGTCCGGAGGCCTCTTAAAACAATTACTATTACAAGCGACATTGTAATCAAAAGTCAGCAGAGGGTTACGTCTTAAGCATCTACTATTTGTTAGACTGAAACTCTTCAATCATGTGAATGAAGAGTAACTTTGATATCATTTAAAAACTTTGATTCAGTACTGAAAAGCAATAAATTGGTTTTATTGCTAACGACAAGCTTATGCTCTGTGAACCATAACCTAAGTAAATGAACATCATGATTTATATCAGCAACTAAATTTAATGGGCTTACTGCATCATATCCAATTGCTAAATCGTCACCAAAAGCCTGGGGTGGAATCGGCTAAGGTGATAAATGATTGTCACATCAACCATAATCACATGTGATTGTCATTTAGTTTTCCGTCTAGGTAAGGTGATTCAAGTCAATCCAATTGAATTGAATACTTTCCAATGGAATTTGTCAAAAACGTGGTTGCCATAGTGAATGAGGTATCAAAAATATATATCGAAAATGACGTCCTTGCGATATAATTCTTATTTCTTCATCTTCTGGAATGTATAGTATACTTTTTTGATCACAAGAATGTTTATTTTTGTTTGTATGAATGGTACAAAAAAGAACTCTGAAAAAGTTGTTCAATTTTTGTAGACTGGTGGTAACTCTAGTCGTACTGCTGCAGATACGTCAAATTTGTTGGAAAATGACAATCACATTTTTGATGTGATAGATAGAACAGGACCAAGAACCTAGTTTTCATTATTTTTTCAAATGCTTTTGAGATAGATGGCAACAAGGAGATTGGCCTGTAATTATTTATATCTTTTTTATTACCATTTTTGTACAACGGTATTAGAATGGCAGATTTCAAATCGACAGGAAAAATTACCGTCAAATTACTTAAATTAAAAACATGAGATAGAACGTCTAATATATTTAATGCCGTTTTTTTTCAGCGTTATGTTAGAAATTTCATCGACACCAACAGAATTTGAATTTTTCAGCGAGTTTATAACTTTTAAGATTTCGAGACCAGAAATGGATTTTAAATAAAAACTATTATTACTTGAAGGGCCAAAACTTGAGCAACATTCACAAGAGAAAATATCGGAAGCAAAAGAATTACGTCCAACTGAAGTAAAATGATTAATGAACAAATTGGCTATTTCTCTATAGTATCTGTAACGTTAGAGTTGCCATTTAAAACAGACGACGCACGGGCTGAAATGATTCTTCAGATTTCTATTTGTAATGCTGTTAATAACTTTCCATTCATCTCTAGGATTACCACTCGCATTTCTTATTTTGTTATTGAAGTTAAACATTAACAACAACTTATTTGAATTTTCTGAAAAAAACCGTTTTTTCTGTTGGACACCTTCCCTCAGACATGCCCCCCGTCGATCCAGTCAATGAGGCTTCAAAACGACGCGACGCCTGCCCATCACATAGCAGTAGTATTATAAAACACTTCTTAAACAATGTTCAGCTTGAATGATCGATCGGACCTGGTGGACCAATTTTGTGGCCATCTCGGTCACCGGGCTTAAATCCGTTAGAATTATTTTTTACTTGAGCTGCCTCGAGGGAAAGTGTATGCAAAACCAATAAGTAGCATTATTGAACTCCAGCTACGGATACAAACGGCTGCTCAAGAGATACAAAATTCGAGAAGCACCCTTGAAAAGAAAGATTTTAAGAAGTTTTCGATCTTGTACAAGTGCAGGAGAGAATCATTTTGAACAATTTTTGTAAGTTAAGTAAAAGAAAGTTTGAGCTAAGTGTAAAAATAAAAAAATAAAAATTAATGAACTATCTATTATTTAAAAAAAAATTTATTTTTATTTATTTTACAACCCTTATTCTTTGAATTAAAATTTTGTATAACTTTTGGTTTAAAGCTAGCCAATTTTTAAAACTAAAAACCAGTATTGAGTTGTATGATTTTTTTCAGGAAAATTACTTCTGTGGATCTTATTTTATTAAGTTCCACAAAATTTTTAAATTTCTATTTGGTGTATGCAATGACACCTGTTGTGCAGTTAACGCTAGTTTCGTGGTTTCTCTATGTGTATAAATTCAATGGTAGTACCTACATACAAATTGCTGTCAAATACCATAAAAAAGTTTGGGCAAACGCTTTTAGAAAGAAACCAACTGCAATATAAGTTACAAAAATATCAGAATTTACTATACTTCCCAAAAAAAAATAAATAAAATAAAAATGATATGTTCGCATCCACTTCAGCGATTTATTTAAATATAGTATAGTGACTTCAGATACTCAAGATACGATTAAAGAAAAACGAAGAAGTCACGACCACAGGCATAGAGTACCTATATTATCTAAAGAACGACTCGTACGAGTGTTACCTTCGGGACTCTTTAGAGTCACTTTGACTCTTTTTTTAACGCCGGGACTCCAGGACTCATCATTTTTAAATTTGACTCTTTTTTAAAATTTGAACTCTTTTTTGTTAATGCATCAAAAAAATATATAATACGAATTCGTTCAAAATTTTTCTTAAAACGTCATTCTTACCGTTCCCTTTCAAGTTTTTTTTTCATTTTTCATTTCTGTGATCTGTACAGCAGCGTTATACTACGTTTTCACCGACCGCTAAACCGAGATTTAAACTACGCGGAAACCGACGCGATGGCGGTGGCGATCGCGATAACAATGTGGATGCCGCACACGTAAATCAATGGAGGGGCACACATCGACGCGATATGTGGATTGCGTTCACGTTCCACTGCTGCGTTCAGTTACACGACATTTCTTGAACGCAGCAAGCACCATTTGATCGCTATATCGCCTGAAGAAAAATGACAGTTTAAAAAAGAAAATTTGAAAATGACTTCAAATACTGAAAAATTATTTCTATTAATTGTTCAGTTCATTCGGGAGAATTCCATTTTAGATTTTTTTATTAAAATTCAAAAATATATTTTCGCTGACAACTTAGCCCGCTACACAATATATCGCGTTTATGTGAGCAGGTTTTTGAACGCATCTTTATCGCGCGATAAAACTTATCGCGATCGCCACCGCCATCGTGTCGGTTTGCGCATAGCTTTAAGTAGGTTTACCCTAAATCCCCTTCAAATTTCAAAGATTTACCATACAATTTAATCTTCAAATCAAGAAGATTAGAAATTAATTTTGTTAAATCTTCATAGGGCCAATAATTTTACAAATCGAACTAACCCTATTCCCCTATCGCAATATTCAGTACAATATTCGAGAATCGAGAGAAAATTTTAGAGAATCTATTTTTTTTTTCATCGTTTGATAGAAATTGAACTTCCACTTTAGAAGAAAAAATTAAATAATATTTGCAATTTGAAAGGTACTGTCCTTTTTAATCTTTTTGTGCGTTGAAAAAACTTCCTTGGATTTATTAAATTTTAAGGTGATTAACGTTTGGTTTAAACGTAGTATTACCTTCGGGACGACTCAGAGTCATATTCCAGGACTCATCTTTTTGAAAAAAAATTTAAATTTGATTCAGCTATTGAAAATTGGGAAATTTTGTAAACCAACAAATAAAATATATAAAGTGAATACACCTATACTTTCTAAATGAATTCGTTCAACCCTTTACTTATAACGCCATTATTATACGGTGCTATTTCAAATATTCTGTGAAATTTAACTTTTTGGATCTGTCACATATACCATAATATTCATATCCCTAAAGCCCGCATCACACGACGCTTGTTTTCCTGCTAGAAATGCTTGCTGGCTTTCGTGCTGGCTATTGAGCTGGAAAATGGCGTCACTGCTGGCTCTCTTGATAGAAGCACTGCTAGATTTCAA
The DNA here is from genome assembly GCA_929447395.1 of Epistrophe grossulariae. Classification (NCBI taxonomy): domain Eukaryota; kingdom Metazoa; phylum Arthropoda; class Insecta; order Diptera; family Syrphidae; genus Epistrophe; species Epistrophe grossulariae. The sequence goes on along the minus strand of OV839566.1, from coordinate 59,269,083 downwards.
AGTTAGAACCGGTGCTATTTTTCTGGCTTGTTTTGCTGCTGGATTTTAGCAGACGTCAAAAGGTACGTGTATATTTTCAAATGTCATTTTTGCTATTTCGTTTTTGTTTTTTTTCTAATAGTTTTTTTAACTTTAAATAAAATTTAATGTAATTTCATTAATTTGTATATTTAGTTCATTCATCAGATGTATGCATTTTGTGAAAATTTGTGTAGACAAATATTGTGTACTGTGTTCTCTTGATTTAGCAAACGTCAAAGACTACGTGTGTGTATTTCCATTTACTATTTGAACTCTGCCATTTTTGTTAAAAAAAACTATTTTTTTCATTTAATACAATATAAACTTCTTTAAATTCAGTGTTTTATTTGTTAAGACTTTTACAGTTTTGTGTGAAAATTAATTAATAATAAATACTCAGCTTTTGTTCTGTAGTCTTTTGATCGCATACCATCAAATACTTTTGCAAAGGAAAAGCAAATTGGATACCAGCGATTTACGAAATAAAAACAATCAGCGAATCCAGCTTCAAAACAATCATCGAGTGAAGACAAAGAATTCAAACAAGCAAAACATCCAGCACCACACCATAAAACAAAAACATCACGAAAGCCAGCAAGCATTTCTAGCAGGAAAACAAGCGTCGTGTGATGCGAGCTATTTCTTTTATTATTTCACTGTGACTTTTCTGCTTGTATGGTGATTAATGCTGGATTTACACGGCTGATAAATTTGAAGTATTTCTGTAAAAAAAACTGACAAAATGTCAAAATGAATTTTTCTATTCTTCTACCGCTTTTGTAACAGAAATTTGTAAATCTTTTAAATCTAGCAAAAGAACTAACTCACTGCTTATATACTGACTTCTGGAAATTTGGCTATTAATATACGATTTTTAAAGTTAATTTTTTTATGGAAAATGATTTTTTTTTAACTTTTTATGTTCATAAGAAGCTTTATGTTAATAAAGTTGAAAACTAAACTTTTTTGAATTATACAGTTTATGTCTAATTATTGGTGTTTTATTTGAAGCTTATAGAGGACTCTTTTTTTTCACCCAGGACTCCTTTTTTGACTCCTCTTTAAAATATTCAGATGTAACCCTGACCCTGCGTACCCACCTTGCATAAAACACACTCAAATTTTATTTTAGCTCAGTGAGAGAAAACTCTCTTAAATTCCCTGTCCGTAAATACGTGTGAATTGTTGATACAACAACAAATTGATGCCAGTAGCTCAAAAAGTTGAAAAACACCCGATTTTCAAAATTTAAAATTCAAATAAAAGCCTGGCCCCTAAGGTGCCAGTTATAGCTTTCTTTGAAAATGATCATTGAAAATTTTAACTGTTAATTTTGAGGCGTCTAGAAAGAAAAATGTGTTAATATTTTAATGCCAATATAAAGCCTATGGCTCAATTGTTATTTCTATCCAAACAAAAATTTCATTTCGGCCCAACCTTTCACATAGAATAACCTTAAAATTTTCAATCATTGAAAAAAAATAAAAGTTATTTTAAGCGGAATCCTGGGTCAAAATGAAAATTTTTTTGTGATAAATACAATAATTGAGTCATAACCTTCATTTTGGCATATAAATAAACACTGATTTTCCTTTCTCAAAGCCTCAAAATTGATAGTAAACATTTTCAATGATCGTTTTCAATGAAAGCTATAACTGGCCCCTAAGACGGAATAACGAGATGTTTCGGCGCCACCACCTACTTAGCGAAATCAATTAGTACTGTTTTTTTTTTGGTGCGGTCAGAAGTTGTTTGGTGCCCCGATCCAACTGTTGCACAATTTATTTCCGCGTCACGCGTGGCACGTACAAGAGACTTCTAAGTACTAATCCATCATGGAGTAAAATTTGCAAACGAAAATGTGAGCAGCGGACCCAACTAACATACCTTCTGTACCATCTTTTCGACCGGCTAAGGTTGACAAATGTGTCATTAAAGCAGGGATATAACCCCGTATTATAGGTATGTATTATATTATTTGGTACTATATTAATAATTTCGGGTAGACCCGAAATTGGTGCAAAATCGGTGCAAAACTATTTCCGTCACTAAGCTCGATCCGAAATTAAACTCTAATTTCGGGTCGACCCGAAACTAAATCAATAAGAATTTAGTTTGGGGCCGCCCGAAATTAAATTAATTATAAGAATTTAGTTTCGAGTCGAAATAATTTAATTTCGGGTCGAAACGAAACTAAATTCTAATAAAAAGTTTAATTTCGGTTCGACCCGAAACTAAATTCATATAATTAATATAATTTCCGGTCGACCCGAAATTAAATTCATATGAATAATTTAATTTCGGGTCGACCCGAAATTAAATTCATATGAATAATTTAATTTCGGGTCGACCTGGTATTAAATATTTAATACCATTTCGGGTCACATCCATTAAAGATTAAAGCAAAGATAATATAATAACAAGATGTCGCATCCAGTACAATAAAAGGGAACCCAAAGTTTAACGCTCCGTATCTAATAACAGATACGACAACATGTTGCTAAGTGTTGCTTTGGAAGCGAGAGCAAAGATGCTCTCTGGATTCAATTTAAAATTGCATTTTCTTAACAATATCGCAATATACTGCTTTTTTCTTGTTGTCCATACGTAGACGGCTAAAGATGGCTATAAAATACCTAGCTAGCAGTGGCGTACGGCAGGGGGGGGGCAAAGGGTGCTCGAGCCCCCAAGCAAAATTATATTCTATGCTAAGATTTATTAATAATAATATCGAAGTATATTTTTATTTATATTTATGTAGATCTACGTACATATATTATTATTATCTTAAAAATTTAATATTTTCAAAACGGTTCGATTTTTGTTTCTATCGGGATTATTAACAGCTGATTGTCGTAACCCAAAACGTTTGTCACTTAAAATTTCCTTTTTAGGAGGTCACAACCTTTTAACTGAGACATATTTCAATCAGTTACCATCAAAATTTAACTTTAAAAAACACAATAATAATATACCTACGCGACTTATTTTGCGGATTTAAATAGTTTGGCGTAACTCAAAACGTCTGTCACTAACATTTTATTTTTTGGGGAGTCAAAACCTTTTGACTGATCCAATTTTGAAAAGGTTCCCACTAAAATTAAACTGATAAAATAATAATAACATCCGCGACTTTTATCGCGGCTGTCGTCAGTTTATCACCACTCCAACGTCTGTCCCTTATATTTTAATTTTTATGAAGTCAATACCTTTCATTTAAGATACATGTCAAGTGGTTTCCTCCATTATAAAAAATTAAATTTAAAAAATCCGAAATTTTTATCGCGCTTTCCAGCTGCTGGGTGAAACCCAAAACGTCTTTATTTTACATATTTATACTCCTGTTGGCAAGCCCAACCGATTGCAATGCTTTTTGGTGTGTTATACAAAAATTTCAATAAAAAATCCGCGATTTTAAGCGTGTACATATTTGCACTCAGGTGGTCAAGACCTTTTTTTTGAGATAAATTTCAGATGGTTTCCCAAAATTAAAAAAAATATATATTTTTGGAGACTCTGTCGGGGGTTTGGCGGCCACTTAGACGTTTGTCGTGGCCACATTCGCACTCAGGGAGTCAAGGACTTTCGGATGCCATCGATTTCAAGTGGTTTACCAAAAATTTAAAAACGCCAAAAAAATTCATTTTCGCCGACGTCTGTCGGTGATTTTGCGGCCATCTAGACGTCTGTCAAACCATATTTGTAATCAGGGAATCGAATGCGTTGGGATGCGATGCATTTGAAGTGGTTTCCCTCATTATTTCTATTTACAGAAAAGTTGTACTTTTGATGCACTTCTTCAAGGAAACGTAGTGGCACGTACTGGCAGACAAAGTTTGGTTTTGTTTTCACAGCAAATAAAATATAAAAAATTACCACTTTCACATGAAAAAAGTTAAATGATTTGCAACAATAAATTGAAATAAATTGAAATTGCGGCCAAAGTTTCAGAAATAAATGCAATCAAAACTTTACAAGCTCAAAAAATTGACAGAAATGGTACCTATGTCGGTAAATTGTTTAATAAAATACCTAATCCATAAAACCAAATATAAGACGTAAGTTACCAAATTATCATATAATTAAGAAGGTACCCTGCACCCTTCGAAAACTCAAATAATCAATTTCAATAATTGATATTTTTGAAAAATATCCATCTACCTTTAAATAAATTAAAAAGTTTAAAACCGATCCAAAATTCACATGAAACATTCATCATTTTTCACAAATTAATCAATATTTATGAATCTTTCAACTTTCTCTGTTTTTTTAATTTGGAAGCTTTATGTTAAGTTATCCAAACAATTTCCCTGATTTAGGTTCGGTTATTTTTAATTTGTCAGAGACAGGCCTAGAAACTAGTAACCTTCCAACCTTAATTAGTACCTACCTAGCTAGCTCTCAATTTTGGTAGAAGTTTTTTAAGGTACAATAAAAGCCGCTTAAGAGAAACTGCAAAATGTCAGAGTCTTTCTTTTTCACTTAAGAAAAGTCCGGATAAGTAAAAAAAATTGCACTTAAGCGGATTTAAAAATTCCAAAAAAGGGTTCTGACATATCAGTCATTGTCGTGATGAAAATTTGGTGGAGGTGGTAAATAAAAAAGAAGTAAAAGCGTTCAGCAAACTTTTTGTTCTGCTCTATTAAATTTTTTTTCACTTAAGAGTTTTTTCAATGAAAAATATTAAAGGACCATGGGCCAATTTGTATGGAGCCTGGTCGTAAGACCAACAGAAATGAAATGTATACCAAATGAAAGGTTATTTTGTGTACATCAATTTTTACTATGGAGACAAAACATAAAACCGCCGGAGAACAGAGATAGAACCAAAATTGCATCCTTCTAAAACATTGATTTTCAAGCTCTAAATCGTGTTAATGTTATCTATATATGTATAGAAACATTTCAAGCATCCTTACAATTCAGTTGGGCTATTCGTATGTATGTATATACATACTCATAGACTCAAGATCTATCAACTGATTTACTTATAAATCCGTGCATATGCAAATCTTTATTGCTACAAGAATAAAACTTTGCTCTTCAGAAATGTAATACTAAGCCTTACACTCAGGTTAGATTGAATAGCTCCTTATTTTTAGAATTTTTAATATATACAGACCTAATCGACTGAACCGGAGTGTAAAAGTATTGTTTTTATATTTTCTGATCATAACTCTTTCTGTGACCAAAGTTTCAGCTTTGTAGGTAGTAAGATATCCATGTAATTCAGGTTTAAGTCTATGTATAAGCACATAATATCGCATATATATGCGTTCATTCAATTGGCTCTATCTCTGTTCTCCGGATGTTTTGGTTTTGGTCTTTCATTTGGTATAGGTACATTTCATTTCTGTTAGTCTTACGCCCAATTTGCCCATCATCCTTTAACTGAAAATATAGGTATTTCAGGTATCCGGGTTTTTCACTTAAGCGAGTTTCGTTTAAGCGGATTGTTATAAATGTAATCGGTAGACAAATACTCGGGGATGTGTTCGATATTCTACATCGAAACCAAGAAAGAGGCGTGCACATAATATGCAAGCCACCTTTCAAACCAATCGGCAACTCGCCATGTGTTATTTATTTTTACTTCCTCATTCTCATTTGAACTCTCAAATATACAAGACGTGGAGACTTAAATAAAATCATTTGTTTTGTTTAATTTATTATTATTATTATGAAATACAGTTCACTAGCCAGAACAGGCTCAATATTATACACGGTCCTTCAGAGCCGAACAGTGAGCCGATAGGGTCTATAAGCAAAGTACAAAAACAAAGTGCAAAAACTAAGTGTAAAAAAACAGTGCAAGCCCTATTCAAATGCCTAATAAAAACAACAAAAGCCACAAGTGTAACTTTTTTTTTAAATGCATCTATGTATTGCATTTCATGTTTAATTTTCGTAAATGTGGGTTGCGAATGCACCCATATCAAATAGGTATACGATTAAACGTAGATATACATAAACCCCCCCTTTCGTTATTATAGCTATCATCAAAATTTTAAATTATTTGTAATGTTATCCAAAACCACCTCCTGTCTCTGTTTGTATGATCGCATGCGTGAAAGGATTTGTGGATCTACTAGTGTTTATAGACAAATCCACTTTCTCTCGTACAAATATATGCCTGCCAATGTTCAATGCACATATTATTATGTATTGTGTTTTTGTGTAGCACTACTATCTATACTCTGTTCAATTTATATTTGCAGTACAGGGAAGATAGGATTTTTGCCTTTCAGTCTCACCATTATGGAATTCAATAAGCTATCTTCATTTTAAAGCTCTGACAGGGTTGCAGTAGTGAGCATTTAAAATTGCCGCAAATCTCACAAAAATATCGATAGAGTTACCAACTATTTATTAATATACGCACATTTTATATTCAAAAACAATGATATGCTAAATAAATTTAATCTATCTTTTTCCACACCTCTCTGAAAGACAAAAGCCAACAATTTGTATAACTGCATTTTAATTTTTAACTGTTTTTCCATACATAAAAGGAAAACCTAAAACATGAAAACAGAAAAACACCAAGCGTCAACACTTTTTTCTCTAAAGTAGAAATATTTGCTAGCAAAAGCTCTGAAAAAGCTTAAAACCTGAAAGTTTCATTGCAAAAACCAAAGAATATGCCATATGATTTCCATCAACTGGGCAATGGTTACTCTGATTCAAAGTGTTTTTTTTTTTTTTGTAAAAACAATGTCAACAAGGGTTGGTTGCAAATTTGCGATGTCTCCTTTCACACGGGGAGCGGATAGGTCATGGTGGGATGTACGTGAGCTCAAAGAAGATTACACAAACAATTTAAATGTAACTCAGTGTTTCTGTTTCTTATTTCAGTGGCAATTTCTTAAGTTAAGGTGCCGTGGAAGCAGCAGCCAGCACCAGTGTTTTTGAAAAAGATCTCCCATAAGGCCTGTTCTGCAAATATAAATTGAACAGAGTATAGCTTATATTCCTTCTCATCTTATACTCCTACTATAGAGTTGTGCAAAACAGTTCCAAAGGCGGAACGAACATGGAACGGTTCTTTTTCCGGTCGGAACTAGTTCCTGGAACCATGTCCGCGGAACTATTAAGATTTGATATTGAGTGGCATGATCAGCCATACCTAGAGCGATGGAGTATTGACAAATCTCGGTGAAGATCTAGTATAGCCAGAGTTTAAAGATTTTTAAGTAACTTTTTTTGTTTGGGTTTTAATTTTTATTTAAACAAATAAATATTGTTATTTTGAACACACAAAAATAATACGAAAAACAAAAAAAAATAAGCTTTCAATTCACATTTTTAACTAAATCAACATAAATATAAGAAAAATATATATACATTCAAAAAATAATAAGGGTATTCATGCAACAGCGTAAAGTCGTCGTAAACGTAGTAAAGTTATAAACTTCGTAAATCTATCATATTTTCAATACAAATTGTGACAGAATTACAAATTACACCCTTGATAAATAAATAAAAAAATACATAAATATGTACCCAAAAAAAAAATATAGGAATTCAGTCTTAAGTAATCATTTTAATGTATAAATATAACTTAAATAACAAATAACAAAAATTATATTTTTATCACAAAAAATTAACATAAAAAATCCAGTCCCTAGTCAACATTTTACAGTGTTTTTCTTCAATATAACTAAAATCAACATAAATATATAAGAAAAATATATATACACTAGTATATTTACCCGAACAGTTGGCTTCGCTAACTGTCACACGATGTATGTGCAAGACAATGTATTTGCAAGACAATGTATTTGCAACACAATGTATTTGCAACACAATATATTTGCAACACAATGTATTTGCAACACAATGTTTGTTATAACGCGATGTATTTGCAACACAATGTATTTTGCAACACAATGTTGCAATACAATGTATGTTGCAACAGAAAGTATTTTGCAACACAATGTATTTTGCAACACAATGTATTTTGGAACACATTATATTTTGCAACACAATGTATTTGCAACACAATGTACCTATTTGCAACTCAATGTATTTTGCAACACAATGTACTTGCAACATGTATCTCTTTATCTCTTGGTTCAGTATTGACCTACTTTTCTACCTCAAGCCTGATAATTCACCTTAATTTTAGGAAATTAACCTTGAAAATCTGACCATTGTTACTCCATCTAGGCTACCTTTTATTCCAGTAAACTCACTTAGTTTCACCTTAGTTGATAAAAATCGATTGCGGGTCCCCTGCCCCGCTCACGCAACTCCGTTGCTCCGCTTAGGGTATGTTCAGTCGCCAGGCAGGCGCCCAAGTCAACAGTTTTCTCGGAGAAAGGTACCTTTGGGTGAACCGTATGAATTGTTTTGCTAACTTAATATAGGTTCACTGTTTAGCCGGATAGGTACATACTTAATTAAAATTTAAAAAACTTGACCTTGAAAATCTGACCATTATAACTGAAGTTATACTTGCCACGTCAATCACTTGACTTCACTTTGCATGATTCTAAATTATTGCTTAGTCGATTTGATGGTTAGGTAGGTAGATAGTAGATACCTAACAAATATAATTATACCTAGGTACCTACTTTAACACACTGTCGTTTAAGAATACCTATAAGATTAGAAGATAATTATGAATTTATATTATTGCAAATAAACAATACAAATATATCACAAACTTTTGTATGTAACTATGTATATGCGTTAACTGACATTATACCTACCTAGATACCTCTCTTAATTTTAAGACCTTAATCTTAAAAATCCTATCATTAGAAAAGAAACCAAATCAACCCTTTTCTATAAATTTACATACCTACATTATGTGCTTACATAGACACATACATATAGATGTAGGTATGTACATAATATGTATTTTAATATCCATTGCAGGGAAATCGATTTTTTAAATCAACATCGAAATCATTCACCTTTTTTAAATATCTACATTTTCATATGATTTCAATTATTATTTTATTATTATAACTCAAAATAAGTTAGCCTACCATTTAACCTTTATTTTAAGATTAATTTAAGACCTTAATCTTACAGATCCGATAAGTAGAACAAAAGATATAAGCCAACTAAAAAATATACTCTACCCACATCATAAATTTCCTTAAAAGGGTCCAGTACACGTGCATGAAAATTTTAAGGCATCAACCTTAACGATCCGATCATAAGAACAAAAGTTATCAGCCAACCAAACCAACCATGAGGGGACTTTTAGTATTGTTGTGCATGAAAAAAAATACCTACAACCAACGTGCTGCCTGCATAATATAATAATAAATATACCTACATATATAGGAAATTATGATTTTTTGTTGCACACACTCCACCATCTTTAGAATAGCCATCTCCTTCCTACCAGTATATTGATATAGGAAAGTTTTTTTTATTTGTTTTATCGTATTCCTCTTTGTTTTTACGTTTGCCTCGATGAAATTTTTTTCCGAAAATATTATTTCATGTTTTTAGTATGAAATTTTGAAAGGTTTTGAAAATTTTTTTGTTGCTCTAACTCGACTGTCATTGTGGCTTTAATTTAAAGTTTGAATTTTAAAAATCGGACAATTGGTTGTGAAGATATAAGCATTTGAATGAATGGAAAAGGGGTGTTTTTGAAATTTAACAAAAATTGGACAATTCTCCACTGAGACACGATGGTTGGCAATGAATAAAAACCCCATTTTTTTGGTGTTTTGTGAGATTTTTCAAACTATTTCTTTTTAAACTATTGTGAAGGTCGTGTGGGGTGTACAATTATGAATGATGTATCAAATTAATTGTGTATTTTCGTAGATGCGATTAAAAGAAAAACTAATCGTATGGGTGCAATAACTAATGAGTTATGAGGTGATTAATAAAACAACAGAAAACATGTCAAAATGTGTGTTAAAAAAATTTTGAAAAATCTAAAATTTTTATAATAAATGTAACTCAATTATATGTATGAGGTGTATGATTTTGAGATTTTTTAAAGAAGCGGTTATTTTTTAAAAATTAAAAAAGTAGTAAAAATTGTGTTGAAAAAATGTAAATTTCTGAAAGATAAAAAATGATGTTAAAAAAAAAAAAAATCAAAATTTTGTAAAACATGGATAATTTTTTTTTGAAAAACCTTTCCAATGGTATTTTATTTATTAAAATCGGACTACCCCCTGATTTATTGGAATTATGTAATTTGTGAAGTTTGAAGTATAAAAAATTTTATATCTCGCTTTGTAGATTTTATAGAATTTATTTTTAAATTAATAAAGTTCTGGAAATTTAATAATGCATTTAATAAAAAATAAATGAATATTGTAGGACTTACCATTTGGAAGTTAGTTTTTGAACCTTTGACCAATTTTACCTTATTTTACCCTATTTATAATGGGAATTTTAAAAAATCCCTTCTTAGTGCTCACTTACATAAAATTTGTAATATAAAAAAAATAATAAAATATTTTAAAAACGTATAGTATAAGCTGTGCGTTGATAGCCTAAAAATGAATGAATAAGTGATGCAGTGAGCGATTCTTTCTTTTATATAGTTAATTCAGAAAAATAATAAGGGTATTCATGCAACAGCGTAAAGTCGTCGTAAACGTAGTAAAGTTATAAACTTCGTAAATCTGTCAAATTTTCCATACAAATTGTGAAAGAATTACGAAGTTTAAAACTTTACTACGTTTACAACGACTTTACGCTGTTGCATGAACACCCTTAATAAATAAATAAAAAAATACATAAATATGTACACAAACAAAAAATAGGAATTCAGTCTTAAGTAATCATTTTAAGGTATAAATATAACTTTAATAACTTTAATAACAGAAAAATAATGAAAAATTATATTTTTGTCACAAAAAATTAATATACAAAAATTCAGTCCCTAGTTAACATTTTACAGTGTTTTTCTTCAATATAACTTATACTACATAAAAAAATTAACATACAAAAATAGGAATTCAGTCATTAGTAAGGATTGTTAGGTTTTTTAACTCAGTAAAAAAATAATAACTTAAAACTAAAAAAACATGAAAACAAAAAAACATAGTTAAATATCTTATTAAATATTTACATTAGGCTGTTAAATTAACTTAAATAACAAATAACAAAAATTATATTTTTATCACAAAAAATTAACATAAAAAATCCAGTCCCTAGTCAACATTTTACAGTGTTTTTCTTCAATATAACTAAAATCAACATAAATATATAAGAAAAATATATATACACTAGTATATTTACCCGAACAGTTGGCTTCGCTAACTGTCACACGATGTATGTGCAAGACAATGTATTTGCAAGACAATGTATTTGCAACACAATGTATTTGCAACACAATATATTTGCAACACAATGTATTTGCAACACAATGTTTGTTATAACGCGATGTATTTGCAACACAATGTATTTTGCAACACAATGTTGCAATACAATGTATGTTGCAACAGAAAGTATTTTGCAACACAATGTATTTTGCAACACAATGTATTTTGGAACACATTATATTTTGCAACACAATGTATTTGCAACACAATGTACCTATTTGCAACTCAATGTATTTTGCAACACAATGTACTTGCAACATGTATCTCTTTATCTCTTGGTTCAGTATTGACCTACTTTTCTACCTCAAGCCTGATAATTCACCTTAATTTTAGGAAATTAACCTTGAAAATCTGACCATTGTTACTCCATCTAGGCTACCTTTTATTCCAGTAAACTCACTTAGTTTCACCTTAGTTGATAAAAATCGATTGCGGGTCCCCTGCCCCGCTCACGCAACTCCGTTGCTCCGCTTAGGGTATGTTCAGTCGCCAGGCAGGCGCCCAAGTCAACAGTTTTCTCGGAGAAAGGTACCTTTGGGTGAACCGTATGAATTGTTTTGCTAACTTAATATAGGTTCACTGTTTAGCCGGATAGGTACATACTTAATTAAAATTTAAAAAACTTGACCTTGAAAATCTGACCATTATAACTGAAGTTATACTTGCCACGTCAATCACTTGACTTCACTTTGCATGATTCTAAATTATTGCTTAGTCGATTTGATGGTTAGGTAGGTAGATAGTAGATACCTAACAAATAAATTATACCTAGGTACCTACTTTAACACACTGTCGTTTAAGAATACCTATAAGATTAGAAGATAATTATGAATTTATATTATTGCAAATAAACAATACAAATATATCACAAACTTTTGTATGTAACTATGTATATGCGTTAACTGACATTATACCTACCTAGATACCTCTCTAAATTTTAAGACCTTAATCTTAAAAATCCTATCATTAGAAAAGAAACCAAATCAACCCTTTTCTATAAATTTACATACCTACATTATGTGCTTACATAGACACATACATATAGATGTAGGTATGTACATAATATGTGTTTTAATATCCATTGCAGGGAAATCGATTTTTTTAAATCAACATCGAAATCATTCACCTTTTTTAAATATCTACATTTTCATATGATTTCAATTATTATTTTATTATTATAACTCAAAATAAGTTAGCCTACCATTTAACCTTTATTTTAAGATTAATTTAAGACCTTAATCTTACAGATCCGATAAGTAGAACAAAAGATATAAGCCAACTAAAAAATATACTCTACCCACATCATAAATTTCCTTAAAAGGGTCCAGTACACGTGCATGAAAATTTTAAGGCATCAACCTTAACGATCCGATCATAAGAACAAAAGTTATCAGCCAACCAAACCAACCATGAGGGGACTTTTAGTATTGTTGTGCATGAAAAAAAATACCTACAACCAACGTGCTGCCTGCATAATATAATAATAAATATACCTACATATATAGGAAATTATGATTTTTTGTTGCACACACTCCACCATCTTTAGAATAGCCATCTCCTTCCTACCAGTATATTGATATAGGAAAGTTTTTTTTATTTGTTTTATCGTATTCCTCTTTGTTTTTACGTTTGCCTCGATGAAATTTTTTTCCGAAAATATTATTTCATGTTTTTAGTATGAAATTTTGAAAGGTTTTGAAAATTTTTTTGTTGCTCTAACTCGACTGTCATTGTGGCTTTAATTTAAAGTTTGAATTTTAAAAATCGGACAATTGGTTGTGAAGATATAAGCATTTGAATGAATGGAAAAGGGGTGTTTTTGAAATTTAACAAAAATTGGACAATTCTCCACTGAGACACGATGGTTGGCAATGAATAAAAACCCCATTTTTTTGGTGTTTTGTGAGATTTTTCAAACTATTTCTTTTTAAACTATTGTGAAGGTCGTGTGGGGTGTACAATTATGAATGATGTATCAAATTAATTGTGTATTTTCGTAGATGCGATTAAAAGAAAAACTAATCGTATGGGTGCAATAACTAATGAGTTATGAGGTGATTAATAAAACAACAGAAAACATGTCAAAATGTGTGTTAAAAAAATTTTGAAAAATCTAAAATTTTTATAATAAATGTAACTCAATTATATGTATGAGGTGTATGATTTTGAGATTTTTTAAAGAAGCGGTTATTTTTTAAAAATTAAAAAAGTAGTAAAAATTGTGTTGAAAAAATGTAAATTTCTGAAAGATAAAAAATGATGTTAAAAAAAAAAAAAATCAAAATTTTGTAAAACATGGATAATTTTTTTTTGAAAAACCTTTCCAATGGTATTTTATTTATTAAAATCGGACTACCCCCTGATTTATTGGAATTATGTAATTTGTGAAGTTTGAAGTATAAAAAATTTTATATCTCGCTTTGTAGATTTTATAGAATTTATTTTTAAATTAATAAAGTTCTGGAAATTTAATAATGCATTTAATAAAAAATAAATGAATATTGTAGGACTTACCATTTGGAAGTTAGTTTTTGAACCTTTGACCAATTTTACCTTATTTTACCCTATTTATAATGGGAATTTTAAAAAATCCCTTCTTAGTGCTCACTTACATAAAATTTGTAATATAAAAAAAATAATAAAATATTTTAAAAACGTATAGTATAAGCTGTGCGTTGATAGCCTAAAAATGAATGAATAAGTGATGCAGTGAGCGATTCTTTCTTTTATATAGTTAATTCAGAAAAATAATAAGGGTATTCATGCAACAGCGTAAAGTCGTCGTAAACGTAGTAAAGTTATAAACTTCGTAAATCTGTCAAATTTTCCATACAAATTGTGAAAGAATTACGAAGTTTAAAACTTTACTACGTTTACAACGACTTTACGCTGTTGCATGAACACCCTTAATAAATAAATAAAAAAATACATAAATATGTACACAAACAAAAAATAGGAATTCAGTCTTAAGTAATCATTTTAAGGTATAAATATAACTTTAATAACTTTAATAACAGAAAAATAATGAAAAATTATATTTTTGTCACAAAAAATTAATATACAAAAATTCAGTCCCTAGTTAACATTTTACAGTGTTTTTCTTCAATATAACTTATACTACATAAAAAAATTAACATAAAAAAATAGGAATTCAGTCATTAGTAAGGATTGTTAGGTTTTTTAACTCAGTAAAAAAATAATAACTTAAAACTAAAAAAACATGAAAACAAAAAAACATAGTTAAATATCTTATTAAATATTTACATTAGGCTGTTAAATTGCAACTTATAAAAAGCAATTGAGAGACTTTTTCGCAGACAAACGACTTCGTCTGTCGGTTTGAATCAGCCCAGCCTTTGAAAAAATTCGCTCACAAGGTTTAAGTTTAGTTGATTTCATCAATCACAGTATAACATACTCTTACAGACTAAGACATTTACATTTTTGTAGGTGGGTAAATTAAAGAAAGAAAAAAAAAAATTATTAATCGTAAATAACTAGGATAAGATATTGACTTTATATCGTTTATATATTTTTAAGAATTATGGATTTAAAAGTTTCTCTGGTGCAAACCATATAAAAATCTACTCCAGAGCATAATAAATTACTTTCTCTGATGCAACGGGAGATGGGCTCATTACGACCGTAATTACTGCGATGAAACTGCTCATAAATTACAAACCGTTCTCGTGTTACTCTTACAGGCGCATTTCCCTCATTTATTAAAGCTGCTAGCGTAGGACATTTAATGTGATTAGTAATAATATCTCTGATAAACATAATCGAAAAGTATTTACGGCGAGTTTCCAACGATTTCATTCCAAATAGAAGACATCTGGTTTCATAAGAAGGTGTTACTATTCTCCAATTTAACTTATAAAAAGCATACCGTGTGAAATTTCTCTGAACCCTTTCAATTCTTTCAGATGAGTTAGCATAGTAAGGATTCCAGACTGTACAGCAATACTCAAGTGTGGATCTAATCAGAGAATTAAAAAGTGATAGTAAAGTGTAGGAATGAGTAAACTCTTTGGTATTTCTTTTTATAAAACCTAGCATTTGATAGGCTTTATTGATCATGAAATCATAGTGGGGAAGGAAAGAAAGACTAACGTCTAGGATAACTCCTAAGTCTTTTTTTTTATTTACTCTCTCAAGATTCATGTTATTAATATCGTAGTCAAAAATAATTGGATTAAGAATCCTGAAACATGAAAGGATTTGGCATTTTGTGACATTTAAGTACAGATAGTTTTCCTTGCACCAATTAACCAATCTCCCTAAGTCTTCCAACAGAAGATTACAGTCCGATAAACAGGTAATCCTACGGTAATCTTGAGATCGTCTGCGAAAAGGAGACAGTGAGAATATTTAAAAATAGCGGGAATATCATTCAAAAATATGAGAAAAAGTAATGGTCCTAAATGGCTCCCTTGTGGAACACCCGATGGGACATCAATATCATCGGAATAATGGTTTTAAATTTTAATAATTTGTACTCTTCCAGTTAAGTAAGACTTCAGCCATTCTAGAAGATACGAATTTATACCAAATGCAAATAATTTCGTAAAAATAATATCAGTTTGTGAGCTTTTTTCCATATTATTAATTATAGCATTTACCATTATGGTTAAGTTTGTTGCAGTAGATTTACCTACTACAAAACCATGCTGGAAAATTGATATTTTTTCTTGGATTAAAGAAGAAATTCTGTTATAAACAATTTTTTCAAATAATTTCGGTATAGCGGATAGTTTACAGATCGGTCTATAGTTTGTGACTTCCTGCTTTGATCCAGATTTAAAAATCGGAGACAAAAACGAGATTTTCCACGTTTTCAAAAATAGACCTTTAGCTAACGACAAGTTAAAAATTTGTGTAAGCGGTTGAGCCAATGAAATTGCGCATTTCCTTAGAAGAATAGGCGGAATATTGTCTGGACCTTCACTTTTATTTATATCTAGTTTAAGTAATGCCTCTTCTATCTCCGCTTGGCATAAAACAATTGAACCGATGTCAACGCAATTATTTAAATGTGATGGAGGTTCAAAATTTGAAATAGTTTCGGAAGAATAAACTGACTGAAAATATTTGGTAAATAATTTGCAAATTACAGGAACTTCACTAGTAATTGTGTCTAGATATTTCATACAGGTAGGAAGCCCGAACGATTTACGTTTGGTATTTAAAAAAGTCCAAAAACGTTTGCTGTTGCTTTTGAGATCGATTTCTATTGAAAGAATATAGTTGCGGTACAAAAATTTATTTAAAAACTCAAATTTACGCTGACAATCAAAATATTTTTTGCGTAGTACAAGATTTTCTTTTGAATTATTGAATAGTTTGTAAGCTTTGTTCTTCTGATTTTTGAGATTAGTAAGTCTTCTATTATACCAGGCAGGATTGGAATTAGATTTTAAAAATTTTTTCGGTACATATTTCTCGACTGCACTAGTTAAAATACTCGTAAAAATAGCATAATTGTTATCTAAATCAGAATCATTAAGTAAATTAAGCCACGAAAACGATAACAAATACTCAACCATTGCAGCAAAGTTTCCTTTTTTGTAATCATAAATAATTGTGTTATTTACATTTTCATTTTTTAAATAACTATAAAATATAAGTTCACCTTCAATTGCAACGTGGTGAATTGAATTTTCTATGAGAGGAAAAAGAGACTTTTCAACATAAATAAAATATTCCTTGTCCACAAACATAAGGTCTAGAATACGGTTAAGTTTATTTAAATGATAGTTTATTTGAATAAGATCATATTGGCTTAGAAAATCAATAACATTCGTTTCAATTTCATTTGTTACATTAAACGGAATTAAATACTTATCATCTAAGTCTATACTCCATTTTATATTTCCAATGTTAAAGTCACCGGCAAAAATAACATGCTGTAAATCTAAATTATCCAAAATATTTTAAGAATTTAGTAAGTGTAAATTATAAATCTCTAAAGTACTCTTAGGAGGTATATAACTTGCTATAACATTCAATTCAGATTCACCTATTTTAATACAAACAATAAGCTGATCTATATCATGGTCAGGAGAGGTAGATTTTGATTTAAGTTCAATTTCTTTGCACGGGAAAACTGTCCGTACTGCAATAAGCACTCCACCACCCCTTTCCATTCCTGTCGTAAAATTACATCTATCCTTTCGGAAAACAGTATACACATTTGAAAAAATTTCAGATGTTAAATGATTTTCAGATAACCAAGTTTCGGTAAAAATAATAATATCATAAAAACAAGCAGATAAGGATAATTATATAGAATCTAATCTAGTTCTTAACCCACCTACGTTCTGATAATAAAATGAGAATTTATTTTTTCCATTATTTGAAAAATTTAGAGATGAGTGTAAAGATGATGATGATTCTCCTGCAGGCACAGTAACAAAAGCATCTTCAATATTATTGATTATGTTACTTCGAGAGGCGAGAGTTTGCCATTTTTTGGGTAGTTAATAAACTGTTTAACTTGGACAGAAAACGGCCATAAAGACTCGTCATTTAAAATGGTATTTAGTAAGGTTGAAGGAACACTAAGTTTAAAGTTAACATACTTTACTTCTGATTCAGGTAAACCTTTCTTAACTAATTTGAAACACTTTAAAAGGTTTGTAGGGATGTTAGCTTTAGTTGACACATAGTTAATAATATCTTCACATTTAGTTTGTTTGTCGAATTTTGAAATATGTAGCCACTTGGACTTCACAACAATATTCAGAGAAGAGAACATATCTGAACCAACAATAGAACTAGATTTATTTTTGTTTGATTTATTTTTAGGAACTTTATGCCAGTCCTGGTTTTTATTTATAACACTACTGCTTTTTTGTCCATATACATTCACCTCATTATTACTTTTTATAGTTTCATTACTATTGAAAGCTTCAGTTTGTGGTATCTCAGTGAGATGGACCGGCAGTGCAGCATCAAGAGTAGATTGAGATGACGATGATTTCCTTTCCGCAGTGTTGCTATCAGTTATCGCAGATGATATCGATGTCGGCATGGGGAGTTGATAGTTCACCATTACTCATTGCCTCGTCTAAACCAGTAGACGAAAAAAGAGTATTGTTTATGTCAACTGCGTCGAGATTCAATGGAGCGGTGGTGACAGCAGTAACACTCTCAGAGTCTTTGATTGTTTGATCTGTATGAGAATGTTCTACTGCATTTGGGGTTTGTGGTAAAATAGGAGGGATGGGGGGGATATTATCTTTCAATATTTCACGATGACTTGCATTATCATCATTTGGTGATATATGAACAGAGGGTGGGGCGAGAATGGTGTCTTTTGTATTGGCAGTTAGGATTTTTGCGGTATCGTTGGCTGGAGGATGAACTGAAGGGGAGGTGGGAATCTCGTCTGTTTGTTGGTCGATTGGGTCTATGTTGGCATTCACTGCGAACGCAGGTGTATTGTCCATATGATTTGTCTTAGGTGTTTGCGGCGGGGGTTTCCCAGATGGGGAGAAAGGGATTTTTTGAGATGATTTCGCAAAACGATTTATACTGCTTTGTAAAACCAATGATGAATTTTTGTTGGTGCTTAGCGGAATTTTTTGTTTAGATTTTTTCGATGATGATTTCAAAGGTTCATTGACTTTATCCAATCTTTGCGTAGGAGTTGATGGGCGCACATTTCGATTAATATTAAAAATATTATTTTCATGATTTAACAGTTCATTGTTAGTATTTAGTATGAGATGGGGAAAATCGGATTTTATATCAGAGCAAATATTATCTAGCACATTCACAGTGTGATTTAATTTGTTTAGACAGACTGAAATGGGCTTAGAAATGCACTGATCACAATGATAGAAAATTTTTTTATTTGATTTTATAATCGATAGATCTGATTGTTTAAATTAAGCACAGTTTATATGAGTAAGAGCATTGCAAATACCACACTTAATGGAAATATCCATTGGTACTAAGAGTTTGCACTTAACACAATTATTGTTCATAGTGATAAAGGTAATAAGATAATTTAAAGAGCGACTGACACTAATGAAAGTTGAACTTCGAATGAATGAGGTACCCAAGTAGCCACTAAATTAAGCTTTTTCAGCATGTACCTGTAAAGGATTGGGTACACGTTTTTCCTTGCGTCCCACCACAGTAAAGGATCTCCAGACCTGTTTAGCAGGGGTTCATTTAAATATTGGTTGAGCTCTACGATGCCAGCAGCTGTTGTGTTTTATGGAACTAGGCTTTCTATCTCAGAAACACACCCCAAAAACGTCTTCTTTTATTTTGAGCTGCTGATAAAGTTGATGGGAGTACTTCTTCCACAACAGAAGAAGAGGCAGTTCAAGTTGGCTGTGTTGTCTGAGCCAGAGACGCAACTTTATGCTTAAGGCTGTCAAAAAATGATGACAGATCAGTTGATAATATGAGCAAAAATTTACCACCTGCAAGTAGTTCTGTTGCTGATGGTGTTTTTGAGGTGGGTGCTTTGAGGGGTTTGGACGATGGTGTTGCTGGAGTGGCTAATGTTGATGATGATGTTGGTGTTGCCGTTTCTTCTGCTTTTGTGGCTGCTGCTGTTGATTTTGTTGCTTATGGGTTATGATGTACTTTTTTTTTTCTTTATTTTTTTTACTTAACAATTCTACTGTAATTAGAGCATTTGTAAGTTGTAATTATTTTTAATATTATTTTCATTTTAAAATAGAATTTTGAAATGGAGCCTTATGCAATTATTGAAATGTCCATATTTTTTAAATCCCATGAAAAAATTGTTAATCATAATTTATCATATTTAAATAATTTTAACTTAATTTTTTTTCCAATTATTACTTTATGTACATTAATTTTTATTTTTTTACTTTTTATATCTTTCTGGTGGTGCAAATGTTTTCCTCTTATTTGTAGTTGATGGTGGTAGTTGCTTATTATCTCCGTTGGCATGGATGTGCTGTGTGGTGCTAAGAATAATCTTGGGCTAAGAATTTGTTGTCTTAATGCTGAAAGTATCAGGGCAAAATATACTGTTTTATATCAGATGCTTAGTACCTCTATGTTGGATGTTGTTATGGTTTCGGAATCGTGGTTGAACTCTTGTATCTCGGATGCACTTGTTTCATTACCTGGTTTTAATATTTTCAGGAGTGATAGGAAAGATAGGGTTGGGGGTGGTGCTTGTATGTACATACGTGAAAATTTGCTTGTGAATACAGTTTTTAATTCAGTTGAAAGAAATATTGACTTCATTTGTGTTGAAGTAAGGAATTCTGTTCAAAAATTATTATTTGTTGCTATTTATTGCCCGCCTAATATGTTCAAAGAGGAAAACCTATTGGAACTTGAAAAAAATTTACTGAGATTTAGTCCAAAGTACAATAATATATTGATTGGAGGTGATTTCAACGTTAATTTCTTAATCAATAATAGTTCTTCACGACTTTTAAATCACTTCTGTGATAAAATGGGTTTTTCAGTGGTAAACAATAGGTGGCCAACTTGTTTCAAGTCAAACGTGAATCCGTCTCTTCTGGATATGTTTTTGACGAGCTCTAGACAAAGAAAAGATTCTAAGAAGGTTATGACCAAATAAGACCAACTTCTGAGTTTATTCATGATTTCATTTTCTGCTCTTTTCAATTCAATTTAGATAGAACTTATCTCAGAAGAACGTTCAGTTATAGGTCCTATAGAAATTTTAGCTATGATAATGTGATGACTAACTTTAATAGCTCAGAATGGGATGAGATCTTCTTCACACCGGATATTAATCAGAAAGTATCTTTGCTTAATAGCCTGGTATTGGGTTTGTATGATTTCTATGTTCCATTATTTACTAAAGAACAGAGGTTAAATAGAAGCCCGTGGTTTGCTCGCAATATTATATTTCTTATACGAGAAAGAGAACGCTTTTTTCGAAGATTTAAGAGTAACCAAACAGAATTTAACAAAAGGCAGAATATTTATTCTCGAAACAAAGTCAATTCTACTATTCGTAATTCTAAACGTTCATATTTGGCACAGATACTTGATCCATCACTTAGCTCCAGAGAACTTTGGAGCAATTTGAAAAAAATTGGAGTAACAGAAGACAAAAGCAAGAACAAGTGTCCCTTTCGCCCTGAAGTGATGGTTGATGCTCTGATTCCCTCCTACTCTAGTTCAGAAACTCCCCAAAGTATTTTTGATATGCCTGAAAATGAAAATTCCTTTGGTTTTGTATGTATCGGTGTTTCTGAGATTTTAAATTCAATCAAATCTGTTAAATCTAATGCGATTGGTCCTGATGATATTCCACCAAAATTTTTAAGGCTTATTTTTCCGCTTATAATGAACTATTTGCTTTATATATTTAACTATTGTTTATATAGTGGTGAATTTCCGGAGGAGTGGAAAAATTCAAGCATAATACCTGTACCCAAAAAAGCTAACCCCTCAATGCCCTCTGAGTTCCGGCCTATTAGCATTTTATCTTTTCTAGGAAAGTTACTTGAAAAAGTAATGTATGATCAAATGCAGTCTTACCTTAATGAACACCGCTTACTATCTGAATGGCAATGTGGGTTCCGCAGCTTACACAGTTGTGAATCTGCAAGTGTTAAAGTTACAACTGATATCCGCTTTGCACTTGACTCTGACAAGTTTGCAGTCATGGTTCTTTTGGATTTTTCTAAGGCCTTCGATTGTATTGATCACTCTATTCTTATTTCTAAACTCAAATCAAAGTTCAATTTTTCAAATTTATCTCTTAAGCTATTGCGCAACTATTTAGTAAACAGAGTTCAGCGTATTAAAACTGAGGTTGGTACCTCGAATTCCTTTACCTCCAATGTTGGAATTCCTCAGGGTTCGGTGCTTGGTCCATTGCTGTTTTCATTATTTATAAATGACCTTCCAGATTGCCTTTACAACAGTCAGGTACATTTGTATGCTGATGATGTGATACTTTACATTTTTCGTCCTATTGGTCTAACTGAAGACTGTATTGCTAGATTAAATGATGATCTTAACCGAATCTTTATGTGGTCTAATGATAATCATATGACCCTGAATCCATCCAAGTCTGTTGCTATGCTATGTGCTAGAGATGAGGTTAACCCTGTTGATTTTCCCTCGGTCATTCTTAATAACGAAATCATCAAGTATGTTAAAGACGTCACTTATTTGGGTTACAAAATAAGCAGTAACATGAGTTGTTGTAAAGCTATTTCTGATACGATAAGGAAAATTTACTATGGACTACGGAGTTTGAGATCTTCATCGGACTTCTTGTCGCCCAGTATGAAGAAACATCTCGTTAAGTCATTAATAATGCCCTATTTTACTTATAACTTGAGTGTTTATCCAGCTTTAGATTTCCATTTGGAAATTTGTTCCTTTAAGAAGTTGCATATATTCCCACTTGTATGGCGCTCTCCGAACTCAATGCAACCAAGCAGGTTGGAGCAGAGTTTTGCATTTTTAACATCAATATAGTGCGCTGTGACTGCAATGAAGCTCAAGTTGTTGATTGACGTCCATGCATCCGTCGTGAGGCATATTGCAGGCACGTTTTCAAGTTTTAAATGCACTTCTTCTTCCAATTTTAAACAAAGCTGGGGTAGTAGCTTCTCGGACAATGTCTTTCGTGTTGGCAACCTGTATGAAGGGCACAACAGAGCCACGAATTTGCCGAATTCCTGTTTCTCTACTAAACGAAGCGGATGATATTCCTTCGCTATCATCGTTATCAGTTGGTTTTCTATTTTCGCTTTTTTTTGTTGGGAAAGAGGTCTTGTGCTCTCAGCAAACGCATATATTTTTTGCTGTACTTGACGAGGGTTCGATGTTTGTGGCTCAGGCACATTTACAGCAGGTGTGTCATTGAGCATGACTTCGGTTTCTGATGGTGGTGGACGTGGATCATTTTCATTTGGTGGTGGTGCTAGTATTGCCTGGCGCTCTGCAGGACTTAATGAGATTCCAGTGTGCCTTCTTTTCAAGTGCATACTCAAATTGCCCAAACTCCCAGAAGTAAATGCAATAATTTGGCTGCAATATTTGCATTTTGATTTCTGCGAATCAACTTCTGCGAAATGGTCCAAAGGATGCTAGTTTTTCATTTGCGCGAAGCCATTGCATACAGAATATTTGTTTCAAGGCTAAAAATTCGTAAGATATTGGAATTTTATTTTTCATATCTGCATAATAATGGTTTGACACAGATACACTTCGTTATATTCAAATAAAAAAAAAACATGATTGAAAACTGCCTAATGACAATTAATCATGTAACAACAAATCAAAATTAAAATTCAATTCAAAATCTGTTTCAAACCAAAGTATAATGTCGTTTTCAATTGGTCACTCCGAAGGCCTTCCAACGGAAACCTGACTTGATTTTGTAGGGATGTGATTGTTCACCAATGCATACACAATCTCTTCATACGACTGTTCTTCTGGGCAAACTGCAGTTTTTATTTTGTTTTTGTTCGTGCGCAAAAAGTTGATAAAAAGTTATTGAACATTAAAAAAAAAAAAAAAAAATATCATTGAATTGTTGAAAGGCGAATTATTTGTGCCTTTTTTCGCTTTACACATACAACTAAACATGGATGTTTTGCATGTTCATTTGGATTCAAAATGCACTCCCCTTCGTAGTGAAACCAATTGAAAACGACATAAAAAACCGTTCTGAGTTTAAAAAAACAAAATTACATACTTACCTACCAATAATCCACCTGAATATCCCGAAATTGCAAATCAAATGACAATAATTCACATTCACAACAGCAAAACAACTAAAAAAAACATTTCAACAGTTGAACGGAAGAAAAAATCATAAAAAATAAAATTACCAATTATCTACCTGAACACGATTCCAAAATTTCAGTTCAATTTACAACAGCAAAACAACTAAAAAATCATGCCAATCAACAGATGCAAAGAAAATAAAATTTCAAAAAACAAAATTACCAGTCATCCACTTGAATACGATTCCGTAATTTCAATTCACATTTATCTACAACCCACTCAGAAAAATAAAAACATTCGAACTTTCACAAAAAAAAAAATCCAAACTGTAAATTATCTGAATCTGAATCTGATACCTACCAAAGAAAGAACAAAAGTGCGAATGCAAGCAATTAGGTTACGGAATCCGAGTATTCTTATTGGAAAGGTATATTTTCTAACCGAACGTGTTTCCTTTCTTAATAAGAGAGAATGGAAATATAATGACAACAAAAGACATGGAACTATTTAAGGAACACAGTACACATATTAAAGGTAATATCATTAGCGTTTTCATTTTTGTTCAGTTCTGCGCATCTGTCAAAATTGAGGTATTATGGTGGTAAAATGGCGGATCCAGTGTCCCTTTACTTGTCTAATTTCAATATTTTGTTGTTGTTTCTAATGATGCGTGCTGAGTTCCTGTGGGCACTGGAACAGCCATTTTTAATTTTTTGACACTTCTAACTTTGACAACCTGCGCAAGATAATACCTTTGATTTGTGTACTGTGCTATGAGCATGATAAAGAGATCGCATCGAAACGATTTACATTCGGCCGAACATGAAGGAACTACAACAAATGCACTATACTCCATACCTAGTAATAAGAGTGGAACTACGAAGAAATGTTATAGGCAATGTGCTTGAAGAAGATATGGAACTAAGGGAGGAACTATTTGCATGATGAGAGGTCGGACCGATTAACGTATATCTCGTTCCCTTCCTGTTTGTATCTGCTATACTCTATATGCTGTCTTTCCAATCGGTGCGTACTCATGTAGGTAGAGGGCCAGTCAACAAGACAATACAAACACACACAATATTTGCCTGTAGTTGTGGTTTTTTGTGTGATACTCAACTCAACTCGTTCTCATTCTTGTGTAGTTGGCTTTGGCTGGGCATTTCATTTCGCAAGATATGCGTGTGTGTATTTCAATTTGTAACTAATCAGAGACACATGTCGCTTTCGTCTTGTTTTGTGTCTACGTAGTCGGAACTATGGACATGTTTAAATTCAGTTTGTGGAACGAGTGGAAATGTATTCGAGAAAGGACATAGTTCCTGGAACTATTTAGGTCCGGAACTACACAACTCTTTGGTAGTTTTTGTCCATGACTATATACCTACTCATTATGTGCTCGTTCATTATTGTTTATCTCAAAGCTAAGACCCACCCCAAACGCTATTTTTTCGCATTCGTCTTCAAAATATTAAAAAAAAAAAAGCATTCATCTCTGCATTTTGTCATTGTATATACTGACAAATATGCCCTTTACTTTCGCATGTTCAATCATGATCTTTGCTAAAACCCACAATACATACACATAAAATGTTGCTTGGTATAGTATTGTTGTTGTCTGCCTCGATCCCAAATGCAGCTGGCCGTCCGAGAAATTTCATTCTCGCGCCATTGAAGAATAACTGTTCCTTTTTTTTCTATTTTCCACGAAGACGTTGGTCGGTCCACAAATTTGTTGTTGTTATGTCTCACTATCCCAAGTTTTGCTCGCCGTCCGAGAAATCTCATACTCGCGCCATTCAAGAATTACCGTACCTTTTTTTGTTTCGATGAAGACTTTGTTCGGTCCATATATTTTTGTTCTCGGTTGTGCTCGGTCCCAAATTCTGCTGGCGGTGCAAGAAATTTCATTTTAGCGCCATCGCGTCGAAGGATAACCTTTTTTTTGTTTTCGTTTCAATGACTTTGGTCGGTCCACTGATTTTTTGTTGTTATCCTATGTCCCTTATGCAGCTGGCCATCCGATGAAATTGTATTCTAGCGCCATTAGAGAATAACCATTCCTTTTTTCTTGTTTCGATGAAGACGTTGCTCGGTCCACAGATTTTTTGTTGTTATGTGGATCGGTCCATAATTCTACTGGCGGTCCGAAAAATTTCATTCTCGCGCCGTCGGAGGTTAACCTTTGTATTGTTTTTGTTTCAATGAAGACGTTGGTCGGTCCACAGATTTTTTGTTGTTATGTGCCTCAGTCCCTTATGCAGCTGGTCGTCCGATGAACTTGTATTCTCGCGCCGTTAGAGAATAACCGTTCCTTTTTTCTTGTTTCGATGAAGACGTTGCTCGGTCCACAGATTTGTTGTTGTATGTGGCTCGGTCCATAATTCTGCTGGTGGTCCGAGAGATTTCATTTTCGCGCCGTCGGAGGATAAAAGCTTTGTTTTGTTTTTGTTTCAATGACGACGTTGGTCGGTCCACAGATTTTTTGTTGTTATGTGGCTCGGTCCATAATTCTGCTGGCGGTCCGAGAAATTTCATTTTCGCGCCATCGGAGGATAACCTTTGTTTTGTTTTTGTTTCAATAACGACATTGGTCGGTCCATAGATTTTTTGTTGTTATGTGCCTCAGTCCCTCATGCAGCTGGCCGTCCGTTGAAATTGTATTCTCGCGCCATTAGAGAATAACCATTCCTTTTTCTTGTTTCGATGAAGAAGTTGCTCGGTCCACAGATTTGTTGTTGTTATGTGGCTCGGTCCATAATTCTGCTGGCGGTCGGAGAAATGTCATTCTCGCGCCGTCGGAGGATAACCTTTGGTTTGTTTTTGTTTCAATCACGACCGACGTTGGCCGGGCCACCGATTTTTGTATCTTATAATTAATAATTAAATTCTGCGATCCGTGAAATTTGATTCTCGCGCCATTGGAGGACAACCCTTCCTTTTTGTTTTGGTTTTGATGAACCGCAGGTCGGTCCACAGATTTTTTGCGGATATGTTCGTCAGTTCCAAATGCAGCTGGCCGTCCAATGAAATTGAAACCCTTACTTTTTGCTACTGACCCTTACTTTTGCTATTGACTTTGGTCAGTCTAAAATTGTTCTTGTTACTGGTGCATTGATCCCAAATGCAGGTGGGCGCTTGCATTACGCCATTGAAAGCAACGTTCATTTCTTTCGCTTTGCCGAATCATTTCGATTGGTGAGGTCTACTTGCTGTGCTGTAGCATGGTCTCTTTTACAGCAGGCCGTCCAATGAAATATTTTGGAGGATATACAAATTCTCAAAATAAGAAATATATTCTCGTGCCATAAGAGATTACCCTTGACTTTGTTTGTTTCTATCTTCATTCTTTGTCGGTTTATACTTTTGTAATAAGTATATGTTTAAATTCAAAACGACACCTTTCAATGTTTAATTAAGACTCGCTGTCTTGGTATCAAACAACCGATCGAGAACCCAAGCACAGCCATCGGAAATCGACACGCGTTGACCATTCAGCACAACTCAATTGCTGATGATATTGCACCTTGATTGACCCAAATCAATATCCGAAAGGTGATACCTTACGGATACAATATAATGCAATAAAAGTGCAACCCGAACAATTGAAAGTGCATTAAGTTCAACGCACTACGACTTCCTGAGATAGGAGTACAACATCCCTCCCTACCCGGGAGAACTCGTGAACGATCAGCTGGGTGACACTCGACAAGATCGAACAATATTTTATTACTATAATTTTGTCTTAAAATATTTACGAATTTAAATATACATAACTAAATGTTTTTTTTTCATATATATAATTATTGACTAAATAAAGGGTTTTTTTTGTAATTTGATATACTAAACTCGGGCAAACGTTACTCCTCTTGTGGAATTCCTCGTTGAAGCTTCTCGTACCGGAAAGTCGTCCATCTCGACGGCATCTATCTTGACGGCATCGGTTTTGTGTGGGACTACGTTTGTTATAGTGATTTGATTTGGGTTGGTGGTGGCGCTTGTATTCCAATCTCTGGAACAGTACCATTTTAATAACACAACTGCTATTACAAGCGTGATGACTGATACGAATGAGTACCGATGGATATCAACTTCCAATTGCTTACTGATCAAATTTTTTCTGTTAAGAACCGCTTCTAATTTTAGATCTTCCAACGACTCTGCCAGACTAGCGATCATATCGCTGTGACTGCCTAATGATAATATTGGTCGCTTTGAAAATGTCCTCATTGTGAGATTTCCATATTTTCTTCGTAGCACTTCAACTAAATCAGAATGGTTTGCTTTCGGTTGATGGATCTTAAAGTTTGAACTCCAAACCTGCTCGTACGGTATTTTCATTTCTTTCGTACTTATTTCGCAAGGCTTTAAAATGTGGAGAATACCAAATCCGTTAAGTTCCGGAGCATATAATTCTCCCTCACAATTGAAGTTAATGGCAAGTGGTTGTTTCATATTGAAAAGCCACTGATTTTTAGTTGACATCTTCGTGATTACCCCTTTTGTAGATGGTGAGGCGACGTAGTTACAGTTCACCTGTGACGTAGCAGAGTGTTGTAAAAGCTCTACTAGGCACTCGGAGCTTCCACTGGTATGTATGGGCTTTTGGTGTCTACATACCTTTATCGTAATTGAAGAGTTGAACATGACATCGGAACATTGCATCAATTCTGTATGGGACATGCTCACGAATAGAGCATGATTGTCTGCTTCTGCGATAAATTCATTCTTTATGTCTAAAACCAGGTCCCAATGCTGATCGAGTTTCCTACGTACTGGGTATATTTTATAAACAGAGAACATTGTTGCTTCTGGTAGTGGCACAGTGATTTTTAGAATTAATGACTCTCCTTGGGCAAAAGACAACACTTTGACTGCTTGGTACAATGCTGCTGAACTTAGGTTAACTCCTTTGTATTTAGAACTCTTCAGCACTGATGTTATATTTTCTGCGTCCAATATGAAGGGATGAAGCTTATTTTGGTACAAATCATTGAAAATAGATAGCTCAGTTGTTTGACGGTTTTGAACTTCAAGTAGTTTCGATGTTACTAATGAGATAAGTTCGTTTATCTCCCCTTTCAGCTTCATTGCAGCAATTTCTTTGATGGTTGCAGATGCAAAATTTTGGAAATCCGTGGTGATGTTGTCGAGGCTACTCCCAATTTTTTCCACCTGCATTTCCAATGAATACTGCATTTCCAATGCCTTCAAATAGTGCCGGAGTTATAGGTAGGTCTTCAATTCGGTATGGAGTTAATGCCGTAGTTTCGTAGACTATGTTTGCCACGAGGAAAATAGAACTTAATTTCATAAATATTGCTAACATTATCTTTTTTTTTTTTAATAATTTCTCTTTTAGTTTAGTTATTTCTCTTTTTATTTTCTTTGGTTATTACCCATAGATATCTTATACGATAGAGAAGTTTATTTTTTTTTGTTTCTCTTTTTTTTTTTTTTTTTTTTTTGTGAAACTTAATATTTTTTTTTTATAGTAAAAATTCTCTAGCTGGGAGTGTTTTTTTTCTCTATTTTTTTTTTTAATATAATAAAGTATTAAATAGAATTTATATAATATAATATTTTTTTTATAGTAAAATTCTCTAGCTGAGAGTGTTTTTTTTTTCTCTTTTTTTTTAATATAATGAAGTATTAAATAGAATTTATATAATATAATTATTTTTTTTATAGTAAAATTCTCTACCTGGGAGTGTTTTGCTCCCTTTTTTTTAATATAATGAAGTATTAAATAGAATTTATATAATATAATAAATTTTTTTTTATAGTAAAATTCTCTAGCTGAGTGTGTTTTTTTTTTCTATTTTTTTTTTTTTTAATATAATGAAGTATTAAATAGAATTTATATAATATAATAATTTTTTTTATAATAAAATTCTCTAGCTGAGTGTGTTTTTTTTTTTCTATTTTTTTTTTTTTAATATCTAAGGAATAGGAAAAAGGATTATTTGTTTCGGGCAGCCAATAATCTAAAAAGAAAAAGAAAATTAATTATTTGGAATTTAATCATTGTGGTAAGCCTTAAGCTGGTTGTTGTGTACTCTTTTGATTTTCCTACCTATTCGAATATTTGTATTTACAGAATCATTCACTGAGACCACCTCGTAGGGACCCAACCAAATAGGCGAAAATTTATTTTTCCTAGTAGGGTTTTTAAGCATGACTTTTTTTCCAACCGCAAACAAGATAGGGTTTGTCTGACGATCGTATTGTTGTTTTGATTTTAGTTTCGGCAACTCCAAATTCTTTCTGGCAAGTTCGTGCGTTGTCTGTAGTTGATGTTTCAGTAGTTTCGGATAATCTTCATAATTATACAGAGGTGTAGGTGTTCCTTTTAAATTTGTTGGCATTTGGAAATCAAAACCATACAAACTCTTCGTCGGTGTCAGTTTAGTGGCTGTATGCACGGTGTTATTGTGGACATGCATCGCTTGTCTCAACCATTGGTCCCAGCACCGGTCATCATTGTCAACGAAACTCCTTAGATATTCCGCTAAGGGTCTGTGACTGCGTTCAAGTGAACCGTTGGCTTGTGGATGATAGGCGGTAATGTGAACTTTTTTAACTCCTAGAAGCTTGCACGTTTCGGAAAAAAGTTTCGAAGTAAAATTAGTTCCATTATCTGTGACGAGCAATTTTGGAATGCAGAACCTTGCAACAATTTCCTCGTAAAAGGCTCTTGCTACCGTACATGCTTCAGCATCCGGAATTGCCACACATGTCATATACTTTGTCAGGTCGTCCTGTAATGTTAAAATATACCTGTTACCGGAATAAGTCAGGGGAAGAACACCGACCATATCCATGTATACCTTTTCGAATGGTAGGTATGGGGTATCTGTCAATATCATTGGCATTCTGGTCAACTTGCCCGATTTATTTTTTTGGCATTTGTCACAGTTCCTGATGTAATTTGCAATATCCTTGTGCATATTTTTCCATCTAAACTGACGACGAATCCGTGCATACGTCTTCGCCATTCCCTGATGGCCCCCAAGTGCGGAGTTGTGGAAATCGCAAAGAACTGTTTGTATATCTTCTGGATTTTCTAAAACCTGAAAGTCATTTCTATTTGCCTGCTTGTTATTATTTTGTTGCATCATATTCTCTTTAATATTCAAATTTTCTTTAGCTTGTTTAATCTTACTTCTTGTCTGTACAATTTTTATATCATCATTTTCTTTTTGAATCCTGCTTAACGCATCTAGTTTGCAGTTGGTTTTACCAGGTTTATATATGATTTTATAATCGTATTCAGACAACTTGTGATGGAATCGAATAAGTCTTGAGGTTGGATCCTTAACATTGAATACTCCTATGAGAGGACGGTAGTCTGTGAATACTGTAAATGATCGACCTAGAAGATATGTTCGAAAGTGCTTGCACGCCCAAACTATGGCAAGCAATTCCTTTTCTATAGTCGAATAGTTTTTCTCAGATTTATTAAGCGAGCGGCTAGCATAAGCAATAGGCTTATCTTCACCCATATTACCTTGGGACAAAACGGCTCCCAGAGCTTCGTTGCTTGCATCGGTTGTGACGATAAATGGTTGCGTGAAATCTGGATAGATAAGAACAGGTGGTGAGGAAATCGCTTCCTTAAGGAACTTAAATGATTTTTCACAGTCTGGGGACCATTGGAAACTATTTTCTTTTCTCAAAAGCTTTGTTATAGGGGCAGCTATTTTAGAAAATTGTGGTATAAATTTTCTATAGTAATTCGTAAGTCCCAGAAATGATTGCACCTGTTTTATTGTTGTCGGTCTAGGAAAATCCGAGACACATTGGGTTTTAGCTGGGTCGGGTGAAGCTCCAGCTTCAGAGCATATGTGTCCCAAATATGTAACTTCACGACGTAGAAAGTTGCATTTCTCAGTATTTAATTTCAGATTATGATGTCTAAGCTTACCTAAAACTTTAGAAAGTTTTTCGTTGTGTTGTTGCAGATTTTTACCATAGATTACAATATCGTCCAGATATACGAAGCAATCAATACCATGCAACCCAGTCAGGATGTGATTCATTATCCTTTGAAATGTCACCGGAGCACCGGTTAGACCAAAGGGCATTCTATTGAATTCATAATGCCCTGTGCTGGTACTAAACGCAGTTTTCGGTCTATCGACTGGATCGATCAACACCTGATGGTAACCACTTGCCAAATCCAAGGTAGTAAAAAATTGGCAGTGTCCTAACTGGTCAAGTATTTCTTCGATTCTCGGTAAAGGAAATGCATCTTTTATTGTAACTTCATTTAGTTTTCTAAAATCTACAACAACCCTCGACCGTTTTTTACCTTCGACCGATTTTTTGGGCACAATAAGCAATGGTGAATTCCAAGGAGATTTACTTTCTGAAATTATATCTTGGTCAAGCATTTCTTGTACTTGCCTTTCAATTTCCTTTTTATGAACCTGAGGGGTTCTGTATTGCTTAGTGTTTATCGGTGCTTGGTCAGATTTGGTGGGTATGTTGTGCGTTAATACGGGTGTATAGA
The DNA here is from genome assembly GCA_929447395.1 of Epistrophe grossulariae. Classification (NCBI taxonomy): domain Eukaryota; kingdom Metazoa; phylum Arthropoda; class Insecta; order Diptera; family Syrphidae; genus Epistrophe; species Epistrophe grossulariae. The sequence continues at coordinate 59,236,512 of OV839566.1, read as the reverse complement.
CTAATTGATCACCCTTTAGTAGAAAGACATCATGAAATTGAATGCATAACTCCTCTATAGATTTTTTATCCTCCTCGGTTAAGTTCTCATCTAATTTAATTGAGCTTAGAAGGCTAGTTGTCCGTTCTTTATTGGAGTTCTTTTCAAAATTTGTTAATATTTTCTCTCCCGAAGTGTTTTCAACAATTTTGTAATTTTTAAAATTTGAATAGGTAGGTATAAAAGTTTTATCCATGAAATAGTCCTCTGTAGTGCAGTTTAAAACAGGGACATGGACGTAACCGTTATTTGCCTTAACAATTGTGTTTCCCAAATAAATTCCACTGTGAACTTCCTGTGAATGAATCAGCAGTTCATTTGATTTCGAATTAGGAATTTCTATTTGCACAACTGTTCGTGTCCAAGCTCCAATCTTACACTTCACAAGGTTTAATGAAGAGGTGATATTATAACTCGATGGCAAACATATGAGAGGTAAATCAATTAAAACTTCCTTTTTCTCATCTAAAAATTGTATTCTTTTGGAAACTGCGTTGATGATTGTGTGATTCCAAAGGATATCACGACCTAGTATACCATCAGCTGGTACGTCATCTAGTCCATCGACAACATTCCATTTAGTCCAAAATTTTCTAGGGAAAAGCAAATTGGTCTTAATTGTACCCAAAGTTGTGTTTACACCACCAAAGACACCACCCAGTTGCTTTATTTCTCGGGTGTTTATACTGTTAGCATTTTTTAGCGAACTTCGTTTAAGTAAGCTCGAGTCTGCTCCTGTATCTACAAGTAGAAGTACCTTTCCGTACTTAGCTATTGAAGTAGGAAGTTCGACGAAGACATCGTTCTTACTAATGTTCTTAAATGCATACAATATTTTGGTTTTAATTTTCGGCATAGTAAACGGAGACAAATACTTACTAAAAACTTTAGAAGTACATTTTTTACATGTATATGCCAACAAGACAACAAATTTAGATAGCTTTTCGCGACATTTACTTACGATCAAACAAATATGCGTAATGAGTAACCAGTGATAAAACTGACCTGGGACAACTTTTGCCCCAGATACTCTTGGCCTTGATTTCCACTTCGTTTTACGAACCGACTTAAAAGTAAAGAAATTGGACTCTTTCGAGTCAACATTTTGTTTTCCTTTTTTCTTTTTTCGTTGTGTCTCGTTTAATAAATGCGCTGATGGCTTTCTTATGTTTTTTGTTGTAAAAGTTTCTTCGTATTCGATTTCTGATGTCATAGGCGGTGTTTGACTGTGCAGCTCTGATGACACAATTTTTTTATTTGAAGAGGAACTTTTAATTAATGTTTTATTTTCGGAAGGCAATTTTTGTGGGGCACAGTTTAATGATTCAAACTGGCCCCTGGACCGTTTCCCAAATTGTCCTTTAAATAATTTTTCTTGGAGAAACAATCGTCCTCCACATGCCCCATCCTAGGACACCACTTGCATTTGACTCTCGGCTTTTGTCTTGTTGTCTGGGTAACTCGTATTTGTGAGCGTTGACAACTGTTTTTACTATGCCTTTCTTTAGTGGGCTGCCTATTGCTGGAGTGGGGGGAGTCTTGAAAATGAGTGGTGAAATCTGGTGTAGGTGTTTGAAAATTTGACTGATTTTGTGAAATATAATGTGGAATGTGATGTGTTTGCAAAGGCAAATTAATTGTCGCCTGAGGTTGTTGTTGTTGGATTGGTGTATTTGGGTAGGTGGTTGTACCCGTACTAGAAAGTTGAGGCTGAGATATAGCAGATAACGATGGATATGCGTTGTTCAGGCTAGTGTTCAGTGGGGCTTGATAACTGGCAGGACTTTGGTACATAGAACTGCCATAATCCAATGGAAATGGTAGGTTTGCTGTCATTCCAACTCCCATGTAGCCCACTGCGTTTGGCTGGATAAGCAGATAAGTTTTTAGAGCTTCCTCCGCTATTTCATTTAGGTTGCTGCTTTTGCAGCCCAGCATAAACTGGCGAAGAGCTGGATCGAGCAGTCCTATTTTAAAGGAAGTTAAAACTGTGTTGGCCACTTCCTTTTTCAGACCAACCGACTCATCTGCCTTATACCTCGAGTCAATTATTTCGTGCGACGTAGCCTGCAATTTCGCTAGACGCCTCGCGAAAGCCTTTAAATCCTCCCCTAGCAGTTGGCGACATTGCTTTAACTCGTTCAACACGTTATCCAATGTTTTTGGCACTAAGTAATTGTCTTTAAATAGTTTTGCCAAATCTGCTATGGTTTTCAACGTGTTTGAACGAGTTAGCTCAAACGCATCACCCACTACCCGCGTTGAAATAAGAGACACTAAGATCTCTTCTTCCTCTGGCTTAACCATTCTTAAAGCCAAATCACAAGCATTTAAGAACTCATGAACTCTACGTGAGAGTTCATGATTCCTTTCCCCGGAAAAAATAGGAACCAACCTTGAAACAACTTTGCTTATGTTGTCAAGCGACATCTTGACCACAATTTTTTGATTGTTTTTTTCTGTTTGCGTTGAGCTAGATTTGTTGTTTGGCCTAACTACCTCTATTGCAGTGGTTTGAACTCCTGTGTTTACAAGAGTTCTAATCACAGATGTTTTTGGAGTAGAGGTATGTTGAGGGGTACAGAGCAACGGCAGTAAGTTTTTTGAAGAAACCGCTAAAGGTGATCTTAAACTTCGTTCTTTTAGATCTTTTTGATTTGACAAGGTTTTGTTTAGCTCGCTTGTCAAAAGGTCTTTTTCCTGATCAGCTTCTTCTGTCGTTCGCAGAAGACGTTTCTCAGCTTCTTTACGTAGGAAGTCACTTTTTTTGCGAGTTCTTCTGTCTCTCTTTTGTGGTTACAAATTAAATTCTGAACGGCCTTTACGTATTCCGTTAGAATCGCGTCTGTAGATTCAAGACGCGTAAATTTACCCCACTGAGAAGTGAATTGGTAGCTGACCAGGTTAAATACCTCTGGGTTTAAAATTTCTTTCAGCTCTGAAAGAAGAAATTCATTCAACGACTTTAACTGCCGTTTGCGTTCTTTTTTTTCTTTTTTAAAAAACTCTGTTTCCTCTATAAGTTCATTGATCTGGTCCTCAATTTGCTTTTTAGCCATCAATTTATCATCAACAAATATATAAAACTGATCTACCTAATACCTACAAATTAAAAAAATCAATGACAGTTCTAACCTACCTCAACTAAAATTGAATTAATCAAACGAAAACTTAACCTTGAAAAACCGCACACAAAAAAAAACAAAAAAGAAAACCCAACTAGGTACACTTTATACAATATAGGTAATATGTAGATACTTTTATATGTATACTCACCTGGCTTCGTTGGCGATGTTTTTCTTTTTTTTTTTTCTCCAAATCAATTTTGCACTGTTTTCTTCTTTTATTATTTTTTTTTTTTTTTTTTGAAACTTAAGCTGTATCTTTGAAACTTTTTATTCTTGTTTCAGATTATGTGTATTTTTGCTTTCGTTTTTATTTTGGTAGCTAACGAATAATAGAACAAAAATCGACACGATTCACGTAGTTTAAGATTAAATTAAACTCAACACAACATTCCGTTAAACTTGTCTTGTTAAATTTTTTTTTTCTTACTATTCACTTTTGTTCGCCTACCGGCTGCGCCAATGTAATAAGTATATGTTTAAATTCAAAACGACACCTTTCAATGTTTAATTAAGACTCGCTGTCTTGGTATCAAACAACCGATCGAGAACCCAAGCACAGCCATCGGAAATCGACACGCGTTGACCATTCAGCACAACTCAATTGCTGATGATATTGCACCTTGATTGACCCAAATCAATATCCGAAAGGTGATACCTTACGGATACAATATAATGCAATAAAAGTGCAACCCGAACAATTGAAAGTGCATTAAGTTCAACGCACTACGACTTCCTGAGATAGGAGTACAACACTTTATAGACTATGGTTTTTAAGGTGTATCCACCGCTGTCCCTAATGTCTGGTTAATTGAGAACGTTGCCTAAAATGGGTAACTTTTAAACCAATGTACGTTCGCAGGATGAAGCATTTGTCCCAATAGAGACAATGTTCAGTCCAAACGTAGATTCACCAGAGCATAACCAGAGCATAAAGGTGCACTTGCACTTGCGTTGCCTACAATAAGTAGCATTTAAATTCATATACATTCACAGGATGAAGCATTTGTCGAGTTAATGACAGTGTTCAGTCCAAACGTACATTCCAAAGAGCAGAACTAGAGCTAAACCAGAGCATAAACGTGCATTTGCACTTGCGTTTCCTACAATGGGTAACATTTAATCGAATATACGTTCGCAGGATGAAGCATTTGTCGAATCAATGACGATGTTCAGTCCCAACGTACATTCACCAAAGCATAACCCGAGCATAAAGGTGCATTTGCACTTGCGTTGCCTACAATGGGTAACATTTAAACGAATGTATGTTCGCAGGATGAAGCATTTGTCGAATCAATGACGATGTTCAGTCCAAACGTACATTCACCAGAGCATAATCAGAGCATAACCAGAGCATAAAGGTGCATTTGCACTTGCGTTGCCTAGAATGGGTAGTATTTATAAACATTTAAATTAATGTGCGTTGACAGGATGAAGCTTTTGTCCCGATAAAGGCGATGTTGAGTCCAAACGTACCTACATTCAAAATAAGCCACTGTATTCACATAGATAAATATTTAGTAGATATAAAAAAAAATATTTTTCATACATATCATGCAGCATGGGCAGCATGATTTGTTTTTCTCTTTTTTATTTACTTTTCCTTTTTTGCGAGCATCATCGTTCAAGAGCAATGGCAGCACATGGAGTGCGTGAAGTTAGCCCCCCTTTTTTGGAATTTGCTATTTTTGAAAGTTGTTCCAGGTTCTTCCCAATTTGTCCGCATTGTTCCAAGTTTTTTTTTGAAAAATATTCAAAAATGGGGGTTTTAGAGCCAAAAATTTTTGAAAATTGTTCCAGATTGTTCTGAACATTGTTCCAAGTTTTTGGACCCCTATGTTCAAAATTTCAAAAGTTATGGGCAAAATTCGAAAAAATTCTAGCCCCCCTTTTTTCGAAATTCTTAATTTTGAAATTTTTTTCGGGTTTCAAAAAGTGTTCTTAACATTGTTCCAAAAACTCAAAATTGTAGGACGTGTATTTTTAAAGATAAAACCTTCCGAACATTTTTTCAAAAATCCAAAAAAACGGCTCTCTAATATTTAATTTTTTTTTAATGCATTGACTTTTGAAACCTTATGATAAATGCATGTATTGAAAAAAAGTCCAGACCTTACATTCTTACTATGAGCTTAAAAACTAACTTTAAAAAAACATCTCCGATTTTATAACTTTTCAAAAACACCCCTGCCCCCACTTTTCCAAAAATCCAAAATATATAACTTCTAAATTGTTCCAGACTTTCGTTTCTAAAAATTGATTTTTAGTATGAAAAATTTCAAAAAAATGCTCCCCTGCCCCCCCTTTTCCAAAAATCCAAAATCTAAAATTTGTTCCAAGTGCAGAATCCCTCAAATCCAATTGTTCCAAAGAATCATCAAAAAATATTGAAAACTGAAGATTTTAAGCCCAAAAAACACTTTAAATAAAAACATCTTATTATCCTTGCTCTGGCCCCCCTTTTTAGAAATCCAAAATTCAAAAATTTGTTCCAGGGGCCTAATTCCGTAAAACGAAAACGATCAAACGATATCGTTTTGACTATACACATCTCTATCACATCTAAAGAGAATGATAGGGACAGCTATTGCCAAAACGATATCGTTCGATCGTTTTCGTTTTACGGAATTAGGCCCCAGGTTGTTCTAGGGCTCTTCTAAATTGTTCCAGACTTTCGTTTCTTAAAATTGATTTTTAGTATGAAAAATTTTAAAAAGGATAATAAGATATTTTCATTTAAAGTGTTTTTTGGGCTTAAAATCTTCAGTTTTCAATATTTTTTGATGATTCTTTGGAACAATTGGATTTGAGGGATTCTGCACTTGGAACAAGTTTTAGATTTCAAAAGTCAATGCATTAAAAAAAAAATAAATGTTAGAGAGCCGTTTTTTTGGATTTTTCAATAAATGTTTGGAAGGTTTTATCTTTAAAAATACACGTCCTACAATTTTGAGTTTTTGGAACAATGGTTAGAACACTTTTTGAAACCCGAAAAAAAATTGTAAAATTAAGAATTTCGAAAAAAGGGGGGCTAGAATTTTTTTGAATTTTGCCGATAACTTTTGAAATTTTGAACATAGGGTCTAAAAACTTGGAACAATGTTCAGAACAATTAGAACAATCTGGAACAACTTTCAAAAATTTGATTTTCGAAAAAAGGGGGGCTAGGTCAAAAACGGTATTTTGGCTCTAAAACCCCCATTTTTGAATATTTTTCAACCAAAACTTGGAACAATGCGGAACAAATCGGGAACAACCTGGAACAACTTTCCAAAATAGCAAATTCCAAAAAAGGGGGGCTAACTGCACGCACTCCAGCGCATGTCATATCAAGATAAGAGAAACGTGTTAAGAGATCATATTGAGCAGATACCCAGTCTACGATGAAAAGAGCGTGCGGCATTGAATGCGGAATGCCGAGTCATACAAATGAGGCCAACAGAACAAGGTGTCAGCAGATTTGGTCACCTCTAAGCCGCAATCGTGAAAAAACAATATCTTCAGTGATCCAATCATTGTGTCGAATCTGACGAATCAAAGTGGGCAAGGACATAAAACAATCATGCAGAGCCTATGACATACCAATCTTAAATTAACAAGGTTTAAAACCTAACAATATGCATTCAAAAGTTTTGCATGATGACATCAGATTTAGTTAGGTCTAAAATTTCGTGACACTATCCAAGATTTTGATGCAAAACGGTTCAAATATGGAATTAGAATCGTTTTGCATCTTTTAAAACATGCCAGCTCATAAACTGCAGCAGAAAAGCTGTACAATCAAACTCGTACCTATTTAAAATGGTGTAATTTTTTTTAATTTTTTTCTATTTTAAGAAATTTTTTATAGAAAATTGCAAAACACCCTGTTTTCAACACCTCCCTCTACAAATCTGATAAGAGTTTTGTAAATAATTAAAAAGTAAATAATCTTTCACGAATTAACCTTTTTTCATATAAGATCTTATAATTATCAGCCGCCAATCTGAGTGCATACCAAGAAGCCGAAAGTCATTGCGTCCATTTCGATAATCCTCTGCGATTTTTGCTTTTAAGGTCGACATATTTTATATATGTTTGAGTCATGCGAAGCTCCAGGATGTTTAGCATCAATATATTTAATAGACATTAAATGATCACACACCTTTGAAATGCAATTTAAACTTTTATTCAATCAAAATATATAAATATATCAAAAATATTTACTATCAAAGCGTTAAAGGCTAAAGCTATAGAATCCCTTTCGGTTGTAATATAAGTGTCGAATATCTTTGCCTGGGCCTATAATCTTAATTTGTGTACCATCCAAGCATCCGACTACATTGGGAATGCCACTTTTCTCAAAAAAATATAATATTTTTGCTTTCCTTTCTTCCTCGTCAGTGTATTGGAACTTTATCCATTTTGGGCACACATGGTTCTCGATTACATCAAGGACTTCTTTTAGGAAAAACGATGCAGTTGATTGTGCAATGCCAATGTTGAAATCATTTCCCAGACTCAACTGGTAGTTCCCATGTGCACAAAATCTTAGCACTGTTGCTAGTTTCAAAATATTTGGCACAGCTCGAATGTTTTTACAGGGCTTCAATTTGTCCTCAATTTGCAGGAAAAGATCAAAAAATGCATCCTTCAATAGTCGGAAGTTTTTTAAAAAACTAGGAACGGAATAGAGCACTTATAGATTAATTCATTTTTATCTGAAAATCGAAACCACTAGACTTTCATTTGGCTTTCCCATTCTAAAGGATTGGATGCATCCCTCAAACTCCTTCGCATTCTTGCCATTTCAACTATAGCAGGACCATCCAACTCCTCATCTTCATCAAAAAAAAGTTCACTTGAAGTCATTTTGTATTTTGGTTTTAATTTATTTCCTTTTATACTTGACCTTTTGTTACACTTTTCGCGACGAACCGAACAGTTATATTATTTAATTGATTAAATAAAACGACGAGAATTAAAACATGACCGGCAAACGAAGTAAAACACGACTTATGGAATTAATGTGGTTGACGGACGAATGTCGAACCAAAAGAAACAACGATAAGGTGTGTTCGAATTCGAAGTGCAACAGGTAGCACTGTGAATGCTACCACCACGGCTAGATCAGTAAGGGGTGAGTTCCACTAGCAAATTTTATTCTAAATTTTATTGAACGATTAATCAATATGTTGGTGATTAATTAAATTGATCACTACGATTTATGATTGCCACAGGGGCGAAGTACCTGAAAATGAAAATGAGGGCGCCAGCAATTTTTTTTATTATAAAGGAAATTACAAACCTTTTGAAGCGGAAAACGACGTTGAAAGTAAGTATGAATAAAAGATAAGATATTTTTAATTTCCGAATAGGAATTTTAAACCTTTTATTTTACTTAATTGCCTAAGAAACCTTGCAATTTAGTAGGATTAAAACCCAGGATCTTTTGAACAAAAGAACAAAGTAATTAGAACAAAGAGGATGGACCGTTAGGACTTTGTCCCGAAAAATTAACAAAACGTTATTGGAACGGGTCACGAGTTCCGCTTTATCGGAATAATTCACGGTAGCAAAAATCAAACGTATTACCAGATTGAGTAACTTTAACTCAACAAACTATTTAAAAACAAATAGAAAAACTTGCACTATCTTGCAAAAGAAACTATTTCACTATATACTTAGCTTGTTTTCTCTGCCAATCTTTCCTCTTCCAAAGTATAATTCTCTGCCTTCTCCAATCTCAAGGATTTCACCAATTCCTCGTACTCTCCCACAAAAGAAACAAAGAATTCTTCTCTTAGTTTTTTTTTTTCTACACAACCAATCTTAAAATTCGCAAAATTAATTTTCTTTCTTTTCTTCACAAATTTTCTCTTCTCCGCTTTTTCGCTTAAAAATTCTTGGAACCTCTAGTTCGCTCTAATGACGGGTAAGAAGTGATCTTCCAGGCTTTCACCTTGCCTGGACGACCTCTTCCTTTTTCCAATGCCCAAGTGCTTTCCGCCAATCAGAAAGCTTGGATCTCGGTCACGTCATCAGTCAGCAACACCCCGCATATTTGCGTGAGAGAACGTAGTTGAGATCCCACCGCCTATCCTACTCGCACTTTACACCCAGCTTTATGCACCGTCATCATTGAATTCGCCGAACTCTGGCATGACTTCCAGTGGGCGGCAATTCAATGGATGCATTCAGCCACCTATTCACTCCCACTAAACTCCGAAAAGAAAATTTCTGAAAACCAAAAAGAAAATCAATTTTCTCTACACGTTCATTTTTCCCCTCAAAACTATAAAACACTATTAGTACGGAAAATTGGTGGAAAGCTTATACTTGTATAATGTCCGAAAGGAAAGTTGGCAGCAATTTATAACTTGGCGATTTTACTTTTTCTACGTTTGATAATTGCGCAGATAGGGGATTGGGGATAAGCAACTAACGTTCCATCGTTTACATTATAAAACTAATAGTAATAGAGTATGTTGGGCACGCAGCCATTCTCACCAGGAGTAACGTCGGCATTCGGAGACAAGTGTCAACCGTGTTGTTGTGACCAGACCTGCCGTCTGTCACCTTTCAACTTCGAGTATGTTCGGGGACCACTGTCACCCGCTCTCTGGACCAGACCGCCCGTCTGTCCGTCACAATGGAGTGGAACATTTATCCACGTTCAATATCAATATTGATATCGACGATTATTGTCTCTTCAAAATACTGAGAGAGTGAACCAATGGCTGATGGACCATGGCTGCCCTTCTCTCTCTCAGTACATTGATAGAAACACCTGTAGGGAAAAGAAGAAATGGCAAAGGAAGGAACAAGGAATGGGATAATTGAAAGAGTGACTTTTGTCGCGGTAAATTTTACCGTGACAAACTCCACCCTTTCCTCCTTGGAAATGTGTTTACCTTTTGAAAAAAAAAAAGCAAACAATTTCCTTCGGCTGGACCTGGTTAACATCACAACAGAGAAACCCATCAGGCCAAATATGGCAGTCAATTCGAAAATAAACTCTTAAACGGAAATAAAATCAAAGCAAAAAAAACAAAACAAAATTTACTTTACAATGGGACTTTTCACTTAATCGTTTTCTGAAAAGTTATTGAAAGGTCTTTAGATATTTAGTGTGCCAAGTGCCACGATCTTTTCCACTGTCATCTTCTAGAACATAAGTCCAAGGATACAACCGTTTTCGGATTTTGAATGGCCCGACGTACTTCGGTGCCAGCTTAGCTGCGTAATAATTTGCCGCATTTGACAAATCAAAATTTCTGCGCCAAACAACATCATTAGGGAGATATTGAATATCTCTCCTCCTGAGGTTGTAAGATTCCGCAGATTTCTTGGATGCTGTTCGAAGTTTGACAGCTATATCCACCCTAAGTTTCCTAAACCTTTCTCCTACATCTCCTTGTGATGCTATGTCATTATTTCTATCTATACCCTGATCACTAAGTGTTAATTCTTCCCTACCACTGGTTGACATTTCTTTGCCGAAATTGGCATAATAAGGTGAAACTCCTAACACTTCATGTTGAGAGGTGCGTATAGCGCAAGCTACCTTAGCTAATTGAGAATCCCAAACTCTGTGGTTCTCTGAAACATAAGTTCTCAACGTAGTCTTTATTATTTGATTAATTCTCTCCGCGGGGTTAGCCTGAGGATGATAGTGTGGGGTAAACCTAATCTTTGATGAATATTCATCACAAAGTGCCCTAAGTTCCCTACTCTTAAACTGTGGACCGTTATCGCAAATGACAACTTTTGGAACCCCAAACAACAAAAACACATTATCCTCCAACTCCTTGCAAACTGCCTTTGCAGTTGCAGATCTTAATGCAAACAATAAAGGAAATTTCGTTAGATAGTCTACAACTGTAAGGATATACATATATCCCCTACTTGAATTGGGTAATGGACCTACTAAATCCACACTTATCATCTCCCACGGAGAAGATGCTCCTATCCCTTCAGTCATAAGACCGGCTGGTTTGTCATTAACTGGTTTCACTTGTTGACAGATTCTACAATTTCTAACGTAATTCGTTACATCTTTTCTCATTTTTGGCCAATAATATTTAGCCCCTACTCTAGCAAATGTTTTTCTGACCCCCATATGTCCAGCTAACGGACTATCGTGACATTCTTTCAAAATAGCTAACCTATCCTTTTTGCCTACTACTAACTTCCACTCTTCATTATTTTCGTGTACCACTATATGTGTCGATTTGACAAACTTATATAGTCGGCCATTCTCTACCCTCCAAGCTGGATAATCTAACGGATTCGACTCAACTGAAGAAATCATCTTTGCCACCCAAGGGTCTAAATCCTCATCTGAGATCCCAGCCACTACTGGAACCCCCCGAGATAACATGTCCGGCACGACATGGTCTTTTCCCTTCCGGTGAATGATTTTAAAATCAAATTGCTGTAGCCTTACTGCCCAGCGCGCTAATCTACCTTGTGGATCTTTGAGGTTACTCAACCGCCCTCAAAACTCCTAAACATTCCTTTTCAGTTGTCGAAAAATTCCTTTCACTTCGATTGAGTGACCTACTTAAATAACAGATTACCTTTTCGCCATCTTCGAAGGTTTGGGTAAGTACGGCCCCGATACCGAAATCAGACGCGTTGGTTTGGACTACAAATGGAAGACTAAAATCGGGACAAGTTAAAATTGGAGCCGTAATCAAAAATTCCTTAGCTTTCCTAAAGGCGTCTTCACATTCTTGAGTCCAGACGAACTTTTTGCTCTTTTTCAGCAAATCAGTCAAAGGCCTAACTACTGCTGCGAAGTTTGGTACGAAACGCCTGTACCACGAAACAGTTCCTACAAAGCTCCTAACCTCTTTAACGTTTTTGGGTGCAGGTATTTTAACCATACTCTCTACTTTTTCCGGATCAACGTGTAATCCGTTCCTATCTACTACGTAACCTAAAAATTTAAATGATGGTCTGCAAAAGTTGCATTTATCCCGACCTACTTTAAGCCCTGCCTCACTACTAAGTCTTTTCAAAACTTCGTTCAGAATCTCTAAGTGTTTTTCAAATGTATCTGTGACGATAATAATATCATCCAGATACACAAAAACGAAAGGCTCCAACTCTGGCCCTAAAACACTATCAATGAACCTCTGCCACGTCGCAGGGGCATTGTGCAAGCCGAAAGGCATCCGCTTAAATTGGAACAAACCCCTGCCAGGAACCGTAAAAGCTGTAAACTTCTTCGATTCTTCTGACATTGGAATTTGCCAATAAGCCGATTTGATATCAAGTGATGTGAGAAACCTAGCATTCCTAAGCTTATCCAAAATCGCCGAGATAATTGGAAGCGGATAAGCATCCCTTTCCGTAACCTGGTTTAATTTCCTATAATCGACACAGAACCGGAAAGTACAATCTTTCTTTTTAATTAACACAATGGGGGAAGCCCAAGGACTATTAGATTTTTCAATTACTCCATCATCTAACATCTCCTTAAGGGATTTGTCGATGTGGACCTGCATCGCCGGTGAGACCGGGTAGTACCGCTGTTTGATTGGTTCTGACGTCGTTCTAATTATGTGTTCTACTCTATCTGTAACCCCTAAACCTTCTGGCATATTCCTAAACAAATCTTCAATTGAAACATTTAGTTTTGCTCTCTGCTCAACGTCTAATTCAGACTCTTCTGTAAGAGACGTGCTATCTATCGAAGCCACCATCTCCTGGCTTGAAAAGCTCCACATTCCTGACCTAAGATCCGGGACGGTTCCCGATAGTGCCCAAAAATCCGCACCAAGGATCAAGGCATGTGGGAGTGGGTATTACCAAACACTCAACTAAAACTGATTTGTTTTCTACTACTATGGGTATATTCACAGTTCCTAAAACTCCTACACCTGCACCATCTGCTAAATTAACTTGCCTAACATTGCTTATATCTAACTGTAATCCTAAATCTTTCAATAATTTCCACCCATCCCTACAAATAATTGTTCTTGATGCTCCTGAATCTAGGAGCCCTAAAATCCTAACACCGTAAATATTTACGCTTAAATATGGACGTCTATCGTCCCCACTCGAATCTAATGTGAAACCTAGTTGAATTTTCCCTACCAGCTGTTCGTCAGCAGGCGACCTCCCTAATTGCGACGGCGCTCTTGTCCTGCTGGCCCAAGAGACCGTTGCCCATTTCCCGAGCAGCGCCTACAATCCCGTCGGGTTGTACCTACAGCCCCACAACCAAAACACTTCCTAGGAGCGGAACAGGTATTTGAGAAATGACCTTCCCCATTGCAGTTGAAGCAGCGAGTGGGCCTACGAGGTGGTGGGTTTCTACCAACTGCAACTGTTGCTGCTGTTTCCTGAACGGAAGCAACATAGGCAACATCAGGCTCCAAAGCCTGTCTAGAACGGTTATTAGGAGGAGGAACAAAAGCCTCGACATTCGTCCTAATCGTCTTTAACTTTCTACCCAATGCAACGAGTTCGTTGACTGATTTAATATCAGCCAACCCCAATTGCGTCTGGTAGAATGGAGTAATGTTCTTCATGAGAATGGACAACTTCCTATTCTCACTCAGAGGCTCCAAAAATCTCTTAAAAAGAGTCTGCATGAGGGCGATATAAATCCCCATCGACTCATCCTTCCCTTGGGTACGTCGCTTGACTTCTTCAAATAAGAGGTCATCGTAGTTGGAGGGTAAAAACTCCAACTTTATCTCACTAACCAATTCCTTCCAAGTTGAAATCGAGTCCCTAATCGCCCTAAACCAGAGGAGTGCCTTCCCAGTGAAAAGATCGACTGCTGAGCGGAAAAGTCTTTCCTCGGAAACACCACGCGAAATCCTAAGCTCTTCTATCCTTTCCAAAAATGCATTCACTGATGAGCCACATCGCTCACCAGAGAATTTTATATCCCATTTCTCGATACGCTCAGGATTCCGGTCACGGACCTCAACTTGGTGTAAGCAAGCCTCGGTCTGTCGTTGAAATCCTGAACTCGCTCGTTGGTCTACGTGTGCAGGTGGTAACGCACCCAATCCTGCTGCCAACGTGTTTGTTTTTTCTTTTTCTTTCCAATTATCTTGAGATGCATCTTCATCTCCTTCTAACAATTTTGCCATCAGCAACAATAGTTCCCCCTTCAAATCGGCCACTTCATTGACCTCCTCCGACGACTCTGCCCTAGCCCTATTCAACCTACCTAAAGCCCACTCAATTTTGGTCAAAACCTTAAGATATTCCGACGACTTCGGATTCTTCGGCGGATCTTTCAACAGTTCCTTAATTTCCAAAATTTTCTTTTTAACAGCCTCAATATCCTCCTCGAAAGAAAACGGATAGTGCGGACTGTCCAATGACAATGAACCAGAACGCTCTAGAATACGCGAGGATCTGAGTGTAGCCCTCATGTTATCTACTATACCTTCTTTCAACCCGCGGGCGCGTAACTCGTAAGAGAGTTCCTCTTTGTTCAACCTGTGAACATCCATTTTAAATTAATCCACGTTATAAAAATTAAAACTTTTCCGAAAATAACCGACGTTTAAAATTTTCAATTAACAAGCAAAACGTATTATAAAGCAGAATACCAACACCCAGCTGGTTGCTTTATATAAATAAAAATCAAAACAATCGCGCGAGAGAAAAAAAAATAAAACCGAAAATTTTCTTCGCCAAAATATAAATAACGAGGGCCAAATCAACACCCAGTTGTTTGTCGAAACCCTTTATAGATTGTTTCAGAATCGCACAAAAAAAAAAATAAAAGAAAACCGAAGACTAAAATTAATTTCAATGGAAAAAGTTCGGAAAGTTCCAAAAATCAACACCCAGCTGATTTTGTTTGGATACGATTAAGATTTCGATTACGCTGTATTTAAAATTTTCAAAACAAGAATCAACACCCAGTTGATTTTGTTCGAAATCACGCCAAGATAAATTGAACCCGAATTAAAGATGAGTATGAAACGCTTATAATTTTAATAATAAAAAAAACAATCAACTGGCGAATATATAAAAAAATATCAAAAATATTATTATCAAGTATGTACCTATATTCCAAATAAAACACTTACATAAAGCACTAAATCAACACCCGGTCGATTGCTTTATTTAAAAAAAAATTGAATCATCAAAAATTTATTTTGTAACCCACTGTAATAGATTTAAATTTTCAATACAACGCTTCGAAATAAACCAAAAAAAACTAGCAACAGAAATGTATCAAGAAAAAAAAAATTATCAGAAAAAAAATAATTTTGTGAATACTACCCTAAATATGGTCACACCAAATTAATTAACCAGTTTGAATTCAATCCAAAAACAAATAACAAAAAGATGTATAAAAAAAAATTAATAGAAAAAAAATTGAAATTTGTACTTGTCACCCTAAAATATGGTCACACCAAAACTCAAATAGAAATTTCGAATTCGATTCATCAACAAAAAAAATATCCCGAGAAATAAAAAAAAACAACCGCAGTTAAAGAAACTCCAATGTCACAAAAAAAACAAACAACCGTAAACAAATGTAAAAGTACGAAAAGAATATGAACAGAAAGGAATAAAAACCAACTATGTATATTGTATGTATATAGACACCGTATGTGGATTTACCGTTGGATTCAAATTGAACAATTTTATGAAATAATATATGGATGTCAAATAGAAAATAAATGTAATTTAGATTTAATATCACCGATTGTAAATGAAAATGAAATATGCAATAAAACAACTTACAGTTTGTAGGGTAATTTGCACCTTTTTTGTAGGAAAACAAAATCCTCACCGAATGTGTAGGTATGTAGGTTAGGTATATGCAATATATATGCAGCGAAGTACCTACAACGGGAACCACTAATGAAAACTTCTATATCACTTCTTCAGGTTTATCACTCAATAGTTTAATTGATTAGGTAGGTAATTGATTAAACTTGACCAATTTAATGCACTGAAAATGAAAAATAAAAAAAAGAAAAGTAAAAAAGAAAACAACAAGTTAAACGAAGACTTCCCTAATAAAAATGGGACAATCACTATTCAAATATGGGTAGGTTTGTTGATTTTTTTTTGAATAAAATTTTCCACAAAAACCCCACGTTTGGGTGCCAATTTGTTACACTTTTCGCGACGAACCGAACAATTATATTATTTAATTGATTAAATAAAACGACGAGAATTAAAACATGACCGGCAAACGAAGTAAAACACGACTTATGGAATGAATGTGGTTGACGGACGAATGTCGAACCAAAAGAAACAACGATAAGGTGTGTTCGAATTCGAAGTGCAACAGGTAGCACTGTGAATGCTACCACCACGGCTAGATCAGTAAGAAGTGAGTTCCACTAGTAAATTTTATTCTAAATTTTATTGAACGATTAATCAATATGTTGGTGATTAATTAAATTGATCACTACGATTTATGATTGCCACAGGGGCGTAGTACCTGAAAATGAAAATGAGGGCGCCAGCAATTTTTTTTATTATAAAGGAAATTACAAACCTTTTGAAGCGGAAAACGACGTTGAAAGTAAGTATGAATAAAAGATAGGATATTTTTAATTTCCGAATAGGAATTTTAAACCTTTTATTTTACTTAATTTCCTGGGAAACCTTGCAATTTAGTAGGATTAAAACCCAGGATCTTTTGAACAAAAGAACAAAGTAATTAGAACAAAGAGGATGGACCGTTAGGACTTTGTCCCGAAAAATTAACAAAACGTTATTGGAACGGGTCGCGAGTTCTGCTTTATCGGAATAATTCACGGTAGCAAAAATCAAACGTATTACCAGATTGAGTAACTTTAACTCAACAAACGATTTAAAAACAAATAGAAAAACTTGCACTATCTTGCAAAAGAAACTATTTCACTATATACTTAGCTTGTTTTCTCTGCCAATCTTTCCTCTTCCAAAGTATAATTCTCTGCCTTCTCCAATCTCAAGGATTTCACCAATTCCTCGTACTCTCCCACAAAAGAAACCAAGAATTATTCTCTTAGTTTTTTTTTTTTCTACACAACTAATCTTAAAATTCGCAAAATTAATTTTCTTTCTTTTCTTCACAAATTTTCTCTTCTCCGCTTTTTCGCTTAAAAATTCTTGGAACCTCTAGTTCGCTCTAATGACGGGTAAGAAGTGATCTTCCAGGCTTTCATCTTGCCTGGACGACCTCTTCCTTTTTCCAATGCCCAAGTGCTTTCCGCCAATCAGAAAGCGTGGATTTCGGTCACGTCATCAGTCAGCAACACCCCGCATATTTGCGTGAGTGAGTGAACGTAGTTGAGATCCCACCGCCTATCCTACTCGCACTTTACACCCAGCTTTATGCACCGTCATCATTGAATTCGCCGAACTCTGGCATGACTTCCAGTGGGCGGCAATTCAATGGATGCATTCAGCCACCTATTCACTCCCACTAAACTCCGAAAAGAAAATTTCTGAAAACCAAAAAGAAAATCAATTTTCTCTACACGTTCATTTTTCCCCTCAAAACTATAAAACACTATTAGTACGGAAAATTGGTGGAAAGCTTATACTTGTATAATGTCCGAAAGGAAAGTTGGCAGCAATTTATAACTTGGCGATTTTACTTTTTCTACGTTTGATAATTGCGCAGATTTGGGTTATTGGGGATAAGCAACTAACGTTCCATCTTTTACATTATAAAACTAATAGTAATAGAGTATGTTGGGCACGCAGCCATTCTCACCAGGAGTAACGTCGGCATTCGGAGACAAGTGTCAACCGTGCAACTTTTCGGATTGAGTTGTGACCAGACCTGCCATCTGTCACCTTTCAACTTCGAGTATGTTCGGGGACCACTGTCACCCGCTCTCTGGACCAGACCGCCCGTCTGTCCGTCACAATGGAGTGGAACATTTATCCACGTTCAATATCAATATTGATATCGACGATTATTGTCTCTTCAAAATACTGAGAGAGTGAACCAATGGCTGATGGACCATGGCTGCCCTTCTCTCTCTCAGTACATTGATAGAAACACCTGTAGGGAAAAGAAGAAATGGCAAAGGAAGGAACGAGGAATGGGATAATTGAAAGAGTGACTTTTGTCGCGGTAAATTTTACCGTGACAAACTCCACCCTTTCCTCCTTGGAAATGTGTTTACCTTTTGAAAAAAAAAAAAAAAAAAGCAAACAATTTCCTTCGGCTGGACCTGGTTAACATCACAACAGAGAAACCCATCAGGCCAAATATGGCAGTCAATTCGAAAATAAACTCTTAAACGGAAATAAAATCAAAGCAAAAAAAACAAAACAAAATTTATTTTACAATGGGACTTTTCACTTAATCGTTTTCTGAAAAGTTATTGAAAGGTTTAAGATCTTTAGTGTGCCAAGTGCCACGATCTTTTCCACTGTCATCTTCTAGAACATAAGTCCAAGGATACAACCGTTTTCGGATTTTGAATGGCCCGACGTACTTCGGTGCCAGCTTAGCTGCGTAATAATTTGCCGCATTTGACAAATCAAAATTTCTGCGCCAAACAATATCATTAGGGAGATATTGAATATCTCTCCTCCTGAGGTTGTAAGATTCCGCAGATTTCTTGGATGCTGTTCGAAGTTTGACAGCTATATCCACCCTAAGTTTCCTAAACCTTTCTCCTACATCTCCTTGTGATGCTATGTCATTATTTCTATCTATACCCTGATCACTAAGTGTTAATTCTTCCCTACCACTGGTTGACATTTCTTTGCCGAAATTGGCATAATAAGGTGAAACTCCTAACACTTCATGTTGAGAGGTGCGTATAGCGCAAGCTACCTTAGCTAATTGAGAATCCCAAACTCTGTGGTTCTCTGAAACATAAGCTCTCAATGTAGTCTTTATTATTTGATTAATTCTCTCCGCGGGGTTAGCCTCAGGATGATAGTGTGGGTAAACCTAATCTTTGATGAATATTCATCACAAAGTGCCCTAAGTTCCCTACTCTTAAACTGTGGACTGTTATCGCAAATGACAACTTTTGGAACCCCAAACAACAAAAACACATTATCCTCCAACTCCTTGCAAACTGCCTTTGCAGTTGCAGATCTTAATGCAAACAATAAAGGAAATTTCGTTAAATAGTCTACAACTGTAAGGATATACATATATCCACTACTTGACTTGGGTAATGGACCTACTAAATCCACACTTATCATCTCCCACGGAGAAGATGCTCCTATCCTTTCAGTCATAAGACCGGCTGGTTTGTCATTAACTGGTTTCACTTGTTGACAGATTCTACAATTTCTAACGTAATTCGTTACATCTTTTCTCATTTTTGGCCAATAATATTTAGCCCCTACTCTAGCAAATGTTTTTCTGACCCCCATATGTCCAGCTAACGGACTATCGTGACATTCTTTCAAAATAGCTAACCTATCCTTTTTGCCTACTACTAACTTCCACTCTTCATTATTTTCGTGTACCACTATATGTGTCGATTTGACAAACTTATATAGTCGGCCATTCTCTACCCTCCAAGCTGGATAATCTAACGGATTCGACTCAACTGAAGAAATCATCTTTGCCACCCAAGGGTCTAAATCCTCATCTGAGATCCCAGCCACTACTGGAACCCCCCGAGATAACATGTCCGGCACGACATGGTCTTTTCCCTTCCGGTGAATGATTTTAAAATCAAATTGCTGTAGCCTTACTGCCCAGCGCGCTAATCTACCTTGTGGATCTTTGAGGTTACTCAACCGCCCTCAAAACTCCTAAACATTCCTTTTCAGTTGTCGAAAAATTCCTTTCACTTCGATTGAGTGACCTACTTAAATAACAGATTACCTTTTCGCCATCTTCGAAGGTTTGGGTAAGTACGGCCCCGATACCGAAATCAGACGCGTTGGTTTGGACTACAAATGGAAGACTAAAATCGGGACAAGTTAAAATTGGAGCCGTAATCAAAAATTCCTTAGCTTTCCTAAAGGCGTCTTCACATTCTTGAGTCCAGACGAACTTTTTGCTCTTTTTCAGCAAATCAGTCAAAGGCCTAACTACTGCTGCGAAGTTTGGTACGAAACGCCTGTACCACGAAACAGTTCCTACAAAGCTCCTAACCTCTTTAACGTTTTTGGGTGCAGGTATTTTAACCATACTCTCTACTTTTTCCGGATCAACGTGTAATCCGTTCCTATCTACTACGTAACCTAAAAATTTAAATGATGGTCTGCAAAAGTTGCATTTATCCCGACCTACTTTAAGCCCTGCCTCACTACTAAGTCTTTTCAAAACTTCGTTCAGAATCTCTAAGTGTTTTTCAAATGTATCTGTGACGATAATAATATCATCCAGATACACAAAAACGAAAGGCTCCAACTCTGGCCCTAAAACACTATCAATGAACCTCTGCCACGTCGCAGGGGCATTGTGCAAGCCGAAAGGCATCCGCTTAAATTGGAACAAACCCCTGCCAGGAACCGTAAAAGCTGTAAACTTCTTCGATTCTTCTGACATTGGAATTTGCCAATAAGCCGATTTGATATCAAGTGATGTGAGAAACCTAGCATTCCTAAGCTTATCCAAAATCGCCGAGATAATTGGAAGCGGATAAGCATCCCTTTCCGTAACCTGGTTTAATTTCCTATAATCGACACAGAACCGGAAAGTACAATCTTTCTTTTTAATTAACACAATGGGGGAAGCCCAAGGACTATTAGATTTTTCAATTACTCCATCATCTAACATCTCCTTAAGGGATTTGTCGATGTGGACCTGCATCGCCGGTGAGACCGGGTAGTGCCGCTGTTTGATTGGTTCTGACGTCGTTCTAATTATGTGTTCTACTCTATCTGTAACCCCTAAACCTTCTGGCATATTCCTAAACAAATCTTCAATTGAAACATTTAGTTTTGCTCTCTGCTCAACGTCTAATTCAGACTCTTCTGTAAGAGACGTGCTATCTATCGAAGCCACCATCTCCTGGCTTGAAAAGCTCCACATTCCTGACCTAAGATCCGGGACGGTTCCCGATAGTGCCCAAAAATCCGCACCAAGGATCAAGGCATGTGGGAGTGGGTATTACCAAACACTCAACTAAAACTGATTTGTTTTCTACTACTATGGGTATATTCACAGTTCCTAAAACTCCTACACCTGCACCATCTGCTAAATTAACTTGCCTAACATTGCTTATATCTAACTGTAATCCTAAATCTTTCAATAATTTCCACCCATCCCTACAAATAATTGTTCTTGATGCTCCTGAATCTAGGAGCCCTAAAATCCTAACACCGTAAATATTTACGCTTAAATATGGACGTCTATCGTCCCCACTCGAATCTAATGTGAAACCTAGTTGAATTTTCCCTACCAGCTGGTCGTCAGCAGGCGACCTCCCTAATTGCGACGGCGCTCTTGTCCTGCTGGCCCAAGAGACCGTTGCCCATTTCCCGAGCAGCGCCTACAATCCCGTCGGGTTGTACCTACAGCCCCACAACCAAAACACTTCCTAGGAGCGGAACAGGTATTTGAGAAATGACCTTCCCCATTGCAGTTGAAGCAGCGAGTGGGCCTACGAGGTGGTGGGTTTCTACCAACTGCAACTGTTGCTGCTGTTTCCTGAACGGAAGCAACATAGGCAACATCAGGCTCCAAAGCCTGTCTAGAACGGTTATTAGGAGGAGGAACAAAAGCCTCGACATTCGTCCTAATCGTCTTTAACTTTCTACCCAATGCAACGAGTTCGTTGACTGATTTAATATCAGCCAACCCCAATTGCGTCTGGTAGAATGGAGTAATGTTCTTCATGAGAATGGACAACTTCCTATTCTCACTCAGAGGCTCCAAAAATCTCTTAAAAAGAGTCTGCATGAGGGCGATATAAATCCCCATCGACTCATCCTTCCCTTGGGTACGTCGCTTGACTTCTTCAAATAAGAGGTCATCGTAGTTGGAGGGTAAAAACTCCAACTTTATCTCACTAACCAATTCCTTCCAAGTTGAAATCGAGTCCCTAATCGCCCTAAACCAGAGGAGTGCCTTCCCAGTGAAAAGATCGACTGCTGAGCGGAAAAGTCTTTCCTCGGAAACACCACGCGAAATCCTAAGCTCTTCTATCCTTTCCAAAAATGCATTCACTGATGAGCCACATCGCTCACCAGAGAATTTTATATCCCATTTCTCGATACGCTCAGGATTCCGGTCACGGACCTCAACTTGGTGTAAGCAAGCCTCGGTCTGTCGTTGAAATCCTGAACTCGCTCGTTGGTCTACGTGTGCAGGTGGTAACGCACCCAATCCTGCTGCCAACGTGTTTGTTTTTTCTTTTTCTTTCCAATTATCTTGAGATGCATCTTCATCTCCTTCTAACAATTTTGCCATCAGCAACAATAGTTCCCCCTTCAAATCGGCCACTTCATTGACCTCCTCCGACGACTCTGCCCTAGCCCTATTCAACCTACCTAAAGCCCACTCAATTTTGGTCAAAACCTTAAGATATTCCGACGACTTCGGATTCTTCGGCGGATCTTTCAACAGTTCCTTAATTTCCAAAATTTTCTTTTTAACAGCCTCAATATCCTCCTCGAAAGAAAACGGATAGTGCGGACTGTCCAATGACAATGAACCAGAACGCTCTAGAATACGCGAGGATCTGAGTGTAGCCCTCATGTTATCTACTATACCTTCTTTCAACCCGCGGGCGCGTTACTCGTAAGAGAGTTCCTCTTTGTTCAACCTGTGAACATCCATTTTAAATTAATCCACGTTATAAAAATTAAAACTTTTCCGAAAATAACCGACGTTTAAAATTTTCAATTAACAAGCAAAACGTATTATAAAGCAGAATACCAACACCCAGCTGGTTGCTTTATATAAATAAAAATCAAAACAATCGCGCGAGAGAAAAAAAAATAAAACCGAAAATTTTCTTCGCCAAAATATAAATAACGAGGGCCAAATCAACACCCAGTTGTTTGTCGAAACCCTTTATAGATTGTTTCAGAATCGCACAAAAAAAAAAATAAAAGAAAACCGAAGACTAAAATTAATTTCAATGGAAAAAGTTCGGAAAGTTCCAAAAATCAACACCCAGCTGATTTTGTTTGGATACGATTAAGATTTCGATTACGCTGTATTTAAAATTTTCAAAACAAGAATCAACACCCAGTTGATTTTGTTCGAAATCACGCCAAGATAAATTGAACCCGAATTAAAGATGAGTATGAAACGCTTATAATTTTAATAATAAAAAAAACAATCAACTGGCGAATATATAAAAAAATATCAAAAATATTATTATCAAGTATGTACCTATATTCCAAATAAAACACTTACATAAAGCACTAAATCAACACCCGGTCGATTGCTTTATTTAAAAAAAAATTGAATCATCAAAAATTTATTTTGTAACCCACTGTAATAGATTTAAATTTTCAATACAACGCTTCGAAATAAACCAAAAAAAACTAGCAACAGAAATGTATCAAGAAAAAAAAAATTATCAGAAAAAAAATAATTTTGTGAATACTACCCTAAATATGGTCACACCAAATTAATTAACCAGTTTGAATTCAATCCAAAAACAAATAACAAAAAGATGTATAAAAAAAAATTAATAGAAAAAAAATTGAAATTTGTACTTGTCACCCTAAAATATGGTCACACCAAAACTCAAATAGAAATTTCGAATTCGATTCATCAACAAAAAAAATATCCCGAGAAATAAAAAAAAACAACCGCAGTTAAAGAAACTCCAATGTCACAAAAAAAACAAACAACCGTAAACAAATGTAAAAGTACGAAAAGAATATGAACAGAAAGGAATAAAAACCAACTATGTATATTGTATGTATATAGACACCGTATGTGGATTTACCGTTGGATTCAAATTGAACAATTTTATGAAATAATATATGGATGTCAAATAGAAAATAAATGTAATTTAGATTTAATATCACCGATTGTAAATGAAAATGAAATATGCAATAAAACAACTTACAGTTTGTAGGGTAATTTGCACCTTTTTTGTAGGAAAACAAAATCCTCACCGAATGTGTAGGTATGTAGGTTAGGTATATGCAATATATATGCAGCGAAGTACCTACAACGGGAACCACTAATGAAAACTTCTATATCACTTCTTCAGGTTTATCACTCAATAGTTTAATTGATTAGGTAGGTAATTGATTAAACTTGACCAATTTAATGCACTGAAAATGAAAAATAAAAAAAAGAAAAGTAAAAAAGAAAACAACAAGTTAAACGAAGACTTCCCTAATAAAAATGGGACAATCACTATTCAAATATGGGTAGGTTTGTTGATTTTTTTTTGAATAAAATTTTCCACAAAAACCCCACGTTTGGGTGCCAATTTGTTACACTTTTCGCGACGAACCGAACAATTATATTATTTAATTGATTAAATAAAACGACGAGAATTAAAACATGACCGGCAAACGAAGTAAAACACGACTTATGGAATGAATGTGGTTGACGGACGAATGTCGAACCAAAAGAAACAACGATAAGGTGTGTTCGAATTCGAAGTGCAACAGGTAGCACTGTGAATGCTACCACCACGGCTAGATCAGTAAGAAGTGAGTTCCACTAGTAAATTTTATTCTAAATTTTATTGAACGATTAATCAATATGTTGGTGATTAATTAAATTGATCACTACGATTTATGATTGCCACAGGGGCGTAGTACCTGAAAATGAAAATGAGGGCGCCAGCAATTTTTTTTATTATAAAGGAAATTACAAACCTTTTGAAGCGGAAAACGACGTTGAAAGTAAGTATGAATAAAAGATAGGATATTTTTAATTTCCGAATAGGAATTTTAAACCTTTTATTTTACTTAATTTCCTGGGAAACCTTGCAATTTAGTAGGATTAAAACCCAGGATCTTTTGAACAAAAGAACAAAGTAATTAGAACAAAGAGGATGGACCGTTAGGACTTTGTCCCGAAAAATTAACAAAACGTTATTGGAACGGGTCGCGAGTTCTGCTTTATCGGAATAATTCACGGTAGCAAAAATCAAACGTATTACCAGATTGAGTAACTTTAACTCAACAAACGATTTAAAAACAAATAGAAAAACTTGCACTATCTTGCAAAAGAAACTATTTCACTATATACTTAGCTTGTTTTCTCTGCCAATCTTTCCTCTTCCAAAGTATAATTCTCTGCCTTCTCCAATCTCAAGGATTTCACCAATTCCTCGTACTCTCCCACAAAAGAAACCAAGAATTATTCTCTTAGTTTTTTTTTTTTCTACACAACTAATCTTAAAATTCGCAAAATTAATTTTCTTTCTTTTCTTCACAAATTTTCTCTTCTCCGCTTTTTCGCTTAAAAATTCTTGGAACCTCTAGTTCGCTCTAATGACGGGTAAGAAGTGATCTTCCAGGCTTTCATCTTGCCTGGACGACCTCTTCCTTTTTCCAATGCCCAAGTGCTTTCCGCCAATCAGAAAGCGTGGATTTCGGTCACGTCATCAGTCAGCAACACCCCGCATATTTGCGTGAGTGAGTGAACGTAGTTGAGATCCCACCGCCTATCCTACTCGCACTTTACACCCAGCTTTATGCACCGTCATCATTGAATTCGCCGAACTCTGGCATGACTTCCAGTGGGCGGCAATTCAATGGATGCATTCAGCCACCTATTCACTCCCACTAAACTCCGAAAAGAAAATTTCTGAAAACCAAAAAGAAAATCAATTTTCTCTACACGTTCATTTTTCCCCTCAAAACTATAAAACACTATTAGTACGGAAAATTGGTGGAAAGCTTATACTTGTATAATGTCCGAAAGGAAAGTTGGCAGCAATTTATAACTTGGCGATTTTACTTTTTCTACGTTTGATAATTGCGCAGATTTGGGTTATTGGGGATAAGCAACTAACGTTCCATCTTTTACATTATAAAACTAATAGTAATAGAGTATGTTGGGCACGCAGCCATTCTCACCAGGAGTAACGTCGGCATTCGGAGACAAGTGTCAACCGTGCAACTTTTCGGATTGAGTTGTGACCAGACCTGCCATCTGTCACCTTTCAACTTCGAGTATGTTCGGGGACCACTGTCACCCGCTCTCTGGACCAGACCGCCCGTCTGTCCGTCACAATGGAGTGGAACATTTATCCACGTTCAATATCAATATTGATATCGACGATTATTGTCTCTTCAAAATACTGAGAGAGTGAACCAATGGCTGATGGACCATGGCTGCCCTTCTCTCTCTCAGTACATTGATAGAAACACCTGTAGGGAAAAGAAGAAATGGCAAAGGAAGGAACGAGGAATGGGATAATTGAAAGAGTGACTTTTGTCGCGGTAAATTTTACCGTGACAAACTCCACCCTTTCCTCCTTGGAAATGTGTTTACCTTTTGAAAAAAAAAAAAAAAAAAGCAAACAATTTCCTTCGGCTGCACCTGGTTAACATCACAACAGAGAAACCCATCAGGCCAAATATGGCAGTCAATTCGAAAATAAACTCTTAAACGGAAATAAAATCAAAGCAAAAAAAACAAAACAAAATTTATTTTACAATGGGACTTTTCACTTAATCGTTTTCTGAAAAGTTATTGAAAGGTTTAAGATCTTTAGTGTGCCAAGTGCCACGATCTTTTCCACTGTCATCTTCTAGAACATAAGTCCAAGGATACAACCGTTTTCGGATTTTGAATGGCCCGACGTACTTCGGTGCCAGCTTAGCTGCGTAATAATTTGCCGCATTTGACAAATCAAAATTTCTGCGCCAAACAATATCATTAGGGAGATATTGAATATCTCTCCTCCTGAGGTTGTAAGATTCCGCAGATTTCTTGGATGCTGTTCGAAGTTTGACAGCTATATCCACCCTAAGTTTCCTAAACCTTTCTCCTACATCTCCTTGTGATGCTATGTCATTATTTCTATCTATACCCTGATCACTAAGTGTTAATTCTTCCCTACCACTGGTTGACATTTCTTTGCCGAAATTGGCATAATAAGGTGAAACTCCTAACACTTCATGTTGAGAGGTGCGTATAGCGCAAGCTACCTTAGCTAATTGAGAATCCCAAACTCTGTGGTTCTCTGAAACATAAGCTCTCAATGTAGTCTTTATTATTTGATTAATTCTCTCCGCGGGGTTAGCCTCAGGATGATAGTGTGGGTAAACCTAATCTTTGATGAATATTCATCACAAAGTGCCCTAAGTTCCCTACTCTTAAACTGTGGACTGTTATCGCAAATGACAACTTTTGGAACCCCAAACAACAAAAACACATTATCCTCCAACTCCTTGCAAACTGCCTTTGCAGTTGCAGATCTTAATGCAAACAATAAAGGAAATTTCGTTAAATAGTCTACAACTGTAAGGATATACATATATCCACTACTTGACTTGGGTAATGGACCTACTAAATCCACACTTATCATCTCCCACGGAGAAGATGCTCCTATCCTTTCAGTCATAAGACCGGCTGGTTTGTCATTAACTGGTTTCACTTGTTGACAGATTCTACAATTTCTAACGTAATTCGTTACATCTTTTCTCATTTTTGGCCAATAATATTTAGCCCCTACTCTAGCAAATGTTTTTCTGACCCCCATATGTCCAGCTAACGGACTATCGTGACATTCTTTCAAAATAGCTAACCTATCCTTTTTGCCTACTACTAACTTCCACTCTTCATTATTTTCGTGTACCACTATATGTGTCGATTTGACAAACTTATATAGTCGGCCATTCTCTACCCTCCAAGCTGGATAATCTAACGGATTCGACTCAACTGAAGAAATCATTTTTGCCACCCAAGGGTCTAAATCCTCATCTGAGATCCCAGCCACTACTGGAACCCCCCGAGATAACATGTCCGGCACGACATGGTCTTTTCCCTTCCGGTGAATGATTTTAAAATCAAATTGCTGTAGCCTTACTGCCCAGCGCGCTAATCTACCTTGTGGATCTTTGAGGTTACTCAACCAAACGAGTGAGTAATGATCTGTAATGACCGTGAATCTCAACTTCTCAACCGCCCACAAAACTCCTAAACATTCCTTTTCAGTTGTCGAAAAATTCCTTTCACTTCGATTGAGTGACCTACTTAAATAACAGATTACCTTTTCGCCATCTTCGAAGGTTTGGGTAAGTACGGCCCCGATACCGAAATCAGACGCGTTGGTTTGGACTACAAATGGAAGACTAAAATCGGGACAAGTTAAAATTGGAGCCGTAATCAAAAATTCCTTAGCTTTCCTAAAGGCGTCTTCACATTCTTGAGTCCAGACGAACTTTTTGCTCTTTTTCAGCAAATCAGTCAAAGGCCTAACTACTGCTGCGAAGTTTGGTACGAAACGCCTGTACCACGAAACAGTTCCTACAAAGCTCCTAACCTCTTTAACGTTTTTGGGTGCAGGTATTTTAACCATACTCTCTACTTTTTCCGGATCAACGTGTAATCCGTTCCTATCTACTACGTAACCTAAAAATTTAAATGATGGTCTGCAAAAGTTGCATTTATCCCGACCTACTTTAAGCCCTGCCTCACTACTAAGTCTTTTCAAAACTTCGTTCAGAATCTCTAAGTGTTTTTCAAATGTATCTGTGACGATAATAATATCATCCAGATACACAAAAACGAAAGGCTCCAACTCTGGCCCTAAAACACTATCAATGAACCTCTGCCACGTCGCAGGGGCATTGTGCAAGCCGAAAGGCATCCGCTTAAATTGGAACAAACCCCTGCCAGGAACCGTAAAAGCTGTAAACTTCTTCGATTCTTCTGACATTGGAATTTGCCAATAAGCCGATTTGATATCAAGTGATGTGAGAAACCTAGCATTCCTAAGCTTATCCAAAATCGCCGAGATAATTGGAAGCGGATAAGCATCCCTTTCCGTAACCTGGTTTAATTTCCTATAATCGACACAGAACCGGAAAGTACAATCTTTCTTTTTAATTAACACAATGGGGGAAGCCCAAGGACTATTAGATTTTTCAATTACTCCATCATCTAACATCTCCTTAAGGGATTTGTCGATGTGGACCTGCATCGCCGGTGAGACCGGGTAGTGCCGCTGTTTGATTGGTTCTGACGTCGTTCTAATTATGTGTTCTACTCTATCTGTAACCCCTAAACCTTCTGGCATATTCCTAAACAAATCTTCAATTGAAACATTTAGTTTTGCTCTCTGCTCAACGTCTAATTCAGACTCTTCTGTAAGAGACGTGCTATCTATCGAAGCCACCATCTCCTGGCTTGAAAAGCTCCACATTCCTGACCTAAGATCCGGGACGGTTCCCGATAGTGCCCAAAAATCCGCACCAAGGATCAAGGCATGTGGGAGTGGGTATTACCAAACACTCAACTAAAACTGATTTGTTTTCTACTACTATGGGTATATTCACAGTTCCTAAAACTCCTACACCTGCACCATCTGCTAAATTAACTTGCCTAACATTGCTTATATCTAACTGTAATCCTAAATCTTTCAATAATTTCCACCCATCCCTACAAATAATTGTTCTTGATGCTCCTGAATCTAGGAGCCCTAAAATCCTAACACCGTAAATATTTACGCTTAAATATGGACGTCTATCGTCCCCACTCGAATCTAATGTGAAACCTAGTTGAATTTTCCCTACCAGCTGGTCGTCAGCAGGCGACCTCCCTAATTGCGACGGCGCTCTTGTCCTGCTGGCCCAAGAGACCGTTGCCCATTTCCCGAGCAGCGCCTACAATCCCGTCGGGTTGTACCTACAGCCCCACAACCAAAACACTTCCTAGGAGCGGAACAGGTATTTGAGAAATGACCTTCCCCATTGCAGTTGAAGCAGCGAGTGGGCCTACGAGGTGGTGGGTTTCTACCAACTGCAACTGTTGCTGCTGTTTCCTGAACGGAAGCAACATAGGCAACATCAGGCTCCAAAGCCTGTCTAGAACGGTTATTAGGAGGAGGAACAAAAGCCTCGACATTCGTCCTAATCGTCTTTAACTTTCTACCCAATGCAACGAGTTCGTTGACTGATTTAATATCAGCCAACCCCAATTGCGTCTGGTAGAATGGAGTAATGTTCTTCATGAGAATGGACAACTTCCTATTCTCACTCAGAGGCTCCAAAAATCTCTTAAAAAGAGTCTGCATGAGGGCGATATAAATCCCCATCGACTCATCCTTCCCTTGGGTACGTCGCTTGACTTCTTCAAATAAGAGGTCATCGTAGTTGGAGGGTAAAAACTCCAACTTTATCTCACTAACCAATTCCTTCCAAGTTGAAATCGAGTCCCTAATCGCCCTAAACCAGAGGAGTGCCTTCCCAGTGAAAAGATCGACTGCTGAGCGGAAAAGTCTTTCCTCGGAAACACCACGCGAAATCCTAAGCTCTTCTATCCTTTCCAAAAATGCATTCACTGATGAGCCACATCGCTCACCAGAGAATTTTATATCCCATTTCTCGATACGCTCAGGATTCCGGTCACGGACCTCAACTTGGTGTAAGCAAGCCTCGGTCTGTCGTTGAAATCCTGAACTCGCTCGTTGGTCTACGTGTGCAGGTGGTAACGCACCCAATCCTGCTGCCAACGTGTTTGTTTTTTCTTTTTCTTTCCAATTATCTTGAGATGCATCTTCATCTCCTTCTAACAATTTTGCCATCAGCAACAATAGTTCCCCCTTCAAATCGGCCACTTCATTGACCTCCTCCGACGACTCTGCCCTAGCCCTATTCAACCTACCTAAAGCCCACTCAATTTTGGTCAAAACCTTAAGATATTCCGACGACTTCGGATTCTTCGGCGGATCTTTCAACAGTTCCTTAATTTCCAAAATTTTCTTTTTAACAGCCTCAATATCCTCCTCGAAAGAAAACGGATAGTGCGGACTGTCCAATGACAATGAACCAGAACGCTCTAGAATACGCGAGGATCTGAGTGTAGCCCTCATGTTATCTACTATACCTTCTTTCAACCCGCGGGCGCGTTACTCGTAAGAGAGTTCCTCTTTGTTCAACCTGTGAACATCCATTTTAAATTAATCCACGTTATAAAAATTAAAACTTTTCCGAAAATAACCGACGTTTAAAATTTTCAATTAACAAGCAAAACGTATTATAAAGCAGAATACCAACACCCAGCTGGTTGCTTTATATAAATAAAAATCAAAACAATCGCGCGAGAGAAAAAAAAATAAAACCGAAAATTTTCTTCGCCAAAATATAAATAACGAGGGCCAAATCAACACCCAGTTGTTTGTCGAAACCCTTTATAGATTGTTTCAGAATCGCACAAAAAAAAAAATAAAAGAAAACCGAAGACTAAAATTAATTTCAATGGAAAAAGTTCGGAAAGTTCCAAAAATCAACACCCAGCTGATTTTGTTTGGATACGATTAAGATTTCGATTACGCTGTATTTAAAATTTTCAAAACAAGAATCAACACCCAGTTGATTTTGTTCGAAATCACGCCAAGATAAATTGAACCCGAATTAAAGATGAGTATGAAACGCTTATAATTTTAATAATAAAAAAAACAATCAACTGGCGAATATATAAAAAAATATCAAAAATATTATTATCAAGTATGTACCTATATTCCAAATAAAACACTTACATAAAGCACTAAATCAACACCCGGTCGATTGCTTTATTTAAAAAAAAATTGAATCATCAAAAATTTATTTTGTAACCCACTGTAATAGATTTAAATTTTCAATACAACGCTTCGAAATAAACCAAAAAAAACTAGCAACAGAAATGTATCAAGAAAAAAAAAATTATCAGAAAAAAAATAATTTTGTGAATACTACCCTAAATATGGTCACACCAAATTAATTAACCAGTTTGAATTCAATCCAAAAACAAATAACAAAAAGATGTATAAAAAAAAATTAATAGAAAAAAAATTGAAATTTGTACTTGTCACCCTAAAATATGGTCACACCAAAACTCAAATAGAAATTTCGAATTCGATTCATCAACAAAAAAAATATCCCGAGAAATAAAAAAAAACAACCGCAGTTAAAGAAACTCCAATGTCACAAAAAAAACAAACAACCGTAAACAAATGTAAAAGTACGAAAAGAATATGAACAGAAAGGAATAAAAACCAACTATGTATATTGTATGTATATAGACACCGTATGTGGATTTACCGTTGGATTCAAATTGAACAATTTTATGAAATAATATATGGATGTCAAATAGAAAATAAATGTAATTTAGATTTAATATCACCGATTGTAAATGAAAATGAAATATGCAATAAAACAACTTACAGTTTGTAGGGTAATTTGCACCTTTTTTGTAGGAAAACAAAATCCTCACCGAATGTGTAGGTATGTAGGTTAGGTATATGCAATATATATGCAGCGAAGTACCTACAACGGGAACCACTAATGAAAACTTCTATATCACTTCTTCAGGTTTATCACTCAATAGTTTAATTGATTAGGTAGGTAATTGATTAAACTTGACCAATTTAATGCACTGAAAATGAAAAATAAAAAAAAGAAAAGTAAAAAAGAAAACAACAAGTTAAACGAAGACTTCCCTAATAAAAATGGGACAATCACTATTCAAATATGGGTAGGTTTGTTGATTTTTTTTTGAATAAAATTTTCCACAAAAACCCCACGTTTGGGTGCCAATTTGTTACACTTTTCGCGACGAACCGAACAATTATATTATTTAATTGATTAAATAAAACGACGAGAATTAAAACATGACCGGCAAACGAAGTAAAACACGACTTATGGAATGAATGTGGTTGACGGACGAATGTCGAACCAAAAGAAACAACGATAAGGTGTGTTCGAATTCGAAGTGCAACAGGTAGCACTGTGAATGCTACCACCACGGCTAGATCAGTAAGAAGTGAGTTCCACTAGTAAATTTTATTCTAAATTTTATTGAACGATTAATCAATATGTTGGTGATTAATTAAATTGATCACTACGATTTATGATTGCCACAGGGGCGTAGTACCTGAAAATGAAAATGAGGGCGCCAGCAATTTTTTTTATTATAAAGGAAATTACAAACCTTTTGAAGCGGAAAACGACGTTGAAAGTAAGTATGAATAAAAGATAGGATATTTTTAATTTCCGAATAGGAATTTTAAACCTTTTATTTTACTTAATTTCCTGGGAAACCTTGCAATTTAGTAGGATTAAAACCCAGGATCTTTTGAACAAAAGAACAAAGTAATTAGAACAAAGAGGATGGACCGTTAGGACTTTGTCCCGAAAAATTAACAAAACGTTATTGGAACGGGTCGCGAGTTCTGCTTTATCGGAATAATTCACGGTAGCAAAAATCAAACGTATTACCAGATTGAGTAACTTTAACTCAACAAACGATTTAAAAACAAATAGAAAAACTTGCACTATCTTGCAAAAGAAACTATTTCACTATATACTTAGCTTGTTTTCTCTGCCAATCTTTCCTCTTCCAAAGTATAATTCTCTGCCTTCTCCAATCTCAAGGATTTCACCAATTCCTCGTACTCTCCCACAAAAGAAACCAAGAATTATTCTCTTAGTTTTTTTTTTCTACACAACTAATCTTAAAATTCGCAAAATTAATTTTCTTTCTTTTCTTCACAAATTTTCTCTTCTCCGCTTTTTCGCTTAAAAATTCTTGGAACCTCTAGTTCGCTCTAATGACGGGTAAGAAGTGATCTTCCAGGCTTTCACCTTGCCTGGACGACCTCTTCCTTTTTCCAATGCCCAAGTGCTTTCCGCCAATCAGAAAACGTGGATCTCGGTCACGTCATCAGTCAGCAACACCCCGCATATTTGCGTGAGTGAGTGAACGTAGTTGAGATCCCACCGCCTATCCTACTCGCACTTTACACCCAGCTTTATGCACCGTCATCATTGAATTCGCCGAACTCTGGCATGACTTCCAGTGGGCGGCAATTCAATGGATGCATTCAGCCACCTATTCACTCCCACTAAACTCCGAAAAGAAAATTTCTGAAAACCAAAAAGAAAATCAATTTTCTCTACACGTTCATTTTTCCCCTCAAAACTATAAAACACTATTAGTACGGAAAATTGGTGGAAAGCTTATACTTGTATAATGTCCGAAAGGAAAGTTGGCAGCAATTTATAACTTGGCGATTTTACTTTTTCTACGTTTGATAATTGCGCAGATTTGGGTTATTGGGGATAAGCAACTAACGTTCCATCTTTTACATTATAAAACTAATAGTAATAGAGTATGTTGGGCACGCAGCCATTCTCACCAGGAGTAACGTCGGCATTCGGAGACAAGTGTCAACCGTGCAACTTTTCGGATTGAGTTGTGACCAGACCTGCCATCTGTCACCTTTCAACTTCGAGTATGTTCGGGGACCACTTTCACCCGCTCTCTGGACCAGACCGCCCGTCTGTCCGTCACAATGGAGTGGAACATTTATCCACGTTCAATATCAATATTGATATCGACGATTATTGTCTCTTCAAAATACTGAGAGAGTGAACCAATGGCTGATGGACCATGGCTGCCCTTCTCTCTCTCAGTACATTGATAGAAACACCTGTAGGGAAAAGAAGAAATGGCAAAGGAAGGAACGAGGAATGGGATAATTGAAAGAGTGACTTTTGTCGCGGTAAATTTTACCGTGACAAACTCCACCCTTTCCTCCTTGGAAATGTGTTTACCTTTTGAAAAAAAAAAAAAAAAAAGCAAACAATTTCCTTCGGCTGCACCTGGTTAACATCACAACAGAGAAACCCATCAGGCCAAATATGGCAGTCAATTCGAAAATAAACTCTTAAACGGAAATAAAATCAAAGCAAAAAAAACAAAACAAAATTTATTTTACAATGGGACTTTTCACTTAATCGTTTTCTGAAAAGTTATTGAAAGGTTTAAGATCTTTAGTGTGCCAAGTGCCACGATCTTTTCCACTGTCATCTTCTAGAACATAAGTCCAAGGATACAACCGTTTTCGGATTTTGAATGGCCCGACGTACTTCGGTGCCAGCTTAGCTGCGTAATAATTTGCCGCATTTGACAAATCAAAATTTCTGCGCCAAACAATATCATTAGGGAGATATTGAATATCTCTCCTCCTGAGGTTGTAAGATTCCGCAGATTTCTTGGATGCTGTTCGAAGTTTGACAGCTATATCCACCCTAAGTTTCCTAAACCTTTCTCCTACATCTCCTTGTGATGCTATGTCATTATTTCTATCTATACCCTGATCACTAAGTGTTAATTCTTCCCTACCACTGGTTGACATTTCTTTGCCGAAATTGGCATAATAAGGTGAAACTCCTAACACTTCATGTTGAGAGGTGCGTATAGCGCAAGCTACCTTAGCTAATTGAGAATCCCAAACTCTGTGGTTCTCTGAAACATAAGCTCTCAATGTAGTCTTTATTATTTGATTAATTCTCTCCGCGGGGTTAGCCTCAGGATGATAGTGTGGGTAAACCTAATCTTTGATGAATATTCATCACAAAGTGCCCTAAGTTCCCTACTCTTAAACTGTGGACTGTTATCGCAAATGACAACTTTTGGAACCCCAAACAACAAAAACACATTATCCTCCAACTCCTTGCAAACTGCCTTTGCAGTTGCAGATCTTAATGCAAACAATAAAGGAAATTTCGTTAGATAGTCTACAACTGTAAGGATATACATATATCCACTACTTGACTTGGGTAATGGACCTACTAAATCCACACTTATCATCTCCCACGGAGAAGATGCTCCTATCCTTTCAGTCATAAGACCGGCTGGTTTGTCATTAACTGGTTTCACTTGTTGACAGATTCTACAATTTCTAACGTAATTCGTTACATCTTTTCTCATTTTTGGCCAATAATATTTAGCCCCTACTCTAGCAAATGTTTTTCTGACCCCCATATGTCCAGCTAACGGACTATCGTGACATTCTTTCAAAATAGCTAACCTATCCTTTTTGCCTACTACTAACTTCCACTCTTCATTATTTTCGTGTACCACTATATGTGTCGATTTGACAAACTTATATAGTCGGCCATTCTCTACCCTCCAAGCTGGATAATCTAACGGATTCGACTCAACTGAAGAAATCATTTTTGCCACCCAAGGGTCTAAATCCTCATCTGAGATCCCAGCCACTACTGGAACCCCCCGAGATAACATGTCCGGCACGACATGGTCTTTTCCCTTCCGGTGAATGATTTTAAAATCAAATTGCTGTAGCCTTACTGCCCAGCGCGCTAATCTACCTTGTGGATCTTTGAGGTTACTCAACCAAACGAGTGAGTAATGATCTGTAATGACCGTGAATCTCAACTTCTCAACCGCCCACAAAACTCCTAAACATTCCTTTTCAGTTGTCGAAAAATTCCTTTCACTTCGATTGAGTGACCTACTTAAATAACAGATTACCTTTTCGCCATCTTCGAAGGTTTGGGTAAGTACGGCCCCGATACCGAAATCAGACGCGTTGGTTTGGACTACAAATGGAAGACTAAAATCGGGACAAGTTAAAATTGGAGCCGTAATCAAAAATTCCTTAGCTTTCCTAAAGGCGTCTTCACATTCTTGAGTCCAGACGAACTTTTTGCTCTTTTTCAGCAAATCAGTCAAAGGCCTAACTACTGCTGCGAAGTTTGGTACGAAACGCCTGTACCACGAAACAGTTCCTACAAAGCTCCTAACCTCTTTAACGTTTTTGGGTGCAGGTATTTTAACCATACTCTCTACTTTTTCCGGATCAACGTGTAATCCGTTCCTATCTACTACGTAACCTAAAAATTTAAATGATGGTCTGCAAAAGTTGCATTTATCCCGACCTACTTTAAGCCCTGCCTCACTACTAAGTCTTTTCAAAACTTCGTTCAGAATCTCTAAGTGTTTTTCAAATGTATCTGTGACGATAATAATATCATCCAGATACACAAAAACGAAAGGCTCCAACTCTGGCCCTAAAACACTATCAATGAACCTCTGCCACGTCGCAGGGGCATTGTGCAAGCCGAAAGGCATCCGCTTAAATTGGAACAAACCCCTGCCAGGAACCGTAAAAGCTGTAAACTTCTTCGATTCTTCTGACATTGGAATTTGCCAATAAGCCGATTTGATATCAAGTGATGTGAGAAACCTAGCATTCCTAAGCTTATCCAAAATCGCCGAGATAATTGGAAGCGGATAAGCATCCCTTTCCGTAACCTGGTTTAATTTCCTATAATCGACACAGAACCGGAAAGTACAATCTTTCTTTTTAATTAACACAATGGGGGAAGCCCAAGGACTATTAGATTTTTCAATTACTCCATCATCTAACATCTCCTTAAGGGATTTGTCGATGTGGACCTGCATCGCCGGTGAGACCGGGTAGTGCCGCTGTTTGATTGGTTCTGACGTCGTTCTAATTATGTGTTCTACTCTATCTGTAACCCCTAAACCTTCTGTCATATTCCTAAACAAATCTTCAATTGAAACATTTAGTTTTGCTCTCTGCTCAACGTCTAATTCAGACTCTTCTGTAAGAGACGTGCTATCTATCGAAGCCACCATCTCCTGGCTTGAAAAGCTCCACATTCCTGACCTAAGATCCGGGACGGTTCCCGATAGTGCCCAAAAATCCGCACCAAGGATCAAGGCATGTGGGAGTGGGTATTACCAAACACTCAACTAAAACTGATTTGTTTTCTACTACTATGGGTATATTCACAGTTCCTAAAACTCCTACACCTGCACCATCTGCTAAATTAACTTGCCTAACATTGCTTATATCTAACTGTAATCCTAAATCTTTCAATAATTTCCACCCATCCCTACAAATAATTGTTCTTGATGCTCCTGAATCTAGGAGCCCTAAAATCCTAACACCGTAAATATTTACGCTTAAATATGGACGTCTATCGTCCCCACTCGAATCTAATGTGAAACCTAGTTGAATTTTCCCTACCAGCTGGTCGTCAGCAGGCGACCTCCCTAATTGCGACGGCGCTCTTGTCCTGCTGGCCCAAGAGACCGTTGCCCATTTCCCGAGCAGCGCCTACAATCCCGTCGGGTTGTACCTACAGCCCCACAACCAAAACACTTCCTAGGAGCGGAACAGGTATTTGAGAAATGACCTTCCCCATTGCAGTTGAAGCAGCGAGTGGGCCTACGAGGTGGTGGGTTTCTACCAACTGCAACTGTTGCTGCTGTTTCCTGAACGGAAGCAACATAGGCAACATCAGGCTCCAAAGCCTGTCTAGAACGGTTATTAGGAGGAGGAACAAAAGCCTCGACATTCGTCCTAATCGTCTTTAACTTTCTACCCAATGCAACGAGTTCGTTGACTGATTTAATATCAGCCAACCCCAATTGCGTCTGGTAGAATGGAGTAATGTTCTTCATGAGAATGGACAACTTCCTATTCTCACTCAGAGGCTCCAAAAATCTCTTAAAAAGAGTCTGCATGAGGGCGATATAAATCCCCATCGACTCATCCTTCCCTTGGGTACGTCGCTTGACTTCTTCAAATAAGAGGTCATCGTAGTTGGAGGGTAAAAACTCCAACTTTATCTCACTAACCAATTCCTTCCAAGTTGAAATCGAGTCCCTAATCGCCCTAAACCAGAGGAGTGCCTTCCCAGTGAAAAGATCGACTGCTGAGCGGAAAAGTCTTTCCTCGGAAACACCACGCGAAATCCTAAGCTCTTCTATCCTTTCCAAAAATGCATTCACTGATGAGCCACATCGCTCACCAGAGAATTTTATATCCCATTTCTCGATACGCTCAGGATTCCGGTCACGGACCTCAACTTGGTGTAAGCAAGCCTCGGTCTGTCGTTGAAATCCTGAACTCGCTCGTTGGTCTACGTGTGCAGGTGGTAACGCACCCAATCCTGCTGCCAACGTGTTTGTTTTTTCTTTTTCTTTCCAATTATCTTGAGATGCATCTTCATCTCCTTCTAACAATTTTGCCATCAGCAACAATAGTTCCCCCTTCAAATCGGCCACTTCATTGACCTCCTCCGACGACTCTGCCCTAGCCCTATTCAACCTACCTAAAGCCCACTCAATTTTGGTCAAAACCTTAAGATATTCCGACGACTTCGGATTCTTCGGCGGATCTTTCAACAGTTCCTTAATTTCCAAAATTTTCTTTTTAACAGCCTCAATATCCTCCTCGAAAGAAAACGGATAGTGCGGACTGTCCAATGACAATGAACCAGAACGCTCTAGAATACGCGAGGATCTGAGTGTAGCCCTCATGTTATCTACTATACCTTCTTTCAACCCGCGGGCGCGTTACTCGTAAGAGAGTTCCTCTTTGTTCAACCTGTGAACATCCATTTTAAATTAATCCACGTTATAAAAATTAAAACTTTTCCGAAAATAACCGACGTTTAAAATTTTCAATTAACAAGCAAAACGTATTATAAAGCAGAATACCAACACCCAGCTGGTTGCTTTATATAAATAAAAATCAAAACAATCGCGCGAGAGAAAAAAAAATAAAACCGAAAATTTTCTTCGCCAAAATATAAATAACGAGGGCCAAATCAACACCCAGTTGTTTGTCGAAACCCTTTATAGATTGTTTCAGAATCGCACAAAAAAAAAAATAAAAGAAAACCGAAGACTAAAATTAATTTCAATGGAAAAAGTTCGGAAAGTTCCAAAAATCAACACCCAGCTGATTTTGTTTGGATACGATTAAGATTTCGATTACGCTGTATTTAAAATTTTCAAAACAAGAATCAACACCCAGTTGATTTTGTTCGAAATCACGCCAAGATAAATTGAACCCGAATTAAAGATGAGTATGAAACGCTTATAATTTTAATAATAAAAAAAACAATCAACTGGCGAATATATAAAAAAATATCAAAAATATTATTATCAAGTATGTACCTATATTCCAAATAAAACACTTACATAAAGCACTAAATCAACACCCGGTCGATTGCTTTATTTAAAAAAAAATTGAATCATCAAAAATTTATTTTGTAACCCACTGTAATAGATTTAAATTTTCAATACAACGCTTCGAAATAAACCAAAAAAAACTAGCAACAGAAA
The DNA here is from genome assembly GCA_929447395.1 of Epistrophe grossulariae. NCBI lineage: Eukaryota > Metazoa > Arthropoda > Insecta > Diptera > Syrphidae > Epistrophe > Epistrophe grossulariae. The sequence continues at coordinate 59,196,399 of OV839566.1, read as the reverse complement.
TGTATCAAGAAAAAAAAAATTATCAGAAAAAAAATAATTTTGTGAATACTACCCTAAATATGGTCACACCAAATTAATTAACCAGTTTGAATTCAATCCAAAAACAAATAACAAAAAGATGTATAAAAAAAAATTAATAGAAAAAAAATTGAAATTTGTACTTGTCACCCTAAAATATGGTCACACCAAAACTCAAATAGAAATTTCGAATTCGATTCATCAACAAAAAAAATATCCCGAGAAATAAAAAAAAACAACCGCAGTTAAAGAAACTCCAATGTCACAAAAAAAACAAACAACCGTAAACAAATGTAAAAGTACGAAAAGAATATGAACAGAAAAGAATAAAAACCAACTATGTATATTGTATGTATATAGACACCGTATGTGGATTTACTGTTGGATTCAAATTGAAAAATTTTATGAAATAATATATGGATGTCAAATAGAAAATAAATGTAATTTAGATTTAATATCACCGATTGTAAATGAAAATGAAATATGCAATAAAACAACTTACAGTTTGTAGGGTAATTTGCACCTTTTTTGTAGGAAAACAAAATCCTCACCGAATGTGTAGGTATGTAGGTTAGGTATATGCAATATAAATGCAGCGAAGTACCTACAACGGGAACCACTAATGAAAACTTCTATATCACTTCTTCAGGTTTATCACTCAATAGTTTAATTGATTAGGTAGGTAATTGATTAAACTTGACCAATTTAATGCACTGAAAATGAAAAATAAAAAAAAGAAAAGTAAAAAAGAAAACAACAAGTTAAACGAAGACTTCCCTAATAAAAATGGGACAATCACTATTCAAATATGGGTAGGTTTGTTGATTTTTTTTTTGAATAAAATTTTCCACAAAAACCCCACGTTCGGGTGCCAATTTGTTACACTTTTCGCGACGAACCGAACAATTATATTATTTAATTGATTAAATAAAACGACGAGAATTAAAACATGACCGGCAAACGAAGTAAAACACGACTTATGGAATGAATGTGGTTGACGGACGAATGTCGAACCAAAAGAAACAACGATAAGGTGTGTTCGAATTCGAAGTGCAACAGGTAGCACTGTGAATGCTACCACCACGGCTAGATCAGTAAGAAGTGAGTTCCACTAGTAAATTTTATTCTAAATTTTATTGAACGATTAATCAATATGTTGGTGATTAATTAAATTGATCACTACGATTTATGATTGCCACAGGGGCGTAGTACCTGAAAATGAAAATAAAAAATAAAGGAAATTACAAACCTTTTGAAGCGGAAAACGACGTTGAAAGTAAGTATGAATAAAAGATAAGATATTTTTAATTTCCGAATAGGAATTTTAAACCTTTTATTTTACTTAATTGCCTGGGAAACCTTGCAATTTAGTAGGATTAAAACCCAGGATCTTTTGAACAAAAGAACAAAGTAATTAGAACAAAGAGGATGGACCGTTAGGACTTTGTCCCGAAAAATTAACAAAACGTTATTGGAACGGGTCGCGAGTTCCGCTTTATCGGAATAATTCACGGTAGCAAAAATCAAACGTATTACCAGATTGAGTAACTTTAACTCAACAAACGATTTAAAAACAAATAGAAAAACTTGCACTATCTTGCAAAAGAAACTATTTCACTATATACTTAGCTTGTTTTCTCTGCCAATCTTTCCTCTTCCAAAGTATAATTCTCTGCCTTCTCCAATCTCAAGGATTTCACCAATTCCTCGTACTCTCCCACAAAAGAAACCAAGAATTATTCTCTTAGTTTTTTTTTTCTACACAACTAATCTTAAAATTCGCAAAATTAATTTTCTTTCTTTTCTTCACAAATTTTCTCTTCTCCGCTTTTTCGCTTAAAAATTCTTGGAACCTCTAGTTCGCTCTAATGACGGGTTAGAAGTGATCTTCCAGGCTTTCACCTTGCCTGGACGACCTCTTCCTTTTTCCAATGCCCAAGTGCTTTCCGCCAATCAGAAAACGTGGATCTCGGTCACGTCATCAGTCAGCAACACCCCGCATATTTGCGTGAGTGAGTGAACGTAGTTGAGATCCCACCGCCTATCCTACTCGCACTTTACACCCAGCTTTATGCACCGTCATCATTGAATTCGCCGAACTCTGGCATGACTTCCAGTGGGCGGCAATTCAATGGATGCATTCAGCCACCTATTCACTCCCACTAAACTCCGAAAAGAAAATTTCTGAAAACCAAAAAGAAAATCAATTTTCTCTACACGTTCATTTTTCCCCTCAAAACTATAAAACACTATTAGTACGGAAAATTGGTGGAAAGCTTATATTTATATAATGTCCGAAAGGAAAGTTGGCAGCAATTTATAACTTGGCGATTTTACTTTTTCTACGTTTGATAATTGCGCAGATTTGGGGGATTGGGGATAAGCAACTAACGTTCCATCTTTTACATTATAAAACTAATAGTAATAGAGTATGTTGGGCACGCAGCCATTCTCACCAGGAGTAACGTCGGCATTCGGAGACAAGTGTCAACCGTGCAACTTTTCGGATTGAGTTGTGACCAGACCTGCCGTCTGTCACCTTTCAACTTCGAGTATGTTCGGGGACCACTGTCACCCGCTCTCTGGACCAGACCGCCCGTCTGTCCGTCACAATGGAGTGGAACATTTATCCATGTTCAATATCAATATTGATATCGACGATTATTGTCTCTTCAAAATACTGAGAGAGTGAACCAATGGCTGATGGACCATGGCTGCCCTTCTCTCTCTCAGTACTTTGATAGAAACACCTGTAGGGAAAAGAAGAAATGGCAAAGGAAGGAACAAGGAATGGGATAATTGAAAGAGTGACTTTTGTCGCGGTAAATTTTACCGTGACACTTTTTATGTCAACTAACACAATTTTGTTTTAAATTTTATTGATTTTCTAATAAATGATATTCTGTCCGTCTTCAAAAAAAAAACAAACATCTGTCAAACGCACATTCCCCTTCACAATAGAAATACTTTGAAGGTATTCACAATAGCACAATATTTTATCAATTCATTTTCACAATACCGATTTTTTATTCAATTGATAAATTCTATCAACCGTCAATCGGTTGATAGTTGATCTTCGCAATAAGGGTGTATATGTAAAACAATACTTAAAACTACTCTTAATCTACTCTTACATTTAACTATTATTACTTATCATATTTAAAATTACTTTATTTCGAAAAGAAAAAAATACTTCTTCAAAGAAAACAGAAGTTAAGTTAGCTAAAATTTCATAAGTTTACTACGTTTGGAATTTCTTATTTTCTTTGAAAATTCAGTTTCTTAAGAAAACTCACCTGCTATTTATTTGATTTTTTTTTTTTTAATTTTTTATTTTTCAGTTTTTGTTGTTTAGTTTATTTTTGTTAACACTTTAAGATGTACCCAGTCGGTAGAGATGAAGATGATCGCATCAATAGGATCATAAGAGATTCTGAAATAGACGAAAATATTAGATTGACTAGGTCAGCAAGTCAAAATAGATGTTACCGAAAGACGTCGAGTGATGTATTCTCCTCTCGTCCAATATACCCGCTGTTAGTTCTAGTAGGCCAAATGAATATCCTCAGGCTTTCAGTACGATAGACTCCGTTTCTACTCCTTCGTCTAGTAACCTTAGTGGTTTTGGAGCAGAATCTTTACCTCCACAACATGGAAGTTCCGGTTTGTTGAACCAGACGGTTATGCCTAACACTGGAAGGGTACAACACCCTAGGCCAGCCAGTGTTAATCCAAGTAACGTGGGTGGGTATAGGGACATTTTAGATAGCCTTTCCCAAAGACCATCTGCAACCAAAAGGAAAGAGAAAAATACAATTCCTGAAGATTTTAAGGCGTATATAAATTTAGCAATCGTGGATGCTCTTTCTACTTACAAACAAACAGTACATAGTAAGGTGTCGAATACTCTGAAGGATGAGATTCAAAATCAACTTGGTGGATTCCTCTGAGATTTGAATTTGAGTCGACCTTCTCCACCAACGGTCCATCAAGTACCGAAACCATCTGACAGTCAGTATAATTTTCCGCCACCTATCGTTCCTCCACCTCAACGGTTTCCTCGAACTGAGCCAAGTAGGAGTGCTTTTGTTCCTCATGAACAACAGCGCAGAAGAACCCAAGAACCGTTCAGACAGAATCAAGAAAGAAATTTCCAAACTGACGGTTTCCAAGATGCTAATTTCAGACCTGCAAGAAATAATAATACCATTCCGTTAAATCAACAAAATCCATACAATTACCAACCTGTTATGTGAGATGCCTAATACACTATAAACAAGTGTAGACTCTCACATAACCATGACCATACCCAAAAAATTATACAAACCCAATGTATTATTTAATATCACAATACCAAGGTCAGCCGCAGCCAAAAGGAACAGTAAACAATTCGATTTGTCGTACTCAGCAAAAATAGTACGCGATCGTTTTGTTTACAAACAACCACAGCACATGCATTGCTTCCAATGAAACAAAATGCAACCCCAGCAAAATGAAACATTAACTTGAGGGTAATCGACCGATGGCTGGATGACTAACAAATGTTTAATGTTAATAAATTGGTTACTATTCGAATTGGGACAACAAAACAAAAGAAGGTGCGACGTCAGCCATCGACCGATGGCTGGATGACTAACGAATGGTTATGATGAATGAATGAATTGGTTACAATCCGAATTGGGACAATAAAACAACAGTAGGTGCGACGTCAGCTGTACACCGATCGAAGGATGTCGAAACCAGAAAGAATGTGTGTAGGAACTAGGTTTAGTTTGGGAAATGCTCATCTAGCATTCCAATTGAAATATGATATTATTAATTGTAGTTGTAACCCAAAAAAACAATTGTGAAATTTCATAATTGTAGAATTGTAAAATAAACAATTATGGAATTTCATAATTTTATAGTTAAGTAGGGATAGAATTTAAGGTATAAATAGCCATGTAAAAATTGAAATAAATTGTCTTTCTTTTGACGAGTGTTAAATCCAACATCAGTGAAGTTTTTTATTTGTTGATCATCCTAAGTACCCAGAGGAGAAGGAAAACAGAAAAAGGTAAAAATAACGTTCTTGAATTTCAGATTGGGGTAGCATGGGGTTCTACTGAACCTTCTCATCAGCCCTTTGGGCTGGATTGTCTTGGCTGCCAAAGCCGGATAAACCGATGGAATTCCACCGCGAGGTAGGGTTCTTCAATTGCAACAATATTAACTCCGTTCCCCCTCATACGTAGTATGAGTATTTCTATCCCAACAAAGGTTTCGCCGAATGCCGCCACGTTCCCCCCATAAAAAGATATCCCTCGATGAATACCGGCGGAGGATCGCCCTCCAGGTAAAAGATCGATTGTTGCGAGACCAGACCGCAGGCCCCAGACCCAGGGAACCCCCAACACCGAAAATAAGGGAACCCACACCCGAGTCTACGCCCAAGAGACGACACCGGGCAGGAAGGAAGGTGCGGGCCCGACAGGAGCTTGCGTCTCTATACCGGTTAGCTTCCCTCAGCACCGGCGCAGCAAAGCGGGCCTTCCTGGAGAGGGCGTCCTGTATTCAACGACAGGAATTCTTAATAAGGGAACGGAAACGGAGGCAGTCATGGGCGCTGACCTCAAATAATAAAAAATAAAAATAAATGATATTATAGAAATATAAAAATCACGGTTTTATTCGCTCTTAACTCAGGGTTGTCGTTGACGGTTTCAAAACCACATTTGGGAAGCAAAATTCAGCATAGCCAGTTCTAGATACTCTCTTGTTCCACGACCTAATCCCTTAAAAAAAAGATTACACAACATTGGCGCAGCCGGTAGGATGGTGATGAGTTCAGAGATTAATCAAATCATGAAAACTGAAGAATTCTCTGACTTCAGTAACACCATCTATCGAACTAAATAAATGTATGAAGTGTATTTTTTTTTCGGAAAGGTCAGTGATGCCATTTTTGTCTCAAAGTGTATAAAATACACTAAATACTCTAATTAATAAATTACTTAAAAAAAAAAAAAACAAAAAAAATGGTTAAAGTTATTTTCCTGTTTGGCAACTTCTAGTTGTAGAATGACTACATTACCATAGTTTATGGCGTCAAGGTCTACCGATACGGAAGTCCAAGAATTGCTCGATGCACTCCAGCAATTAAAAGGGGAACAAGTAGAACAGGTTCAAGAGATAAAACATTTTAACACAACCTTACTCAGTGAGTTAAAATCATTAGTGGGTAAGGAAGTGTATCAATTGATATACAATCAATTAAGTATCCAGTGGGGTCAGTTCTCGAGACTCGAGGCTACTGACGCTATTTTAAACTTTTACATAGACGCTGTAAAAAAACAGCAGGAACAACGAGAAAAGAAGATCGAAGATCTAAAATCTGAGCTAAAAAATCAAAGAAAAATTCAGACTCAGTTGATAGCAAATCAACAAGAGGCTGAACAAACCAACCTTCAAGCAGAAGAAACAATATCTAAATTAGAAAGACAGTTAACTACCCTACAAACAGAAAAACAACAGGTTGAAGCAGACTACAACTTGTACAAGATTAAGGGGAACGATTTAATTCGTCAAGCCGATAAGTTCAAAAAACTCGAAGCGGCATATGTCGACCAAATACAATTCTCGAAAGGAGAAATTAGGAAATTAAGGGAAAGGTTAAACACCCCATCGAAAAACAAACCCTTTTTTATGCCTCTCTCAAAAGAGATTCTAGAAACATTAACACCAAGTAAAAAATTGCTTTTTAGTACTGAGGAACAGAAACCCCTCGAAATAATTGAAAACAAAACCATTGAACAAAAATCAATAAAAACTTCCAAAATGTCATTAGGATTTGAGAAATTACTCAAATTATCCTACGGGATCCCCGAATTCTCAGGTGGCCACGACCCCAAGGTGGCACAAAAATTACAAACTTTCCTTACGTGCATTCGCCCCGTTAGGGACCACATTCCCGTTGAAGACGAAAAATCATTTATTCAAATTCTTACCACTAAGTTACGAGAGGATGCTCTCGACCTAGTCTCTACTTCCAGACCAACTACCTTCAAGGAATTTGAGGAAATTCTTAATAGAACATACTTACCAATCGAAGATTATAATGATCTTGTAAACTGTTTAATTACCAGTCGCCAAAGCCCATTTGAAACCCTAAATACTTTTGTGAGTAGACTTCGACACTCTTTAACCCAATGTCGAGAGGCAGCGGAAATTAAATACGGTGAGAAGTCGGATATAGTAAAAAACCAATTAGAAGATTTTGCTAAATCAGCCTTAGCTTCTGGCGTGACAAATAAACAGTTAGGCCAGTACTTGTTCACGATAGGGAAAAAGTCGCTGGAAGAACTAATAAAAATAGCGTTTAGCATGGAGAAACATGTACAGAGGGTCGAAACTATACCACTCTCACATACCTCCTGTCATTTCACCCAAGCGAATGGACCACCTTGCAGTGCAAATCGCCAAACAGGTATAGTTCAAAATATTTCCACAGGTACTCTGGACTCTGAAAAGGCAAGAATAACTTGCAACTTCTGCAACCTAAAGGGACATACGTATAGTGAATGCCTTAAGCGACAAAACACCCCCATATGCCAGTTTTGTAAAAATTACGGGCACGAAGCAACCAACTGTAATAAACGTTTTAATCAAAACTCATACAGGGAAAACCAACAGACATTAAACCGGGGTAATTTTCAAAATTCCTACAGAAACAATCAATCTTTCAATAATAGAAATTCCCAAAATAATTACAACAGGAGTAATCCTTCTCATGATAGAAACGATGACTACAATAGAGACAGATCCCAGGCATATCAACCTCAGAGGAATTCAGATCAAAATAGATCTAATCCGTTTAGGAATGATAATGCCAATCGGGTTGAGAATAATAACGAAAAACGAGTATTCCATATGGAAACGGTTTGTGATTGGTGTGGGAGAAATAACCACACAATCAATGAATGTACCTTCAAAAACAAGTGGGAGAGTACCCAGTCGGGAAACGCCCACTAGTCGACCGAAAGCTCCCTGGTCCGACTCTAATTAAAATTAAGGAAAATCTAGGGCAAGCCCAAACAAAACCACAAAAACCAAGAAAATCTGATCCTATCCAAGACTCAGAATATTCTAAATTATATAAAAAAATAAAACTTCCGTCCGTAGAAATTGGGATAGGAATTGGAAAAACCAGGAAACTACGTTTACTAGTAGACACTGGTTCAGAAGTAAGTCTTCTTAAGAAAGGAGCATTAGTAAATAAAGCCTTTATAAATACTAAAAAGAAATTAACCGTTAACACACCTTGTGGTTTCTGCTATACACTAGGAGAATGCAAAGGGACAATTGAAATACCAACACTGCCAACCTGTGAATTTCAAATTATAGAAAATGACCTAGCCGTCCCAGGCGATGGAATATTAGGGTATAATTTTCTGGGCAAATACTGCAATGTAGATGGTCCTAACAAATTATTAACATTTTCACACGTACACGAAAGTACCACAGGTATACAAGTAGATGAGGTATTCAATATCCCATTGTTAGAATCCGAGGTATTTGAAGAGAATGGGTTGTCCATTCCACATAATGGAAGCTGTTTCACGAGGGCTCACTCGCATGTGAATAACCCAAACGAAACAAACCAGTCTCAACAGAAAAATCATAACCAAAAGGTGGAAGGTAATTCAGAAAAAACCTCACTAAACGATGAAAATAACCTCGAAGGTGCGAAAATGCGACCGGCCTAGACAATGATTCGGAAAGTTTATTTTCAAAAAATTTTAATTCTTTGAACACAACTAATTTGCAATTATCCATGTCCCAAGATCCGCCTCGCAAAGTGGAACAAAAAGACTTCGGGCAAAAACACGTTGTGACTGACGAGAATGTTGAGCTTCAGAAAACTTTAATGAGCAGAGGTTCTGATGACCTTAAAAAACATAATCTCAGACAAAGAAAGAGGAAAAAGAAACCTTCAAAGAACGAAAAAAACTTCGAAAAAATAGAACAAGAATTTAAACTTATTAGAAATATAGATATAACAGATTGTAAAAACGGTGGTCATCAGCGCCACAAAATAAATATAGTAGATGCAGTAAAAGAAAAACCAGACACTGAGCACATAGTAGACGAAAAATTATCACTAAGAATTAAACCACAGAGACAAAGAATTAAGTATACCATTCAAGAAATATATAAAACAATAATCACTTTAATACACACATTGATACATGCGGCTATATTAATTAGTACTACTCACCAAGAAAGGTTACAAAAGAAAACGCGAGAACCACTCGAAAATACAAAAAATACGAACATAAAAACTTTTAGCATTACTTTAAAACAAGAGGTAAAAATAACCCCTAGGACAAGGACAATAGTAGAACTCCCTATCTCATGTGATGAGCCAATGATATGCTTATCCAAACAAATAGTAGATGGTGTATTTGTAGGTAACTGTTTATTACCAACGGGACAAGCTAGAATTATCGTACCTATTATAAACACGCGTCAACAAGTAGTTCTAATAAGACACGTTAGTTTAGAGCTCGCAAATTTAAGCGAGTATGAAATTTTAAATCTACACGACGATGGTCAAAGGTCAGGTACAAGACACGTATCCTGCTTTTACAATAGAATTGACACCGAATATAGGGATGTAAGGGTCGAAGCTCTAAAAACACAGCTCAACAAGGACGAAACTTTAAACGACGAGGAACGAAGTGCTATAACAGAACTCTGCACACAATACAATGACATATTCTTTCTTCCTGGAGACAATCTCTCCCATACGATGACAATGCAACATGAGATACCAATAAAGCAAGATCAAGCCCCTATAAATACCAAAATGTATAGGCTACCAGAAAAACAAAGAGGTATAATCAACGAACAGCTCGCCGAGATGCTCGAAAATGACATCGTACAACCAAGTAAAAGCCCCTGGAACTCGCCACTTTTAGTAGTACCTAAAAAGGCAGGTCCAGATGGTGAAGTACGATGGAGAGTTGTTGTTGACTTCCGGAAACTAAACGAATGTACAGTAGGGGACGCTTTTCCACTACCCCGAATAGAAGACATACTTGACCAACTAGGACATGCTAGATATTTCACCCTGGATTTAGCTAGCGGATATCACCAGGTTCTGGTTGATCCAAAGGACAGGGCAAAAACTGCGTTCAGCACGGCTTACGGGCACTATGAGTTTAAACGTATGCCATTTGGACTCAAGGGAGCCCCGGCAACTTTCCAACGACTCATGAATTATATATTAACGGGCCTACAAGGGCTAGAATGTTTTGTTTATCTGGACGACATAGTCGTTTATGGTAAAAATATAGAGGATCACAACAGGAAGTTACAATTCATTTTTGATAGGCTGCGCGAACACAATTTGAAACTAAATGTAGAAAAATGTCAATTCCTCCGTCGAGAAGTTGTGTATTTGGGACATAAGTGTTCCGAAGAGGGAGCGCATCCCGATCCCGGAAAAACTAGTTGTGTACAAAATTTCCCTGTACCTCGAACAGTTAAACAAACCCATTCTTTTCTAGGCCTGGCCAATTACTATAGGAAATTCATTCCAGATTTTTCAAAGATAGTTCGACCGTTGACAAACTTAACCCGAAAAGACGTTAAATTTAAGTGGACGGAAAAATGTCAAGACGCTTTTCAAAAAATTAAAGATCTTCTGGTATCTCCTCCTTTACTGACTTACCCTGATTTCAATGAACCATTTATACTTACGACAGACGCCAGTGACGAAGCTATAGGAGCTGTTCTATCTCAAGGAAAGTTAGGAAAAGACAAACCAATTGCGTACGCTAGTCGTACCCTAAACAAAGCAGAACGCAATTATTCCACTAGTGAGAAGGAAATGCTAGCGATAGTATGGGCCACTAAGAACTATAGATGTTATTTATTAGGACGACAATTTACTGTATACACAGACCACGAACCATTAACAGGGAATTTTAGAACAAAAGATCCAACGTCAAGACTTATCAGATTTCACCATAAACTATCTGAGTACGACTGTACTCTGAAATATAAACCAGGGAGAAAGAACAATAATGCGGATGCGCTAAGTAGGATCCCTACAGGTGAGACAGGAAGTGAAAAAATAGAAGTTAACGATTCACATAGTAATACACCTACCACGTCTTTCAAAAATACCACATGTTTAGCAATAACAAGGGCACAACGCGCCAAGCTAAATGATGACGAAAACAAAGAAACAGTTAGCGACAGTAAACATACAGACTCAGAAACACCGACAATTACAAATAAAGAAATCCAAGAACAAAATTTGACACAAAGTAAAAGTAGTAATCTAAAAGACGTTCAGAGAAAAACTCCAGATGCTCACGACATACAAATAATACTTAAGGACTACCACGACTCCCCACTCGGTGGTCATCAGGGAGTTATAAATACTTATAAAAGCATTAAAAGGAGTTACAAATGGCCTAATATGTTCAGAGATATTTCGAGATATATAAGACGATGCCCTAAATGTCAAAAAATGAAAGCGAGTCCGGAGGCTAAAATGCCAATGGTTATAACGGATACATGTCAAACACCATTCGATAAAGTTTATTTAGACATAGTAGGGCCCCTACAAGATTCTTATTTAGGTAACAAATATATATTAACCTTTCAAGACAATCTCACGAAATTTGTAGATTTCTATCCTTTACCGAATCAAGAGGCAGAAACAGTTGCCCATATATTTTACGAACAGATAGTAACGAGGTATAGAATACCAAAGAAATTGGTTACGGATCAGGGAACTAATTTTGTAAGCAAACTTTTTAAGCAAGTATGTAAACTTCTAAAAATAGAGAAACTACAGACAAATGCCTACCACCCCCAATCAAACGGAGCGTTGGAGAGGGCTCACAGACCTCTGGTAGAATATTTGCGAACGATTTGTGATGAAAACCCTAGCTCTTGGGATCAATACCTAAGAACAGCGGCATTCGTATACAATAACAGCGTTCATGAGGGGACAAAATTCACTCCAATGGATTGCCTCTTTGGTTTCACCGCAGATATTCCGTCCAATTTAAAGCGAGAACCAGAGCCAGTCTATGACCATGAAAATTATTTTTTCACTTTAAGAAACAAACTCCAAAAAACATATGCTATAGCCAGAAAAAATTTAATTAATAGTAAAAAAAGTTCAAAAAATTACTATGATCAAAGCATTAAAGTTAAAGCATACCATGTTGGAGATAAGGTACTCATAAAAAATGAGAACAGACAACATAAATTGTCCGAAATATGGAAAGGTCCATATCTAGTAGTAGAAATCATTAGTTCAACGAATTGCGTGGTTCTGATTAAGAAGAAACGTGTGACGATACATAATAATCGTCTCAAACATTTTTTCGATTCCGAAGACGAAGGAATATAGAAAATTCTGTTCGATATCTTCTTCTAAATAAGTTATTAGACAACATTCATATAGTATAATTATTTTTTATTCCCTCTCTCTAGATTTAATAAAAAATGTTAATAATAAATAAACTATGGGTTTTGGAACTTGCTTTCTTAATTAAAATGACGGCAGGAGTACTAACACCATATAAGATACAAGAATTAAACGATACAGGTGTAGTATTCGAAGATCTAGGAAAAGTTATACTATACCATGACACCTGGAACCTGTTGACAGAAATGAGGATAACGGACATAGAAACCTATACTTCTGTTATAAATCAAGTAGAGGAATCCTGGTCAACAGTTTGTAGACCCTCAAGAAACATAAACATTTGCGACAACCAAACTCCAATGCTTCAGCATCTTATTTCAACGGCTCGCCAGCACACTTCCATCATCCAGGAGTTACTAAATCCACACCGCTCTAGACGATCTTTATTTGATGGAATAGGGAATGGCCTACACTATTTGTTTGGCGTAATGGACAGCCAGGATGGAAGTCGAATTTACAGCAGAATTGATGAATTGGGAAACAATGCAAAAGCCCTAGCTGAATTACAAAAGAAACAAATTACAGTCATGAAGTCATCTTTTGAGAGCATGCAACGACCTATTAGTGCCTTGGAAGACAATCAGAAAAACATAACTGAGACTCTTAATTCTCTAGTAAAAATAGATAATTAACGATGTCTTCAAACCAAATCAACAGCGTCCAAATGCACCACTACCTCTACAATATACAACAAGCCAGATCGGAATCCAAGCGTTTCTCACTCCTAAATCTACAATCAATTACAAATTCAATTTTGAAAGAGACAGAAGATAAGAAAATACGTCAATGGAGCGAACACAATGACATGTTCAACTACGAACTGCTACTTATACCGATTGAGGTAAGAGGGTTCCATTGGGCTCTGGTTGTGGTAAACAACATCCAGAAAACAATAAAATACTACAACAGACTAGGAGTGTCGGGACTAGAGGCACCTCAAGCAGTAAAAAACTTCATAGAGAAAGAGTGGGAGAAGAGATATGGAGCATTTGGAAAGCCGGATTACCTGGTAAAAAACGTCCAGGTACCAGAGAAATTGAAGGGATTAGATAACGGTCTGGTCACTTGCATGGTCGCGAGTCACCTTGCGACCGGTAAAAATCTAATTGCAAGTAAACAAGAGATGAAAGAATTTGGGAAAACCTTGTTTGGGGAAATGATAAGATACCCCCAACATCGTTACATACGGCAATAAAATCCAAAAAAAAAAAAATTGTTTTATGAAAAGAGGGAAATAAAGAGCCCCACTAAACTAAAAGAGGGAATAGTAAAATATCAAAAAATAAATCCCCAAAACAGAAATTGAGAAATCGACATACAAAAACATTCCGACACACATACATAAAAATACAACTTACATAAAAAATCATACAAAAATACATTACACACTATATATTAACACAACAAAATATATGTACATACACAAAAAAAAAAAAACAGATACAGATACTCTAAGTATTCACACTTGAAACCCATAAACTTAAAGTAAATTTTTTATTTGGAATTATGTTTGACATGTCAATAAATATTTATACTTGTAGACCTATAATACTTAAGGTAAACTTAAGAACAATTGTCAAAAAAAAAAAAAAAAAAAATTTGATATAAATAAATAATGTTAATAGAAAAAGGGCCCATAAATATTATAAATACAAAGAATATGGAAGTATATAAATGTTAAATTAAATATATATTTTGGATAACGACCCTATTAAATTTATATAAATACCTATTTTGAAAGAAAAATTTAATTACACAAAAAAAAAAAAAAAAAAAAAGTTAATAATAAAACAAGTACTATAATAATGCAAGTTTTCCTTACCTTCTTACCAATTATTTTTTGTTTTATGTAGTAAAGTAGCAATTTAAGTCATCAAAAAAAAAAAAAAAAAAAAAAAAAACAATATACTTAAATATATATTTCTTTACATATAACAAATAGATAGTAATTTTAATTGGTGTTTATAAATAGAATTAATTTGACCATAACGTTGTAAGTTGTAAATTTAAATAAAATACTAGAAACTAGAAGAATAGTTTTTAAGCACCAAATTAAATCTTCAATCATGTAGATAATTATCAATTTTTCCTTTAAAACAGAAGCATATTTTGTTCCACACACACAATCCATTCCGGTCACAACATCTATATACCAGCGACTAAGCCAACAGAAGAAATCATCAAAGAGCAAAACGTCAACAAAAAAGTCTACAGAAGAAGTCATCAAAGAACAAAACATCTGTACCAGCAAATACGTCTACGTTAAACGAAGAGATCCGCTGCAACACTTAATGCAATTTTTGTCTCTTCCAAACAAAAATGTGCACTTTTCTGGAGAGGGGAGGTGTTATGTGAGATGCCTAATACACTATAAACAAGTGTAGACTCTCACATAACCATGACCATACCCAAAAAATTATACAAACCCAATGTATTATTTAATATCACAATACCAAGGTCAGCCACAGCCAAAAGGAACAGTAAACAATTCGATTTGTCGTACTCAGCAAAAATAGTACGCGATCGTTTTGTTTACAAACAACCACAGCACATGCATTGCTTCCAATGAAACAAAATGCAACCCCAGCAAAATGAAACATTAACTTGAGGGTAATCGACCGATGGCTGGATGACTAACAAATGTTTAATGTTAATAAATTGGTTAC
Source organism: Epistrophe grossulariae (assembly GCA_929447395.1). NCBI lineage: Eukaryota > Metazoa > Arthropoda > Insecta > Diptera > Syrphidae > Epistrophe > Epistrophe grossulariae. Next base: position 59,181,222 of record OV839566.1, on the reverse strand, counting down.
TATTCGAATTGGGACAACAAAACAAAAGAAGGTGCGACGTCAGCCATCGACCGATGGCTGGATGACTAACGAATGGTTATGATGAATGAATGAATTGGTTACAATCCGAATTGGGACAATAAAACAACAGTAGGTGCGACGTCAGCTGTACACCGATCGAAGGATGTCGAAACCAGAAAGAATGTGTGTAGGAACTAGGTTTAGTTTGGGAAATGCTCATCTAGCATTCCAATTGAAATATGATATTATTAATTGTAGTTGTAACCCAAAAAAACAATTGTGAAATTTCATAATTGTAGAATTGTAAAATAAACAATTATGGAATTTCATAATTTTATAGTTAAGTAGGGATAGAATTTAAGGTATAAATAGCCATGTAAAAATTGAAATAAATTGTCTTTCTTTTGACGAGTGTTAAATCCAACATCAGTGAAGTTTTTTATTTGTTGATCATCCTAAGTACCCAGAGGAGAAGGAAAACAGAAAAAGGTAAAAATAACGTTCTTGAATTTCAGATTGGGGTAGCATAGGGTTCTACTGAACCTTCTCATCAGCCCTTTGGGCTGGATTGTCTTGGCTGCCAAAGCCGGATAAACCGATGGAATTCCACCGCGAGGTAGGGTTCTTCAATTGCAACAATATTAACTCCGTTCCCCCTCATACGTAGTATGAGTATTTCTATCCCAACAAAGGTTTCGCCGAATGCCGCCACGTTCCCCCCTAAAAAGATATCCCTCGATGAATACCGGCGGAGGATCGCCCTCCAGGTAAAAGATCGATTGTTGCGAGACCAGACCGCAGGCCCCAGACCCAGGGAACCCCCAACACCGAAAATAAGGGAACCCACACCCGAGTCTACGCCCAAGAGACGACACCGGGCAGGAAGGAAGGTGCGGGCCCGACAGGAGCTTGCGTCTCTATACCGGTTAGCTTCCCTCAGCACCGGCGCAGCAAAGCGGGCCTTCCTGGAGAGGGCGTCCTGTATTCAACGACAGGAATTCTTAATAAGGGAACGGAAACGGAGGCAGTCATGGGCGCTGACCTCAAATAATAAAAAATAAAAATAAATGATATTATAGAAATATAAAAATCACGGTTTTATTCGCTCTTAACTCAGGGTTGTCGTTGACGGTTTCAAAACCACATTTGGGAAGCAAAATTCAGCATAGCCAGTTCTAGATACTCTCTTGTTCCACGACCTAATCCCTTAAAAAAAAGATTACACAACAAACCTATGTATACAAATCATTTTTCTTCTGGATTTAAAGCTCCGATTAAGATCAATAAATGGGGTCTTAAATTCGAAGGTCAGCCTGCAACCTTGACGGTTAAAGACTTCGTTTTTCGTCTTGAGAAAAACAGAGTCAGTACCAGTGTCCGTGGGCAGAAATCTTGCGTGATTTCCACCTATCGCTGTCTGGAAATGCCCATGACTGGTTCTGGCAATTTCAGAGAAGCAATTACAGGCCTGACTGGCCCACTTTTCGAGAAGCTCTAATGCGCCAATTCAAAAATAATCGGTTCGATTATGACATTATGCGCGAAAGCAGGGTTTCTCGGAGAATATAGATGATTTCTTGGCAGCCGTAAACCGAATAAAGTCCCAAATGCGAATCCCAACTCCTGAAGTTGAATTGGACCGGATTTTAAAGATGAGTTTGAACGACAGATTTCTTAATTTAATATATCCAATGCCAATTTACTCTTTGGATCAGTTGAGGAACGCATGCAAAGATGTAGAATCCGCTTTTCCAAGTAAAGAAAAAGAATTTTCAAAATTCTCAAAACCACAAGTTAAACATATAGCTAATGAAATCGAATATGATGACACATACCAGTACCCAGACGAACATCTTGCAGCCTACCAGTTTGGTGGGACGCATCAAAAACTTCCAACACGGAAATATGCAGATACGTCGAACTTCGTTTGCTGGAACTGTAAACAGCAGGGTCATTCGTATTTTCAGTGTGAATCTGACGTTCGCAATCTGTTTTGTTTCAAGTGTGGACTTGAAGGTGTGAAGACCCCTCGTTGTACCAGATGCAATCCGGGAAACCGATCGTGGGACGCGAAGGCATCGGGGGAATCGCGTCCAACTCAGAATCCGAACCCGAAGTAGATTCAAAAACTGAAGTCACTTATGAAAAGAAATTAGATGAACGTCCTCTTAAAGAAGAGGACCAAAAATAAATTGTAATCCTGAACAGAGAAGAATTTCAAAGCCAAAATAAGAACACAAATATAAAACAAAACCTATTCCAGATAAAACCCTTACATACTAGAATTTTAGAATATAAACAAGCACGTAGTAGGATTTTTAACAGCGCAATTTATAAACCTTACAAAAAGATACTAAAAGTTAGAGATAGATATAAGGCCAGAAAAGAGACTAGAAAGCGAATTTCCTCTACTGTAGTAGATTTAGCCTCGGATCCTAGACCCTATGCGAAAATTAATTTGAGTGGTGAAGAAGTTTTAGGCTTGCTTGATAGCGGGGCCAGTGTAAGCATCCTAGGAAAAAACTGCTTACAGCTGGTGAAGGAACTAGAACTTCGGATAGTTACTTATCGATCTGGTGTTAAAACTGCGTACGGGAAAAGTCAGTCGATAGTGGGAAAAGTAGAAGCCAAAGTGAGATACAAGAACAGCGAAGAAATGCTTGTATTCTTTTTAGTACCCAATTTAGACCAGGAGATCTACCTCGGGGTAGACTTCTGGAAGACTTTTAAATTAGCACCGAATGTTATAAGTTCTGTTTCGTTGACCGAAGTTTCGGATGACTCGAACGCTCATCAGCTGAGCGCTGATCAGCAGGCCAGATTGGATGAAGTCAGGGAGAGATTTCTTTGTTTCGACTGTGATGGTTTAGGAAAGACGACGCTCATGGAAAACGTCATTGATACGGGAGATGCGCTCCCTGTGAAACAGCGTCACTACCCCGTCTCTCCAGCGGTACAAGCCATTTTGTATGAAGAGTTAGATCGGATGTTGAGCCTCGGCGTTATCGAGGAGAGTGAAAGTCCCTGGTGTTCACCAGTAGTGCTCTTGCGGAAACCAGACAAAAATCGACTTTGCCTGGATTCTCGCAAGGTGAATGCACTGACAAAGAAAAATGCAAATCCTCTCCCCCATATCGAGGGGCTCATCAGCTGACTACCGGATAAGTACTACATTAGTAGTATTGATCTAAAGGAAGCATTCTGGCAAATCCCTCTGGAGAAACGGAGTAGGGAAAAGACTGCCTTTGCGGTACCGGGAAGACCCTTGTACCAGTTTATTGTTATGCCCTTTGGGTTGTGTAATGCAGCCCAAAGGTTATGCCAGTTGATGGACAAGGTAATTCCTGCACGACTTAGGGATCGTGTCTTTGTATACCTTGACGATTTGTTGATCATGGCACCGGATTTCCAGACGCATATTACTTTGTTAAACGAAGTAGCCGACTCCTTGCGCAGAGCGAATCTCACCATCAACATAAAGAAATCCAAGTTTTGCTTCAAAGAGCTAAAATACTTGGGCTTCAAAGTTGGTGGTGGGAAGCTTAAAACCGATCCTGCTAAGGTGGAGGCCATTGTGGACTTCCCGGTCCCCAAAACCCCAAGGCAGGTTCGGCGGTTGCTTGGTTTAGCAGGGTGGTATCAGAAGTTTATCAAAGATTTTTCTTCTCTGACAGCACCCTTGACGGACCTGCTAAAGAAAAAGAATAGCAAGTTCCAAATGACGGATGAGGCGATGAGAGCCTTTGAGGAGTTGAAACGGACGTTTACCACGGCACCAGTTCTTTCGCATCCCGATTTTTCAAAACGTTTTTACATCCAATGTGATGCTTCGGATGCGGGAATCGGTGCAGTGTTATTCCAGAAAAATGCCGAGGATGAAGAGGTCCCGTTTTCATTCTTCTCGCAGAAATTCAGTAAAAGCCAGAGAAACTACAGTGTTACTGAGAAAGAGTGTATGGCTGCTGTGATGGCTGTACAAAAGTTCAGGCCGTATGTCGAGGGCATGGACTTTACGGTAATCACAGATCACTCTAGTCTCCGCTCGATTTATTGGGCCCGTATCCTAGATCTAAGACAGGAAATGAATACGTTTTTGTTGTGTTAGACCATATGTCAAAGTTTGTCTTTTTTAAAGCAATGAAAAACGCGAATACTTTAAATGTGATAAAATTTCTACAACAAGAAGTTTTTAGCATGTTCGGCGTCCCCCGGATAATTCATTCCGACAATGGGAAGCAGTTTCTCGCAAAAGAATTCCAAAACGTATTGGAAAAGAACGGAATTAAACATTTTAGGACAGCGAACTATGCACCCCAATCGAACGCGTCAGAAAGAGTCAACCGCACGTTGTTAGCTGCAATCCGCTCTTATCTAAAAACTGATCAACGAGATTGGGATTACCATCTAAATGACATTGCTTGTGCCTTAAGAAGTGCAGTTCACCTTACTTTGCTTTATTCGGTACGAACATGATAATGCACGGTAGCAGTTATGAACTGGCACAAAAGTTAAACGCGGTTGACGACAGCGAGTTGTTAATACTACCTCGACGCGACCGATTGGAGTGCATACGCAAGAGAATCCGAGAAAATAAAATATTTTGAAATCTAACGAAAAGTCAGCAAAAACTTATAATACCCGTACACGAAACGTTAGGTACCTGCCCGGGCAGGAAGTCTATCGAAGAAATTTTATTTAAAGCGATCCATCCAAAAACCTATCTGCAAAATTGTGTCCAAAATATGTAAAATGTCGAGTAATCAAGCAAGTAGGACGACAAATGTACGAGCTCGAGAATTTATCCGGAAAGAAAATTGGCATGTTTCATGCCAAAGATTTAAAACAATAACTATTCACGAAAACTTTACCACCGAAAACCATTAAACGTAAATGAGAGTTGCAAAAATAAAAAAATTTTATGCGTTCCACGAATATGCTCGAAAAGCCTTTTATGTCACGTTACCGTCTTTAAAATCTATAATCTTACAACCGAAATTATTTGTTTATTTTATAACACACCTTTCATTGAAAAAAAAATATTGAAATCTAACTTTTAGTCCTTAGCATCGAAAAAAATTCTTCGTTATTTGTTTCGTAAACAACCTGCTTGTCAAGGTTTTTCAAATTCATTTTGAAAAAAAAAACAGACCGAAACACATTAAACTCTTCAATCACACAGTACCTGACTCAAAATAGTCCCATTAAATTGTCCTGCAACCGAATTCAATTATATATGTCACTAGTACCTAATAGTTTATAAGTCGAAGAAAAAAATTCATCGGATTTCCTAATCCAAAAACCTTACTGTACTCAGTACCATTGGTAATTCACATTTCCAAAACAAAACAAAAATAAATGGAAAAACACACGATCTTATTTCTCACACAGTACCTGAACAATGTTCTATGTTAATTTATTTCACTTTTTGTTATTTATTGCATGCATGTCTTTATTTATTTTTAATTAAGGTTTAACTATTAGGATGCTTAGTTATATATATATAGACTATTTCATACTCCTGCATCTCATCGGGTTAGACAAATTCGAAACCAAATGTGATAAAACCATGCTGTGATATTTAGTTTGTAAGACAAACTCAAAACAATCTGCGATAAAGCCCAACTGTGATATATTTGTGTTAATTTATTTATTTTGTTTACTAAATATTTATACTAAGATAACTCTTATCTACCTTGAATGTCTAAGGCTGCTAGTCCTTCTAGGCATAAGCAGTGTCCTATCCATGCTGAGACATAAGGCTTCAGATAGTCGCACCTTTCAGGTCTCTGACCTCTGCCTATTTATTTTCCATCAGATCTCGCTTTAGAAGCTAAAATAAAATAGAAAGTAAAATTAATAAACATAACAAAACAAATCAGATATAAATAGGTATATACCTATATCAATAAATGTATATAAACAAAATATAGGTAGCATTTGGTCCGTGGGTACTGGGTATATCCCGTTTCTTTTCTCAGTATTTGATACCAAAACTGATAAACTTTGCTGAGAAATCCTGTTCCTATTTGCGAAGTTTCTGAATTCTCCAAAATTTCATAATCTTACCAATAGATGAGGAACCCTCCGTGCTAGATAGTAATCTGAAATAAGTAAACAAACCAATAGGTAATGATACTAAATGCAAAAAGATAATAAATTTTCCACTTACCGATACGTGCAAAAAAAAATTCCGTTTTGTTTAATTTTTGCCCGGCTTTCGTGGCGTGGGTTGACTCCCCACGACCCTACCTACAAGAGGAATTGCAACACGGCGTCCTTCTTTTTTTTGTTGTTCGTTTTGTTGGAATATATCCAATAAACGAACACCATTTGTTGCGGCCACCATGCATATCAATAAATCTGTAAATAATTGATATAAAATGTAAGAAATGAATAGGGAAACAATATGAAATTTAATAATAAAATATAAACAATACTTACCATCTTACTATGTTGATTGTTGTCCTTCCTGTTGCTGGTGCTGTTGAATGTTTAGTGTTGAGTTGGGATGAAAGTCTATTGTCGAATTCCTTTCAAAAAAAAAATCGAATTTTTTTCCAAAAGAATCGAATTTTTTCTGTCAAAATGAATTTTTCTAGTGTAGCAAGTTTCGTTTTGACAGAAAAAATTCGATTCTTTTGGAAAAAAATTCGATTCTTTTTTTGAAAGGAATTCGACATATGGCACCTGACAAAGAATATCTGTATGAGATAAACAACATTTCAACCCAGAAGGTTAAAGACAAAGAATATAACTCTCTCTCTTTTCTCTCTTTCTTTCTTTGTTAGATTGACATTAATTGTCAATAAATTCATGTAGGTAAATGTTTTCGGTCATTGTGATTGTCAAAAATTAAAGTAAATACGTCAAATATGAATGACATAACTCTAAATCTTAAAATGTTAAGGTATAGGATGTGCAGATTGCTACAAGCCGAAATGAAAAAAGATTTGGACCGAACCGAAATTTTCGGTGAACACTATTAGGTTTTGAGTTTAGTAGATACTTATTTTGGCTATGATTTTTAACTATACTAGGTACACATTAATAGAAATAAAAATAAGAAAAAAACAGGTTGTGAGGGTATTTACAAAAGTTGCGTCGTGAAATCTTGGCAGGTGTCCAAGTGTGGACACATAATTAGTCCATTTTATTACGCCATCTGTTAGTGGTTGGAATAATAAGGTTCTTATTAGGTAAGATGGCGGAGGTGATGTTTTCTTGAAATGTCAATTCGAAAACTGCGGCGAAATGGGCGAAATCAAATACTACCACACTGAAATATTTATAGGGACAAAAAAATAGACTAGCGGGTATGTTGGATCATGCGATATGCTATCTGTGTGGGAAAGAAAATTGTTCAGAAAAAAAAAGTTGGAATGTTTGCCGATTGAAACCCTATAGGGGAGAAAAGTCAAGTGACAGATATCGTACTTCAAAAATTCTCCCCGAGTGAACTCCAGCTCCCACTCCAGCTTGATAACTATTTCTTGTTGAAATCCTGTTTGTGGTGCAGAGTCTTTTGTTTTATATTTATCGCGTTACCTAATCTACCTCCATAGAGAGGGAGTTGTTGTATTTTTTTCAGGAAGTCCTGCGTTGATTTAGTTATGTCGAATTCCTTTCAAAAAAAGAATCGAATTTTTTTCCAAAAGAATCGAATTTTTTCTGTCAAAACGAATTTTTCTAGTGTTGCCGGTGAAGTTAAGTTTCGGGGACAAGATCCCCCCCATTCCGGCGAGCTAAACTGAGCATCGCAAGCAGGCCGCGTCCCCCGGAACTTAGCACTCGTACCCCTATCCGAAACATTCCTTTCCCAATTTCATAACCTTTCCTTATTTTTCCTACCCTACCGCCTTACCGACAATCCTCGATTCCTCTTGCCTCGCAACAGTTTAGCTGCTTTCCATAATTATCATTTTCAAAATAGAAATATTTTGTATTGGTGTCTATACATTATCAGCCGAATTTATAAACGCATTATAGCGAGTGCATAAACCTATACACTTCTTATAATGCCTCCAAGCATTGTATATAAATTCTATAGTACTACCATGATGTGGAAGTTTTAGGGCGACACCTAGTGAGTACGCCGACGTGAGCTCTTTGGAGAAAATACTTCGTGGTGTCAAACTGTTGGAGAGTTCGAGTAAACAAAAAAAACAATTTTGTATAGAATATAATAACATAAAGGAAATGGGAATAATACTATAGAACGAGAACATTGTATACAAATTTATTAAGAGTTCAAGGGGGACAAGAAATTTTGTGCTTTGATAATAAATGTATGTAGGTAGATATATAAGCTGTGTATTTTTTTTGTTTATAAATACGTTGTGGGGATAGACAAAATTTGAATGAATGAAAAAATTATGAATGAATAAAATAATTTTAAAATAGCTAATACTGGTGGGAAGGAGATAGGAATTCTAAAGACTGTAGAGTGTGTGGAATAAAAAACCTTAACCTTGGCAAATTGGCTTCACATCGGGAAAAAATTGTAAAAAATGTAGGTATCACGTTTGTAGTAGGTATTTTTCATTCAAAATAATTATTGCAAAGGCCCCCTTATGGTTGGTTTGGTTGGCTGATAACTTTTGTTGTTATAATCGGATCGTTAAGGTTGAGGCCTTAAAATTTAAGTAGAATGTCAGGCTACATTTGTTTTACAAAATCATTGCGGAGTAACATAAAAATATGTGTGAAAAACGTTATTAATTTAAAATTTAGTGGAATCAAAAATTTAATTGAAAAAAATAATTTCATGCACGTGTAATTGACCCTTTTAAGAAATCTTATGAGTGGGTAGAGTACATTTTGTAGGTAATTTTATTCAATAGTATAGTAGAAAAGAATCGATTTTGTTGGTTTGGTAGACTTATACCTAACTTCTCTTCTATTAATCGGATCTGTAACATTTAAGATCTTAAGATAAAGGTAAAATGTCAGGCTAACTTATTGAGTTTAAAATCATGTTTTTATTGTTTAGACCTATTTATTTATAAATTCAAAATTTATTGAAAACAAAATTATTTAATACAAAAAATGCATTGGTACTTATGTGGTGGTACCTAACCTACATAAGACAAATTATCAGGTTTAAGGTTAACTTGAGCTCTAATGGTTAGATTTTTTACGGTTAAAATAAAAGCTAAATTATTAAACTATTTTATTATACATTTATAAAGGTACTTTCACAATTACAATATAATATAATTACTAAGTTAGCTTAGCATCTGATAAATTTTTGTGACTCACAAAAAGTAAAATTTTAATAGTGGGGAATGTTTTCTGGTATTTGCGTTAAAATAAAAATGTAAAGTATTTAAACAGATAAAGTACCCACCTAAAAATATTTATAAAAAATCTTATTTTTCTCGCGTGTTATGTTAGGCTTCCTTTTAGTAAAAAAAATACAACAAAATAAAATATAATATGTAATTGGCAGAATTATTCTTTTAATTTTCGAAAATAGTTCAACTAATTTTAATCAATTTTGTATGACTTAAAAAGTTTTAATAGTATTATAGCTAGGTATATTTTCATAAAATATTTTTTTTAGTTTTTGAAAATTTAATACTTCAAAAACCAGCCATTGTTAGACTGCGCAGCAAGCAGTTTTTAATATTATCTAGAAGATTTAAGAAAAAAAATTATTCTTATAACCAAAAATAATCGAACCTACCATACAAGTCTAACCACAATTAAATTCACTCGATTAAAGCAGATTTAAACTTGTAAATACATTGAATTTAAATTAATTTACATTCGGATTAACTTAAATCACGTGGTTTAATTGATTGAATAATATGGAGTAGAAAGCAGTTAAAAAAATCGTATTTTTCTCGAAAACGAATTCTAAGATTTTGATAAAAAAAATTAAATTTTTGCGAGCTAATATTAGTACGATGTACAACAGAAACAAATTGAAAAGTTAAAGGCATCATCCATTAAGAGTACCTACCACTCATTGGGCCATTTTTTGATTTTCGACTAGGTATATACATACATACCTATCTCATCATCTATAATAAACCGATTTAAACTATTTTTTTTTAAAGAAGTTTTTAAGTCTAAATATTAGTATAAAGGTTCCCCCACACCAACGCGACGACGAAAACAATAAAAACAACGTGTTGTTTTCATTGACAACCACATGTTGTTATTGTTGTTTTCGTCGTCGCCACCGAAAATTCGCGTTGGTGTGGGGGAAGCTTAAATCAAAATTATCCAAAAAACAAGTTTTGTATTAAAAAAAATTCAAAATTATTTTTGAAAATTCGATAATTCAAAAACGGTAAGATGACTTGTTTGCGAATTAAATTTGTATGTTTTGTATCAGCAAACAGGTCTAATAATGTTTGTAAAATTTTTTTCATTTTTAGAGAACAAAAAATAACGTATTTATGAAAGGATTACTAAATATTTGCAGCTAATTATGTAGGTATGTACTTAACTTAGCACTATCTAATAATTTATAAAAATAAATAGGTAGGTACATAATTATTTTCAAATTTTTAAACAAAAAAGTGTAAAACCCTTAATCTAATAAAGTAGGTACCAACCTATTAATTAAATTAAATTTATTAAAATTAAATTAAAATTATTTAGTTATTTACATTGATATCTTATTTAAAAAATAGGTTATTATTTTGAAGAAATTAGTTAGGTAGGTACCTACCTGTTTGCCAGGAGTAGGTATTAGCATGGAAGGGGTGTTATTCTGTATTTAAAAATTCTTTATGACCAAAATTCTGTAAATGGATTGAAAATTCTGTCTTTCATTATTCTGTAAATTTATTATTTTGAAATTATGGAATTTTGTATTTATAGAATTTTGGAAACTATGGTTTTTTTTTGATTCACAGAATTTTTAACTGTATTGAAAATTACTGAAAATTTACTTTTGGTTTTCAATAAATCAATTGTTTTCACGTCAAACTAAAAATTACCGTTCCCACAAGGTACCTACATACGTGTAAGCTGTGTTGTAATTTAACTATAAATTCAGAAGATAAATAACAAGAAATACAGGCGAAATCAATTTAAAAAATTTTTATATAAAAAAAATCATTACATTATTTATATAATTTTGTTTAAAACCTCCAAATGCGACTCTAAAGTTAATTACGAAACAAACATTTTTAAAAATTAGGTTGTAAATTATGTTACAAAATTTAACACATTTGAACATCGAGTTATCAAACGGAAATAGAAAAAAACCAAAAATCCATAATGTAATCCATATCACAGTGAATTCTGAAATTTTAATCAGCTGTGAAAAAGAATTACCAACTTGGGATGAACACACTTTTCTATGTTGAAATAAATTAATTTTGCCTCTAATGAAAGCTTTGTAGGTACATATATACTAGAGCAGCTACGATTCAGTCCGTGTATTTGAAAAACACGGGTACATGGACTCCGTGTAATTATTACACGCAAATAAAAATCCGTTCTCTTAGAACACGTGTATTTATTTGCTTAATATCCGTGTATCCGGATATTAAGCATACACGGATCTTTATTACACGGATTCTTAATACACGGAATGGTTTTTGATTTTTATCTTTTCAAGGGGTGGGCTTACAAGCTCAAAATTTTGAGGGATAATGGATATAGATTTTTATTTTTGGTGATTTTCCAAAAAAAATCAATTTTTAAAGAAAAAATTAAATAATTCTAAATTTAAATCCACTGACAGATTCGACTACCAAGTCGTTGTCGTATTTTTATCAAAAAAATCCTATAAATTTGGCCCTCTCCAGTGATGATTGGATTATTTAAAATACACGGATCTTCGGATACAAGGACGCACGGATGCACCGCGGATACACGAAATACACGGATTCAAATCCGGATATTATAAGAACACGTGTATCCTTGTTTTTAAATATCCGTGTAATAGGGAGCTCTAATATATACCCGTAAAAAAAATTTTTATTCCGGATTATGCTGAATTTCAAAATTCTGTAAATTATAAAAAAAAAATTGTTTTGATAGTGAAAAAAAGTGCGCACTTTTTTTCAGTCTCAAACCAAGTTTTATTTTATAATTTACAGAAGTTTGGATTTTCAGAATTTTGAAGTAGGTACCTAACCTACCTAATGACCCCAAGGCCCAACCTGTATTAGAATTAGAAAAGATTTTCAAAAAAATTAATAAATAATTCAAAATAAATAACTACCTAGTACCTACCCACATATGCAATATCTACCTACAACCTGAAATATAGCAACCTTGCAAGACAATTCGCGCACAGAAATAATGAATATATGCAACATCGCTTTGATTTGATAATTGATTTTTCACAAAAATTCAAAATCAAAAATAAAAACCCAAGTTTTGCATGAAAATATAGGTATACCTACAAATATACATATCATCAGCAAAAAATCTTTTCGCATTAAGCCTAGTACGCTGCTGATGCGAAACGAAAAATCCCATACAAAAATGACACAACGAAATCATAAACGGAAAATTTCGTTCTGCTTTTCGTTTTGCAGTACGCTGTTCGAAGAGCGAAATTTATAATTGTAGCAGATTATTTGGAGAAGTCTCCACTCCTTTTTCGCACTGATTTAATTATACAGACTATTTTGTGTGCGGAAAAATGACATTTGAGTTTTATTTGTGTTTTTTTTTTTGTTTCTCATTTTTTTACATCATGGGTTTCTCTGATTTTTTGCGTTTATGTTTGATTTTGTTTTTAGAATTAGTGAAACGCTCCAAGGATATTTTCCGTTGTGTTTTCGCAAGCGTTTCGTTGTCTGTTTGGAGATCACAGAAAAATTTCGTTTCGCATCAGCAGCGTACTAGGCTTAACGATGAGAAATTAAAAAAAAACGAAGGCCGTTGTATAAAGTCACACATACATACAAACGTTTTTTTCTATTTTCTCGTCGTTGGCATGACGATAAATATTATTTCAGTTATCTCCTTTACTCGCATCATTGTTGTCACAAACAAAATAATACAATCCTCTCGTTCTTACTATTTGTTCTCGATTCCTTCTTCATACTCTCCACTTTCAAATTAATGCAAATCAAAGGCGACTATAGCGCCGCGTAGCGAGTACGCCGAACGTAAAAAAAATCGACTCCATGATAGTACTATAGGTTATATATGCAAAGCTCCAAGTGCCGAAATGTCACTTTGACTCACACACAACAATATAATACATAGATATTAGGGTAGCGCTTATTTTGGTAATGTTTGAATTTCTTTTTTGTCCTCCCCTAAAAATGATTATTATGTACCTGTACAATGTACATACAAACACGTTGTGCATTTCTTTTTAACTCGGCTAGCTTAGTAACACCGAAAAATAACTATACGGATTGAATCTTAGCCTTTTTGCACCTTAAAGCCTAGTACGCTGCTGATGCGAAACGAAAAATCCCATACAAAAATGACACAACGAAATCAGAAACGGAAAATTTCGTTTTGCTTTTCGTTTTGCAGTACGCTGTTCGAAGAGCGAAATTTATAATTGTAGCAGATTATTTGGAGAGCTCTCCGCTCCTTTTTCGCACTGAAATAATTATACAGACTATTTATTGTGTGCGGAAAAATGACATTTGTGTTTTTTTTTGTTTATCATTTTCTTACATCATGGGTTTCCCTGATTTTTGCGTTTATGTTTGATTTTATTTTTGGAATTAGTGAAACTCTCCAAGGATATTTTCCGTTGTGTTTTCGCAAGCGTTTCGTTGTCTGTTTGGAGATCACAGAAAAATTTCGTTTCGCATCAGCAGCGTACTAGGCTTAAAAGTAAAAAAAAGAAATGTTTTTGTTATTGGATACTAGCTCTTCGAGGAATAAAATTTGGGCACTCTTAATAGTTAGAACTTCAAATGTGTGAAAAAATTTACTTAAAATGTTCCAAATTTGGAGATTTTTGATCACTTTCAGGAAAGGACTTAGAATAATTTTAGACATTGCGAACAAAAGAGCCACCCTAATAGATATATTTTCTTTTCAATAAAAACATCACCGTGTAGAGTGAAGAAAACACATATCTTCTAATGAATCAAAAAAAAATGATTTTTTTATTCCAAGATATATTACTTTATTGGCAAACAACACAAAAACCACACAAATAACAATAATCTGAATAAATATTAGGAGCTGAGATTGGTTTGTCAGTTTTGGAAGTAAAACGTAATAGATTTCCTCTTTTTAGTACTTTATTTGACACAAGCGTATTATAACTATATACAGTGTAGGGAAATTTTTTATAAATAATAATTTATGTTGCGTTGAATAGTGGTTACATAAATGCTTATGCATTACATAACTATTCAGCCGTTTAGGGGTGTTTGGCGAATTCTAATAAATAAGGCTGTATATGTATAACGTTTTGAGCAAAATTGTGCAGCTTATGCTTCGTCCTAATCTTTGAACCTTCCTTTATTAAAACCCACCCTATTAAATCGCCAATATTTAAAAATCACAACAATTAACCTCAACAAATAAATATTTTTCATAAACACCAAATAAAAAAAAAAAAAAACAAATAAAAAAAAAAAAAATTTTAACACGCTCTAAATATCCATACAATTTACAAATTTACCTCAATCAAACATCACCCCGATATATGACGAATAATGAATTGAATCTAGGCGAAGGCTATTCGATTTTCCATTAAATCTAGAAGAAAATAATTGCATATAGGAACCTATACAAAATCAAAAGCTAACCAATGACGACGCTCTTCCACTTAACTACCTACCCTCATTAAGGGCCAGTTTCACAGTGAAGTAAATATCACTTAAGTCCCGAATATGGAAAACTAATTCCCAATTTCACAGTGTAAACTTATCGGAATAAGTGACACTTAAGTCTCCGATGTTGGCCACTTAAGTTCCACTTACTCAGGTAGTAAGATGTACAAGTAAAGGTTCCCCCACACCAACGCGAATTTTCGTTGGCGACGACGAAAACAATAATAACAACACGTTGTTGTCAATGGGCCTTACCAATAATCAAATTTAGCGACGACTTAAATATTTCAGTAAAATTAACCTTAATTCTGGTGATCAAAAACAATGTACCATTCATGGAATGTTTAATTTTTTGAAGTCCATTCCATATATGATTCATTATTAAGAGTCCACTTGAATATTAAGGTCATACTATATATGGTTTATTAGCAAGAGCCCATTCTATTATGGTCCATTTTACTGAAATATTTAAGTCGTCACTAAATTTGATTATTGGTAGGACCCAATGAAAACAACACGTTGTTATTATTATTTTCGTTAATAGCTTCGTAAACCTATTCATCAACGTATATTAGTGCTGATTTGCGAGCGCTCTCAAAAGTTAATAGTGTTCTGACCACTATTAAGTTGAGAGCAAAACCTATTGGAGGATATCAGAAGTAACTTCGAAACTTTTCGAAATCACAAAGTAGAACGCAATAATTTCACCTCCAGACAGAAATGCTCCAAACTCTTCCTACCTGAATACTCAGCTGATAAATCTAAATTATTGTTAAATCTTGACAGAAAAAACTTACTTTTGATTATTATTTTCAAAATAAGTTTTAAATTTGTTGATACATTGTATGCACAGTAAAAATCTGTTTTATTTTATTTCAATTTATAGCAAAAGGAAAACAACTGAAATTCAAACCGACGTTGACAGTGACATGTTCGAAAGAGGTACGCTCACGATTCACAATCGTGTTTGGCATGTTCGAAAGGGGTACGTTCATCAGGTCCAAACACTAATATTTCGAAATATCTACTTAGCGAAACCCAGAACATATTAGAGCTTGGTGAATAGGACCCAAAAATTTAAAACTAATACAGTCGTATTTATAAAAATTTGTCTACTTAGACACTGTCTAACTATTTTCAAATTGGTGGAAATATGCTTTATTTAATAAAAATAAATATCATATTTTTCACGGTTAGGATAATCTACTCTTGTGTCTTAGTTAGGCAGCTATAAAACAACAATAAACAAGGTTTTTAAACACATTTTCCAAAGTTGGACAGTTGTCCAAATTTAGACAACTTTTATAAATAAGACCAATAGACTCTTAACTTTAATACCGCTATTAGTATGCTCGATGAATACCACCCTAAATGTTAAAAACAAAAACCTGTTTAATTTCCTTTGTTAATTACTAAGGGTGGTATTCATCGAGCGTACTAATAGCGGTATTAAAGTTAAGAGTCAACAGTCATTATTTTAATTCCATTTATGTAACTAATTTTAAAGCATTATTATTTAACTTTCTTTTCCTTTTATATTATTAATCTGATCCGTCCAATAGTGTTTATATCAAACTAATATTCAATTAACTTATCATAATTTTATTTTACGAAGTCATTATTATTTAAGTTACTTTTCCTTTTATTATGTTATGTTATGTTTTGTTTATAAATTAACTTATTTATTTCATCTTTACGAATCTTGAGCTCGTAATCGCATATCTAAGTCGGAAAATAATATATAATTGCATTAAAAAGTTAAAATTTATTTAAAGTAACATAATATGTTCTGGTATTTTTACTACATACTACTTTTCAATACTTAAAGACTCCGCCAAACCAACGCGAAATCATAGCGAATCATTCACAATAATACAAAATATGACAAATATACAACGCTAAACAACAACAAAAATGGTATAAATCATTGCTATCAAAAAAGAAGTTTAGCAATGACGGTGCTGAACAAATTCCATTTTTCTACTTTTTCATCAAAAAGATGAAAAAAGCCAATATCGAAATCTCTTTTGGCTCGTCTTTGCCAGATTTCTAACTTGAAATACAAAATGAATGATGAGCGTTTGTAGTAAATGGTCATAGCAACCAAAAATGGTATAAATCATTGCTATCAAAAAAGAAGTTTAGAAATGACGGTGCTGAACAAATTCCATTTGTCTACTTTTTCATCAAAAAGATGAAAAAAGCCAATATCGAAATCTCTTTTGGCTCGTCTTTGCCAGATTTCTAACTTGAAATACAAAATGAATGATGAGCGTTTGTAGTAAATGGTCATAGCAACCAAAAATGGTATAAATCATTGCTATCAAAAAAGAAGTTTAGAAATGACGGTGCTGAACAAATTCCATTTTTCTACTTTTTCATCAAAAAGATGAAAAAAGCCAATATCGAAATCTCTTTTGGCTCGTCTTTGCCAGATTTCTAACTTGAAATACAAAATGAATGATGAGCGTTTGTAGTAAATGGTCATAGCAACCAAAAATGGTATAAATCATTGCTATCAAAAAAGAAGTTTAGAAATGACGGTGCTGAACAAATTCCATTTTTCTACTTTTTCATCAAAAAGATGAAAAAAGCCAATATCGAAATCTCTTTTGGCTCGTCTTTGCCAGATTTCTAACTTGAAATACAAAATGAATGATGAGCGTTTGTAGTAAATGGTCATAGCAACCAAAAATGGTATAAATCATTGCTATCAAAAAAGAAGTTTAGAAATGACGGTGCTGAACAAATTCCATTTTTCTACTTTTTCATCAAAAAGATGAAAAAAGCCAATATCGAAATCTCTTTTGGCTCGTCTTTGCCAGATTTCTAACTTGAAATACAAAATGAATGATGAGCGTTTGTAGTAAATGGCCATAGCAACCAAAAATGGTATAAATCATTGCTATCAAAAAAGAAGTTTAGAAATGACGGTGCTGAACAAATTCCATTTTTCTACTTTTTCATCAAAAAGATGAAAAAAGCCAATATCGAAATCTCTTTTGGCTCGTCTTTGCCAGATTTCTAACTTGAAATACAAAATGAATGATGAGCGTTTGTAGTAAATGGTCATAGCAACCAAAAATGGTATAAATCATTGCTATCAAAAAAGAAGTTTAGAAATGACGGTGCTGAACAAATTCCATTTTTCTACTTTTTCATCAAAAAGATGAAAAAAGCCAATATCGAAATCTCTTTTGGCTCGTCTTTGCCAGATTTCTAACTTGAAATACAAAATGAATGATGAGCGTTTGTAGTAAATGGTCATAGAAACCAAAAATGGTATAAATCATTGCTATCAAAAAAGAAGTTTAGAAATGACGGTGCTGAACAAATTCCATTTTTCTACTTTTTCATCAAAAAGATGAAAAAAGCCAATATCGAAATCTCTTTTGGCTCGTCTTTGCCAGATTTCTAACTTGAAATACAAAATGAATGATGAGCGTTTGTAGTAAATGGTCATAGCAACCAAAAATGGTATAAATCATTGCTATCAAAAAAGAAGTTTAGAAATGACGGTGCTGAACAAATTCCATTTGTCTACTTTTTCATCAAAAAGATGAAAAAAGCCAATATCGAAATCTCTTTTGGCTCGTCTTTGCCAGATTTCTAACTTGAAATACAAAATGAATGAAGAGCGTTTGTAGTAAATGGTCATAGCAACCAAAAATGGTATAAATCATTGCTATCAAAAAAGAAGTTTAGCAATGACGGTGGTGAACAAATTTCAATTTCATCGGCGAGTTAATAAATTTACGAAATGGAAAATTCTTAACAAACTTACCAATTGAACATTCTTTGAATGGTAATTTTTTCTGTTCAAATAGGCACTTTCTATTGCGTTTTCTGGCCTCTTTATTCGAACATGGGTACAATCGACAGCACCGATGACTCCTGGAAATCCAGTTTCCTCAAAAAATCTAGAAAGGAAATTGCTTGTTATGATTTCTGTTATTTTAATTTAATAACAACCTTAGTTTTATGGATTCATATTCCTCTTGAGTAGGAAACTGGATCCACTTTGTCATGAGTCTGTTTTGCAAGACAGTTGACACCTCTTTCACCGACCGCGAAACCATCGTCCTACTCAGGGCTGCTGTAAAATCTTGGCCGACATCGCGCTGAAAGGACCCCGTTGCAAAGAAATGCAGCGCAGCACAAACCCTTAAGGGGATCGGAACAAAAGTTTTCCTTTGGCCACTAAACATATAAGGACCCATTTCGTCAATAAGTAACGATGCGCATTCACGAGTTAGCCGGTAAACCGCACGAAATTGTTCTTCCGGCATTTCGAATGGGTCATTAGTGTCACGAAGACGTCGGCGCTCTATTCTCATCGCATTTCGGCAGTAATATTGCTCCGAATAAATAATAAAATTATACATTTGTTTGCTTTAATTTTGAAATATTTATCAACAAACTTTTCATACTTTTAAAACTTTAAACGGATTTAATTAAACTATTCTTTTTCGCACTTTACTGTACAACACTTCAAATTGTTTTTAAAATATTATTGCCAATGACGTTTAGCTTCCAGTTTCCAATGGAATGATAAATCAAAAAGGGTTGTTTCTCACATCGAGATACAGACACAGTTTATTTTTCCAGGTCGAGAAACAATGGGATTTTTTTGCTCCACATTTCTCGATGCGAGAAGTTCTCGACCAAGTTACAGAACGTAGGCACAGCTCGCCGAGCTGGACCCATGTTCTGTAACTCGGCGATAACTTTTCGTGGCGAGAAACGGCGAAAAATGGAACAAAAATGGAACAAAACTCATAGGAATCCTATGGGTTTTGTTCCATTTTTCGCCGTTTCTCGCCTCGAAAAGTTATCGCCGAGTTACAGAACATGGGTCCTGGATCGGATCGAGTAATCCGGATTCGATCCGATCTAGGTTTACAAATACCTAAATCTTGATTCGATTCGGATTTAATTCTCCATGTAAACGTAGTATGTACAGTTTATTATCTGTGGTACTAGGTTATATCACTAGCTGTGTTTGGCACACTGATCTCTATAGTATAGAGATCAGTGGTTTGGCAACTTGAATTTTTTGGAAAAATTGCACAAATTTTCACAATTTTTCACAAATTGTCACAAATTCCTGTTTGTTAACTCGAAAAATTTGCAACGAGAGAGCGCAATGAGAGAGCAAATTATTTCCCCTCCATTGGATAACTTGCAATTTTCAGATACACAAATTTCTGTGTAGAAGGAGTGTAAAACCTGTCAAATACACAGCTGCCAGTGTCTGTCACTTGACATCGCTAGTAATTTAAAAAATATTCATTTTGGTATTCACCATCTTAATTGAAAATCGCCTACGGCCGAACTCGACGTGTTGTAATCGGTAGTGACTTATGGCTGGCAAACCACAAAATCACCGCTAAGTGTTTTCGTCCCAAGAAGCGCTTATCCGGACGGAGATTATCATAGATTTCGCACTTGATGAAGATTCAAATAAGTCCATAAAAACATGGGCAACATTTTAGTTCTGCATTTTCAGAATAAAAAATTATTTAAAATTTAAAAATTACAAGATTCAAAATTATTTGTTACCGTTTGACGCCTAAACGGTAACACTAAAATGACATATTGTACAAAAAGTGGTTCAGTGCGTTTGTTAACTTCTTGACAAGTTTTCCCCTCTCTGGGAGGATTTTCTCCTTCTTTCATTGTATTTAAAACCTATAGCAAATCAAATTTCCTCGTCTCCGTCCCCTCGAAACCTTTTGTTTACATTTTTTATAACGTGTTGAATTCCTATCGGTGTGTACATGTATTCACCTCGGGCAGTGCAAAACAAAAAAAAAGGTGGTGAGTATGCACATCTTCTTGCATATGAATTTGTCCCCATTTTTTTATATGGAGTTAATAATTATACATATGCAAGATGGTGCGCAAGTCGCAACATCGTAACTTGTAGGCTAAAAGAGAGCCACCGCCGAATTTGACTCTCTCTATTAGTTCCTTCTCTCTGCCTATAGTACTATCATGAACAACATTCGATCGTTGCGCCTCTATCGAGCTAATCTCTATCTACTTTTGCATACAGCAATATGTTGATATATTATGCTTCCAGTAAACATTGTTTATATACTATGCTCCCCGTTTTTGTTTCTATACAACTTCGGAATTGTCAAAAATAGCCATGAGAGAGCACGCGATATAAAAGATAATAGAATACAAACAAAGATAATATAATACGTATAAATTGAATTTTTTAAGAAGCGATGCCAGCCTTGTTGGTTGGGAGTGGAGGAGACATGCGGTGGTTTTTTTTTTTTTTTTAGTTTTTTGCTTATCATTGGTAATGGTGTGTATCTGTATCAGTGATGGAAATCGACTTTTTTCGATTGTACTGAACGCTGAAACAAAATAGTACTCAAAAAGAACAAATAGTACTGTACTCTTTTAAATGGATAAACACACAAATTCAAAAATTAAATTTATTTATTAACAAGAACAAAAAAAATTCATTTGTTTTAAATATTAAGGTAACATAGTAAAGGAACTTCATTATTATAGCTAAATAAATAATGGACGGATCCCGTATAACAGTATTCCGTATCCCGTATCACAGTATCTTTTTATTTTTAATTATTAGGTATAACTGGTGCCTTAAATAAGAAAATAATAGTAAGCAATGTAATTAACATTTTTTTTACTCTAAAAGTTCTTCTTTTTGAAAAGGAATATTTGTCACGTTTTTATTGACAAGATCTTTATTGATTATAAAACTGTGACAACGTTCCTTTTTTCAAAAATATTTGGTTTCTATCAGTGTAGAACACATTGGAACTTGATTTATTTATTTAGTTTTTATTATATTTTGATATGAAAAAATTTTTCAACGTTTGCTAAAGAATGAGGAACATGAAAGGCGCCCTGAATAATTTGATGAATATTTTGAAACAAAAACTCATTGCATTCATTTTTTAAAAGCCACATTTTTGCCCAAAATTCCGATACAGAAACATTTCTCAGTTTCTTAATATATTCGCAGTCAGCTAGAGCTCTATATTCGTTGTTTATAGCTTCAATATTTTTGTATTCATTTGGAAAAAACTTTAAAACAAATTGAACGACAGAGTTAACTTGACCATCCAATACTGCTACTAGTGGGAAATTTTGAAGATGCGTTTAAGAAAACGTCATCGAAATCCAATCTTCTAACATCTTTATATCTTTTTCACTGAACTTTTTCGAAGTGTATAGGATTTCACATTCGGTGCCGTAGTATATCTCCATAGCTGGTAGGTGATTTTGCAAAAGTTTAATTGAGTTTATTGGCTTTTCATCAAAAGATTCCCTTACCATAAAATTTCTACATTATTGTTTAAAAATAAATTTCATTGATGGAAGCAAAATATGTACTCTTACATCTTCAGTTCAGTATTTAAAAGCATATGAGCGCATTCAGCCCAAGTCTGGATGGTTTTGATCTTGGGTAATTGGGCTTTGAGTATGGTCATAGATTTTTTAAATGAAGATAAGAAAAAATTAACTAAAGGAATAAATCAATTTTGTACAAACAATTCAAAATTGTACTGAAAATGGGAATGATGTACTTACGTACTGGGAAAATCAAATTGTACTGAATTCAGTACAATAGTAAGGCTTTTTCCAACAGTGATCTGTATAGATCAGAGAGAAGGAACTTATAGAGAGAGTCAAATGCGACGGTGGCTCTCTTTAAGTCTACAAGCTACGATGTTGGGACCAAAGATACTGAATTATAAAGATTGGAATCATCGGCTGTCATTCTGGTTTGCCTACAAGCTAAACAAAATGGCGGACAGTGGTGAATTCATATTTTTGGACTAGTGTTCCATGTTTTAACGCACACTAGTGCAAAAATATGAATTCACCACTGCATAAATTGTTGTTGCAATTCACATCTATTCATCGACACGAGATGAAATTACAAAAACAACAATGTAAACAAATGGGTTTTGGGGGATGGAACGTACGAAAGATTCCAATCTTTATAATTCAGTATCTTTGGTTGGGACTTGCGCACCATCTTGCATATGTATATTTATTAACTCCATATAAAAAAAATTGGGGACAAATTCATATGCAAGAAGATGTGCATACTCACCACCTTTTTTTTTGTTTTGCACTGCCCGAGGTGAAAACATGTACACACCGATAGGAACTCAACACGTTATAAAAAATGTAAACAAAAGGTTTCGAGGGGACGGAGACGAGGAAATTTGACTCTCTCTATTAGTTCTTTCTCTCTGGAGTCTGGTGTGTATCTGTATAGATAGACATGCAGTAACTTTTTTATTCGTTCGTAGCGAATTTCGTGGAAAGGGTAGCAAGGATTTACTTTTGGTGTTTTTTTTGTGAGATACCTATGTATGTAGGTTCATACATAGTTGGTTATTTTGTATTCCCTGAGAAATTAAAGAAAATTATTGTTCATTAATTTATTCACGTTTGAGTTCAAAAGTCGTGAGGTAGGTAGGTATGTAGGTGTAGGTAGGTAGGTATATAGGTGTGAAATGTCTATGCAACGATTTAAGGAACACGGTATGACAAGGTCATTTTGCAAGGGTTTTATTTGTATTCTATTTTCTACATATGTATGTACATACATATTGGCAAGTTATGTGGTGTTTTTCTTTTTTACCTCAGAGCAGATCACTGAGCTATCAAAAATAAATTCTATGTTTCTTTTTTACCTCTGATAAATCAGAGCACATAAGCCGTGTTTCTTTTTTCCATCGGAGCTAGGTCGGAGCATGTTCTGTATGCTCAGAATAAAATGACCGAGCAAATGGATTAAATCTCTGAGCGAAGCCAACTTCATACAATTTTTATGTAATTTGACAGATTACTATGCATATGACATGTTCAGTGCTCAAGTGTGTTTCATAATTAAATCTGAGGGATCTGATCATAATCTCCTCAGAGCTTTGCTCTGATCGCTCAACTTCTGCTCAGAGCTTTGCTCAGAGCCAAAAAAGAAAAACGCCATATATACAATGCTTCTTTCAAAGTTTGACAGGTTTTACACTTTTTTCTTAAAAAAGATACCCAACACTGAACACACCTAATGTGAACCTCCCCCTAATGGAACGTACGAAAGATTGCCATCTTTATAATTCATAATAAGTGTGTTCCACACCCAGTTTCAAACAGTTTCAGACTGCCAGATTTATGTCGAATTCTTTTCAAAAAAAGAATCGAATTTTTTTCCAAAAGAATCGAATTTTTTCTGTCAAAACGAATTTTTCTTGTGTATCAAAATTCGTTTTGACAGAAAAAATTCGATTCTTTTGGAAAAAAATCGATTCTTTTTTTGAAAGGAATTCGATATTAGTCATTTTTAGTCCGAAGTCGTTCCAGACTTCAAAAGTTGTGCTAATTCTTACAAAAGAGAGCGCGCTCGAGAGAGTAAAACATTTCCCCTTCTTGCCAGTTTTAGTCCGAGGAATTTCTTCTGGCTATTTCTGGGCTGGATGTCAAATGCCTGGTTGCCGTATGTCAGATGACGTAATTTGTCAGTTGAGTACAAATATCAATGCCGGACAAGGCTTGCCCAAGTGTTAATTTTATTTTGATTTTAGTTTTGAAAGATAAGCATACTTTTTATAATTTTATTAATCTTTTAACTAATCAATTAATTACAAAAAATTTACGTCAATAAGCAAAACTATTTCTTAAAAAGAAAATTTAAAATTGACAATATTGAGTATTACTTATATTATACAGTGCTACTTGAAGAAAAACACGCTTAAGCTTCATAATTTAGGGCCAGTTTCACAGTGCACACTTAACAAAATAAGTGGCACTTAGGGCCAGTTTCACAGTGCACACTTAACAAAATAAGTGGCACTTAATTTTCCCATTTTGGCACTTAAGCCGCAGTTTTACTACCTGAGTAAGTGGAACTTAAGTGGCCAACATGGGAGACTTAAGTGTCTTTTATTCCGATAAGTTTACACTGTGAAATTGGGAATTAGGTTTCCATATTTGGCACTTAAGTGACACTTACTTCACTGTGAAACTGGCCCTTAATGTATAATTAAAGATTTGTTTGTTTGTATATTAATAGGGGTATTCCCGATCCGATGCAAACTGGTCTTGCATCATTGCAAAAGTGCAAAGTATTTTTTTTACAATGGGGTTAGGGTATAGCAATTTTACACTTTTGCACTTTTGCAATGATACAAGACCAGTTGCATCGGATCGGGAATACCCCTAATATATTTGATGTAAGCTTGTACGTTTATTCCCTGTTAACATTTTATTTTCTTGGGATATGATTCTTGAAAATTTTGATTAAGATTTATCACTGATCTACGGCAACCATAGTCGAATATATTTTTTGACGTTTAAAAAGTAGTCCAATTTAGTGGCGAAAACCGTTCCAGACATTTTTTCATCCCCACTCCTCAAATTTGACATTTGACCAACTTTTAGTGCGAGAAATCTTGGGAACAGACCTAATTCTCTGTACTAAATACAAGTATCTTTCTTTGCTTTTTAGAAGACTAAAAATGGGTGAAGAGAGACATAAAGCTAACCTGCAGGTAGTTTGACTTAAGAATAAAAATCAAATACACATTTATTTCAAGTTGAATATTCAATAGGGAATTCTTAAATATGCCATATCAAATTCCAAAGCTGAAGATGGTTCACAATATTTTTCGGAAAACGTCGAAATGGAATTAGAGGTAAGTTGCATTTGTGCTGAATGTTGTTTTTTTGATAACAAAGTTTTGTTTGTCCAATAGAAAAAACAATTTCTCGAAAATGCAATAAAAACTATGACTGTCGATGTAATTGGGGAATTGGAGAAAGCAATTCAAATTCTTGAGATAAAGAATTCAACTACAGAACAAAAAGTTGAAGCTCTTAATATAATACGGGATCTTGCTGGCAGCATTGACTTCGCCAATAATTTCATACAAATAGGAGGTTCAAAAGTTGTATTTGAATGTTTGAGAAGCAGCAGCTCTAAGTTACGAATCTGTGCTGCATATGTGATAGCTGAACTATCTCAGAACAATCCATTCTGTCAAAAACACTTCCTTCAATCTGGCGCTCTGCAGGATCTTATGGTTTGTGCTAAAGACGATGGAGATGTTGCTAGTAGCTGCATGCATGCCATATCAGCATTAGTACGAAATTTCGAAGAAGGGAGTGCAAAATTCACTGAACTTGGTGGACTAGAATGTATTTTAGAACACCTGCATAGTGCACACAGTAATGTTTTTGTGAAATCTTGTTTCCTTTTGAGAGCCCTAGCATCAGAATTTGATGGTATCCGAGGTAATTTTTAACACTTCTTTTTATTAAATTTAATTTAGAATTGATTTGTGTACAGGTAAAAAGTCATTGAAGAAAGTATGTACGTAGTTTACTCCATTTAAAAAAGTTTCAACTTGTCATAAGTATGTTGTTCTATAATATACACTTTAAATTACAAATAACCTATAACTTATTTAGAAGAAGCAACAATAGCCGCTTTTTATTATCTAGGGATCTGGATCAAAATCATTTTTAACACGTAATACATAAACAGCATCAGGGGCCTATTTCACAGAACATACATCACAGAAATGTATGTGACGTAAAATAGGCCCCATATGAATAGGGCTTAAATTTTAAATTTTGTTTAAATATGCGTTTTCTAAGTTGCATAGTTTTTCTAAAAATTCAAAATTTACATTGAGCCAAATTTGGCGACTACTTTAAGGTACATACATTCATACAATGAATGTGATGTATGTTCCGTGAAATCGTCCCCAGATCCTGATTTCTATCTCGATATTTTTCAAAGATTTTTCCTTTGTCGGGTAGACGGCTTTTTAGTTTTGAAAATGGTGTCAGTAGTGTGACAAGAAATACCAACATGAAAAATAAGGACGAGACTTAGAGAATTTGTTTCATCGTAGAAACAGCAGGCAGAATCACACACAAGGAAAAAAACACAGTTAGCAAGCGGGGACTAATAGACGAATAAAATGTACTTTCATTAAAAAATTCGGAATGGTTATACCAGACTCATTTTTTGGATATGAGGATTTTTTTTTGTAGGGTTGGACAAAATATAAAAAAACTGTATACCTGACATAGGTCAACTTTGTTCTTACCGATGATGATTTTGTATATAACTTCATGAAAGGTATATACGAAAACAGAGGCGGCGCTAGACCAAAATGAAGCCTGTGCAAGACTTAACTTGCGGGGCCCCTGGAAAAATGATTTCAGACTGCATCACAACTGTCATACAAACTTACACTTACACTTGTCATCAAATCTTTCCAAAATTAATATTTTAAATTAAAAATTGTAATAACAAATTTAAGACAATATTTGATTTAAAACTTTTTAAACATTTTTTAATTTGAATAAGCAAACAATTAATAAACTCACTTTCTGAATACTGAATAAACGAAAATTTAAATAATAAGTAGGTATCTGATAGAAAATATTTTTTCTTTTAACAACTGCTATTGAAGTTACAAAAGCTTTGAGTGAATCACAAAATTACTGACTATTTATTAATATTAAATATTTATGAATTTGCGTTGGAAAACAATTCTGAATATTTTTCTTTCATCAACTCAATTTAAAAAATATAGGAAAATCAATTGAAAATTGAAAAAAAAAACAAACATCTTACTTTGTAAGTTGTGGATTATTATTTTTATTATTTTTAAAAATCATTTTGATGTCATTTCTCATTTGATTGTTACTTTTTACCTGGTACTAAAGAAAAGCAAACAGCATTAAAAATTAAAGAATTTCTATATTTTAGTTAAATATTCCGGAAAATAAAAACTAAAATGTGAAAAATTCGAGGAACATTCATGATACAGGTAACATCCATTAACATCAATAAAAAACAGAAAGTTAGTTTTCTAGAACCTCACAGCTGAGTTATAAGTGTTCAGTGAAGAAAAAGTTAGAGTAGAACAGAACAGGACAGAACAGAACCGCAAAGATTCGTGAAAAAGGTCAGATCAAGTTAAAGCAGAAAATGGCTACCTACATATTATGTTGTCACTAAAAAAACAACAACAATTTTTAGGAGTTCGCAAATATGCGTCTTAAAACTAAAATTACCTCATTATAATAGAATCAGAATTGATTAAAATACACTATGAAAGAGTTAAGTAGAGATTCAGATAAAATCCATCCAAAAAACAAACTATGTACTTTGATTAAAAAAAATCACAACAGCTGATTTTGACAGTTTTAACAAATCTGTTCTTACTTGTACAATAAAAACTTGTACTTTTCTGTTCTAAAGTGTTCCAAACCGTTCCGAACAGCCTCACTGAACATAACTATACTCGCCAAGAGAAATTTGGAGTTGAATATTGAATTCACCGATTTTTAAAAGTATGATTTTTATGTGGTGAGTATCAAAAAATCAATCGATTTTTGTCTGTGTGTGTCGCCCAATTTATTAATTTATCGCGCGAGTCTCTTTCTTTTTGCTCCCGACTGAAAATAATAAGTATACCTATACATACATAGGAACCATAGACGAAAAGAGAGGAAAGCAACAGAATAAAGACAAGTAATATGTTTATATCCATTCTGCATAAGATGAAGGTTAAAAAGTGAAGAAAGGTGTAGCCAGGTTGCGACTCAACTCCACCTAGTTGGCGAAATCGAGTAGAATCAATCTAATTTTGTTTGTTCGATTATTATGAATGAAGGAAATAGACATAGTTTACTGGATTTTATGAATTCAAGACCGGAGACTTTTTAATGTGGCGCGCGGGGCCCCTCGAAGTGCGGGGCCGTGTGCGGTGGCACACTTCGCACACCCCTTCCGCCGCCTCTGTACGAATACACATTTTTGGATGCAAACTCGACGCGCGCTGAGTGCATTGTATTTTTAATTGCTTTAACAGATACAATAAAAGGAACCTACCTAACCTATATTGACCAAGCACTCAAGCTAGTTGAGGGATTTATTTCAGTATGTTCTATTATCAAATGGAAACAGAATGCTAATTACTATTTTTTGTTTTGTTTGTTTGTATTTTGTTCATTTGATGAGCTTCATTTTCGTGGAAATTGAATTTTAAAAACTAAAATGCACGACTTTTTACTATGTACAATCACACTGTGGCCTTAAGCCTGACAATTTTAAATATATCCATTTGATTTAAAAATAAATAAATTTATTAAGTGGGCCTATTTTGATGTCCTGCCAAAAACTTAGATTAGTGAGTACACAATTGTACATACCGTGTTACACATGCATGCATGGAACTTACAGTTTAAACTGATAAATTATGAAGAATCAACATAATAATAGAAATAAATTGATTAAACAGCTTCTAAACTTGTTTTGGCCTCAAAGTGATTTCTTTAACAAATCTTAATTGTGAGAAAAAATTTAAAAAATCGTTGGCCAAGTTTTTTGTAATAATAATAATAATTTGTAAACATTTTTAAGAAAAACAGTGGTATGCCAATTTTTAATACCAATTCAATTGAACAATAAAAAAGATAGTGATTTATTGAGCCCAAAATTACTACTCGATATTTTTGATAACGCGGTTCAGCTTTTCTAGAAATAATTAATAAATCGTTAAATGAAGGACAGTTTCCAAAAATTCTATTGTGACACCTATTGAAAAAATTAAAAAAACTTTAAAGTGTGAAGAATTTCAACCCACAAATTCACTGCCGTTGTATGAAAAAGTGCTCTAAAAAATTGCTTATAACCAACTCTTAAATATTTAAATGAAAACAAAATCATAATTGAGAATCAATCTGGGTTCCGTCAATCACATTCATGCGAATCTGCCGTAAACATAATGCTGATTAGATGGAAAGAATCAATCTCAAAAGGTAAGAAAGTGGTTTGCGTTTTTCTTGACCTTAAACGAGCTTTTGAGACAATTGATCCGAATATCTTACTGGAGAAACTGTATATGTATGGAGTTAATGGCACCGCTCTTGAATGGTTTAAAAGTTTTTTGTTGGGTCGTACTCAACAAACGTCTTATCAGATCCTGAGCCGATTGATCTTGGAGTACATCATGGCTCAGTACTTGGACCACTACTTTTTAACTGCTATATCAACGATATGAACAAAACTGTCATAAATTGCGAGCTTGCTCTGTTTGCGGACGATTCACTTTTGTTTGTTGAAGCTGAAACAACCCAGGAATGTGAAAGACTTATAAATGAAGACCTTGAAGTTTTAAATATATGGCTCAAGGCTAATAAATTAAAATTGAATGTCGCAACAACTAAATGTATGGTTTTAAATTATAATATTAACATTAACTTAACAATAGATCAAGAAATAGTAGAACAAGTAATGGAAATAAAATATTTAGGTGTCGTTATTGATTATAAATTATGTTTTGAGTCACATTTACAATATGTACTATTACTGCTATAAATATTTATAATGTAATTATTAAACCACATTTTGAATTTTGTTCTACAATCTTATTTTTGATTATTGAAAGTTCAATAAGTAGTCTACAAAAACTGCAAAATAAAGCAATGAGAACAATACTTCGATGTAGTAGATATACCCCTATAGTAGTTATGTTAAATAGCACTTAATTCCCTCATCATTAGTTTTTTTGAAATATTGTGTTTATAGGTGTGGTGTTCCTAGCTTAACGTCAAGCTGTAAACGCCACAGGTTTCAGAGGTAAGGGGAGGACTTTTTAATGGGGAGTTCCGCCAGCTAAGGAGCACTTAAATAGCACCTAATTCCCCCATCATTAGTTTTTGGAAATTTTGTGTTTGGAGGTGTGTTGTTCCTAGCTTGATGTCAAGCTGGAAACGCCACAAGTTTGAGGGGGAAGGGATTTTAGTGTTCCAAGCCGGGATTGCAGTAATAAATTAGCACTTAAATAGCACCTAATTCCTGTATCATTACAATTTTGAATTTCGATTGTGGTGTTTCCAGCTTGACGGACCTGGGTGAAATCGGCTAAGGTTTTTTGGCATTACTTACAATTCTGTTAAGAATTAAACTTAATTTTTGCATTTTTGGTGCTAAGAAATGTTCTCAAGGATATCCATAAACTGATTCGTAGTTCCAAAATGTTTTCTTTTTTTTTCTCAGATTTGTTGTGATCAGTCGGACCTTTTTATAATTATTTTTACTCCTTACTCTCCGTGCGGATTGAAAAATTGCAAATGATGTAAACATTGCAATTGAACTAATTTGCTATTTTTTATTCTTAAAACACACTTTTACTTTACATATTAATTATAATATTAAAAAAACCAACTAATTTTAAGCCGACCGCAACAAAATTTTTGTGAAAATTACATAAATGTATGAAAACGACACCTAAAAAGCTGTCACTTAATATCAGTAAAAAAAAACGATTGTCGATGTGATAATCACCTTGCATGGAGCAAAATTGTCGATTTTAATTATCAACTATCAACTATCGCGTTAGCTGAATCCACCCCTGTTTTTGTTTTTTATTGCATCTTCCTAAAAACTCATTATCAAGCTCATCCTGTAAACAGTGTTAATGTTATCTATATATAAAAACATTTCAAGCATCCTTACATTAGTTGGTCTTAATTTCATATACAGCTGCGAGACAAGAAAATAGCAGTGCAATTGAGTTGAAAATATATTTTAATATCTCGAATCTACCTTTATCTCGAATCTACCTTTATCTCGAATCTACCTTTATCTCGAATCTAACTTTATCTCACTCCACCTTTATCTCACTCTACCTTTATCTCACTCTACCTTTATTTTAAGAACTTTAATTAACCATATACAAATCTGACTATTTAGAACATAATAATAATAATAATAAGTTATAAATCAAAATCAAACCAACCAAAATTTCTCTCTGTATCTGTGTCTCTATCTGTCTGCATCTCTTTGACCCTCTCTGTATCTCTCTGTATCTCCCTGTATTTCTCTTTCTCTTTCTATATCTTTCTGTCCCTCTCTGTATCTTTCTGTCTCTCTGTATCTCCCTGTATATCTCTGCCTCTCTCTATATATCTTCTTTTTTTTTTTTTATTTTTTTTTTTTTTTCAATAGTTCTTCTGTCAAGCGGTTAAGACGTGTTAATTTTGTTGCACGACTAAAATTGTTTTTCATTCGATTTAAAACGATATTAATATTTTAAAATTAATTATTATGGAAGAGGAGTGTAAAAAGTGTGAAGAGAAGTTGAAATCTAAAGCCATTAAAGTTAGATGCGTCGGTTTCTGTGAAAAGTTTTTCCATGAAAAATGTACGGGTCTTGCGGCATACGATCTTAACTTAGTGAGAACAAACAATAACATTGCTTTCATATGTGACGAGTGTTTGGATAGCAAAAATGCCATTTACAAGCGTTTAGAGGAAATTTTGGAATCAGTTAATTTGAATAAAGAAAGTGTTTTAAAACAAGAAAAGGCAGTAAATGAAATATTAGAAAAAATAAATTTATATAAGACGAAGTAAATAATGTAAACAAAACAGTAATAACTGAATCGAAGAATGTTCAAGCTAGTGTGAGTGGCAGTGTTAGTGCAGTATCATATGCAGATTCTCTTAAGAAAAATGAACCACCTGTCATTGTGAAGCCAAAAAAAGCACAAGAGAACAAGATAACAAATGATATAATCAAATAGAAAATTAACCCGACATCTTTATCGGCAAAAGTAAATAGTGTGGTGAATAAAAAAGATGGTATGGTTGTCATCAACTGTGATGACATCACATCCAGAGAGGTTATTGAGAAAGAGACAAAAGAAAAATTGAGAAGTGAATATGACGTTTTAGTACCTAAATTAAAAAAGCCGTGTTTAATAGTGTGCGGAATAAATAATGAATGGGAAATTGAAAAAATTGAAGAAGCGTTAAAAAAATCAAAATAATATAAACGGATCAGTTAGTGTTTAAAATTTGTTGATGCAATTAATAAAAATAAGAACAATCAAAAAATATATAAGGCAATCATTGAAATCGAAAGTGTTGACTATAACAATATAATTAGCAAAGGAAGCCTTAATATTGGATGGGATCGATGTTTTGTTTACGACTTCGTGCCGATAAAGCGTTGTTTTAATTGTTGGGGGTTTAATCATGAAGCCAAAAACTGTACAAAAAATGTAGTGTGCGCAAAGTGTGCGCAAAGTGTGCTGGTCAACACGAAACAAAAATCTGTGATACAAATTCTTCAAAGTGCAATAATTGTGATATAGAAAATAAGAAATTAGGATTTAATTTGGATGTAAACCATGATTGTAGAAGTTATTTATGAGAAGTGTTAAAGAAAAAAATGGAAACGCAAAGAGGCAGAACTGCTTATTAGCAATCAAAGTCGTCAATTTGCTATCTAAATATCTGTGGATTAACAAATAATTTCGATGAATTAAAAAACACAATTGTTGATAAAAACTTCGATGTAATAGTGTTGTCTGAAACTCATGTAACGGAGAATGTCAATAAAAGTGAGATACAAATAGAAAACTATAATTTATTAAGATGTGATACTAGTTCTACGCGAACTGGCGGTGTTGTCATTTATGTAAAGAAAAATTTCCAAGTATTAAATGTTAGTTCAGCTGTTAAGGAAAATAATATATGGTGGCTTAAGTGTGATTTATGTTTCGGAAACTATAAGTGTTTGTTGGTTGGTCTTTATAAATATCCAAGAGTATCTGACCGAGTTTTCTGTGATAATTTTTCGGAAGTAATTGAAGAAATATGCGATGATAATAAAGACATTATAGTTGTAGGTGACTAATATCGACTGGTTCGATATAAGAGATACATATAGAAAAGAAATTTTTAAGAAAATAACAGATAATGCTTTCTACCAACTGGTAAGGGAACCAACAAGAATTACTAAAACATCTAAAACCCTAATAGATTACGTAGTCACTAACAACAAAACTTTAGAAGTCAAAATAATCAAAGAACTGAAAATAAGTGATCATGAGACAATAAATATTAAATTAACATCGAAAAACAGTGTGAAATCCTCATAAAATTAAAACATTCAAATATAATAAAAATAACTTCAATCGTGAACTTTTTAACAGTAAAATTATGAGTGTATCAAATGAAAGGGTTGTTGACATTAATGTTGCAGCGAGCATGTTTGTTAACAAACTAAGTGCTGTAACTGAAAAATTTACAAAAGAAGTTATTGCAAAATCTAGTGAAAATTCGCGGTTCAATAATTATTTGCATAACTTAAAGAAACATAATATAATCAAACGATCTAGAGCTATGATTACTAACTCTGATGAAGACTGGAAGATCTACACAATTGCAAGAAACCATTACAAAAAAGAAATTATTCAGTGTAAACGCAAATATATAAAAGAAATAGTTGATAATGCATCAGACCAGAAAGAAATGTGGCGTAATTTGAAAAAATATGTATTGAAAAAAGAAGAATCCAAGATAACATGTGTCGATTTTAATTCCGAACTTTTCACAGACAACATCGTTATTGCCAATAAATTTAATGATTTTTTCGTTAATAGTGTGACTGAAATCAGTAATTCAATTCCGAATCTGACCATTATTAAAAATCTAACCAACTTGCCAAGTCAATCACTTGACCAAATCAACTCTTTCTTATAAATCTGAGTATCAAATTTTTTTCCCAATGCCCAGGCCGTGCCCATATTAACGAAAGCGATTTTTTTAAATTCAATTTGAATTTTTTGTTATAAATTAACTTCGAAGTGAAGTTAGCCTAACATTTTAACTTTATTTTAAGACCTTAATCTTACAGTTCCGATTAATAGAACAGAAGATATAAGCTAGTCAAATAATATACTCTACCCACATCATAGTAAGTTTCATTAAAAAGGTCAAGTACACGTGCATGACATTCTACCTAAATTTTAAGACGATGCGATCATTAGAACAAAAGTTATCAGTCAACCAAACCAACAATGAGGGTACCTTTAGGATTATTACGAATGAGAAATACCTACCACCAACGTAGGTGCATATAATAATAAATATAAATATGTATATGTATGCCTACAGTGATAGAAAATTTTTCGCTTAAAATATAATATTTATTTTTTTATTGAATTTAAATTGTGATACTATTATCTATCATGTAGCATCACATTTTTAAATATCAAGATAGAATTACTAAAGTTATATGACATTTTCGAAGTTTTTTCATTTATTTTTCAAGAAAATTATTTAAGATTTTTTTTATGAAATTTCTTTTTTAGAACGTTTTAAAGTATGAAATCGATTAGAGATATATATTTTTTATATATCAAAATAAGCGCTTACTTGTTTACAAACGAATAAAAGTCATTTGATTCAAATCCGTTATTCTAGTAAAAAGTAATGAGCATATTAATGAATCAAATACTATGTCGCAAAAAGCATGTTATAAATAAGTTAATTTCAAAATATATTCAATATCAATTTTCTTGTTGGACTTACAACTTAAAGATGTTCAACAAATATTCAGACAATATATTAATAAATAATATGTAATAAATTTTTTTTCTCTATTTTGAATATAACATATTATTTAAATTTTTTTAATCAGTCAAAGTGGGTGTAAAAAAACAATGATTCAATTTGTTTTTACATTTTTTCATAATTTTCATGGAAATTTGAAATTTTTTTTACATGCATTTAATGTGTATCTTAATTACAGTGTTTTAAGACCTTAATTTCGAAATTCCGTTAAGAATTTTAGGAGTTATTAATTAATTAATGATGTCATGTGGGATGATTTTTTTGATTAAAATCGATTTTTATGATTAAAATCGATTTTTATGGTAAAAAATTATTTAAATCCCCCTATAACACTATTGACTTTTTTATAGATAAGGGTTGGGGCTACAATATTGTAGAACATAATTTTTTTAAATTCGTAAAATTTTCATCAACTTTTGTATTTTTAATACAGAAAATTGAATTGATGACCTCTTTACCACCCCTTTTCGTATAGAACGCTTCTTATACAGAATTATAGCTTCACATTTACTGATTATTTTAATATCTTATCTTGAAGATCCGACAATTAGAACAGAAGTTATGAATTATTTAATCCATCAATATCATTTGGATTTTCTGATTTTGATAAAATAAAGGGTAATCTGCCACAATGCAATGAACAAATGGGGTAATTTCGATTAAATTTAATCGATTTTTTGATTGAACTAAAATTAAAATTCTGATCGATCTATAGTGGGTAGATTAACAAATGAGGTATAAAAATCATTGTTATCATATTGCCATGCGTAGTAAGGAAAAATTAAATCCATGCGTGCATACACTGATGAGTAATAAGCTGATATGTAAAATATCATTTATAATTGTGTTATCTAAACTTAAGGGTTTAAAAAGAATTAAATAAAATTAAACTCACATTTAAATCAATAAATTGTATTAGCTGTGAAAATTTCAATTATACATGATTACTAATTAAAAAGATATTATTAGAAAAATTAAAAAAAAAAGTTTTTTAAAATTTTTTATACTTGAATAACTTTTTTGAATGATATTTAGAAATCCAATTTTCACCAAAATCATGTAAATCCGTAATCTCTATATCTACCCCCATTAAAAAGATAAAAAGTATGAAAAAACGTAAAAAAAATTGTGTTTTTGAAAAATTGCGTGCTTCAAAAATACGACATGAATAAAAATTTTGTATTACACGCCAAATTTTTGTTTTTATCTCCTTTCCAAAATAGTGAGTATAATAAAAATCAGTGAACCCCCTGATTTAATAGAATTTATTTGGGAAACATGGATTTTTGATATTTTGCGTTTTAAACGTTGGTAAGTGTGAAGATAATTTTTTATAATTTTTTTAATCACCACGACACACCTTATGATTAAAAAATCTATGAATTGCATAAAAATTTATAATTTTATCTCAACCCATTAAGAAAATAGAAATCCGACTTTACCCTACTTAAACCTAAGTTTACCCTATTAGTTTTTTGAATTTGAAAAAATCCCTTCTTAGTGGAGCTTTACATATATGTGGTATGCCAAAAAAAATTCGGTGTCCCGAAATCACCGCCTCAGAAGAAAACCATGAGTTCCTGAGGTCATTTCAAGTCGAAAAACTTAAGAGGTAATTTTCTCGTTTTCGCTTCGTTTTCGACTTATAACGGTTTTTATGATTTGTATTCTTTTTCCTTTGACTGGCTCTAACTTTGCCAAACTTCAACCGATTTTTGAATTTTTTTTTTATTCGAACAAGAACAGTTAGAAATTTTTATCTGCCAAACAACTTTTTTCTGTGTGGATAACGGTTTGCCCGCAAATTATTTTCAATCACATTTTTTGAGCATTTTTAGGTTGTTTGACTTCGATATGATTTTTTTCAACAAAACACGTTATTAAGTAAAAATTTTTTTTATTATTATGTAAGCACAACATGTGTTCTTAAGAAAACTTAACAATTTAACCTGAAAATAGATATAAAATTATTAAAAAAATAAAAAAACAAAAAATAAAGGAAAATCAAGAAAATATGAATATTTGAATAAAAACGAATAAAAAACTTCTAACGCTCTTATTCTTACTTTAATCTTTGAAACATTCAACACTAAACGCTCGGCGTGGTTTTTTATTCGTTTTAATTCGTTTTCGTCAAATATCATACTTTTTTACTTTCCTTTATTTTTTGTTTTTTTATTTTTTTAATAATTTTAAATGTATTTTCAGGCACAAAAACGTTAAGTATTTTTAAGAACACTTATTCTGTATCTCTTTCTCTGTATCTTCTATGTCTTTCTCTGTACCTCTCTATATCTCTTTGTCTTTTTCTGTATCTCTTTGTCTTTCTCTGTATCTCTCTGTTTCTCTCTATATTTTTGTCTGTATCTTTTTCTATCTCTTTGTCTTTCACTGTATCTTTTTGTTCCTCTCTGTATTTTTCTGTCTCCCTATCTCTTTGTATCTCTCTATATCACTCTATCTCTCTCTGTATCTCTTTGTTTCTCTCTGTTTCTCTCTTTATCTCTCTATTTCTCTCTGTCTCTCTTTGTATCTCATTGTATCTCTTTGTTTCATTCTATATTTCATGTCTTTCCCTGTCTCTCTTTGTATCTCTTTGTATCTTACTGTTTGTCTCTGTATCTCTGTATTTCTCTGTCTCTGTATTTCTCTGTCTCTCTCTATATCTCTCTGTCTCTGTCTCTATCTCTCATTCTGTGTCTCTTTATATCTCACTGTTTCGCTCTGTATCTTTTTCTTTTTCTGTATCTCTCTTTATTCCTTTGTCTCTCTCTGTATCTCTCTCTCTCTCCATCTTTTGCTCTCAATGTCTCTCTGTCTGTCTCTCTTTATTTCTGTCCCATTTTATCTTACAAACATTAATTATCTAGCCATTTAATTGTTAAATAATATTTTTACAGAGTTTTTTTTTTAATAATAATTAGGTACTTACAATTTATTTGAAAATTTTTGTTAATTGAATTATAATTGGTATTTTATTATCTTAACCTTATCCATAAAAATCGATTAAGAATTGTTAAAGTTATAAACCATTCTCGGGCACCTTAATTATGATTCTACCAAATAATGAACTTGAATGACCAAACAAATGTCTTGATTTTTGTTAAAAATTGTTTTTAGTGGGTGTTCAAAAAACGTTTATTTTATATCAAAATAATTGGTAATTTCTTAAAAAAAAATAAATAAAATTATATTTTGAAAATCGGTTAGGAAATGGGTGTTTAATTGACATTAAATTGCATTTTTATCTTATTAAGCCTGTAAACCATTGAATAGGCTAAAAACCTATAATATTTTTTGTTAAGCATATTTGTGAAAGTTTTACCTATCTAGAGACATCTCAATATCCAAGATCGATTAAGTATTTCTTTTTCGATTTTGTACAGGTGAATGATAATTTTGAAATTTTTTTTTACATTTACCTTTAAAATTTAAATATTTACATTTGAATAGTAGAATTTGAAATGACTTTATGAAACTTGTGAACATCGTACAGCTATGTATATTTTATTTGTGAAAATATTTATTGACTTTTCACTAATTAATTTTGAGAATTTGAAGATTTTTTGGGGGTTTGGTCAAAATGTTAATAATTAAAAACTTGGAAAATATGCTCACAATATAGTAGTTTTTTATTCTCTCTTTCCTAAGTTTCCTTATTAATAATAATTTCCTTCCATTTATTTGAAAATTATTCTTTATTAAATTATAATTGATATTCTATTATCTTTTATTTGACTCCTTATTTATAAAAATCTATTGAGAATTGCCAAAGTCATAAGTCATTTTCGGGCAACTTATTCATGATTCTCACATATAATCAAATCTTTATCAAATCTTTATTTACTTAATAACTTAAACACAGTAAGATACAATATCTCATTAAATAGTGCAAGTTTCAATGGAAATTCTAGTTAACATTATTTGATATAAATGTTACAAATAGATTTTTAAAAATTCAGGAGAAATAAATAATTTCAAATATTCATTTAAAAATAATAATAATAAATTAAAAATATACATATGTACCTAAATACAAAAAGAAAAGAAAGAAGAAAAATATGTACTAAGACAACCAATCATCATCATCATCAAAAGTGTTCCATCAGGAATAGCTTGACCTTCACCTTAAACAAAGTTTTGCAGCTGATTAACCTTACTGAGCGGGGTAGGGAATTCCACAGCCGAATCGCATAGTAGAAGAATTGTCGTTCAGAAACCAAGAAATTATAGCGAATTGGAACGAGATCAAGAGTTCTAATTGAACGCATAAAACAGATCCTATTGTACAGGTAAGTTGGATGGCGCATTTGAAGCACATTGTGGAGTAGGCTCAATGTTTTCAGCTTAAAGAGATCATCAAGACTAATACCATAAATAGATTTGGAGAAAGAAGATATGTGTTCATATCTTTTGAGTCCGAAAATGTATCTTGCGATGCTGTTGTATGCCACCTTAAGTTTCCGTTTGTGTTCATAGTCACAATTGCTAAAAATCTCACACCCAAACAGCATAATTGGAATAAGTAGAGTTTTAGCCAGAATTAATCTTGTTTTTAAGGGTGTGACTTTTTACGTTGCCCATAACATGCGAAGATTTCCATAAATCCTACCAAGTGTCAATCTGATGTGGTTATTCCAAGTTAACGTTTTGTTAAATGTTATACCCAGATTTTTTGCGGAATCAACAAATTCTATACTTTTATTATGAAGATATACCTTAGGAAAGTATGAAGTATCAACCTCTTTCCTGGAAATAACCAAACATTTTGACTTAGAAGGATTTAAACACATCCCAATAAATAATATTAGAGAATCATATAAACTACCAGATGAATGTAGTGTCTTTCAGGCTGAGATTTATGCTATTGAAAAGGCAGCCGAAATAGTTCACAGGAAGAAACTGAGCTCTTCAGAGATCACATTCTTCGTGGACAGCCAAGCTGCTATCAAAGCGATAGCCAGTGAGACTATAAGATCCAAGGCAGTTGCAAAATGTCGAAATACACTGAACAATATTTGTTACTCCAACCAAGTCAAACTCTGCTGGGTCCCTGGACATAGCAATATAGAAGGGAACGACAAAGCAGATGCACTGGCAAGGGAAGGGTCAATGTCAAATAGAGACAGTCGTAGCCAATCAGACACGAGACCGGATGTTCCGATTGGCGTGATCAAAAGGAAGATAGACCTAATAACGAAAGAGAAAATCAACAACTCCTGGATATCCAGGAACGATTGTGACATCTCTAGAAGTTTATGGCCTCTAATCAACGAAAAAGAAACTCAGTATATTCTATCGCTGAGTAAAAAGAATATTAGAACCCTGATAGGTGTACTAACGGGACACTGTGCCATTGGCACAATGGCCACTAGATTTGGTGTATACGCACCCGATTTCTGTAGGAGCTGTCAGGATGTTGAGGAAATAGAAACCATTAAGCACCTGCTCTGTGACTGCCCCAACCTCCAAACAAATCGCCTCCGTTACCTTGGGAGCAGATTTGTTGGAGAACTGGACGATCTAGCGCAGGTCTCAATGGCAAACATGAGGAAATATATTGATAGTACGGGCTGGTTCGTAAATGACCCAGTCTATGTGAACCATTAGTTTAGTTGTTATCTCTGTTATAGGGGATCACAATGGACCAACAGGCCCCCGTGTACGCACAGCCTCAGGGCTGGGCACGCCCCTCCTAACCTAACCTAACCTAACCTAACACATCCCATTCACTCGAGACCAGCACAAAATCCTGTCCAGGTCTTCATTCACTTCGTGTACAGCATTTTCCACAAGACCCAAGGGAAAACTTTTCCGAAGCTGAACATCATCAGCATTCATATCAATCGAAGAACCTAGTAGACATTTGGGCAAGTCATTTATATACATAGAAAATAATAATGGCCCAAGTATTGAACCTTGCGGAACACCTAAACTAAGTGGAAGAAAATCAGAAACTGAGTCCTTAATGGCAACTGCCTGAAATCTACCAAGCAAGTAAGAAGCCACCAATTTTGTTGACGACGCAGAGAATTTAAATTGATTTTGAAGTTTAAGGCAGAGTACATTGTGGTTTACCGTATCAAACGCTTTAGAAAAATCAAGCAGTATAAGTAAAGTTATTTTATCCTTATCTACCGCTTGCCTTATGTCTTCTGTGACATTGATTAATGCAGTAGTACAACTATATTTTGGACGGAAACCAGACTGATTATCGCAAAGCAAGTTATTATCATTCAGAAATATGCGTATTTGTTTACTCATCACACTTTCAAGAACCTTGGAGAGAAAAGGTAAAATGGTTATCGGTCTAAACTCACTTTGATTTTTGGGAACCGGTATTATTTTGGCCCGTTTCCAAGTGGAGGGAAAAATTCCGGTCATAAAAATTGTATTAAATAGATGTGTTATGTATTTTAATATAAGTGGAAGAATAACCTTAACAAACTGTGGGATTATCTCATCAAATCCAGCAGAGTTGGATTTAATAGATAAAATGCTTTCTAAGACATCTGTATCATCAACAGCTTTAAAAGAAAAGTAAGGTGAAGAAGACAAAATATCAGAAGCATTCTCAATTGAATGTTCTCTTAAGATGGCCAATGAGTCATCACTATTGTCGTAGGTGTTCAGGTCACCATAGACATTTGAAGAAGAGACAGATGTAAACAGCTTATTCAACTCATTACAGTCCGAAATATTATTTTGTCGGTTAATTTGTTTGCCCACTCCAATTTCCCTTAGATTTTTCCACAATTTTTGTTTAGCCTGCGAGGGATCAAGCCTAGTTGCATAATGTCGTCTTTTTGCTTCGCGTATTGCACAAGTAACTTTGTTTCTTAGTACACGTTATTTACTATAGAGCATATCTAGTCGAAATCGTTTCCAACACCTATATGCTTGATCACGCTGTTGCATTAAGTTTTTGATTCCATTTGTAAACCACGAATATGTGAAATCTTCCTTTCTAATAGATTTTGTTATGAGCGGAACACGTATATCAAAAAGATTTCTAATGTTATCTTCTATGAAAACTACTTGATCGTCAACATAGGGCATACCATAGATTCTAAACCATTCTACTGCAACAATATCTAGTTTTAATTGCTCTATGTTGATATTTTTTAAAAATCACGAAACGTATACAAATTTTCAGCACTAACAGGTTCACACTGATATGTTAATTAATTCATATCATGACGGGAAAAACAAGGAAACGAAAGTTGATTGAAGTAAAAAACTTTGTATGGATGACTTACAAAAAATACATCAAGAAGTGTACTATTGTTCTTGGTAAAATGGGTAGGAACTAAAGTGTTTACTGGTGACAGATTTAGTGCACCCATACTATTAATCAAAGAAGATTCTAAAAGAATATTACTATTGAAA
The DNA here is from genome assembly GCA_929447395.1 of Epistrophe grossulariae. Lineage (NCBI taxonomy): Eukaryota > Metazoa > Arthropoda > Insecta > Diptera > Syrphidae > Epistrophe > Epistrophe grossulariae. Next base: position 59,138,658 of record OV839566.1, on the reverse strand, counting down.
TCACCACACACGATTACAAAAGGTGATACATATGATAACTCATCCAAAATAGCGATCAGCGGTGAGGTGTCGATATTAGCGTTAGGTCGATACACTGATCCTAATAATATCTTATTAAATTTGCAAATAATTCTTAAGAACACATACTGCAATTCACTACCAGGTAAAGCTTTTGCAGCAAGTTCACAGCTTAAGCTTTCACGAACAAAAACAGCCACACCTCCACCAACACGGTCGACTCTATCAGATCTAAAGAGATTATAACCTCGTAGACTATATATTGCATCCATAACATCACTCAAGAACCAAGACTCAGAAACGCATACAATATCAACCTTAGAACCTTCAAACAAGTATCTGAATTCATCCAATTTTGCCCTTGATCTCAAGCTTTGCGCATTAAGATGGCACACTTGTAACGCATTGTGTTGACTACATATTACGTTAATCATTATCCGCGTATTATCTCTATTGAAAGCGGCTGTAGATTCCCTATAAATATTCTCATTAGGGCCCACCACCATTATCAGATAATAATAGTAGGTGCCCAACAAGATGCACCCAGAATTGAACAACCTGTTTCAGCGAACAAACATACCAGGAGGCAAAGATGATGATGACAATGATGATGATGTCGAATAGATATTCAAAACAAAAATTCAGAAAAATAAATGCTGTATAGAAAAAATTAACAGTAAATAAATTAAGAGAAAATATTTCGAAATGACAATGTATAAATTCAATTATTATAATTTGTAATTCATGATAATTAAGGAAAATATAATTCAAAAAAGGTAAATATGAATACAAGAAAAAGTAAAAGTAAAAAACTTGTAAATAAGAATAACTACAAAAACATATTATAGCCGGAGGAATCTTATTCAGTAAGCTTGTCATTCTCTGTTACAGTTGTTTTTGTTGCTGTTTGCGTTATCATGACAGAATCAGCTAAGTCGTCCGTGGAATTAATTAATTTTGCATCGTCATCTTTACTCTTCTTGATATACACAAGATCACGAATAGTAAACACAGAATACAGTTTTTTGTCCCGTTTAACTTTCAGTGCATGCTGTAGAAGAGAGCGATTTTTAAGAGTAAGACACTCGTGCAAGTAAACATTAGATTTAGCCGTATCATTTTCAGTGCCAAAGCCAAGATCACGAAGGTTAAGCAGTTCTTTTGTTGTTTTTCGGTAGTTCGCGATCGATCTCAGAATAAGAAGCTTATCTTGCGGCGTGAAAAATTTAATAATGATCGGTGGTGCAGCAGTATTGGATTTTGATTTTAGACGGTAAATACTTTTTGTCCTTGGTGGTGCAATGTTTAGATTCGTACAAAGTTGATTAAAAGTTAAAAGGAGATTTTCCTTTGGCAAAAGTGGAACTCCGTGTAAAAGCGCATCACACATCGTTTCCTTTTGTTGTTGCTTCTCTTGGTGTTCTTGCATTCGAATCGAAACTGTTTTTATTTATTCGCCAAGCTTTAATAATTGTTGTTTAAGCTCCCGGTTTTCCTCCTTTAATGGCCCAAATTCAATTTGCTTTGCTTCCAAAAGTGACAATCGCGCGTTGATACCCTCAATAGATGATTTCAATTCAGTTACCTCAGTATCAATTTTTTCAGTGATTCTTTTTTCGGATTCTGCAATCTGTGACGTAATCATCTCAGTTTGTACGTAAAGAGCTTTTTCGAATTTTACAAACATTTCCATAGTGCATGTGTTATCTTCGGGAGTCTTTTTCGTTTTTTTAATTTTTGTCAGAGGTGATTTTGATGGTGGTAGTGCAAGTGGTGACGGTTGTGTTTTCTGGTTTGAAGGCATAGGGGAATCTGTGGATCGTAATTTATCCCGTATCGAAGCCATATAGATCTTTGATGTGCGTGTGCTACAGGGGAACTTGAACGGTTAGGTGTGGTAAGTTTTTATGAGCGGGAGAAATAATATGATGTGGGTGCAAAAATCAATTTATATAATTTTAATAAAATTAATTTAAACAATAACAACTTCCAACTTTATGGAACGTATATAAGGCAGATATATGTTACAGTCTTTATCTTAAAGTCCAATTCCTTGGTATATATAAAAAAACCACTTAAAACTCAGCTTAAACTGCCACTCTATCACGCACGTCTGTCTAGTAACACATTACACCACTATCTGTGAATGAATTTGAATAACCAACGTCTTGATTTTTTTTTAATTTTGAGTTGTTAAATATTCGAAAAATCGTACCGCAGCTTGTGATCGATATAATAAAAAAAGCTTATATACCAAAATTATTGCTCATTTTTCAAAAAAATAAATTAAATTAAATTTTGCAATACGGTTGGAAAATCGGCGGGTAATTGAGAACTTATTCGAAAATTTGCATTTTTATCTAACCAAGCTTGTAAACCATTAAAGTTGGCTAAAAATCTATAATATTTTTTAAAAAGCATATTTTTGAGAGTTGAACCTATCTATAGACATCTCAATATCTAAGATCGATTAAGTATTTCTCGACTTATAGCCGATTTTGTGCAGATGAATCGTTAATTTTGAAATTTTTTTACATTTACCTTTAAAATTTGAAAAATTCCCTTTGGATAGAATTTTATTTGACTTTATGAAACTTGTGAACATCGTAAAGCTATGTTTTGTATGTGAAAATATTTATTGACTTTTTAGTAAATAATTTTGAGAATTTGAAGATATTTTGGGGGCGTGTTCAAAATGCTAACGATCAAAAACTTGTAAAATATACTCAAAATATAGTTGTTTTTCCTTCTCTCTGTGCCAATATTCGGCATTAATAATAATTTCCTGCCATTTATTTGGTAATTTTTTAATTGAATTAAAATTATTATTTTATTATCTTTCATATGACACCTCATTTATAAAAATCGAATAAGAATTGCCATAGTTATAAGTCATTTTTGGGCACCTTATTCATGATTCTTCCAAATAACGAATTTGAATGACCAAATGTCTTGATTTTTGTTAAATTTTGCTTTGTTAAATATTCAAAAAATCGTATCGCAGCTTGTAGTGGGTGTACAAAAAACATTTATATACCAAAATAATTTGGCATTTCTCAAGAAAATTAATAAAATTATATTTTAAAAATCGGTTGGAATATGGCTGTGTAATGTTTTTAGGCGTGACAGATACGCTGATCCCAATATTGATACTGTGGGAGGTGGAGTTTTAATAGCCATAAAGTCTTGTTTCATAACCACGCAAATTCATGTTCCTGTAGCACTTGACAAAGAATTTATCTGCATTAAAGTCAGTCTAAAAGATAAAAACTTATATGTTGTAACGCTATATATCGTACCTGGAAGTCCTCGTGATGTTTATATAAAAGCCTTCGAGTACCTGAGCTTCTTCAACGATTTATTGGAGTATCAGGATGAAATTATTTGTTTGGGCGATTTTAATCTTACCCACGTTGCTTGGATAGGCTGTCCAGATACAAATGTTATGTTGCCAACTGGAAATTTGAAATCGGACGATTCAAAACTAATTGATGATTTAACTTCTATTGGACTTCGACAACGTAACGATATTTTAAATACAAATGGAAAGCTGTTGGACTTAGTATTTACCACTATTGAAGACGATATTACATTGGAAAAATCAAGCGAGCCTCTAGTGTCTGAAGACATCCATCATCCAGCGCTGACTTTTTCACTTTATTTTAACTCAGATAATTTTAATAATGAAATTTTAGAAAATTCATACGCTTTTAATTTAAAAAAAAACTAATTTTTTAAAACTAAATACTTTGCTATCACAAGTAGACTGGTCTTGTCTAATCTAAATAACTGTTTAAATGTTCACTCAATGGTCTTTGAATTTTATAATATTTTGTTTGATTGTTTTCTTAAATCAGTACCTCTTGCTATTCAAAAATCGAGATCTTCGGTTCCTGATTGGTACGATAATGAATTAAAAAGTCTTAAAAATCGAAGAAATAAATTTTGGTCCGCTTATAAGCTATTTCAAAGTGAAGCAAATTTTAAAAAAATATTGTGAATCAAGAGATATTTTTAATAGAATTTCAAGTTTAAAGTATTTTAATTATCTTCAGAAGGTGCAAAGAGATTTTAAAATGAATCCGAAATGTTTTTGGAAATTCATAAACAGTAAAAGAAAGTCTTGTCCTTACCCGTCTGTTCTCAAGTCGAATGGCATTTCAAGTCATGACCCTCGAGTTATAACGCAACTTTTTTCGGACTTTTTTCAAAGTGCCTTCAACTGTGATACTAACAACTGTGATACTTTAAACTGTGATACTTCGAACTTTGATAAACTTGACGATAATGACAATAACTTTGACCTTTTACAATCTTTTCCTTACTTGACTGATATAAACTTTAATATTTATTCTGAAAACATTAAAATGTTTATATCTAAACTGGATGAAAGTTGTGTACCAGGTCCTGATGGTATACCTTCCATTATTTTGAAGAACTGTGTAAATCACTTGTCGTTTCCTTTGTCTATTCTTTTTAACTTCTCTATGTCTTCTTGTGTTTTTCCGTCTACTTGGAAAGATTCTTTTATAATCCCTTTACATAAGAAAGGTAAAAAAGATGATGTTAAAAATTATAGACCTATTGCTAAGTTATCCGTTATTCCTAAACTCTTCGAGGCTATTATTTGCGAATCACTATGTTTTTATGTTAAATCAATTATCGCTGCAAATCAACATGGTTTTACAAAAGGTCGCTCTACTGTGACTTTTTTAATGGAATTGGCAAAAAGTTGTATTGATTGGTTAAAAAATAGAAAACAAGTAGATTGTGTCTTCACCGACTTCAGTAAGGCATTTGACAAACTCTCACACCGAGTTTTGTTATTTAAATTGAGGAAGATGGGGTTTAGCGAACAGTTTGTATCGTGGCTCCAGTCTTATTTCTTTGATAGATTTTATTCGGTTCTTTTCAATGGTTGTGAATCAATTAAGTTTAAGGTTAACTCTGGAATACCACAGGGTAGCCATTTAGGACCCGTACTTTTTATTTTATTTATTAATGACTTACCGTCTCTTCTGAAATATTCCAATTGTCTCATTTATGCGGACGATGTTACAATCTTCAAAACTATTGAAAATACTCCAGATTGTGAAGAGTTTCAGTGTGATCTTAATTCGTTTTTCGATTGGTGTGTTCGTAATTGTTTGACTCTCAATGTTGACAAATGTAAAACTATTACTTTTACGAGAAAGCTATCTGTATCTCCTGCAAATTATTTTCTTAATGGTGTATTATTGTCACGAGTTAGCGATTTAACTGTCCTTGGTGTCCTATTTGATCAAAAACTTGACTTTATACAACACATCAACTCCAAAACCAATAAAGCTAATTCAATTCTTGGGTGGATAAAGAGAGAGTCAAGGCAGTTTTCTGATCCTTTTGTTATCAAACAGCTTTTTGAGACATTTGTGCGACCCATTATTGAATATGCTTGTCAGGTTTGGTCACCCCACTATGACTGTCACATAGCCAGATTAGAACAAGTGCAAAAAAGATTTCCGAGGTTTGCACTCAGAGATTCGGGTGGGGAAAATCCTTACGAACTCCCGCCTTATAACAACAGACTGAAACTGATAGACATGCCTAGCCTTGAGAGCAGACGCTTGTATTTATCTTTTGTCTTCATTGTGAAACTTATAAACGGAAACAGACTCTTTGCACCTTCTGTCTCGCATAAACTTTAATATTCCCCAAAGGAGCTTGAGGAATTTGTCCGGATGCATATTTATTTCAAATTATCGGACTAATTACGAACGATTTTCTCCTCTCTATAAAATGTTTAAATTATTTAATTTTTTCAACAGTAAATATACTAAATTGTTCAACCAAACTGTTAATACTTCAATTTAAATCAACTTTTTTTTTCAATTTTGTAACATGTACATATAATTATAACCTTTAAAGCTAGCAATTAGTTGAGTTAATAAATAAATAAATAAAGTAATTGACAATTTAATCGAAATATTACATTTTTATGTAATGGAGCCTATAAACCATAGAAGATGGCTAAAAATTTGTAATATTTTATAATAGATTTATTTGTGAGAAATGTACCTAACTATAGACACCTTAATCTTGGAAATCCATACAGTATTTCTCGACTTATAGTTGATTTTGTGCAGGTGAATTGATAATTTTGAATTTTTTTTTATATTTTCCTTTGAAATTTAAAAAATCACCTTTGGATAGAATTTGATTTGACTTTATGAAACTTGTGAACATCATATAGCTTTTATATGTGAAAATATTTATTGACTTTTTAGTAAATAATTTTGAGAATTTGAAGATATTTTGGGGGCGTGGTCAAAATGCAAACTTGTAAAATATACTCAAAATATAGTTGTTTTTTCTTCTCTATGTGCTAATTTTGCGCATTAATAATAATTTCCTGCCATCCATTTGGTAATTTTTTAATTGAATTAAAATTGGTATTTTATTATCTTTCATATGACACCTCATTTATAAAAATCGAATAAGAATTACCGAAGTTATAAGCAATTTTCAGGCATCTTATTCATCAAACTTTCAAATAACGAATTTGAATGACCAAATGTCTTGATTTTTGTTAAATTTTGCTTTGTTAAATATTCAAAAAATCATATCGCAGCTTGTGGTGGGTGTATAAAAAAAATATACCAAAATAATTGGGTATTTCTCAAGAAAATAAATAAAATTATATTTTGAAAATCGGTTGGAATATGGCTGTGTAATTGACAATTTAATCGAAAACTTACATTTTTATCTAATCAAGCCTGTAAACCATTGAAGATGGCTAAAAATTTGTAATATTTTATATCAGATTTATTTTTGAGAAATGTACCTATAGTATTTCTTGACTTATTGTTGATTTTGTGGAGGTGAATTGTAAATTTTTAATTTTTTTTACATTTACCTTTAGAATTTGGAAAAATTACCTTTGGATAAAATTTGAAATGATTTTATGAAACTTGTGTAGATGGTAGAGCTATGTTTTGTATGTCAAAATGTTTGTTAAAATCTCAAAAATTAATTTTGGTAATTTGAAATTATTTGGGGGGCGTGGTTAAAATATTATTAGTCAAAAACTTGAAAAATATGCTTAAAATATAATGTTTATTTTTGTATTTTATCCCATGTTTAGCTATTTTAGATAATTTCAGGTCAATTTATTGATAATTTTTGTTATTGAATTATATTATTATCTTTCATATGTCATCTTATTTTTGGATATCAAGATAGAATTTTTGAAGTTATAAGACATTTTCAAAACTCTTTCAGTTATTTTTCAAAAAAAAATTTTTTTTCAGAACGTTTTAATGAATGAAAAAGATGATATTTATATATATGTTTTGTATATCAAAATAAGCGATTACTTGTTAGCAAGCAATTAAAAGTTTTTTGAGTAAAATGCGTTATTCTGGTAAAAAGTAATGAGCATTTTAATAAAGCAAACACTATGTCAAAAAAAGCAACTTATAAATAAATTAAATTCATACTTTATTTAATATCAATTTTTTTGTTGGACTTACAACTTTAAGATGCTTAACAAATATATAGAAAATATATTAATAAATAATATGTAATTAATTTTTTTATCTATTTTGAATATAACTAATAAATTAATTAATGATGTCATGTCAGATGATTTTTTTGGTTAAAATCGAATTTTGTCGTAAAAAATCAATTAAATACCCCCTCGCGCCGCTCCTGTTAAATTTACCGCTATAACACCACTGACTTTAGGGTTGGGGCTACAACTTTGTAGAACATAATTTTTTGAAATTCGTAAAATTTCCATCAACTTTAGCATTTTTAATACAAAAAATTGAATTGATAACCTCTTTACCTTCCCTTTTCGTATAGAACGCTTCCCCTCTCCGCAATTATTTAGAATTATAGAATGAAAGCTTAACATTTTGTGATTATTTTAAGATCTTAATCTTAAAGATCGGACAATTATAACAGAAGTTATTAATTTTTTAATCCAACAATATCATTTGATTTTTGTGATTTTGATAAAATAACGGGAATTCTTCCACTGGTCGATGATGGTTGGCAATGAACAAAATCAGGCAATTTTGATAAAATTTTTGATTTTTTGATTAATTAATTAAAATTCAATTGTGATGCTTGTGTGGGTGGTACAGTTATAAATGAGGTATCAAAATGATGGTAATTTTATTGATATGCGGATTAAAGAAAAATCAAATTGATTTCTGAATGTATAATTGAGTTATTAAGTGATATACATGAGTACTTTATAATTACCGTTAACTCATTATAACGGTACAAAAAAATATCAAATTAATTTTATTCATTAAGATATCAATTACTTCTATCATTTGGTAAAAATTTCAACCTTCTATGTACATTCGTTTAAAATATATTAAGGAAGTACCGTTAAAAACCGTTTTTGAAAATCAAATAAACTTAAATATCTTTATCTAACGGTTATTTGAAAAATCCAATTTTTTGACGAATCATTAAAACTCCTCGAACACTATCATATTAAAATTTCAGAATTTTCGTGCAATCCATTAAAAAGATAAAAATAAAAAAGTGTTAAAAAAACTAATTAAAAAAATGCCAAGTTTTCAAAAATTACTTACGTCAAAAATACAATGAAATTCAAAATTTTGATTTACACGCCTAATTTTTTTTTCATCCACTTTTCAAAATTATAAATTTTATAAAAATATCTTAATCCCCTGATTTACTATGTAATTTTTTCTAACCATCTAACTTTTCAAAATTATAAATTTTATAAAAATATCTTAATCCCCTGATTTACTATGTAATTTTTTCTAACCATCTAAAATGTACATTTTTATTATAAAAAAATCATATCTTGAAAACGGTAATTTTGAGAATTTTTTTTTCTTTTCATCCATTTGAACACAAAATATCAGTTTTCCATTCAATGATTTTTAGAGCTTTAAACATCCCGATGACGAAAGAAAGAGAATACATTGAAATACGAAAGATCAAAAAAATAGCTAAGATAAACGGATATACAGAACAATTAATAGATGATCTCACGATTGCACATAGAAGAAAACAAAACTTAAGAAATTATACAACTTTAGATTTAATCTGAAATGAAAACGATGAACAAAAGAAATGGTCAAAATTCAATTTTTATCCAGAAATTACATCAAAATTAAGACCAATTTTTAGTAGGCAAAACATCAAAATGAGTCAGTGTAGTGAGATAAAACTCAATAATGTGATTAGTGGCTCAAAAAGATAAAATTGAGAAAAATCAACAATCAGGAATTTATACTATTGGATGCAGCGATTGTAGGAAGGAATATCTAGGACAGACAAGAAGACCAATCATGAAAAGGTTCAAAGAACATTTTGCACATGTAAAATACAATGAACCTGAAAAGTCGAGTGTAGCACAACACATGCTGGAGAATAACCATAATTTTAGCTTACAAAATTTGAAATTAATTCGCAATGTAAATAATCATTATGAATTAGATGCTTTTGAATCTCTTTACATTTTCAAAAATAGAAATAATTTAATGAATAGTGACGATGGACCAATAAAAGATCCAATTTTCAAAAAATTTTATAATAGATCTTAAATTCACTATAAATTTGTTTGTGTAGTTTGTTTTTGTTTGTAATGAGTTATTTGTATTTAATGTATCAAACAAAAATTTTGTATTATTATTTATATAAAACTTACTGACGATGGAAGCCTATCTTCCAAAATGCATTTAAGTAAATAAATAAATAAAATAATTATAAATAAAATAAATTATTTATTTAAAAAAATCTATATGGAAAAAAAATAAATTATATTTTTATCACTTCTCGTTTAGAAAATAGAAATAATTTTTATTAACACATTTACCCCTGTTTACCCTATTAAATGTTGGAATTTAAAAAAGTTAGTGTTAGTGTTCATCTACATTATAAATAATATTAAAAAAATTTTTATTATATATATAGTAGTATAAGCTGTAGGTTGATTTTTGAAAAATGAGTATGTTTTACCGACTTTCGTCTTTATAATATAGTAACTAGTATATTTACCCGAATAGTTGGCTACGCTAACTGTCACACAATGTTTCAATCTAACTTTATCTCGAATCTACCTTTAACTGTCACGATGTATGTGCAAGACAATGTATTTGCAACACAACAATGTCTCAAACTACCTTTATCTCGAATCTACCTTTATCTCACTCTACCTTTATCTCACTCTACCTTAATTTTAAGAACTTTAATTAACTATATACAAATCTGACTATTTAGAACATAAAAATAATAATAATAAGTTATAAATCAAAATCAAACCAACCAAAATTTCTCTCTGTATCTCTCTGTGTCTCTTTGTCTCTATCTGTCTGTATCTCTTTATCCCTCTCTGTATCTTTCTGTCTCTCTCTGTATCTCCCTGTATTAACCAACTTGCCAAGTCAATCACTTGACCAAATCAACTCTTTCTTATAAATCTGAGTAGGTATCAAATTTGTTGCCCAATGCCCAGCCCGTGCCCATATTAACGAAAGTGATTGTTTTTAATTATATTTGAATTTTTTGTTATAAATTTACTTCGAAGTGAAGTTAGCCTAACATTTTACCTTTATTTTAAGACCTTAATCTTACAGTTCCGATTAATAGAACAGAAGATTTAAGCCAATCAAATAATATACTCTACCCACATCATAGTAAGTTTCATTAAAAAGGTCAAGTACACGTGCATGAATTCTACCTAAATTTTAAGACGATGCGATCATTAGAACAAAAGTTATCAGTCAACCAAACCAATAATGAGGGTACCTTTAAGATTATTACGAATGAGAAATACCTACCACAAACGCACGTGCATATAATAATATAAATATGTATATGTATACCTACAGTTATAGAAAATTTTTCGCGATGCTTAAAATATAATATTTATTTTTCCACTGTAATTGTTTAGCCGTTTCAGGTAATCTTATTAGTAATTTTTTTATTGAATTTAAATTATTATACTACTAGTAGACCCATGCTCGCCTTGCTTCGCAAAAATTTAAGAATTAATATTAACATACATATATACCGATAGTACTAAATAGGGCTACCGCTACCCGTACCTAATCAGCCCTATCACCAATTCCATGCTACGTTTCCCGATAAAGGTATCACAAATTCCACTCGTAGTGGATTCGGAGTGGAAAAAGTAGTTACGAATTTCGAAATTCATATAATTTGGCTTCACTAATTCCGAGTGGAATGGAATGAAACATTCCTTTTCTACGACAAGTCATTTGTGTCGGACTCTGAATAAAAACAGTTAAATTTTGGAAAAATGTAAGGTATTTTACAAATTTTGATGCTTTAAAATAATTTTTTTTGTTTAAAAAGGCAAAAACCACTAACAAGGCGCAATATGAAAGGCTTTTTGAGTTGATGAGCGAAAAACCGGATTTAGCTCAAGGGTATACAAAAGCAGCAAAAGAAAATGTTCAAGTTTTCTGGAAAACTGTAAAAGAAGAACTAAATATGCTTGGGCCACCATTAAAAGATGCTTCGGTCTGGAAAAAAGTAAGAGAAACAAAGCGAATTATCACATAAAGTCATCTTTTATTTTACTGTAGGTATGGTTTGATTGGAAGTCATACATAAAGAGGAAAATGGTTGAGAACAAAAAAGAAGTAAAAGCTACTGGTGGCGGAGAATGTAGGCTTCATTCCTTCTCCAAATTAGAGGAAAGAGTTATAAAACTCACAGGATTGCAGACTTCAACGGCAAGAATCCAAAATACGCTTTCATTTGGATGTGGAATTCCTTCCGAGGCTGAGAAAATTCCAACAAAAACTGACAATCTAAACGCTGAGTCTCCTGACAATACTGCTGAAGTCATGGACGTTTCTATGTCATCTGATCGCGGAATTAATCGGCAAAACATCAATCGAAAAGTTGAGGATACTGCAAATCTTCTCAGGCAACAAATTGATTTGCAAACAAATTTTTATTTGAAAACCGAAAAATTTTATGAAGAGCAATCGAAACTCGCAGAAGATCTTGCTTTTAACACAACACGAATCTATAGGGCCCTTGACAAGCTGTCTGATTTAAAAAAACAAACAATTTGAGGAAACAGACCGATACAATAAAGTTCAAGAACAGCTTCTCGAGCGAAAAATTGAAATTAAATTAAAAATGCTCCATATTAAGGAGACGAAGTTGAATATTCAAGACCTCGATTGAACAAAGCCTCTGGATGGAAAACCAATCCCCAATTCTTTATCCTGTATTCAATTACGAAATAAAAAAGTTCCTTTTGAATGAAATTAGATTTAAGTTTTCTTTTGTTTAAAAATAAATAATTCAAGTTATCAAATTTTTTTTTTTGTTATATTTTTATAATTCATAATTTGTTTGTATATTTCACTACACAAATGTGTTTTTTATGTTATCCCTCATGGTTTTAGCTGAATTCCGGTGAGTATTTGTTTCTTCTACCTCTATATTCACTAGAGGTTCTTCTGGGTCTTCCAACTCAAGTAGAGTAATATTCGTGTAGTCTTCAACACGGTAGTAAATACATATGTTATGCAATGCACAGACCACATTTATAATCTGTGCAACTTTGCGTGGATTATAATGCAGTTGGCGTGCGCCCAGGGTGCACCGAAATCTATTTTTCAAAATACCGATAGGCCTCTCTACAACGTTACGAGTTTTGCTATGTCTTGTGTTGTAATTGCTTTTTTCACTTCCAGCTTCAGCAGATCTAAAGGGCGTCATGAGCCGAGGTTCCAGCGGATAGCCAGCATCACCTTAGTAAATTACATTTTTAGCTTGAGAACAAACTAGGAATATATTGAATATTCCTAGAATCCAAGAATTTTTATCGCCTTCTTGGTATTTTCCTTGGAAGTATGTTTTTGCACTGCTCAAATTCCATATGTGAGAATCATGGTTTGATCCTGGATATCGAGCGTCAACGCACCTTATTTTCATATTGTGGTCACAAATCTAAAGCAGAATAGATACATATTCATATGTACATATATAAAGGATCGTGTAGTTAAATGGGTTATAACTTACCAGCATAGCATTTATGCTAAAATTTCCTTTACGGTTATAGTATAATCCTTTTTCATTTGATGGAGCAACAACATTTATGTGAGTCCCATCAACGCACATAATAACACCCGGAAAACTCGCCCTGGAGTAGAATTTTCTCTTTGCTTGTCTCTTTTCTGATTCACTCATCTCGACTTTGATCCACAAAGGACATAGACGTCTTTCGAGTACCGTCAGAACATTTGTCAAGTTTAAGGAAAAGGTCGACTGTGCCATACCAATCTCATAGTCGTTACCAACACCAAGTTGATAACCACCTTCTCCCAGGAACCTTAGGACCTCCTCATCACTGGCAATAATTGTGAAGGCCAATGAATCCATATTGTTATTTTCACGGATTTTATTTAATTACAAAAGAAAGTTTTTGTTTTCAAATTATTTGTAAATAAATCAAATGGTGACAATTTTCAGCACGTTTTGACGTTAAACAGCTGATTTAGAAAATAAAAATGAAAGCGTTCAATGGATAAAAATTTTTGTATTCCACTCGGATTTTGTGAAGACAGTTTATCGCAGATCGGGACGTAGTTCTCCGTACGGGGATTTGTTACGATGGAATTCGTGAAAGGGCTGAATTTCTATTTCATCTTATTAACAAAAAGTTTATACATTATACACTTACGTTTTGATAAATGTGAGTTCTTAAAAAATGGTTTACCTATTTGTATGTTAAGTAGGTTCATGTTTGACACATAAACAGAATCTCTATCTCCCGTTGATTTTCTTATTGCATATACAAATATACATATAATACTTCGCACCCAAGTAAACATCTTCTCTTTGCCTGACTACCTACAACCAGGGTTGGCCGAATTAACTACACTTCATTTTCTACATGATTAAATACGCGTAGCTAATTTAATAAACTACACGCCTTATATACTACAAAATGTTACGTTTGCTACATACATAGTAAAGCTAGGTAAATAATAAAATTTCAATAAAAACAGTTCAACTCAAATTCAATCTTCAAAGTTTACTACATAACTAAACTGTAACTGCAAATGTAAAAAATGTAGTTTATTCCAAAAAGCGTTAGTTCGGCCATCCCTGCCTGCAGCGTTATACTCAAAATGTTCCATTGTGGAAAAAGAGTAAACAAAGAGAAACCTGCACAACATAAATAAAAAAACATAAGGGAGGTAGAGAAAATGCAAAAGGGTGGAAATGATATGAAATGAAACAAAGCAGCGACCTCGTGAATGCGATTGAATTAAATTTCTGGATTTAAAAAAATAGAAAAAGTTAATGACTTAGAGATTTGTTTATATTTATTCCTCAGGTTGTATGCATAATTAAGAAAAGATTAAGGGCATACAAAAATTGACTTTTGGAAATAATTTTTGTTTTTTTTAAGTATCAATTAGTTTGGTATTTATAAGTGAATATGTGGGTCAATATCAAGAAAAAAGTTGACCAAAAATTAAAAAAAATTAATTTCCGTAATAAACAAACAAATTAGATAAACAAAAACTTGCTATTTACAACCTTCTAAACATTAAGAATATTGTAAAAAAAATTCAAGTTAATCAGGTAAATAGTTTCTGAGATTTCGCGTGACAAACTAAATAATCGTTTCGTCTTTATATAATGTTAAAGATAAAGATAAAGATTAAAGATTATCTATCATGTAGCATCTCATTTTTAAATATCAAGATAGAATTACTAAAGTTATATGACATTTTCGAAGTTTTTTCATTTATTTTTTCAAGAAAATTATTTAAGATTTTTGTATGAAAAATTTTTTTTAGAACGTTTTAATGTATGAAATCGATGGTAGATATATATGTTTTATATATCAAAATAAGCGCTTACTTGTTTTTAAGCGAATAAAAAAAATAAAAAGCGATAAAAATCCGTTATTCTAGTAAAAAGAAATGAGCATTTTAATGAAGCAAATACTATGTCGCAAAAAGCATGTTATAAATAAATTAATTTCAAAATTTATTTAATATCTTAATTCTTGTTGGACTTAGAACTTTAAGATGTTCAACAAATATTTAGACAATATATCAATAAATAATATGTGATACATTTTTTTCTCTATTTTGAATATAACATATTATTTAAAATTTTTTAATCAATCAAAGTGGGTGTAAGAAAACAATAATTCAATTTGTTTTTACATTTTTTTCATAATTGTCATGGAAATTTGAGATGTTTTTTACATACATTTAATGTGTGTCTTAATGACAGTATTTTAAGACCTTAATTCCGTTAAGTATTTTAGGAGTTATTAATTAATTAATGATATCATGTGGGATGATTTTTTTGATTAAAATCGATTTTTATGGTAAAAAATCATTTAAATCCCCCTCCCGCCGCACTTGTTCAATTTACCCCTATAACACTATTGACTTTTTTATAGATAAAGGTTGGGGCTACAACTTTGTGGAACATCATTTTTAGAAATTCGTAAAATGTTCATCAACTTTTGCATTTTTAATACAGAAAATTGAATTGATGACCTCTTTACAACCCCTTTTCGTATATAAAGCTTCCCCCCTCCGCAATAATTTTTATACAGAATTATATTTAATCCATCAATATCATTTGGATTTTTTGATTTTGATAAAATAACGGGTAATCTGCCACTGGTCGGTGGTGGTTGGCAATGAACAAATGGGGTAATTTCGATTAAATTTAATGGATTTTTTGATTAAATTAAAATTAAAATTGTGATGGTTTTGTAGTATGTAGATTAACAAATGAGGTATCAAAATCATTCTTATCATATTGGAATGCGTAGTAAGGAAAAATTAAATCCATGCGTGCATGCACTGATGAGTAATAAGCTGATATGTAAAATAACATTTATAATTCTGTTATCTAAAGTTAAGGGTATAAAAAAATAAAATAAAATTAAATTCACATTTAAATCAATAAATTGTATTAGCTGTGAAAATTTCAACCTTCTGTGATTACTAATTAAAAAGATATTATTAGAAAACCGTTAGAAAAAGTTTTTTAAAATTTTTTATATTTGAATAACTTTTTTCAATGATATTTTGGAAATCCAATTTTCACCAAAATCATGTAAATCCGTCATCTCTATAAGATGGTTAAATTTCATATTTCTATCTACCCCCATTAAAAAGATAAAAAATAAAAAGTGTGAAAAAAAGGTAAACAAAAATTTGTGTTTTTGAAAAATTGCGTGCTTCAAAAATACAACATGAATAATTTTGTTTTTCATCTCCTTTTCAAAATAGTGAGTATAATAAAATTCAGTGAACCCCCTGATTTAATAGATTTTATTTCTGAAACATCGATTTTTGACATTTTGCGTTTTAAACGTTGGTAAGTGTGAAGATAATTTTTTATAATTTAACTTATAATTAAATAATCTATGAATTCTATAAAAATTAATAATTTTATCTCAACCCATTTAGAAAATAGAAATCCGACTTTACCCTATTTAAACCTAAGTTTACCCTATTAAATTTAAGAATTTGAAAAAATCCCTTCTTAGTGGAGCTTTACATATATGAGGTATATGAACAAAAATTTTATATATATTGTATATATTACATAGTAAGCTGTACAATGATGAGTTAATGAATGAGTGAGTGAGTGACCAACTTTCATCTTTAGAATAATTTAATTAATTATAGGCAAAACTTTTTACGTTTTATTAAAATGTTTTTTATATGAATTGAACTGGAATAAATTCATCATGAATCAAGCAATAAAACAAAAACAAAACCGATTCGAAAATAAAGCTAGCAAAATAATAGCAGTGTTTGTCATTTTTGTATAGTTTAATTAAAACAACAGTACAAAAAGTTCAATTCATTGGCATTTCATTTCAAGAAAGCTTGTAATTGGTAGCATGACCATTATTTTTTATCACAGCTTCGCAACAACGTTTCATTGAGTCTACAAGACCCTTACATCTTTGCGGTGTTATTGATTCCCAAGATTGCTCAACTACGGTCCATAACTCTATTTTTTTTTATTTGGCATTCCGGATTGCTTTTTTAATGTTCGCCCAAAGATTTTCAATAGGATTAAGGGCGGGAGACTTAGCAGACCACTGCATGACCTCAATCTTGTTGTCCTGAAAACCATTGCTTAGCTGCCCTGCTGGTGTATTTTGGGTAGTTATACTGCTGAAGACAAATTTAAGCGACATTTCGAAGCCGGTGTATGGTAGCATGATGTTTTGCCAAATTTTCACGTACGAGATGCTGGTTTATTGTATTGTCATTCAATATATTAGACCTACTCCATAGCATGAGAGGCATCCCCATACCATGATGCTAGATCCTCCGTGTTTTATCGTTGTTGTTTTGTATCTAGGATCAAATGCGGTATTTGGTGGTTGTCTTACATAATGCCGAGATCCTTTACCACCATAAAGTACAACTTTACTATGTCAGTCCAAAGAATATTCTTCCACTTTTCGAAGCCCATCCCAAATGCTCTCGCGCAAACCTCTTTCTTTTTGTTATGTTTGTGTTTTTCAGAAATCGGAATTTTCATGCACTGCGAGCATTCAAGCTGTGATTCCCCAATTGTCTTCTCACAGTATGAACATTGCATACTGCATAGTAAATCAAGTTCATCCACAATCTGTGTAGCTGTTGCAATAGTGTGTGTTTTTGAAAACCGTACAACACGTTTTATGTAAAATGGGGTTAAAACTTGTTTTTTTCTTGAATGTGATAGCGTTTCTTAACATTTTCGCAGAACACCAAACGAGTTCTTGAACTTCCTTATAAGTTTTGTTGTCTATAATAAGCTTTTTAATAAGTTGGCGTCTTTCTGGAGTGCAGTGTTTGCCACGACCCACTTCATAAGAACAAAGGTTTTAAAACGAATTCGGTGGAAATAGATTAATAGAATAAAATAGGAGAATAGGGCTTACTTTTTATTATATCTATATCAAAATTTAAGGAAAAAAAACAATTTTTCAAGTATAACCTGAAAATTACTGCTATTATTTTGCTCGTCTAAAATACCCGAAAATACAAAGTGACATTTAAATAAAGCAGTAAGAGTAAACCGTTAATTTATCACTTCAAACGGTGAACTTAATTGCCATGAGTACCACACTAAAGTAGAGGTTAAAAAAAGTGACTGTATTTAAAGATATACCAAATTATAATTTTAAAGAAATTCACTGCTATTATTTTGCTTGCCACTGTATACTTACTCCTCTTAGACTCAAGATCTAGCATCTGATTTAACTTATAAATGCGTGCATATATAAATATCTTTTTTGCTTCAAGGATGAAAATTTGGTTACAGAAAGATTTATGGTTTTCAGAAATAAAAACTAAAACACTCCGGTTAGATCGAATAGTTCCATATTTTAAAAGTTTCAAATAAATACAGACCTAACCGACTGAACCAGAGTATAGGACAATGGTTTTAATATACGCTGAGCACATCTCTTTCTTTGACCAAAGTTTCAGGTTTGTAAATTGTAGGTAGTAAGATATCCATCTAATTCAGGTTTAAGTCTATGTATAAGCACATAATTTCGTTTATATATTATGCGGTCATTCAATTGGTTCTATCTATGTATGTTCTCCGGTGGTTTTGGGTTTTGTCCCTGTAGTAAAAAATGACGAACACAAAACAACCTTTCATTTGCTATACATTTCTGTTGCTCTAACGTTCTCTAACGTTGCTCTAACGTCCAATTTGCCCATCATCCTTTGATTCACAAGATAAGAGCCCAAAAAACACTGTTTTGGCAATGATAAAGATCAAAAAAATTTATTTTCTCCAAAAATACTTGTCAGGTAGAGTTTGTTTATGGTTTATTTTTTAGAGGAAATATCAACCTTTAATTACGTACAAAAATAAAATAAATCAATTCACCTATCCTTGAGCTATGTATTTGATTTTTAGCATAAACATTCTTTCTTGCCCCCGCAATTTTAAAAATTTCAATGAATAAAATCATTTATTTGATTTTGATGAATTTAATTAAAATATTTTCTATAAAGCCCTTGATTACTGTGTATAAAATATAGCTTTAAATCTTAGAAATTCCACTCGATAGATAAAGTTCGCCATACACAAAGTCTAGATACCGAAATTAAATGGATGCATGTGATGCAGGTTTCATAGAATAACTTTAGAAATACGATACTAAAAAAGATGAAATTTGGTATAATAATAGCTTAAACAATACTTTATACAATAAAAATAGTCCGCTGGCTATATGGGGAAAAAGCCGTCAGCTGACATAAAGAAGTGAGCGCAAGTGTTTTAACCGTGTTTCTGTAGGTGCATACAATTTTTTTTATATAATAATATAATGATTTTTTTTATATAATAATATAATGTATGAACTATAATACCACAAAATTTCAGCTCAGCTAAAATCACCAACCATCTTTTTTGTTTTTTTGTTTACATGTTTGCGGGAGTGCTAAACCCAAAGCGGGAGTGCTGTACCCAAACCGACCCAGCCGACTTTCACAAATCTCTATTATAACACCATATTAACCATATAACCAAAGATTAGCCCTGCTTTTATTGGTCACCAAAATCTGTCATCAGCTCCCGGACTATATGTTTGGATACGTTAATTTTAATTGTTGTATGCAAAGATCTTCCTTGCGATTGCAGGACAACGCAATGTTCGATAATTCGGCGTTTGATATGGTAAAACTTTCCATCTTCCTGGATTATTTCTTTTTCTTCTGTCGGATTTTAATTCTTGACTGTCTAAACACTTACCAATGCTTTTGTTTAAATACCATTTTGTAAAATTTAACTCACGAAAAAAAATATCATCTGTATTATTTCTTTTTCTTCTGTCGGATATTAATTCTTGACTGTCTAAACACTTACCAATGCTTTTGTTTAAATACCATTTTGTAAAATTTAACTCACGAAAAAAAAATATCAGGTAAATAAATCGTGAAGTTTTTTTTATATCTAAATTATTTATAAAACACAACGTCAGGCTTCCTTACAATCCTTTTATACCTTTTATTTATTACAATCCTTTATTATTGGAAAATAATCGCTCGCAAAAGTTGTGGGGCACAGGTAGCTTATACTTATTATAGAATTTATTTAAGCCCAGGAAGCAGGTAACTAATAACACTATAAAAAAAAGATTATCCAGGGCGTTAAGGAAGAATTTTACAAAATTTAACGTATATTTCTAAAAAATTGCCATTCGCCAGCACATTCGGTATTACACTCATTGACGTAATTTATTATATGGACTGCTAGTAACGAAGTTCACTCTTGATTCAGTTTACAGCAGCGGTCTTGGGTCTTGGTGGTCATGCCATGAAACTCGTCATTACAAGCAGCGAAAGATACTCTATTATTGATATATATATTGTAAGGAAATAATGCACTATATTGCAAAACAAAAACCAATGTGAAAGATCAGAAAAAGTAAGTTCGATAGTCTGGACATGGTTTTTTTAAAATTCAGTGCACCAAAATTTCACAAAGTGCAATTATTTAAAAAAAAATAAATAAATGTTATTGTTAAAAAAAAAAACATACAAATTGTGAGCGCGTTCACATTATCTTAATTTATATTGTCTTTTAATTTGTGTCCTTTTTTTCTATTATAGGGTACGGTGACCATCCGTTCATTATAATAATGAACAGTTCTGTATTTGAAAACGATATTCATTATGAATTATTTGTTATACAAAAATACATAAATGTTCTGTGTTTCAGAGGTTGTTCATTATTTATTCTGTATTTCGTACAAATTTTTAAAAGTAATAACAAAAATATTAAAGCAAAATTCAATGACAAAAAAAAATAATAATGCTAAAGTGCCCGAACCGATTGAAAGAACGAACAAGACATCTAGTACAATTTTATTTTGTCAAATGCTCATACAGAAAGAGTTTTTTTTTCTATTCTAAATAATATTTGGACAATTTAAAAAACCGAAATGAAGGTCGAAACTGTAAAATATTTTTTGATAACAAAACACAACTACGTACTCAGTTGTTTAGTTCAAAGAATAATTTAGAAAAATTCAGAACTTATTGAAGGAAATTTACCCTTCAGAAAAACATCAAAATCCGTAAAAATGATCTATGTAAGTATGTTAAATCAGATTTTATGTTTTTATATATTTTTTTTTTTTTTTTGTAAGACTTTTTTATGAGTTATTTTGTTTTTTAAGTTTAAGTTTGATGCAAACAAAGCTTGATTTTTTGTATCTTCTCTTTTTAAGTAAAGTAATTTTTCTATAGATATTTTTTAATTAAATAGAATAATTTAAAATTGAACTGAATTTTATTTCTTTCTTCACTTTTTCATTATTTGCAATTCTAAAATATGGTCACCGTAAGTATAGGTTTCATATATGCGAAAAACTAGTGGGGCAAAATGCAAACGCCTAGGGGGGGGGGGGGGCAATTCCAACGCCTGTGGGGGCAATGCAAACGCCAGGGGGGGGCTAAGCCCCCCTAGCCCCTACGTTACTACGGCGCTGTAAGGAAGTCATTCATTCGATTTTTTATGCCCCCCAAAAAATGTATTAAGAAAGTGGACTAAAAATGGTACTGTTGTAAAGGGGTTCCTCTAAAAATAAGAAATATATATTTTTTTCATGGTTTACGGGAAGGATTTGAAGTTATTTAAATAAAACAATAAAAAAACGGATTTGTTTAGTTTTTGGGGTTCTTGAGACATAAATTGGGTGCATTTGAAGGTTCACAGGTATTAGCAGATAATTTTTTTTGTATTCGATAGCATGTACAGTATGTACTATGTGTCCGACTGGGTAAGACCAGGGGACATTAACTTTTTTTTAGTTGAATTTTGAATTTAACTTTAACAAAAGGTACTCATTTTAAAAACTCTTAAAATAATTTTACAACTACATATCTTAATTTTTTTTTTGCAATATTTAATTTGTTTTTATATACCGGCCGGCGGCGTGGCCGAACCTTTGGCAGCGCATACATTGAAGCATGTCGCCGCGCCTCTTTAATTTATCCCAAGTTACAACCTGGTAGTTGAGGACGGAGATACTCCTCAAACTATCCAGTTTGCTGCTGGGTGAGAGTTGAACCAGGAAGAAGAGCAAAGTTCGCTCCTCCCGTCTGGCTCTGACTGGCGAATGGCTTGACCTCGATGAAATCGAGATCGTCGCTCGCTTTTTGGCGGAGCTCATTTAAGAACTCTTTCGGTTCCGTGCAGGAATTTATGCCCTTCAACAGGACCGTTTGAAATTTGTCAGCTTCCGGCGCGGCGTGAAGCTGAAGAACTCACTGGTGGTTTGCTTTAGCAAATCCTTAACAACTTTATGCTGTTCCACCGTTATTTCTATCTACACTATGTCTTTTAATAGTAAAATTTTGGCCTATGACCGACTTACATATTTCTGTTGTCTCTTTAAGATCCATCTTGTAGACATTGATGGGTGGCACCTTTTCTTTTTTTAGTTTTCTGTGGCGGCTGTGGGTGTTGCTTCTGTTGTTGCTGGTTCTGCTACTGTTGGTTCTGCTGCTGTTGATTCTGCTCCTGTTGATTCTGCTGCTATTGATTCTGCTGCTATTGATTCTGCTGCTATTGATTCTGCTGCTGTTGTTGTTCTGCCGGCTGCTTAGGCGGCTATTGTTGTTTATTATTTGCCTGCTGCTTGGGCGGCTGTTGTTGTTTTGCCGACAACTGTTCCTGTGTCCTTTCTTTAATAAAAATTTAATTCAAGAGGTTGAATTTTTTGACTTCAAATATTGGAATGACAAACGATAGCAATTAAAATAAATTCCATAACATTCAATTAAACCTATTTTCAACTTAGCAAAAGTTAAAAAATAACTATGAATACGGCCCAATACTGTTAAACTTGTGCGCATATCATCTAGTGACTTGCTTCAAAAACATCCTTTTAGTTAACAATATCATATATATCATAAATTATTAAGAGCTGTAAAATGTGCCTTAGTAAAATCAAATGTGTTACGGTTATTGAGACAACAGGAGGCATGTTTATAATATAAAAAAAATTAAACAAAATGTCCTACGGAGAGCAGTTTAAGAGATCCCTTAACTATGGGTATAAAATCAATTTCATAATATTTTTTTTTGTTCAAGTGAAAATTGACATTTTTTCGAAAGCACCGAACAATTTTTCGTATTGAAATGCACACGAAAAAATTATTCTTAAATTATTTTGTAACAATAAAATACATAATTGCTGAGTTGAAAATTTTAATTGTACAAAACATTCTTTGAGTAATTTATCATCGATTAGTTCATCATTTGCGTTTCAATGCGAATGAAAACCTAGTAATTAATCAATTTGAAAGTTTTTTCTGTTTCGTTATCCTGATCACTGAGTACTGACCCCTAAGCAAGTTATGTAGGGAACCATTGACTTTCAAAAAAGTGTAAATTCCTATAGGAAATATTCGTACCTTCCTTTTTCGTTCAATTAAACAAGGTGCAATGAAATGACAAATACTGTAATTATTAGTAGAAGATTTAAGGTCATGCCCATTTTAAAGTATAAAACCACACAAGACTTTCTGTAAGTTCAAAATTGAAAATATTACAGTAGAGTTATTTTCCAGTGTATAGATTTTATTTTTCTACACAATAAGGCTATTCATGCAACGTCGGAAACTTTGCGATGTCGTAAAATCGTAGAGTTTCCTCCACACACGTTTCATGAATTTCAATTGTTTTCAATGATCTATTAATTCTTGAGTTATTGGCGAAAATGATGATAAATATGTTTATTGTTGTGATCATTAAAAATAAAAACTTTTCACACATTAGTACCGTTACAAGAGTTTACCATGTTTACCATCTTCGTTTAACACACAAAGGACCTTGGGCAATTTTGTATGGAGTCAGCATTGCTCAACAGCAGTTCATTTCATAAATTGAAATTGAGCGCAAAAATTCTGTTTTGGTGCATTTTATAAAAAAAAATAAAAAAAAAACTAACTAAAAAGTGTATTAGTTTTAAATTGGCTTAATAGAGGCAGTGAATACTAAAAGCCATTTAGAACTTAGTATTTAAAATTGTAAACGAATCAGTATTCAATGTTCTGTTTTTCAACATTTTTAAGTTTGAAATTAATTTTTTCGAAAACTATACAAATAAGTTGATTTAAAAATGAAAGAACAGAGTTCTGGCTTTCAGAAAAGGTAAAACACTTTTAAGTAAGTGTTGGCATTAAAAAAAAAATTTTGT
This sequence comes from Epistrophe grossulariae, assembly GCA_929447395.1. Lineage (NCBI taxonomy): Eukaryota > Metazoa > Arthropoda > Insecta > Diptera > Syrphidae > Epistrophe > Epistrophe grossulariae. The sequence continues at coordinate 59,114,408 of OV839566.1, read as the reverse complement.
TGCATTTTAAATACTTTTTTTTATAAAATGCGCCAAAACAGAAATTTTATGCTCGATTTAAATTTAGCTGCCATATAATGAAATAAAGTGCTCTGCATACGCTTTCATATGACATAAGTTTCATCACTGTTGTGCAATGTTGAAAGTGGGTCCGAAATGTCCATGGTCTTTTGTGTCGGAAAGTTTAAGATTTGTTGGAAAAGATTTTCCATTAACATTTTGGCAGTTCGTTTACGACCGACGTCGTAAACTTTAAAACGTTTATCACGTTTACGATGCTTCCCTTATTATATTTTGTTTTTAATATATTTTTTTTAAATATGAATTTATGTATTTCCTTTCAGATGAGTTTGTGAAGCTAGGTGCTGTTTATCAACTTGCAAAATTTATTGACCCGGTAATAGGCTTTGATATGAAGACGGAAACTGTTCTATCTGCACTCTGTCTGCTCGTTCAATCTGAACAAGGCAAAATTCATTTCAAACAAACTAGCATTGGAGATACATTGTTAACTATCGTAGAAAAAAACGAAGGGAAAGCAGAATGCGAGGTTTGTTGATAAATCATTAAACTTCTTTTTATTTTTTTATTGTTAACATGAAACAAAATTTTCTTTAGGAAATGCTGAGAGACAGTAATATTCTATTGGGATGTATACGGAAGCAGAAGTAAAAATAACAAATGTTTTTAGAAATAAGCTGATTTATACTATTTTCAAAACAATTAAAAATATATCATAACATTTGCATAAAATACATTGTAAAACTGTATTTTTACGTTAACGCAGAAAGCAAATATGTAATCATAATCAAAAATGATTGATAATTGTAACGACCTTATTTGCCTTTCGGTCCATGCTGGCAATTTAGGAACCCCTAGCTCAGCGATGGGTGTGGTTCTTGGACCTATAGTCGCTACAAAAGAAAGATATCATGCCAGACTTAATGTACCATGATGTTATAGCGCGCGAGAAAATTTCCCAACTCCCTACCTACCTGGTTGCTTTTCTCGCCAAAGCAACCCCTTAATTATGCTTCCTCTCACCTCATTCTTTCATCCCTCTCATCCTTTTTTTAAATACAAATTTAATTACTCATTTTGTTTTTCTTTCATATCATTCAAAAATTATTGAACTCTTTATTTAAATTCATTTTTTTTTGTGTTAAATATAAGTTCATTTTGATTTAAAAATATTGTTATTTTAAATAAAAATGAATGAGAATATTATTTCAATAAAAAAAAAATTATTATTTAAATTTACAATTATCTTTTAGTTAAAAAAAAACTAACTCTAAGGCAACGCGAAGCAAAAATCCAAAATTTTATTCAAATTTACAAATTCTTAAATAATAAAAATCACCCTTTTTATTTTCTTCGAGGAGTGCCCACTGCTGCGGAAAGCGTAGGGTTAGTCTTGGATACCTTTTTTCTATCACTCGATTAATTGGTGATCTTTATGTTGTTATATATATACATCATACTGATTCACTTCCGTGAATTAAAATTTTACTTTTTTTTACGGTTCGCGTAGCGGTAATTTTCAATTAAAATTTTGATTTTTATCACGGTTGCTTAAGAGGCGAAAGAACAAATTTTTAAATCTATTTTACGTTTAATAATAATATATTTTTTTTTTTAATTTGGCCGGGTGGGATTAGAACAGGGTAACCTCAATCTCCTCTTTATTTTTTTTTTAAATTAATTTTTATTGAATTCAAACATTACTATAACAAGACGAAAATTCATGAAAAACTAGCCTACTTATCAATAAATTGCAACCAACTTACTGGCCCTAAGCGGGCGCTGTAAGTTACACTATATCATAACTTATTACTAATGCCTTTCGACCTTACAACTAATTAATTCTAAATATTGTTAAATTAAAAATAATTTAATAATAAAAGAAAACACTTGATTTTTCCACAAATTTAAAAGAATTTTTATTTAAGGCCAACGCGTTTCGTTTTATTAGGACATCTTCAAGGCACTAATATAAATTTTTCTTTGTGGTGTGGTCTCCATGTTGTGTTTTATATTTGGATATATGAAAACAATAAAATAAAAATAAAATGATTTAAAAAATTTTTCTCAATTTTTAAAAAACAAATTTTATTTATTTATTTAATTTTTACTAATTATGTCATAACATAATTTTTTCTGGATTGAGCGACGCGTTTCGGTTCTAAATAACCATCATCGGGCTTAACTCGTTTGTTCGCGGTGTTAATTTGTCAAACATTATTTTCTTTATGACTGCGGTGCCTGTTGATGTACTTGGTGGTGGGTAGAGGTGTAGGTATTTGTTTTGTTAACTACGGTTGAATGTTTTTGTAATTTATAGCTGTATTATATAATGCCTTTGTTTTAAATTTTAACTTGTCATTTAGTATTTTGTCATGTTCAGTCTTGTATGCTTTATAGTTTTCGAACTCTTCTAAAGCGTCTAGTTTTGTCCCTTTTTTACATATGTGTAGTGGTTGTAAATTTGTTTCGAAGTTGGTGTAGTTGTGGTTATTATCTATTAAGTGTTGTGGGTATGTAGATTTCGTATTCTGTTTTGGTCTGTGTTCTAAATATCTGTCATAAAAAGTTCTGCCTGTCTGTCCAATGTAGTACTTGTCACAATCGTCGCATTTTATTTTGTAAACTCCCGAAGATGTTTTATTTTCTTTAGTTGATTTGTGTTTTAGAATTTTTTGTATATTGTTAGTTGTTTTGAAAGAAATGTTGATGTTTATTTTACGGAATTCTTGTTGTACAATATGTGGTATTATATTCGTATATTCTATTGCGAAGTATTTTTTATTATCTGTTGTGGTGTCATCTATAGTTTTGTTGTTTTTTATTTTCTTTTTTTATATTAATTTGTCTATTAATTCACTTTTGTATCCATTTGCTGTTGCTATTTGTTTTATAATATTAACTTCATTGTCATAGTCTTTTTCGGTCATTGGGATATTTAATAAGCAGTTGATAAAAGCATGATATGCTGCCATTTTTTGGGATTGTGGGTGGTGTGGATCATTGTGAATTGTTAGGTCGGTTGTTGTAGGTTTTCTACATACTTTGTAGTTAAGTTTATTGTTGTTTTTGTAGATGGTTAGGTCCAAGAAGTTGATTGAATTATTATTCTCTACTTCGACAGTAAATTTTATGTTTTTATTTATGTTGTTTAAATATTTGGTTAATAAGTCGATTTGTCTTTTCGTGCAGTCGAAGATGATATAAGTGTCGTCTACATATCTTGAATAAAAAAGTATTTTTTTGGTGTTGTGTATTTGAATTTGATAAAATATAATTGTTTTCATAATTGTGTAGATATAGATCTACCATTAAGCTACATAATGAGGAACCCATGGCAAGTCCTTCGTCTTGTGTGTAATATTTGTTGTTAAATGTGAAATTATTTTGTTTGAGTATTATTTGTAAAAGCAATATTATTTCGTCTATTTGCTTTGTATTTAATGTTGCGGTGGTTTTGAGATTATGTACAAATTGCTCTTCATCACAGCAGAATACCATGCACACACTAAACAACAAAATAAGATACAAAATCTCGGGAAAAAATAAACAGAAGCAAAGACAAAAAACCTCCATAAATTCTATCCAAGATTAGTAAATAATACAAACATACAACTTACAGAAACAGAAATAGAAACTCTTAACAAAGCCCTCAAATTCAACATACCTGTATTCAACAAAAACAACATAACACAAGAAGTCATAAATGCAGAATCAGCTATTAAAACAATACCAACACAAGAACTACAAAATGAAACAAGAATTTTAGTCAACAAAAAACTCAAACACATCATAAAAAATAACCAAACAAAACACAAAAAAACAAACAAATATAAAAAAGACATACATAGTCTAAAAAACATTAAACAAAAAATAACCACAAACGGTGCAATAATAACCAAAGCCGACAAAGGAAACACCATCTTCATAATTGACCAACAAGAATACATAGACAAAACCATAACATTTTTCAACAACAACAACAACAACAACAACATAAAGAACATCCAAAATGACCCTACAAAAACATACGTTAAAGAAATAAACAAAGCAAAAAATAATTGCAACCATATTTTTCAAAACATAAATAAAATTAAATTAAAACAAACCAACGCACAAGCACCTATAGTCACAGGACTACCCGAAATTCACAAAACTGGAGCACCAATAAGACCACTTATTAACTATAAAACTGCACCATGTTATAAAATAGCCAAAGAAATACAAAAAATAATCAAAACCAATATAAAAATAAAAAAGAAAAAGAAAAATACAAAAAGAAAAAGAAAATAAAAAACAACAAAACTATAGATGACCCACAACAGATAATAAAAAATACTTCGCAATAGAATATACGAATATAATACCACATATTGTACAACAAGAATTCCGTAAAATAAACATCAACATTTCTTTCAAAACAACTAACAATATACAAAAAATTCTAAAACACAAATCAACTAAAGAAAATAAAACATCTTCGGGAGTTTACAAAATAAAATGCGACGATTGTGACAAGTACTACATTGGACAGACAGGCATAGGGTTACCAGCTCTAAAATCAGCAAAGCCTGACAGTAAAGAAAGAAAAGCCTGATTTTTGAGGAAAAAAGCCTGACAAATAAAAAAACATTTTTTTTCTTTTTGAAACTTAATTTTTATAAAAAAAAAAATTTAAAAAACATTCATAGATAACTTACCTTCATTCGGATGCACGAAGGCGACGCGACGATAAAAAGATTGCAACTGCAATCTGCAGCAGACTTCATAAATTTGAAGTGTCATTTCTTGCCCAATAGGGTTATTCAAAATAACAGCTTTCTCGAAATTTAACCGGAACCGGGCGAAATTATGAAGCTTAGATTGAAAACAAAAAATTCAAAATCGAACAGCATTTAGCGGTCGCTACCAATAATTTTGCTTGAAAATCGGAAATTTTCTCAAGTGTTAAAAGCTACATAACTTTTCGATTTTTGGTGCTAAAAGTAAAAAGCATGAAATTTTCAAGGATTTCATAATTTCGCCCGATCCCGGTTGAATTTCGAGAAAAGTGTTTTTTTTTACTCACTCTATTGCACAACTCTTTGTCTCTTTCTAAAAAGTAACAACTAAATGAAAAAAATTAATGTGTTCATTGTGATTTACAAGAATTTCGATATGAAAGCATTCAGTAAACGTTTTTCTTCTAACGATTATATTTTGTACGATAATTATAAAAAAGCCTGACAAAAGCCGAAACCTGGCCAAAGCCTGATTGGACTTAAAAGCCTGACGCGTCAGGCGAAATCCTGACGGATGGCAAGCCTAGACAGGCAGAACTTTTTATGACAGATATTTAGAACACAGACCAAAACAGAATACGAAATCTACATACGCACAACACTTAATAGATAAGAACCACAACTACACCAACTTCGAAACAAATTTACAACCACTACACATATGTAAAAAAGGGACAAAACTAGACGCTTTAGAAGAGTTCGAAATCTATAAAGCATACAAGACTGAACATGACAAAATACTAAATGTCAAGTTAAAATTTAAAACAAACGCATTATATAATATAGCTATAAATTACAAAAACATTCAACCGTAGTCAACGAAACAAATACCTACACCTCTACCCACCACCAAGTACATCAACCAACAACACCAACAGGCACCGCAGTCATAAAGAAAATAAAGTTTGACAAATAAACACCGCGAACCAACGAGTTAAGCCCGATGATGGTTATTTAGAACCGAAACGCGTCGCTCAATCCACAAAAAAATTATGTTGTGATATAGATAGATATTTATTAAATAGATAATCAAATTGTGGTTTACATATTGTGATTTTAGCACAGCTTGTACAGAGATATGATACTTTATATCTTACTACTGAAAAGTGTTATATGCAAAAAAAAAAAAAAAATTAAATAAATAAATAAAATTTGTTTTTTAAAAATTGAGAAAAAATGTTTTAAATCATTTTATTTTTATTTTATTGTTTTCATATATCCAAACTAATTTAAAGCATACAATTTCTTTATCTGTCAAGTGATCGTGGTGAATAATTAGATCTATACTTTCTTTGTATTATCGATATTACAAATATACACATTAATAGGTACATACATTTAAAATGAAATCAAACAATTAAGTACATTAATTTAAAAAAGGGGGGCTGTTTGTACGTAATTACATTAATTTAATTTAAAAGGGGACTATTATTTGTCAAGTCAATCTGGCAGTTTAGAATATTTAAACATTTGTGTTTATTTATTTCAAAAATTTCGTATTTATCTAATACTCGTCCTGCAGGTAAGCAATGTAAAATGGTTACATCATCCAAAGAGCAGCCATGTCCAGTATTTTTTATATGTTGGGAGAGTCCAGAAGAGGGATCGTGATGAACTGATACTTTTAAATGTTCATTTATTCTTTTAGACAACATCCTTGAGGTTTTTCCAATATAGATTCCGTTGCATTCTTTACAGGTTACTGTTACCGCCTGTGTAAACTATTCTTCAACCCTCGTGTAAATCAACTCTCAGACTACGTGTGAACTTGCTCATTGGTCTCCGTGAATGCTACTCGTTTTAATTGACTTTGAACGCATTCATTGTTCTAGAATGTGTAGAATTTTTAAGAAGCCGTTTGATTATTCGATTTGCATTTCACAGAATCAAAAACCACGAGCAGCAGCCACGGTAGACCAAGAGTAGGTAAATTAAACAATAAGTATTTTATATTCTGTTATTAACTACCTTATTTCCTTTCAATAAAGTTTTTTAAAGTTTTCGCACTGGATAAACAATTTGTTTTACGAAAGGATACTTTTTTAAGCTTGGGAAGCCGTTTTTATTTCAGTCGCCAAAGAAGTCGGCGACAGTTCTTTAAAAAATCTTGTGGCGCTACAAGTGGACGCCAACTTTTTGGCTTTTTAATTCACGTACACTTGGACACTGGTATATACGATGGTAAAAGCAACGAATAAAGATGCTAAAAGGAGCAAAACAAATCACTTTCTGGCAGCAGCTGTACCTTGTGCACCGAGAAGGACACCGACGCCATGGTGCAGTGCGATGAATGTCACTACTGGTACCACTTTAACTGCGTGGGAGTCGACGAATCGGTGAGCAACAGGGATTGGATGTGTGAGGGCTGCTTCGCAAAGCAAAATGGAAATAATGTGGATGGCGATGATGAAAACCCAAACGCGACAACAGCAACCCATGAGGTATGTACAGAAAACGAAATTATTAAGAGTGGGACTTCCAGGGCACAACATTCCCTGAAATTAGAGCTGATGCTTCTCGAAGAAGAGGGGGATGTTCAGCTTAAGTATTTAGAGAAAAAGTTTAAAATACTTTCGCTTCAAGGGGATTCCGAGGCTAAGAGGTTAATGCAGGGCAGTGAAGGGCAGACAGAAGATGGCATAGGTGCGGGTTTAGGTATAGGCGGTAGAGTAGATAATAGGACTGAGCTAAGAAATAAACAAGGCGTCGAGCAAACTATGCTGCAGCAAGGTGTCGACTTAGTTACAAACATTTCTACCTTCGTGACTATCCACGAGAAGGTTTATGCTCGTCAAGTAGTTTCAAGGGAACTTCCACCCTTCAATGGCCGGCCAGAAGAGTGGCCTCTCTTCTATAGCAGCTTCGAAACATCAACCAGGTTATGTGGACTTACAAATGAAGAAAATCTTCTTCGGCTACAGCGGTCCTTGAAAGGAAAAGCACTAGATTACGTAAGTCACAGTCTAACATTACCTGCGTTAGTGCCTGAAATTATTTCGACTCTCAAGATGGTATTTGGCCGTCTAGAGCATATTTTAAACATTCTCGTGACTAAAGTACGTGCTGCGCCACCGGTAAATCCAAATAAAATTGAAACGCTCATACATTTTTCACTCGAGGTCAAGGGTATAGTTGCAACAATAGAGGCTTCCGGTTTTGGTTCGCATATGAATAATCCTTCACTACTTCAGGATTTAATCGAAAAGCTCCCTGTACAAAAGCGATTTGAGTGGGCTCTTTATACAGAAAATATTATTGATTTGAATTTAAAAACATTAAGTGATTGGCTTTTTAAAATTGCTCAGGCAGCAAGTAGAGTTTTATCTGTTCCGGTTTCGAGTACGAGCAATGCCGATTTGGAAAGACGTAGGGTACACCGTGTAGGCTTCAATGAAGATAGTGCCACCTTAAGTTCTAGTTCAATACCGCATGTAAAGTGTATCGTATGCAATGGAATGCATAATATTGCTAAGTGCAACTTATTTAAGGGAACGAACTATAACGAGAGGTGGAATCTAGTCAATGGAAAGAAACTTTGTCGCTCCTGCCTAAGGCGATGCGAGATTTTGCCGTGAACGTAAGGAGTGTCAGATCGATGGGTGCCACGCTAAACATAATACATTGCTTCACAAACCAAGTGCGGAACGTTCTGACGGTGCATTTGTAGCCATACACAATACAGAGACATCAAAAATACTATATCGAATCGTGCCAATTTCAATTTTCGGGAAAGACTTCTATAGACGTTTATGCGTTCCTAGATGATGGATCAGGTCTAACTCTAATTGAAACAGAGATTCTTCAGACAATCGGAGTCATCAAATCGGAGTTGTGTTTTAGGTGGACAGATGGGACTGTTCGAGTTGAGAAAGATTCTCAACATTTAGATCTGCAAGTTGCTCCTAAAGCAAAAAAAACCCAGCGTTACTCACTACGAAATGTACGGTCCGTGAATAAACTCGATTTGCCGCCCCAAACGTTGAGCATGGAAGAGATCACAGAGGAATACAAGGCGTGTTTTTTGCAAGCCCGGGGGGAATTGGTTGAAAAAAACGACAGCGGAGATTAGCGACGCTATGACAGTAAAAAAAATGGAGTTTTCATACAAACTATCGATAACATGTATGCAATTCATGCCGGTAACACAGTTTTTCTGTACGTCGTTCAATCGACGTCGTCCATTTCCCCCCGGGCTTGCAACAAAAACACGGCTACAGACACCTGAAGGGGCTTCCTGTGGAGTCTTACCGAAACATTGTTCCAAGAGTAATCATCGGTCTTAACAATAGGAGTTTGGCAATGCCTTTAAGCTTTCGCGAGGGAAAGGCAAACGAACCGGCTGCAACTAAAACTCGACTCACCTTGACTATATATGGAGAGCTTGGCCAGAGTGCGAATAAAAATTCAAAAATTCAGAGCGTAAACTTACATACAGGGTGTCCCATAAATCATGGTCCAAACTGAAACTGGTGATATGTTTTCGAGTAACGGCTATTTTTTTGAAATTTCGAAAAAGCCCTACTTTCACCCAGTTTTTTGGTCACCCTGTCCATAGTTGAATTTTGTTTTTTTAATTTTTACACTAAAATATTGCCTAATAATGAGATCAATTTTTTGCATTAAAATATTAAAAAATTTCGGCACCATTTTGCTAAAAATTCATAAATTTCATGACGCTTTGATCAAATCTATTTTTTTACTTCATTTTTCAAAAGAGCACACTGAAATCGTATGACTTAGAATTGGTTTTTACTTCTAAAAATTGGCCATGTTTTTGAAGGTATAAAACTTGCCAATATTAGACTTAGATCAAAAGTTATAATCATTTTAACTCAATAAAACAGTGTTATAAAATAAATAAAAATAAATCTTTTTTTAAATAATAGCTGATTTATTAATTTTTATTTTTACGGTTAGCTCAAATTTTTTTTTATTTAACTTACAAAAATTGCTCAAAATGGTCCCTCCTGCACTTGTACAAGATCGAAAAATTTCTTAAAAACTGTATTTAAAAGGTTTTGTGCTTCCCGAATTTTGTATGTCATGAGCAGCTGTTTGTATCCGTAGCTGGAGTTCAATAATGCTACTTATTGGTTTTACATACACTTTTCCCTGGAGGAAGCTCTAGTAAAAAATAATTCTAACGGATTTAAGCCCGGTGACCGAGATGGCCACAAAATTGGTCTACCATGGTCCGATCGATCATTCGAGGTAAACATTGTTTAAGAAGCGTTTTATAATACTACTTTGCTGCGCAGCCGCCGGCCGTGTTGAAGCCACATTGACTGATTTCGTTATTTATGAGAAAAGATGTCCAGTAGAAAAAATCGTCTTTTTTCCAGAAAGTTCAAGTAATTTTTGTTCTTGGCAATGTTTAATGTTGCTGATGGTTCATAGAGTCCTATAACTTGGCAATCAGAATGACTTTCCATAAGTTGATTTGAATTGGTATTAGGAAATGCCGTCACGTTTAAAATGTGGGTTTTCCAATTATCAAGTGTGAAGTTTTGATTTATGAACATTTACGTATCTATCATTTTATCCTGAAATTGATCAATCCGTAAATTTTTTTTTGAAGAAAACCTGAATGTTATTCATTTGTATCAAGCATAATTCGACATAATTCCAGCATTTGTCAATAATTCTTTGAAACTAAAGTCCGGAGGTGCTGCAGATGAAAAGCATGTAAGTTTTCCCGTTATAAGTATCCTGTGAATTTTCAATTTTGGTATTCCATGTTGTCCTTTCGAAACAATGGATCGAAGTTCGGGAAGTTCAAGACACGACAGTTTTTAAGACGTTGTCGGGCTTGTACAAGTGCAAGAGAGGACCATTTTGAACAATTTTTGTAAATTAAGTAAGAAAAAATTTAAGCTAACCGTAAAAATAAAACATTAAAATTAATAAATCAGCTATTATTTCAAAAAAGATTTATTTTTATTTATTTAAGAACATTGTTTTATTGAGTTAAAATGGTTATAATTTTTGATCTAAGTCTAATATTGGCAAGTTTTATACCTTTTAAGAATCTTCAAAAACATGGCCAATTTTAAGAAGTAAAAACCAGTTCTAAGTCATACAATTTTTTTTCCGTGTGCTCTTTTGAAAAATTAAGTAAAAAAATATATTTGATCAAAGCGTCATGAAATTTATAAATTTTTAGCAAAATGATGCAGAAAGTTTTTAATATTTTAATGCAAAAAATTGATCTCATTATAAGGCAATATTTTAGTGTAAAAATTAAAAAAAAAACAAAATTCAACTATGGACAGGGTGACCAAAAAACTGGGTGAAAGTAGGGGTTTTTCGAAATTTCAAAAAAATAGCCGTTACTCGAAAACCGTAATGATGCGGTACGGACAAGTTACTAAATTCTGAGTGGTCATGACCTGGCATATCACCAGTTTCAGTTTGGACCATCATTTATGAGACACCCTGTATATGTGAGTGTAATGATGAGGTTGGTTTAGAAAATCTAATGGTGCAAAATATGCAAAATCGAAAGCGAAGGTATGGAACAGATGCAACGGCATGCGATGAGCACGACTACAAATCTGTAGCTGCAGAATAGTATCAAACGAGATGCTGATCGTTTCATAGCTAAACTGCTTCTTTGGAAAAACGAAAATATAATGCTGCCAAATAACGAAGCTATGGCATACCGAAGGCTGTACTGCTTTGAAAGGAAGCTTCAGAAGGATCCAGATTTAGGCAAACAAGTATATAGCCATATTGAAAACATGGAAGCGAAGGGTTACATACGCAAACTTCGAAAGGATGAACTAGCTATCGACCATCAGCGTAAGTGCAACCTACCGATTTTTGCCGTCAAGAATCCGAATAAACCAAAGAAGATACGAGTGGTATGGGACGCTGCAGCGGAATGCGATTGTGTTTCCTTAAACGGATGTCTTGATAAGGGTCCTGATCTTCTGACTTCGTTGACAGATGTTCTTCTTAATTTTAGAATAGGAAAAGTAAGAGTTTGTGGTGACATATGTGAAATGTTTCACAGAATAGCCGTTGATGAAGAGGACCAACAATCTCAACGATTCCTTTGGCGGAATAGAGAAACAAATCGTCAACCAGATGTGTACATCTTAAGAGTTATGAGCTTCGGAGCTAGTTGCTCACCATCAATTGCTCAGTATGTGAAGAACGCAAACGCAAAGGAGTATAGCCAACAATATCCAAGGGCGGTGAAGTCAATTATTCAAAGGGTTCAGGTGCCAAGATGTTATTTCGCTAACAATAACTCAAGTAAAGTAAAACTACACATTTTCGTGAACGCTAGCTAGAAGGCATACGCTGCAGTGGCATACTTCAGGATTGAATCAAAAACTGTTATAGAAGTAGTGCTGGTCTGCTCCAAAACCAAGGTGGCTCCTCTCCGTCCAATTTCGATACCTCGTATGGAACTTCTGGCAGCTGTTCTTGGATCCCGCCTCGGAAATACTATAGCAAGGGCTCTTGATCTAAAATTCGAAACCATAAACTACTGGTCTGACTCCAAAACGGTTTTATTATGGCTTCGTGCCGATCCAAGGTCGTACAAACAGTTTGTTATGTTTCGCGTGGGTGAAATTCAAGAATCAACTAATATTGCAAACTGGAATTATATTCCCTCCAAACAAAATGTCGCAGATCTGGCCACGAAGTGGTATGAACAACCAGAATTCCATCCAAACAGTTCCTGGTTTATTGGACCAACATTTTTAAGTCAACCACCAGACCACTGGCCAATAAATGAATTTCGAAATGCAAAGGTACCAACTGATGAATTCAAACAAAATCCCGAAATTCAACAACATCTATCCGTCCAACTCTATAACCCAATCGTCGATGTCAATCGCTTTTCGAAGTGGGAACGACTTGCTTCCTGCATGGCCTCGTAACCCGAAAGAAACTGACAGGAATATCTGTGAAACATAATCAAATCAACATAAATTATGATAACATTCCTAACCTGATCAAAGACGAATTGCTCTGGGGACACCAAGCCGTCTACCGCCTAGCTCAGACCCAAACCTTTAGTTTAGAAAATCGCCTTTTACTGGATAACCCTAACTACACCTTACCTAAGCCACCTTCGACGAATGTCCCCTTTTATAGATGAGAACATGATAATTAGAATGAGAGGACGATTCCAATAATAAAGCCAAAATCCCACTATGTTACTAGACTAATAGTCGACTGGTATCATAGAAAGAAAAAAAAGGAAAAAAAAAGGAAACCATGAAACAGTCATAAATGAAATCTTTCAGACCTTTCAAATATCAGGATTGCGTACTCTACCGAACTGTGCGAAGCAAGTGTCAGCTATGCAAAATACGAAGAGCAATCCCAAAGCCTCCAGAAATGGGATCTCTACCGGCAGCACGACTCTATCCATACACCAGACCATTCTGATACGTTGGTGTTGATTTCTTTGGACAATTTCTGGTAACAAGTGGCAGACACACAGAGAAACGATACGGAGCGGTGTTCACATGCCTGACTTGTCGCGCAGTCCATATCAAGGTGGCCCACAGTTTGACAATGAATTCCTGTGTTATGGCCGTCAGGAATTTCATAGCTCGGAGAGTTTATCCCCTGCAATTTTATAGCGACAACGGGACCAACCTGAAGGCAGCGGAAAAGGAACTGCGAGAAGCCCATGACCGAATCAACTTTAATAAAATCAAATACGAAATCTGGGGCCAGATTCTGATCTGGGGCCAGATTCTGAAATAAACGAAACGAAAGCGATCGTTCGTTTTTCAAAAACGAAAGAAGTTGTGCGAAAACGATATTTTACATTCTGGGGCCAGATTCTGTAATAAACGAAACTAAAGCGATCGTTCGTTTTTCAAAAACGAAAGAAATTGTACGAAAACGATATTTAGCATTCTGTATCGCATTTCGTTATTGTTTCTTTGTTCGTTTATGCTTCAAACCCAAAAAAATTTGATTGCATACTTCTAGGATGTTGACAGCTATCAAATATCTTGAAAGATTAGAGTTAAATTATAATCGATATCTAAAATCAAAGAAAATCGATAATATGCAAATGATTTCAAAAATAAAATTTTTCAAAACCTAAAAAAAAACGTATTGTTGTTTAATTGATAGGGATTTTAACTTAAATCCCGTGCTCTTGAAAATAAAAAGTACATAAATAATGAAAAAAATGAGATATCGAGTGAAGTAAAATGTTGCAAATAAAATGGATCTAGATATCCCATCACTATTATTTTGAAATCAAACAATCTGTGTGTTCTTTGAGGAAGTATTACTTGTGGTATATTTGAAAACGAAATAATTGCCAAGCAAGAAAAACACTTTAAATGTTAGTATTTCTACGTTTAAATTTTAGAAAACAATAATTTTCTATTCCTATATGTATAAGGACTTCGCAAGCAAAATCATTCCCAACTGACCATTGGTAGCTTCCTCCACCCAGTAGCTCTAAAGTAGAGCATAGTCTCAAAATTGTAAGAACGTATATTATTCGCGTCTGTTTCTATTCGTATATTATCTAACACATATTTAAAGGCTATTTTATTTAGTCGAAATCGTTGAATAAAGCTTAAATTTGTAATAATTTTATTTAACAACAAATAATTGGAGCTCACCTTTTGTCTGGCAAGGTAAATGGATCCGCGTGGTGGACGCGTGGACTTCTTCTTACATTTCTCAAGACCAATAATTCCGAATTATTATTTTCTTCTTCACTGTCGCTCAAAAAAGCAATATATTCACGTATCATAATTTTATTTATTTATAAATTTATTTTTTTGTCAAATTTATTGCAACTTAAGCAGCTCACAAAGAAAAACGTCAAAGAATAAGCTGTCGCTTATTTCTTTTCGCATGTGCGAACAAAACCTTTCGTTTTTTGTGTTACATGAAGCAAATCTTTCGCACAAACTAAAACGTTTGATCGCTTTTTAGATACAGAATCTGGCCCCTGGCCCCAGAATTTACAACACACCATACCAGATAGCAGTTCATTCCACCCGCAAGTCACTATATGGGTGGTGCTTGGGAGAGAATGGTCCGCTCTATTAAAACAGTACTGTACAATATTATTACACCCCACACAGAGCTGACGGATGAGAAGTTAAACAACTTGTTAATAGAAGTAGAAAGTATTGTTAACAGCCGACCACTAACGTATTTATCGCTGGAGACTGCTGAACACGAAGCCCTCACACCCAACCACTTCATCTTTGGCTCATCAAACGGAAGCAAACCTCCTGGAGAATTTGATACGTCTGATCAGTACATCAGATCATCATGGCGTCATACACAGTTATTAGCAGACATGTTTTGGAAAAGATGGGTTATGGAAATACTACCGACATTAACACGACGCACCAACTGGTTCGAGAAGGCCAAACCTATCGAAGAAGGTGATGTGGTAATCATTGTCGATCCCAGCCTTCCCAGATATTGCTGGCCGAAGGGAGTAGTAGTAAAATCTATCAAAAACCACGAGCAGCAGCCACGGTAGACCAAGAGTAAGTAAATTAAACAATAAGTATTTTATATTCTATTATTAACTACCTTATTTCCTTTCAATAAAGTTTTTTAAAGTTTTCGCACTGGATAAACAATTTGTTTTACGAAAGGAAATTTTTTTTAAGTTTGGGAAGCCGTTTTTATTTCAGTCACCAAAGAAGTTCGCGACAGGTTACTTTGTAAACTCCACTTTTCATTGAGATTGTTCAAACATGAACATGCAACACTTATCTATAGATAACCCAATGTGCATAGTAAATAAAGACGCAGATCATCATAAACATGCACTGACGGTTATCTAGAGATAAGCAACATTTAATAAAAACATAGATATGTACGAATAGAGATAAGAGATGTAAATAGTTCAAAAGGATAGTATTTAAGGAAAATACGCAGTTACATAAATTTAGTATTCTTTTCGATTTACAACTCCGAGTATTACTCAAACATTTGGTCCTTCGAGCCCGATATGAACCAGCAACATTTGGTCCTTCAGGGCCCGATGTGAAACAGCAACATTTGGTCCTTCGAGTATTCTAAAACATGTTCCCCCACCAGTAGTAAGAGATTTTTTAAAGCACGAACTAGTGTCCTAATAGCGTTGTCAGAGCTACAAATACTGGTAGGAAAACAAAACAAAACAACAATCACAAACAGTGAAGAAAGCGTTGTCAGAGCTAAAATACTGACAAAGTAAAAACAAAATCAAGAAAGTGAAAAAGCGTTGTCGGAGCTTCAATACTTACAAAGTGAACATAAAGCAAACAAACAAAGAATCAACAAATTATTAAAAAAAAACAAACAACAACAATGTCTTCAAAATTCATTGAAAAAATAGAAAAATTGCTAAAAGACAAAGATCTTCAAAGCGAAGCAACCTCATCCAATAAATTAGATGAATTTGAAGAAATAAAACAACAGATTATAGTTGCACAGAACAAATATAAAATAAATCAACATGAAATAAACAAAATGATCATGAGGACACAAAATTCACAGACTGCTGCCCAGATTACAGAAAGGGGAGCGAATGTCATAGACGTATCAAAAATACATACGATAATGGACAATCTTAAAAAAACAGTAGAAGATGCAAAAACAGAGGCGACTCACCATCCTCATAACAAAAATATATGGATTGGAAAAGTTAAGCGATGGAATGAACGGTTACAAACACAGCTGTCTAAGATGAATCCAATCGAAGAAGAAAAATTCAGAGAAGACAACTACATAATCGAGTTGGAAGTTGATGTGGAATTGCTTCTAGACAAACTAGAAGGAAAAAATAGAGCCACAGAATTTGATACATGTGAAAATGTATCAACAAGAAGTCCTAAAATTAATCTACCGAAATTCGATGAACTATTGCGAGTGGGAGGAAGGCTAAGTTACGCAAACTTGCCTTTGAACCAGAAACACCCAATAATACTTGATAGATGTAAACTATCCAGCTTAATTGTAAAAGAAACTCAACATAATGATGAAGAAAGAAACAGGGGCCCTACTATGTAACTTGCTTCTACTTCCGAATCCATTCGAAAGTTGTTTTCAATGGTAATATGTATGAAAGTGGGATAAAATTTAGGTGTTTTCGACTTTTTGCCACAGAATCTTCAACTAGCACTGTTCTATTTCCGTTTATATGCGTTTGCTTAAGAATAAGCGAGCTGAGATTTTGCGAATTCGAACCTTTTTATTGTAGAATCGAGTTACATAGTTGGGCCCCAGAAGTTATCATCAGCTAACCGATGAAATACCGACGAATGAAAAAACAAATGTATATTTGGAGATTCTAGCTGAGGAGAAATCAAAAGAGGCAATATATCTGATTTCCATGAAAATCTTGGAAACTGATATCAAATGCTCTAACAGTGAACTGAAATACAAGTAAGAGAATAAAATAGCAAAAAACGGCTCTATCAAAACAAAAGATGAAGATTTACCTTTAGTGCTTCTAGCAACAGCACAAGGAAAGGTCAACAGCGTCACAGCTCTTACAAGAAGAATCAAAAAGG
Organism: Epistrophe grossulariae; assembly: GCA_929447395.1. Classification (NCBI taxonomy): domain Eukaryota; kingdom Metazoa; phylum Arthropoda; class Insecta; order Diptera; family Syrphidae; genus Epistrophe; species Epistrophe grossulariae. The sequence continues at coordinate 59,097,088 of OV839566.1, read as the reverse complement.
TACTGGTCAACTCAAAGACACCTCGGACACACATATTTGGCAAGGTCATTAGCGAAAGGCCAATCCGTTTTGCAAAGAAGGTTGTCTTACCCATCTGGGACTATTCAAACTATAATTTTGTGAGAAGCAATTCAATGCGTGATCATGACACAGAGAAAAAACATCGATTCTCTGGTGATCCAAAATACTATTACATAAGCAGAGATCTTCATGTGATGATATCTATGACGTTACCACCTTCAGGAAAGTATGCTCGAACTAAGATAAGGAAAATCGTGGTACCAAACGGCAATGATAAGATTCACAAGGAACAAATGTGGGTCATGGATTATGGTAAGGAGAAACCCTACGAGACTTTTAGCACTTTCTGTCGGCCCGCAGAATCACAGTACACAAATCAAAGGTAATATATAGCGCAGGTTGTCAAAGTTGGAAATGTCAAAAAATTAAAAATGGCTGTTCGAGTGCCCACAGGAACTCAACGCGCATCATTAGAAACAACAACAAAATATTGAAATTAGACAAGGAAAGGGGCACTGACTCCACCATTTTACCACCATAATACCTCGATTTTGACAGATGCGCAGAACTGAACAAAAATGAAAACGCTAATGATATTACCTTTAATATGTGTACTGTGCGCAGAATGTTCAAACATATGAACATGCTGTACTTATCTCAGATAACCCAATGTGTGTGGTAAATAAATATAACACAGATCATAGTGAACATGCACTGACAGTTATCTACAGATAAATAAACCATTCAATAAAACATAGATAAGTAAGAATATAGAGATAAGAAATATGTAAATAATACACATGTAAAAATAGTATTTAAGGAAGATGTGTTGTTTAATAAAATCAGTATTCTTTTCGACTTACAATCGAGTTTTACTCAAACAGAGATGTCAATTTTTTATTTCATTTTATTGTTGCAAAGGGCATTTTTTAGGGTGAAGTTGTTAAAGAAGGCTGGTTTAATATTAGCTTTAGAAAGGGGGAGTGAAAGTTTCTCGGATACACCTGGGATATACGGGATCTTTCTCCATTGTATATCATCCTTCAGACTATCCGTCGGGAACATTGAGTGGATGGCAGCTTTTCGTGATTTTGCCTGTATAAGACGATAGATCGTTTGAATGCTGTATCCGTTTTTTACGGCTATATCTTTTTTGGTACTTAATTCTTTTTTAAAACTTAATTGGCTAAGCGGAACCTTGAGGAGACGATTAATCATATGATGAAACGCTGACATTTTTGTACTCCAGGGGTGAGCGTAATGACTTTGTCGGAGCAAGTTTTCTTTCTATAGAACTAGTTTTTTGGATGAAATTGACAAAGTTAAATCCAGAAAATTGATAGATAAAGCAAATATCCGAATCCAATTTATTTAAAATGGTGCCAAGAAATGAGGAAAGGTTTCTTTGAGTCCCTGTCCATATACAGAAGATATCTTCGACATATTATCTGGCCCAGAAAAATACATTGTTTAAATAAAGGCTTTTTGAAGAAAAAAGTGGTAAATAATTCAAACGTTGATTTCTCTTCATCTGAAATTGATTTGCTTCGAATGGGTTTGAACTTCGCATACGTACCGAAGCCAACAAAAAAACTTAATCTTCTCTGCCTACACCGATGCCGCTATCCAAGATGACAATTTCGTGTGCAGAGTTGATTGTGCAAGGCTAATTACCAAAGAAGAAAACGAAAATTTGCTGATTCATCGTTCAAGTGACGTTGACGTGTGTAAGAAGGTAAACTCACTACAAGTAAAGCTTAAAGAAGAGAACTTGATTCTTTGCAAAGCAGACAAGGGCACTGCTATAACTATCATGCATTAAGCTGAATATAGCTGCGTTTTATTATCTACGGGTCTGGGTCGGGGTTATCTTTCAACACGTAATACAAAAACAAATTTGGATCGAGGTTTCTATAGGGGTTTGCTTTATGGAACCCGAAATAAGTTCTTACTCTGGCGGGTAGACAGCTCTTCAGTCGGTAGAGAGTACAAACTTCAGTGCGAGGAAAAAAGACAGTATCTACATGAAAAATAAACAAACATAAGACAAAAAGAGATGGGCATACAAAACTGTTTTCATTTGGATCCGTATCGTTTTATTATATCGGGGTGAACCATACGGGTTATTGGCGATAATAAAACGTGGCTTATATTAGTAAAATGAATGAGTGCTTGAGAGATATGCATTTATTATTCTTTTTATTATTTATTATTCTTTAACAACTTCACCCTAAAAAATGCCCTTTGCAACGATAAAATGAAACAAAAAACTGACATCTCAATGAAAAGTGGAGTTTACAAAGTAACCTGTAAAGAATGCAACGGAATCTATATTGGAAAAACCTCAATCAGAATCAGTTCATCACGATCCCTCTTCTCCCAACATACACAAAATACTGGACATGGCTGCTCTTTGGATGATGTAACCATTTTACATTGCTTACCTGCAGGACGAGTATTAGAGTGCTTCAAGTGGAATAGAGTCAAAAGCTGATTTGAAGTCTACAAAAAGTGCGTGTAGTTTTTTATGTTTTTGCTTGTATATTTGAGCAACGTTTAACAAGGTGAAAATTTGATCTACCGTTGAATAAATTTCTCTAAAGCCGGCTTGAAACTCATGCAGGATGTTTTTACTTTGAATCCATTTTGTAAGCCTTTTGAAAATAAGAGCAATGAATAATTTAGAAGATTTAGAAGCGGTATTTAGGAAAGATATTCCTCTGTAATTTTCTGGGTTCGAATAGTCTCCTTTTTTATGAAGCGGGTATATTATTGATTTTTTAAAACTCTTTGGAAAGTCAGTGCTCTCAAACAGTCTATTGAACTCATCAGTAAGGGCTTGAGCGAATTCTATGGAACAATTTTTGTAGAATTCGAAAGGAATTCCATCTTCTCCTGGGGCTTTGTTGTTTTTTGCGTTTTTGATTACCTGAAGGACATCCGCAAGGTCAAACGGTGCATCTAGACATTCATCAATTATTTGCGGTTATGCGTATTGAATTCTGAGCGATGTCTGTGAAGTGTTTAAAAGAGCTCTGAAGTGTGCGTATAAATGTTGTGCTTGGAGACCTTCTGAAATACAGTTTTTCCTTCCGTTTACGAGCTTGACTGCTTTCTTCTGATGAAGATCGGGAGGTATTTAACTTGGCAATATTCCTATATTCGTACTCTAATTTCCTTGCGTTGCAGATACTTTTAAATTCTCTGATTGCTATAGCGTAAAGTCTTTTAAAAATTTTGCTGTTGCATTTTCGAATCAACTTAAGAAACGCAAACGACTTGATTCTTGCCTTCATGCAATCTTTATCGAACCATTTTTGTTTACTTTTCCCTTGTTGTCCTCTAAATTGGGATAAAGTTGGTGCAGATTTTTTGATAATATCTGTAAGTTTATCAATACCCGGAGTAGTCTCGACGGTGTATAGATCAAAAAGTTCAGTATTTAAATTATTTTGGTAAGCTCGTGCCATTCTTTCGTTCCAGAATAATTTTGGCAAGAGATTAAGCTCGTTTGTATTATTCATATTCCCATTAACTGTTACTTGAAATGAAACCTCTAACGGCATATGATCCGAACAAATCTGTTCTCCGATTCGAAAGTCTGAAAGCAGGTCGTGCCAACCTCCAGCTGCAAAGCAGTAATCGATTATCGAACATGATGCTCCTCTTATAAAAGTATATTCACCACGCAAATCTCCATTACAACTTCCATTCAAAACTTGACAGTCGAAAGCATCTGTGAGATCGAGTATTTTACAACCTTTGCTATCACATACCTCGTCTTTGGATTCGCGATGGTTATTCAACAGTGCAGAGTTTGTACCGGAAACAAAGTTATTTTGAGAATGTCCTATTCGGCCGTTGAAATCCCCAATAAGAACCAGAATGGCTTCATTAGCGTAAACAATTTTGACCTTCTTTGGCGTACATTAAATGGAAGGTCTTTATTGATCGAGATACCTGTCGCTTTAAGTTTTCCAGAGTTACGTAGTACACTTGAAGCCATGTTTTGTGATTTCATTTGAACCGTTATCGTTGCTTTGTTATTGTCTCTGGTTTGGACTTTGCAAAAGCCCTTCCACACTATCCCACTGAGTATGAATACATGTCAAAAAAGTGTGAAACAAATCATGTATAATAGTGTGGAAACAAAATATGATATTCCCAGTCTACACTATTTGACATGTGCAAATACATGAGAATTTTTAGAAATGGTTCTAATTCTGTCACACATTTCATCACATTTTTTTGAGGTTAAATTAAACTGTTGTGTGTGGTCAAAAAATGAAAAGAAATTTCTCTCTCACAAATTTGACAGTAGCATGGAATTCTTTTCCACTTTGTATTAATACTCAGTGGGATAGTGTGGAAAGGCTTTAAGCGCCGTCAATTTCATTGTTTGAATCTAGGTTACCTGAGCAAATTGATTTGGCTTTTTCAGCCATGTCAACATTGTCCTCAACAGGTAAGCGTACAATGAGATTTTTTTCAGGATTCTTTTGCATTATTTTGTCGATTTGAGATTCTAGATCTTTGTTTCTCTCTTCTAGTTGAACATCTTTGGCTGAAATTTCATCGTGCTTGATTTTTAGCGTTGTTATTTCTATGAAAAGTTGCTGGAAGTCGCTTTTATAAGGGAGTTCCTTGACAAGCTCGGCGTTATTTTCCCGGAAGATTTCCTTCAAAAGGTCTTTATTGAAACAAATATTGTCTTTGACCATTGCCAGGTAATAACTTGAGCCTCTTTTTTCAGTGTCGTACGCTTCTGGAGAGGTTTCTGACAATCCCCTCTTGTTCATTTATTGAGGTTATAAATTAATGGAGTATCTTTTCGACGATTTTGTGCCTTATTATCTATAACTTACTCAGAATTTGTTTTCGATGAGTAGAGGTTATAACTTATCACTTTAAATTAAAAAACTGAATTAATAAAGGGTTTTTATTTCACTTTTTTCAATTTTTCGAAGAGCTCTTATTTTCACGACTTTTGACAGATAGACAAAATGTCATGTCAAACACCTGTATGTAAGTCGGCCATGACAAGCAAGACTTTAGATATCAAATTCAGATTCAAGATTGAGCCACCAAAACTGGTTCTCCTGCTTCTTCCTATCTCGTCGGTCCCGATCGGGCACAGTCCTACTGAACCGCATTCGCTCAGCGCCACCTTGTGCGAGCACGTCTTGATCGTATCGAAGTCGCCCATCCACTGTTCTACGGCCGATGTGGTAGATTAGCGGAACCGCCTCTCTTTCCTGTGCCTACGTTCTGTAACTCTCGCATCGGCAAAAGCAGTCGAGGAACAATGACAATTGAAACAAATCATATGAGTTTTGTTCCATTTTCCCACGTTTCTTGACCAATTTCATCCATGCGAGAGTTACAGAACGTAGGAACTGGAACAGCCATCGACTGTCTAGATAGAGGCATGCGTTAGGTGGAACATAGCTTAAACGCACACTCTCGAAGTATTCAGTGTTGGGGTAGTAAGCCCCGAAGATTAAGCTATTAGCAGAGGACATCGCTCTTGCGATGTGACCCCGAATCAGCTTAAGTAAGAAATAATCTATTCTGTTTATGTTGTCTCCTTTGTATAGAACCCTGTTGACATAATAGTGCGTGTACTCAGATTATGGTGTTCTGTGCAATCCAAGGCAGCGCCGCGCCGCGCGCCGTAAGCACTGCCTCTCAAACACCCGAATCTTTTCCATTTGAGATGGGGCAACGAGCTGTCGGTTTTACTTCCTAGGCTATCTCCTATGTTGAATTTTTACCAACCAAATTGGTGGTGGTGTTGCGTGGGTTGCCACTGCTCATTGTAGTATGTACACTAGATAGGTACTCTAAGTAGCTGCCTACGGATTATGCTGTGCACCTGGTGCTTTATGGAACTTTTTGTTCTGATTTCCTGGTAAGGATTTTGTTATTCCGAAAAAAGTTTTGGAAGTGCGGGCACTTTTTTTCTCGGGCAGTCGTAATTTGTTACGATCTGCCGTATTTTCCTATACATATAAAAAAAACTATTAAAAAAATCTGTCTCACAAAGCAATTTTTAATAATTTTTTAATATATATAATTTTTTTTCTTTTATTTGATTTTTCTTGTTTTCCACACTGATTTAATTTTTTTTTATTATTAAGGTTGAATGGTTAAAAAAATGTTTGTACAACGCGAAAAAGGCGGTGCCTTCACGTATATATACGTATAGGTATACAAAAATTGAATATGTACTATTTTAAAATTTGATGGTATATTACAATAAAATTACTTCTGTGGAATAAACTATCTTGTGGTGGTATAGCAATTAATTGCTTTGTCCAATTACCATTATCTGTCCGCCCATCCGCAGCTAAACAACAAAGGAAACGTCTGCAAATATCCCTCCTTCTAGGATCGTTGAACCCTTCGAGTCAAAATTACCCAATTTCAGAGCTTAAACTCCTAAAATTTCTATTTATTCGGATTCTGAGCCAAATCTGCATGTCGGAAAGGCTGCCAAAGCTCTTTCCTGAGTTACAACTCAGAACGCATTCCAAAGCTCAAAGTAAGGATTCTACTACAATTTAGGATCCGCTCATCTTTTTCTTTAACTTCCTCAACCGTTTGGTTTGGTTTTAAGTTTATTTTTCTAATTCTTAAATTCCTTACTAATAACTTAATAACTCACACTTGTTGAGATTTTCAAATACGATCACTTAATAACCAGTTTTAGTCAATCGGTGACCACTTATTGCTGAGAGAAAAAAATAAATCTCATTTCGAGATTTTTATTTTGTATTGCTAGTTATAAAGGTCTGTTTTGAAAACAAACACAGCACTTTTATCAAAAACCCTCTTAAATTTTATCAGGCTTTTAAATATTTTTAGTTTCACCAATCTATAAAAGGGAAATTTCAGGGAAATTTTTGTTAAAATCGAGTTCTCCTCACATCCCTGGAAAAATAAATTGGTTTTTTCTTTCTAATAAGCGAAATATATGAGGAAAAATGAGAAAGCATTATGTATTGAAACAAATGTCAAGAATTGGAAAATAAAACGGTACACTTCTTCAAAATCAAAAACAAACATTGGGCCGCTGCCGAAGTTTTTATGAAGTGAGTTACAGATGATGCGATCTCATTTATAGAGTTCTTTTTCTTTTAATTGAAGCTCGATCTCCTTAATTTTTAGCTCGACCTCAAGGATCTGGAGCTCTTTTATTTAATACATAATGAATGCACAAATTATAAAACGAAGAGATAGAGGAAAAAATTATACGGAAACTGAGAAGAATGGGCTAATTGACATTGCTGCAAATTTTAAAAGCACAATTGAAAATAAAGCGGGTGACTGTCGCAGAAAAAAATAGAGCTTGGGAGAAAATCTCTGAGATATATAACTCCACCACAGCAAGCTCAGGCGAAAGGAGTTTCGTGCAGTTAAGGAGCACTTACGAGTCCCTTAAGCATAAAACCAAGAAAAAACTGTCCACTCATAAGGTAAGTAAACATTAGGGGTATTCCCGATCCGATGCAACTGGTCTTGTACCATTGCAAAAATGCAAAAGTGTAAAATTGCTATACCCTAACCCCATTGTAAAAAAAATTTTTTGCACTTTTGCAATGATGCAAGACCAGTTTGCATCGGATCGGGAATAACCCTATTTAGCAAATTTCAAAACTCAAAACTTGGGCGAAATACGCTAAGCAGAAAATAGTATTTCTTTTGAAAATACACAAAGGCATTTGAGCAAATGGTTAATTTATGTTGCGCAAAGCGGAACTCAATTACATCTGAGCCCTCTATATAATTAATAATATATAAATTATTTATACATACCCAAACATACCTACCTACAAAAGTTATTTCATTTCTAGACTGAAATTTATAAAACTGGTGGTGGACCATCAACTTCAACAACACAGAGCTGCCTGGAAGAAAAAATTGCTGGAATGGGGGGATTACAGATCACTCCAGATGAAAATATATACGATTCAAATTCGGACTTTCCAAAAATAAACAAGGAAGAAACCGCCGAAGATATCGAATTTTTGGATGAATACGAAATAATATTATCTCCGGAGAGGAAAAGTTCTCCCCTTAATCAAATGATGGAACCAACACCACCTGCTCCATCCACTTATATGTCGTGGGCACAACCTCCAACAACTGATAATGAAATAAAAAAAAATTTCATTCAAAAAGCCAAAGGCAAAAAAGTAATGACCAAGAAGGGCGAAACTAAATATAAATGTTATGAGCTTTGCTCTCTAAAAAAACAAAAATTGAAAAAAGAGCTCCAGATCCTTGAGGTCGAGCTAAAAATTAAGGAGATCGAGCTTCAATTAAAAGAAAAAGAACTCTATAAATAAGATCGCATCATCTGGAGTTCAATCAAGGATAAACTTATTTTGACTTTCCTCATAATTGATTTGCATACCTATGATTTGGGAATGGAAACTTGTGATCTGACCAACGCCGAAGTGACCAACGATTGTGCTCAAGAAGTACATCGCTGTTCGTTCCAACCGATAGTTCGAGATTTCATTCGACCGAATTCTTATTTTGTCGAGGCACAACCCTTACTGAAAATCTATCTATGTACTTGCTCAAAGTACTCAAAACAAATGCCCTTCAGAGGGTAAAGAAGTCGAGGACATGTCTGGAGCACGTTGTTCGTGCCTTAGTTGCTGCTTTAAAAAAGGTATAACTCAAATCAAAAAACAAACAGGGTATATGGTTTATGTCTTTCAGTCAATTGGTGAAAATGATAAATCGCAAATGCGTCTTCAGTCACCACGTCTAGAGGGTGCTCCTAGTGGAGAAATTCAAGATGCGTCTATTCCATTCCCTCGAACATCGGGGGAAAAATTCACTGCCACCGGTTTGCTGGTCACATTTGCACAACTGCAATTGCCCATTACTGGGCAATGTAATGGGTCCTCAGCCGGTTCTTTATTGCACATCGCGATTGCAACGCGTCCTTCTACCTCCTGGAAAATCATCCTCCTGGCTAAATCATCCAAAATCGTAGTTTACAAAAGGCAACAAATAATCCTGTGGTACACAATACACATTTATGATGCAAACAAACTACTCAGTATTAGCAAAGAATTGGCACAAGAGTACCTACAAGCTTGGTAAGACTGATATTTTTGGAGCATGTCAGCACAACACACAAATGGTTGAAAACCATGGACGAACGGATCTTGTACCAATTTAGACACTTGCAGGAATGATTGCAACTCCAAATATACCCAAGGAAGCGAATTGTGATATTCTATTTTTCTTCAGGATCCTTTCAAGAAATTCCTCTTGGAATCGCTTATTACACACTATGTCACAAAAGGAGATCTTTAAACTGCTGTGATGTTATGTTGCGTCTTTCACAAATGTCCTCCTGAAACTGCCCAAGTAACATTTTTAGTTCTTTAAAGGCTTTAGCATCGCTTCTAGAGCTAATCTTAAAGCTCCATTTTTTAATAATGAGCTCTAGAAACACATTTAGAGCTTAAGTCAAGCTCATTTGCAGCTAATTATTTGAGTTTGAGAGCACTTTTTTGCTCTTAAGAAGCAGGTTATTAGTGGCAAGTGACTCTGAAGGTCTATGTCATACACCTTTAAAGAGCATCTTTTGAAAGATGTTTGTTCGTATTGGTTTGAGTAATAAATATAATACCAAACATAAACGCAGGCACACTTTAATACTTATATAGAATAAGTGAATCGTTTGATAGTATAAATAATATATACATAATTTTGTAAGATATGCCAATTATAATTTCCTACCAAAATAAATAATAAAAAAATGTTATATTTTTCGATGAATTGTTAGCTTGTAAACAAAACGAACACTTAACGGACTTACCGCGATTAATTATTATAATCGAAAATTATTTTCTTTTCGATTTATTGCCCGACGTTTCGGCAAGGTTTCACTTGTCGTGATCACGGGTTGACTGATGGCTTGTGGGATGGGTGTTGTTTATTCTCTTATTCTTTTGGTCTCGTTCGTAGATTGTACCGGTGCTTCTGTGCTTGCAGTTGAGATGGTACATGTTGTTGCAACTGCATTGATTGTTGTTGTTGTAATTTTTGATAGTCTTGAGAGCAGGCCCAACTGATAGCATCAGCTGGTAGGTTGTTTTGATTTTTGTGTTTGTTGTTGTTGTTTTTAGCTTCGATATTATTCAGCTTTAATCTGTTTATCAGAGGATCCCATGCCGAGGAGAGATTAAAACTTTGATCACGATTGAAATTTGAGTGCATTTTTATTTCGATTGCCTCTCGCACCAATCTTGGAACATAAAATCTTTCCGTGGAAATTGATTTAGCTAGATCAAAACGTATAAAGTGATCCTCATTATAAGCTAAATGCTCACATATTGCCGATTTGGTTACTTCGTTCTTTTGTATGGCTTTTATATGTTCCTTTAATCTTGTGGAAATTGCTCGTTTTGTCTCTCCTATGTAAGATGAGCCACAACTACAGGGCACCGAATAAACTCCTGGATTTTGCAAAGGAATTTTATCTTTTGGAGATCTTAGAAGCTGGCGGATTTTTTCTGGTGGCTTAAATATTGATTTTATGCCGTGCTTCGATAAGATTCTTCCAATTGCTTCAGAAACGCCTTTTCTATACGGAAGGAATGCCCTTTTTTCCCTCTGTTGTGTTTCATTTTCTGAAGCTATTCTTTCTTTCGGTGTCCACGACCGTTGTTTGGAACTATAACCATTTTTCAAAAGAGCTGCGTCAACAAGTTTTAATTCCTCTTCACGATGATCATTGTCACAGATCGTATTTGCTCTATTAACAAGAGCTGACACCACGGATGTGAAATTTGACGGATGGTGATGAGAAGCGGCATGCAGATATCTGTTGGTGTGGGTGGGCTTCCTATATACCGTGTGTCCTATGGTTCCATCTTGTTTTTTTATGATTTTAACATCTAAAAATGCCAACGAGTTATCTTCTTCAACTTCCATTGTAAATTTTATTTTTGGATGTACCGAATTTAAGTGGTTAAGAAATGCATCGACATCATTTTTGTTGAGGATACAAAATGTGTCGTCTACATATCTTTTCCAAATAATCGGCTTTATTGGAGAAGTCTCTATTGCCTGTTCCTCATCCCACAAGCCATCAGTCAACCCGTGATCACGACAAGTGAAACCTTGCCGAAACGTCGGGCAATAAATCGAAAAGAAAATAATTTTCGATTATAATAATTAATCGCGGTAAGTCCGTTAAGTGTTCGTTTTGTTTACAATGTTTCATTACCACGATAAAAAAAGTCTAAAATTTACAATTGTTAGCTTAATTTAAGTGCGAATTGATTTTTTTCACAAACGTTATACGGGTACTTTGTTACATTACAACGCGTCTTCGAAACTTTGTATTTTAAGCTGTCAAATAATAACTAAAAAAATTTAAAATTCTAAAAAAAAAATTTTTCAAAGTCGTAATAAATTTATTTTGGTTAAAAATACAATATAGTTTGATTTTGAGTGAGAGCGCGGGGATAGATGTTTCTTTTTTTTAATGCATAAAAGAAAATATTGCATTATTTTTTTTCTCGCCGCCATGTTTTCATAAAGGAAGAAGGTTTCTTCAATACAGCTGTTAAATCACTTTGAGCTATATTTTTGATTGTTATAGAGCGGCAATATTAATTACTGTTGATATCGAGCTCTTATATCACTTAAAGACTTGCTTTCTGTACTTTTGGTGCTAGTTTTAACAAGATGGCATTTTTCTGGTTTTATATTTTTTTAATGAAATAAAAAGGGTGGTTCAGAAATTGAAAGTTTCGGCATGAATTACATACATGTTATCGATAGTTTGTATGAAAACTCCATTTTTGTCATGACGTCGCTAATCCCCGCTGTCGTTTTTTTCATCCAATTCCCCCCGGGCTTGCAAAAAAACACACCTTATAAATAAAAAAGAATTATTTCTATGGACGAAGATTTTTATTTGAAGAATATTTTATTCCAAAAATGTATTTTAGGTCCTCGGTATATTTTTGTTTGTACGTAATAATTTTCAAAGCTTATTTTTAAAAACGAAATTGTCATCAAATAAAGTTTTTATAACTCACCCGCCATTTGGAAAAAAACATTCCTTTTAACAACCAATATGTCGAGAACGACACATCATGCAGGATGAAATTAATTTATTTATTTTAAAATTAAACCAGATTTTTTCTTTTGAAGTAATTATTTTCTTCGTATTCTAGTATGGAACACCCTATAACATGAGTACTATAGAATTTTTTTTAGAGTGGTTTCATGTACAGCTGTTATAGAATTTTTTTAAAACTTGAAAATGCGCATGCGCTTCACGAAGTATTTGTGTGCAAATATTAGTAATTCGGCTCTACAGCCGCTTTTTGTACAGCTCTGTAAATGCTAAATTTTTACATTTAAGAAGATAATGCGTTAGTATTTTGGGGATGTGTTGCTAGCAGCTGTATAACGTCTCTAAATTGTCTGATATTAGGCGTTTTTCTTTTTTAGCCCCGAGCTCTCATATCTGTCAAATTACATGAAAATTGTATGAAGTTAGCCGCGCTCAGCTTTGTGCTCGATGTGCTCGGTCATTTTTTCCGAGCTCAGAGCTAAAAAAGAAATGCAAGTTGAGAGCTCGGAGCGCTCCGAGTTAAAAAGTAACATAGTTTTCTTTTTGAAAGCTCAGTGCCACGCTCGGGGCTAAAAAAGAAAAACGCCTATTGTGAGGTTGCTCGATAGTAGACGTGTAAAGTTTGTTATGGAGCATATTTTTAAATCTTGATGCGTTATAAAGTTAATAGAGCTAAAAGTGTTCTCAAACTTCAATTATAGAACATAATTTTTAAATAAAATGAAAGGAGCTGTGAAATAATCTTTTGCAGAGCAAAAGCTTTCAATTTTGCTAGCTGAGAGCTGTAAAAGAACAGTTTTGCATTTAATAGCTTCAACGATGTTACTTGGGTGAGGCTCCTCATTTTGGATCAAAAATGAATTTGACAACTAATGAATCTCCATACCACACCGTTCTGCCAGTAGATAAGCAAAATCGAATGTGTATGCTGCCGATCCATATGCGTAGTAATTCGTGTTCTGATCCGATGGGTTGTTTAGATTCAAATGTTATCAATTCTGATAATTATTCATGTTCGCTGTTTAGGAAATCCAAGATGCCAATGTTTGATAGTTTGAAAAATGCATACGGAGATATTCTCTTTGGTTGGCAGCTTCTTACCGAAAGAGCTTTAGTGAGTACAAAGATGAATTGGAATAATACTTTAATTTCAAAAATAATATTTTTTATTGCAGATCCTCAAACACACCATGTATCAGAAACCACAAACGCACGATGTTGATTTCGTAACGAAGTGTTCAGGTTGCAATAAAACTAAACGAACGATAATTATTTTCAGAAACAGGATATCTGCGCCTCTGATTGTGTGGATTAACTAACGTTCAACGCTCGTTCAAGTATGTAATTGGTTATTATCACACACTTGAACAGTGAACCACTGTTGAAACTCAATTAATCCGCCGAAATCGGTGGATTAAAATTGCTGAACCACGGTTTAAATATTTGTACAACTGGCCCTTAAAGAAACCTTTGTGTTACTAAATACTAGATCATGCCTAATGTTTTATTATTTTTTTTAAATTCTGTTGAGATTCTATTTTTTGTCTACTATGTTAAATTTTTATATTAGAAATTTCTTATAAAAGTATTGTGGTAATATGTGTGTATGTATTTATTTTCGAGTTCTTCGAGTTCTTTTAATGGTTTAGCGAGAATGCACCTAAGAAAATTCTCCTGCGACAAATAATAAGCCATAAGATCTCAAATCTATATTTTTATTTTAACTTTTGATATTTTTCTTTATAACATCCTTTGTAAGGCTTGCAATTTTTATCTTTTGTTTCTGTATTTCCAGGTCGAGGTTTTTTCTTTTTACATGATAATGGAAAGGATAAAACAAGTAACAAACAAGTAACAACATTAAAAACATACAGATAGGTTAGGTTAGGTTAGGTTATAAGGGGTGTGCACAGCATGAAGCTGTTGCGTACACGGGGGCCTACTGGTCCATTGTGATCCCCTGTAAAAGTTAGCATCGATGCTCCTCAATTTTGCCGATTAGCGTAGACTGGCTCGTTAACGAACCAGCCTGTGCTATCTATAAATTTCCTCATGTTTGCCATTGAGACCTGTGCTAGATCATCCAGCTCTCCAACAAACCTGTTTCCGAAATGACGGAGTCGGCCGGTTTGGAGGTTCGGACAGTCACAGAGCAGGTGTTTAATGGTTTCTATTTCCTCCTCCTCTTGACAGCTCCTACAAAAATCGGGTGCAAATGCCCCTATCCTGTTAGCCATTGTGCCAATGGCGCAATGACCTGTTAGTACACCTATCAAGGTTTTAATGTTCTTTTTACTCAGCGATAGAATATACCGAGTTTCCTTTTCATTTGTGTTAGGCCATAAACTTCTAGAGATTGCGCAATCGTCCCTGGATTTCCAGGAGTTATTGATTTCCTCTTTTAGTTTAAGGTCTATCTTCCTCTTGAGTACCCCAATCGGGACGAGTGGTCCCCTAACTGAATGGTCGCTACTACTTGTGTCTGCTTCTGACCCTTTCCTGGCTAGTTCATCTGCTATATCATTCCCTTCTATATTGCTATGTCCAGGAACCCAGCAGAGCTTTACCTGGTTAGTGTGGCAGATTTTATTTAGTTCCTTCCTACAGTTTAAAACTGCTTTTGATCTTATGGTCTCACTGGCTAAGGCTTTGATAGCGGCCTGGCTGTCCACGAAAAAAGTAATCTCCGAAGAGCTTAGCTTTTCGTGATGTGCCAATTCAGCTGCTTTTCCAATGGCAAAGATCTCGGCCTGAAAGACACTACAGTCAGCTGGGAGTTTATATAACACTCTGATGTTGAGTGATTGGCAAAACACTCCCGCACCTGTTCCTGTTTCCATTTTTGAACCGTCAGTGTAGAAAGGGATACCCTGTTTACTTATAAGTGAATTAGGATCCCAATCCTGTCTTTCTGGTATGAAAATAGAAAATTTCCTATCGAAATCTAGTAAAGGGGGGATGTAGTCGGTGGTCTCCATCAGTCCTGGAATCGTGTCATATCTTTGTAAGATTGACCCGTGTCCATAAGTGCTGTGCCTCCAAAAACTCAGTTCTCTTAAACGAATTGCAGTTTTGGCTGCCGTGCATCTTATGAACTCATCCAGAGCCGGGAGGTCCAAGATCACCTCCAACCCAGCTTGTGGTGTGGATCTTTGAGCCCCTGTTATTCCTATACAGGCTAGTCTCTGTACCTTATTCAGATTCTTGAGATAGCTTGATTTTTCTACCGCCTTCCACCATACAATAGAGCCATAGGTAAGAATGGGTCTGACAATCGCTGTGTACATCCATTGGATGACTTGCGGTCGCATACCCCAACGTACACCGAAGGTCTTTTTGCATGTGTAGAATGCACATAGTGCTTTTTTCATTCTCTCCTCAGTATTACGCTTCCATGTAAGCTTGGAGTCAAGGATTACTCCTAGAAATTTAGCTTCCTTTGAAAGTTTTAGAGGAATACCATTTAGTTTGGGAGGGTTGAAGCCCTCCAGTTTCCGTTTCTTCGTGAACAAAACTAGCTCTGTCTTGGTGGGGTTGACCCCGAGACCGTTCTTAGTTGCCCAAGAAGATAAATCCTTTAATGCATTTTCCATAATGTTTTCGATGATGGTAAGAAACTTGCCTGATACCAAAACCACTATGTCATCTGCATATGCTACGATTTTAATGCCCTGATCTTTGAACTTTGTGAGAATTTTGTTGACTACGAGGATCCAGAGCAGGGGTGAGATGACTCCTCCCTGTGGTGTGCCTCTAGTAACTGTTTTCTCGATAGTGCTAACTCCTAATTGAGAGTTGATAATTCTGCCATTTAACATGGTGAAGATCCAATCGACAATGACAGATTCAACTCCAACCTCAGCTAAGGCAGTTTTGATTGATTCCGTTTTAACGTTATTAAACGCACCCTCGATATCAAGAAATGCTGCCAGGGTATATTCTTTATGTTCAAGACTTTTCTCAATATGTGAAACTACTTCATGCAGAGCAGTCTCCACTGATTTACCTTTAAGGTAAGCGTGTTGGTAGTTGCACAAATTGTTTTCGTTGAGAAGTTCTCTAACATGTAGATCAATTATCCTCTCTAGTGTCTTAAGGAGAAACGAAGAGAGACTTATTGGTCTATAATCCTGAGCGGTCGAGTGAGTCGGTTTCCCTGCTTTTGGGATAAAGACTACCTTGACCTTTTTCCAGCTATTAGGGACGTATCTAAGTTTGATACAACTTATGAAGATTACCCTAAGCCACGGAGTTATTACTTTGAGAGCATTTTGAAGAAGAGCTGGAAAAATCTCGTCTGGTCCCGCTGATTTATAGGGTTTGAACGAGTTTATTGCCCAGATAATCTTCTGCTCAGTAATAACCTGATTGAGTTCTAAATTCGATTCCGTGTGAGTAAAATCCAGCGTGTTCGAATGCGAGCAATCAGAACTTTCTGGGTTTTTACAA
Organism: Epistrophe grossulariae; assembly: GCA_929447395.1. NCBI lineage: Eukaryota > Metazoa > Arthropoda > Insecta > Diptera > Syrphidae > Epistrophe > Epistrophe grossulariae. The sequence goes on along the minus strand of OV839566.1, from coordinate 59,080,497 downwards.
CCGGGGAAATGAGTTTCCATGAAGAGTTCAAGCGTTTCTAGGCTCGAGTTCGACCATGATCCATCAGGGTGTTTTATGTACCCCAGGATCGTGGGATTAAGGGCCAGGGTTCTACGGAGCCTCGCCGCCTCGCTTGTTTTTTCAATGGATTCACAATGTTTAGCCCACGAATCCTTTTTGGCCTTCCTTAACTCTTTGGTGTAGATGTTAAGTGCGGCTCTATAAGACTTTAAGTCCTCTTCTAATTTACTCAGTTTAGCTTTATTGAAAAGTTTTCTAACCTCTGTTCTACGTTTCTTTAGTACACCATTCCACCAGGGTGGGTTAGTGGAATTATTGGAACGAGATAAAGGGCAGTGTTTTTCAAAAGACATTCTCATTTTGCTAGACAAGTTTTGGACAACAGTGTCAATGGTTGAAATACTTAGACTTGTATTGTCCTCTGGTGGATCAATACAGTCTTTCAGCCATTTTTCGTACTCTGTCCAATTCGTTCTAGTTGGGTTCCTGTAAGGTTTCTTTTCAGTAAAGTTCCTGTCTATAGAGAAGAGTATCCTAAAGTGATCCGAAAAAGATTCTTTAGGTGAGACTCTCCAGTCTTCAACTGAAATTTTACTATTATTGCTAATAAGAGTCAAATCTATGATTTCCTCCCTGTTTTTGTTTCGAAAGGTAGGGTGATTGCCCCTATTACATAACGATAAATTAGAACAGAGAATATATTCAAAAATTGACTCACCCCTTTTATTGATGTCCTTTGAGCCCCATTGAGTGTGGTGAGCGTTGGCATCACATCCTACCACCAAAGGTGTATCGCTTGCTGTGGCATGGACCACCAGATCGCGGACTGTTTTTGATGGTGGGCTCTCCTCCTCGTACGGCATGTACGTCGACGCTAGAATGAAGTTTCCTTCATTCGATTCGACGCTGATTGCCGTGTTGTCCTTGTTGCTGTACCTAGATAGGAAGAAAGCGTTAATTGATTTTTTCACTAGGATACAACTTCTTATATCACCTTCATCTGACGTGGAATGGAAAAGGTTGTAGTGTTTTGACCTCAACCCACGGATTCGGTTTTTGCCTAACCATGGTTCCTGGATCAAGGCCACATCCACGTTCTCGTGAGACATGTAGAGCGTAAGGTCGTACGTTGCTGCTTTAGCGTGGTGCAGGTTTATTTGCACCACTTGCAGCTTTTGACTCCCCTTTGCCTTCATGCCTCTTAACCTTTACGGTTCCGAGACCATACCTCAACACGTCTTTCCTTTCTCTGAGCAGAAGGTCAGATTTCTTGTCTGCCACAAACAAGAGGTCCTTCCCTTCGCCACCATGACTCTTTCTTGAGTGTTGGAGCTTCCATTCTAAAATGGGAAGCTCTTTGTTCTGCTTCGCCAACAGCTTAATAATGGCTGCGTCCTCATGTTCTGCAGGAGGGGGGATCCAGATACTAAACTGCTGTCGGAGTGGTAGAGCTGCGGCGGGTAGAACTTCAAGGGAGGAACCTTCCCATAGTTCGTCAATGTTGGCGATTGTATGGTACAGGAACTCCCGTGATTTCTGGTCACCGCAGCAGACCACCTTAACTCCTCGCCGCCATCCGGCACCATCAAAGATATAGTCCTCAGAACTATCGTTCTCTGATGCCGCCATCATAGCTTTAAGGATCTCATTTTCCACAAGAAGCCAGTTTTTTGCCGAGATTTTCCCATCTGGGTCGTCACGGCTTATTATGGCGATTTGTAGGTCAATCGGGGTGGTGTCGAAGCTGCTGGTTCTCTGTTTCTTAGCACCGTCTTGCTTGACTGTCTCCTCCGATCTTTGTCTCTTGGACGTTCCTGGTTTCGTTCCAGAAGATGTGCTTGCCGGTGCTTGGTCTTTCCTAGCGTTGGCTTGCTGTTTCTTGCTGGAAGTCGCCTGAACTTTACCTTTGTCGTTCCGAGCGGTCGAGTTATTGCCAGCCTGTTCACGGTTTGCCTTTTTAGAGGCAGACCTAGATTTGGCAGCATCTACTCCTTTGCTCTCCGACTCTTTGGTGTTCCCTTGATCTGTTATTCCCCTGGGTGCAGTGGCAGTCTCTGCCAGCTGCCGCTCAAAGTTCCTAACTAGCTTCTTATGCTTTTTTAGGAGAGCCTTATCTCTCGAACTGAGCGTCGCAGGGTCTTTCAACTCGGTCGTTTTCACGAATCTTTTGGAGGATCTGTAGTTGCTGCGTTGCCTCGAAGCTTTGAGGGGTGCAGCAGACTTCAGCATAGTCTCTTCTTGACTCGGTTCCATCAGTAGCTCGTCCTCGGTTTGACTACCTATGGAAGGAGGTCTGTCCGAGGTCTCCGTACCTTTGATAGTTAAACCATCTATGTCGGGAAGGAGATCCACTGAGAGAATGACCGGTTGTCTTTTTAGCTCTCGTTTTTCTTTCTCTGAGTTTACTTTTGTCACTGGCGACTTAGCTTCTTGCGAAGCCAAGCCCTCGCCGACAGCCGTGACTTCTGCCGACACTTGAACGTATATCCCCGTTCGATTTTCTTCATTTTGTAAACTTTTATCCATATTTCCTTTTATCGATAAACATCTCTGCTTTTGGTGGTTTTCTTAGTTGTCTTACTCCGCAGCTGGATTGCTGAAGAGTTAGACGTAAGCCCCCTCGCCACAACAAGGCGAAAACCGTGAGGTTTGCAATGAATGCAAAACAAAAATAAATATTTACAAAATATTAGAAATAGTTTTTATTTACGTTTACTTTTGAGAAGTTACATGTTTATCTGTTAAAAAAAATGGTGTCTACTAGTTGGTCTCGTGCTGCAGTATTGTTTTCAGGTGAGATTTGTAATTCGAAATTTTCAAAAGCTGGTATTAGAACTTCCGGATCACTTGAAGGCTCTTCATCTCCAACTTCAACACAAATATTATGCAAAACTGCTGTTGCAACAATTACTGCCATTATGGTTCTTATTTCTATGCGCATACCAATAGAAAGGCAAGGAAATCGCCTTTTCCAAACCCCAAAAGATCTTTCAATTACATCTCTCGTTTTGATTTGAGATTGGTTGTAGGCAATCTGAGCTGTAGTATGAGGATTTAGTACTGGGGTCAATAAATAATTTCTACATGGATAGCCACCATCACCAAGTAGATAACAATTTGGAAACTAATTGTTTTCGAATCTAGCACGAAGAAGAGAATCATCAAAAATATTAGCATCATGCGCACTTCCAGGCCACCTTGCCACAATATCAAAGAATTTTAAATTGCTGTCGCATACGCATTGCGTGTTAATTGAAAACCATCCTTTTTCTGTTTCTATAAACTTCTGCTTCCTCTCCACCAGGTGACTGAATCCTTATGTGTGTGCAATCGATTGCACCAAGAACTTTCGGGAATCTTCCCAAGTCGTAGAATTCGTTTTGAACTTTCATAATATCATGACGATCAATAGGAAGAGTAATAAAATGCGGTCGCATTGATGCTATGTGATGGGTTACTTTTCGTACAATGCGGCAGACAGTTGATTTTGAGATATTAAACATATCTCCAACGCAGATTTGGAAAGATCCTATGGCATAAAATCGTAAAGTAATAAGCACTTGATTTAATACACTTACGGGTTTGTTTCGGTTAGTTTTAGGTTCTAAATCACGACCCAACAAACTCAACAACTGATCCAAACATGCTTTGGGAACTCGGAACCTCATTTTGAAATCAATATCGTCATAGTCGGAGAATGGATTACTTTGAACCCGGAATACTCTTGAACGGCGAATTAGTATGTTTTGATCTTCATCGTCGGATGAAGACGGCGATGACCAATCTATTATTCTAAATAAAAAACAAATCATTAAAATATTATTATTAACATGCAAAGTTGAAATTTGTTTACCTATTCATTTTGTATCTCCAAAAATTGAAAATTAAAATTTTTCAAATTTTTTTTCTGCAAAAAACCTGCATCTGCTGACATTTCAATGACACTTTTAAAATTTAATGAGCCAAAAGTGGGCATTTAGTTTATAAGGATGTTTAAAGGCCTTTTTAATTTAAAAGTGCTTGGTGAAACCAAAAAATCCCATTTTAAGGTTTAGAAGCCTGTTAAATGTTTAAAAGTCCTTCGTGAAATCGGGCATTATTATTATAAATTAAAAACTTGAAATTATAAATTATATTGGGAATTAGTATTAACTGGTATAGATTTCAAATTGCGCGCCCATCGGCAATATTTTAAATAACATTGTAAACCAAAAGAAGGCAGAAGAAGAAGACAAAAATGAAATAAATGGGTACGTTCAATGCATTACGTTTTACATCTGAATTTTCAGAATTGTGAATTTTTTTTGTTATACGAACTTTTTGTTTATTATTTAGTTTTAAATCAAAAATTTTTTATGTTAATGTTTGGAAAGTAAATAGTCAAAAGTCATATCTACATATCAATAAAAAGAATTGAGAACCCGACTAATCCCCGAAAACAAAATCATCGCAAAACCAAATCTCCGCAGAGACATACCCGCAAACAAAATCTTCTCAAAGACACATCTCTGCTGCGACACATCCCCGAAAAAAAAATCATCGCAAAGACACATCCCCGAAAAACAAAATCATCGCAAAGACATCTTCGAGGTTGTTGATATATACGCAAGGCAGTTGACCGTGGTATTTTTTCGCTGGGCTTTTAAACTGGCAACAATTAGATAAAATTATGTGGTATAGCAATGGGGTAGGTGGTAGTAAGGTTGAACGCGAGTGGAGTAGCAAATATAAAAATAGGGCGCAGTTATTTGTGATTTGTCCATAAGAAATCTAAAGAGGTTGGGTGGCATGGGGGATGGGTTTATTTAAGTACGGGGCCGGATAAGTAAAATTTTATGTCGCTGTTCGGGTGGTTCATAAAAATGTCAACTTCGTTGTTTCTTGAGCGATTTCAATGAAACTGACACTGGTAAAAGGTAAGATAAAGTTATGAAAGAAAAAAATATTTTCAAAACAGGGTGGTTCATAAATATGGCAAAAAATGCTAACTTCGTTGTTCCTTGGGCGATTTTACTGAAATTGACACTGCTAAGAGCAGAGATAAAGTTATGAATGAAAAAAATATTTTCAACAGGGTGGTTCAAAAAAAATGTCAACTTCGTTATTCCTTGAATGATTTTAATGAAATTGACACTACTAATAGGTAAGATAAAGTTATGAAAGAAAAAAATATTTTCAAAACAGGGTGGTTCATAAATATGGCAAAAAATGCTAACTTCGTTGTTCCTTGGGCGATTTTACTGAAATTGACAAAGGTATTAGCTGAGCTTGAGTTTTGAAATAAAACAATATTTATGTATGATTTAAACTAATGCCATTTATTTATAAAAGATAGGTTAACAAAAATAAATTAAAATTTAAATAGTATTTTTTAATTTTTTAACAAAAACAAACAATTTTGACTTTCAATGTGCAGCTTCTAGGCGCAGTGCTAGCAATTCCAAAAATTCTTGGGCTGGCATTTCAGTTTGCAGCGCTAAAAACTCCCTTAGAGCACTTTCTCTTTCTAAAAATTGCTTTCTTTTTGAAGGGACCTAGTTGAAATATTTTTTTTTATATACATAAATCAATTTTAATAGCCCTGAATCTTACCACACAAAACCCGAAAGCAATCAATTGTGTATCTTGGAGCTCACCGCATGTTGTTCTTTTCTGAGCTCTTCGATACATTTATGGACACCAACGTGTCTTCGCACAAGCAGATTTTTCCATCTGTTGTTCCAAGCTTCTACATTGTTGGATGTCCTTGGAAATCCGAGATCTGTTCATTCATATGAATTTATTTAATATTTCATTTACCGTTTTTATGTAAAATTTCAGGAATGGTTTCACTTACTCGTTATTCATTTACCGTCCATAATGATGGAGGAAAACGTTGGGCGGTAAATCTTTCTATTCCATTAACAGAAACTCTGGGCCTTCCATGGACAAAGTTGACCGAAATATATCGGAGGAATTCATCCATGTTTTCCAATGTAGGAAATTCCCCCAACAACTTTTCCTTCAGTCCGTTAAATGCACTTGGTATGTCAGAAGCTGACAAAAATGCCAACGCTCTTAACATGTTTATATACTTTGCAAAAAGTCTATTGTTCACTAAGAAAAAAAAAGAATATATTATTTAATTCTCAAAAGAATAATTGTTGGAGGTAAAATTGTTTACTATAAATTTCTTGCAGTCCGCATAACTTTAAATGTTTTACAAAAGCCTGCTTGAGGTGAAAGTAGCAGCCACCGGGTGAAATTTCGGGAAAGATTACCTGCACAGCATTTATGGCAGCAATCTCGAAATCCGATATCATAAACTGTGCCTGAATGCTGTGGCTCTCCATTTGGCTGGCAGTATACTAAAAACAAGGTTATTTATTATTATTCTGACAATTGTGAATAAATTTTTATTAACTATTGGTAGGTAGGTATATGATTTCAATTTGTTTTAATGCCGTGCTTTGAGTGTGTGAAGTAAGCCCCAATTTTGTTGAATTAGTTATTTTTGAAAGTTGTTACAGGTTGTTCCCAATTTGTTCCGGATTGTTCCAATTTTTTTTTGGAAAAATATTAAAAAATGAGGGTTTTAGACCCAAAAAACCGTTTTTGACCTATACCCCCTTTGTTCGAAAATCGAATTTTTGAAAGTTTTTCCGGATTGTAAAAATTGTTCTGAACATTGTTCCGAATTTTTGGAACGCTAAGTTCAAGATTTAAGAAGTTATGGGCAAAATTCGAAAATTTTAAATTCTCATTTTTTTATTTGTTTTCCAATTCTTAAAAGTGTTTTGACCATTGTTCCAAAATACTAAAGTTTTGAAATGTATAATTTTAAAGATATGGCTTCGAAAACTTTTTTTCAAAAATGCAAAAAACGGCTCCCCAAAAATTTATATTTTTTTTAATAAATGATTTTTAATACTTGATTTAAAATACACGTGCTGGGTAAAAATTGTTATTCTACAAGAACAACTTCATTCTGAAAATTAAATTTAAAAAAACATATTCAAGTTTTGGAATTTTCAAAAAATTCCATTTGCCCCTTTTTCAAAAATAAAAAATTCAAAAGTTGTTCGAAGTCAATCTCTGATTTTTCTAATAGATATGTAGCAAAAATTTGTTCAAAAATATGTATGAATATTTAAAGTCTATATCAAATAAAGCATCCTACTTTCATTTAGCATTGTTCTAAAGTTAAAATCGCCAAAGGACTATTTTATCTCTTTGGCATCAAATTTAATGTCAAAGAAAGGTCCGTTCCCCAGTCAACCGTCAGTAATTTAGGCGCGTTTGGTATGATTTTAATTTTATTAAGAAAATTGTGTTAGCATGATATTAGTAAGCAAATGTTTAAATTTATGAGATATTTAGTAATGTGAAACTTATAGCAAATTGCTAAGTACCACATCAGTTCTTCATTTTCTTCTATTAATCTAATCGCTTGCGTCTCAAAGTGCAACGGAAGATATGACAAAAATCACTTTCATCATTACAGTAATATATTTAAATAAATATATTTTAAAGTTTTATATTAAAACCACCAAACATTTTTTCTTGCTCAATAGAGGACATGTATTATGAATACCTATAAGTTTACCAAAGCACCATAGTTAAATCAGGATTCCTTAATATAAATGTAAGATTAAACACAATTACTTACAGCAAAAACATCTTCATATGCAGTTTGTTGTTTTGAGTCCATTAAAACATAAACTAACGGGACTATTGCTGAATCCTCGTCACTGCGTCCAATTCTACCATGTATTGTATAAAGTTGATATAGTAAATTTGGCACCGTTTGAAATGTACCATCCTAATAATTTTTTAATTATGGTTTTTTCGTACAAAAATAAAATGTAGCTTTTTACCATCAACCAAAATTGCGAATCTTGTAGTGCAAGAAGATCTTTGTCTGTTGCAAAAACAAAACTACGACATCCGTCCTGAAAGATGGCAGTCCTAAAAAAATTTTCTCCCGAAATTGTTTTTTTCATCTCCTCCAGAACGATATCAGGATTAAGTTCCATTGGCTCAGAGGGTTGATTCCGGTTCTTAACTCTGTAAATCGTTAAGTTTAGTGTTAATTTATTTTCTTCATATAAACTTGTTTTGTTGTACCTAATGACAAGGAATAATTACTTAAAATAGCAGTCAGAATATAGATTGTCTATATCTAAAGTTATGTTACTCTATAATAATATTAAATATTAACGTATTTTTCTGGGAGCTAAGCCTTAGTCTTATTCAACTATTTAAGTTATCACATTTTTTATTATATTTCTTTCAAAAGTTTCAAAATAACATTTAATCAAAAGAAAATAAATGTTTTCAAAATATGGCATGGTAAGACTCACACTGGTGTTTTTTTTATACTAGAAAATACGGCGTGCAAAAAGTGAAGAACCGAATTAGACCGTAGTGTTTTTCAACAATTTTTAGCATTTTCTTTCGCAGTTTGTTTTTTTGCTTAGAAAAAAAGTCTCGATTGAATTTTTGTACAAACTCTAACTATAATCAATTCTGGCATTGTGTATAGAATGAAATTAATTCAAAGCCAATATCATTGTGTTTTCTCAAGTTATTTGAACTGAACATCTTTTTGATAAACAAAATAAAAGAATATGGATAATCAAAATAAAAGAAAACGGTCTGAAAACTGGGATAATTCTCAAAAAATATTTGAATGAATTTGAAAGATAGATATTAATTTCGTGATAATTGTTTATAAAAAGTCTGTGACCGAACGTTTTACATTCAGAGATTTGATAAATATTATCTTGCTACTGAGACATTATCTTGTTTGATTTAAGAAGTTAACTAAGAATTACAAGTTTAATTTGAAGGAAAATACGAAAAAATCTTTTGAAAGCAAAAAAAAAAAAAAATAGTATGGAATGGAACAATAATAACTAAATATAATAATAATAGGTTTTTATGTTACCTATATGTGATATGTATTTGTACTTTTGTGTATAATTAACAGTTATGTAAACACGATTTGACTAGAAAGGTAATAGTTTAATTAAAATTTAATAGGTATATAACTTAAATATGTATGCATGTATTTTTTTTTTGGGTATCTAAAAAAAAATTAAACAAATAAATAATATAATATAATATAAAATAAATATAAACTAAATATAAATAAATAAGGGTTAGTAGATGAATAAAAGTAATTGTTAGGAATAATAAATATTAAATATGTAGGTAGTAATAGTAAATAAATTAACGTTAAACAAAACAAAAAAAAAAAACAATTTATGAATAAACAATATTATATAATTATAAATAAATAAGTCAACATAAAATAGAAAAATAAATAACAAATAGTAATAAATAAATTAATAAATTAACATAAAACAAAAAAATAAATAAGAATTAGAAATAAAAAAATAAATAAATTAACATATAAACGGAAAAATAAATAAATATATAACAAATAGTAATAAATAAATTAATAAGTTAACATAGAACAGAAAATTGATTAATAAATAACAAATAGTAGAGAATAAATAATTAAATTTAAAAATGCAACAAGCAAACGAAACAATTATTGAGAGTAAATGGGTGTACCTATACTGTATATTAGGTTATCCCAGAAATATAAAGCTGGCTTATGAGAAGATTTTCAGCACTATCTGCTGTTTTTTAAATTATTCGATAGTTTCTGAATCCTGACAGAACCGGTTCCACATTCGCTCTTCTATGCAAATCAAATGTAGAGTAATGCCAAGGAAGATTGCGCATCATTTTTAAAACTTTATTTTGCGAAATTTTTAACTTTTTTATATGGCACATTGCAGCATTTCCCCACACTGGACATCCATACAATAATAATGATTGGAAAATCACTTTGTGTATTGTCATATCAAAATGACATTAAGATACTAAAATGACTTTACTACAGCTTTATTCCTACTATGTACCAGTTTTCGCTTACTCCGGCTCTAATTCTCACTTGTTTTTTTATAAATAAGATGCGTTGTGAAGTCGGAATAAATTTACTCCGTCGCTAAAACGAGTTACTAAATAAGGCTGAATATTTAATATTAGCAAACACTATTTAATTTTTACTTGCGACTATAGAGACTATAGGGCAAGTTTTGGATTCTTGAAAAAAATCAAACTGGAGATATTAATCAGACTTAATATTACGATGATAGAGAACGCGAAAAAGTGGGTCCCGCAATTCTGTCTGTCTGTCAGGAGAAAGTACGTGGAATCTAGTCGTGCATTTTATTTTTTTAATGAGTGTTTATTCCAACCTTAAAAACAAATTAATATTGCTCATACGCCCAAGTGTACGTAGCAACGTTGGTTATCTAATATATAAAAATGAAAACTTGTTTGTTTGTTCTTGCCTTATGCGCTGCTAAACCACTCATCCGATTGGGTTCAAACTTCGTCAACTTATTTCTTGCATTTCCGTGATGATTATAGGCATAGTCAAATTAACTTACAGTTGAAGGTTATTTGACAAAAAATGCATCCTCTTAAAAATGCATCCACTTAACCGCATTTGTACCAAACTTCCCAGAAATCTTCGTTGGCATCCTCAAATGATCCTACCAAAGTTTAGTTGCAATCTGATCAATGGTTTAGGAATGCATAGAAAACAAAAACAAATCTAAACACAATCTTACAGAGAATTAAATTTTCTACAAAATAAGTTGTTTAAAAGTTATAACTGGTATCAAAAAATTATAGTAATAAAAGTTATAGAATTTTTAAATATCTATATTTTGTCTCTTTACAATTTCTTAATTGGAATAACGGTTCTCGCTGTGGTGCGAACATACGCTGCAGATATTTTTTTTTTAAACTTAATTTTTTAATTTCATCGAATAATGCACATTGAAATTTTTAAAGTAATTATATGTGATAAGTATAATGATAGTGCTTGAAATTGAAACATACCTTTGGATACTTCTTCTCAATGTCGCATCCTTCGGCATGTCTTGCAGCTCATTAATGGTTTTATTAGTTTTCAAATTCTGAATAATAACAGATGGATTATCAGTGCTGGAAGCAGCAAAAGAACGTATTTCGTTTCGAAGTTTTTCCCGTCCTCTTTATATGCCACTAACAAGCGTGCATGTATGTTCACTTGGTTCTTTTTTTAATGTTATTTGTTCATTGGTTCCCAGAGTGTGCAATACAGAATAGTATATCTGGAATACAATTAATATAAAATGAATTAAAAATTAATATTGTCTTTTTAAGTGCAAACTAAATTTATTTACATATGTACATACCTGTAATTTTCTTTTTCCCAATAAGGGGTCAATTCGGGTCCTGTGTTGGCAAACCCAATATGTCACGATGCCTTTTAGGCTATCATAACTTTTTGATTGGCTATAATGGTATCCCTTATAAATAATGTTATTAGAACCATTTTTATTTGGCACAAATCTTAAGGTATCCATTTTTATTTTTACAACAAAAAACACAAGCAAATCACAACACATAAAACAAATCACACTTGAAAAATGTACAAATGAAATGACATTTCTCTATTCTGAATTAAAGTGTACAAAACCCGCGCAAAGCACACTATGCTTTTTTAGTTAAATTATTTTTTATTTATAGATAATGCAAAGTGTTTTATGTTTAAAACTTAATGTTTGGAAGGATTCTTGCAACTCGTCGCATATCCCCAAATTATTTCATGGGAGGGTGGTCAGGTGGCGGATGGAAATACATAATTGATTATGGAGCAGGAGGTGAAAACAAGAAAAAGGGTGAAGTAAATACTCCAGTCAAAGCGTCGTGAAAAATAGCCTCACCTTGTCCGCAGTGGCATGGTCTGTTTTTTTTTTCATGGATCTATAGGGATGTATCTGAGAGGCTTAAATAATAATTTGCACCACGTGACAACTTTTTTTACCAAAGTTATTGGTAAAAATGCGTTTTTTGCCATTATTTGATTACTTGCAAATATCTCGGCATCTGTATACCGGACAGTAAAAAATGAGACATCGAATTGTTGGTAATAAAATATTCTATTACATTATTGCTAATTTTATTTGTTTAAACAAATTAATAAAAAGTTATACCTAGTTATTTTAACTAAATATTGGTTGTTTGAAATACACACTTTCGTTATTATTAAGAAAAAAGCTCATTATATTTTATAACCAACAATTCGGTTTATAACCACAAAATGACAGTTCTTCTTCTCGATAGAAGAGAAAATGCTTCTGGATTTGAATTCAGAATCGAAACCAGAAGCACTAACACACTCACAAACTTTAAATGTCAATGGTCAATGTCAAATTGTGAAATGTCATTTATATAAACAAAGTTCTCAAAGTTGTTTGGCAAAGTAATATAAATAGTTATAAAGTTGTATTAAATAAATGAATTACAATAATTATGGATTTATATATGATTGCAAAAGAAGTGGCAGCATCCTCTTCATCATCTTCTTCATCAAGTGAAAGTGATGATGATATGATTGTTGTGGAGCTTTTGCTAAAGAAAATTGATAAAAGGCCACAAGTGGAAAATTTTGTTGAAGTTATCGACAAATATTCGGAGGAAGAGGTAAGTAGGTACAAATATATGAAGCTAAATTCGTTTAATGGATGTAATATCAAATAGTTTCGTGCACAGTTCCGGATTAAAAGAGGAACTTCTGAAAAACTCACACAAAGGTACGAAACTTCGGTACATTTTAAACGGAAAGTAAACTGCGGTGGCAAGAAAGAAATTTCAGCAAAAATGCAAATTCTTGCATTCCTCTGGTAAGTGTTAAAAAACTTAACTTTTTCAAGGATATTATGTTACTTAAGTTATTTTAATAAGGTTTGCTGGAAACAAAGATTCATATCGTGAAGTCTCCAATCTGTTTAACATTGCTATTTCTACAATGTACAGGCTTTTGAACAATATTCTAGAGTTCGTATTCGAAATTTCACAAAATTTTATAAAGTTCCCTTCAACTGATGAAGAAAAGGCTCAAGCTGCAGAAAAGTTCGAGCAGGTACAGGTACTTATCCGTTAATTCCATGAAATACCTACTAATCAAAGATTTGTTTTGCAGATATCAGGTTTTCCTGGCGTCCTGGGATGCATCGACGGATGTTATATATACGTGACAAAGCCAACAAACAAAATTCGTTCCACGTACATCAACCGCCACGATTTACTGTCGCTGACGTTACAGGTAATATGTGACCATGAAAAAAGATTCATCGACGTTTTCGTTGGATCCCCCAGCAAAATCCACGATGCCCGAGTGTTCCAACTCTCTTTTATTAGCAGTGAACTTCCAAGAATATGTGGAACAAACTACCACATATTGGGAGATGCTGCGTACCCATTGAAGGAATTTTTATTAACCCCCTATAAAAACACGGGAAACATGACAACATCTAAACGCATATATAACAAAAAGCACTGCCAAACTCGTGTGAAGATATAAAATGCATTTGGTTCAATAAAAACGAGGTTCAGGCAGCTGATGAGACTGGACTTTCACACGGTGGAAAGAATGAGTAAGTTCATTCTAGCTTGCTGTGTCTTGAACAACTTGTGTATTGATGAGGGAGACCTGTGGGATGGAGATGAAGAGAACACCAATGAAACTCCGTTCGCATCAGAAGAAACTAATTTTAACGTTGATCAAACAGACCACGCACTCCAACGTTTGGGTGACGCTAAAAGAATAACAATCACTAATTTGTTTTGACTTTAACTTTTATTAACATTTTTTATTAAAAAAAAAAAACAAAGAATTAACTTAAATACAAAAATTCATGTATTCAGATTCGGTCTTTTTTAATTAATTAATTACTGAACTTACAAAATAATACCACATACATAGGTGTGTAAATAAAAAAATTTTACATAGGAACTTAAAACATTTTTGAACTTCTTTACTCGTTTTCAATAATTTACAAAAAAGGACAATATATTAATACACAAAACTATTCTGGATTTCGGTCATATTCGAAAACATTTCATATTCAATTGCATTCAAATGGTAACTTTTTTCTGGATGCTCCGCTTGTTCTGTTGTTTCTAATTACGTCTTTTGTTTTTTTTATTACGGTTTTAAACCGACCTTCAACCTGTTCCGCAGTCACAATAATGTTTTGCAGTCTGGAACACTCCAGAGCAATATAGCTCCACATTTTCTTCTTTATTCGGAATTGCTTAAGTGGACCTACTTTGTCCACATTTTCGCTATATAAAGCTAAAAGAGAATCTGTATTCTCATCGGTCCACTTAAATATTTCTGAAAAAAAAAACAATTAACGCTATTATTATTATAAAAATAGTATATTTGTAGTCAATCCTACCAGTGTTATGTTCCTGCGGAGTTGGCGTTGTTGCATCTCTGCATCGTCTATGGCTGGAAGGCCATAGAATTCGGCCACATCAATATAAAATGCCGCAACCATACATCCATCTACATAATAAAAAAAGACAATTTAGAAATTTCAATTAATATATAATATTTTAATATACATACTTATTTTGTTTTTGAGAACAATTTTTCCCTCTAAATAGGTTATTTGTCCATTTTCATCGTAGCATATTTCGTAGTCTTCCATGTTTTCGTCCTCCATGTTGCCTGTTGAATAGATTTTTTTTTATGTTCGTTTCGTTTGACGCGTCTAGTTTCACTAACACACACTTATTTAAACTTCAGAATATTTTAGATCTGTTCGAAACGTTCGATTGGCATTTCTCTTCCGAAATACCAATCAAAAACGCCATCAGTAAACTATGTTTTATTTTCTGCACTTGTCAGTCAGTTTCACAATCTTATCCAAAACGATACGACTCGTTCAAAAATTAAAGCAATACAAAAAAGATACAGAACTGAATTGCTTTATATCATATCAAACATACCGAACTTCATTCATATCCACCGCGCGTATCGCCAACATAACATTTATTCTGAATGCAAATGTATTATGTCAGTCTCAACTCTCAAATCATATTTTTTGTCCACTTGTCCATACAAAAATGACTTTTTAAAATGTGTTATTTGGAATAATAAGTTCCTTTTTGATAAACTTTTTTTATTGAAACAATTTTAGAAAGTTGTGTTGCATTTTTCATACAACTACGCATTCAAAAATGCATTAGAAATTGATGATTGTTCAAAAATAGGGGCCAAAATTAAAAATCCGCTCCGACGGATTTCAAGTTCTGCTCATTACCTATAAAATGACGTTAAAATAAAATGAATTTCCCATTTCAATTTCTCACAAACTTTATAGTCCTCTGAGCAGTTTTGTAAAATTTAAAGAAAGAGGCAACTAGAACTTTAAAATTAAATATGATAAAATGAAAATAATAAAAAAGTGGCTCGACGCTTTTCAAGTTAAAATATCATTCTGCCATAAACAATTTGTATTACAAAATTCTGTATGACCAAAATTCTATAAATGGATTGAAAATTCTGTATGAACATAATTCTGTATTTCATTATTCTGTAAATCCATTATTCTGTATTCCCAAATTCTGTAAGTCCAAAATTCTGCAAATCAAAATTCTGAAAATCCAAAATTCTGTTTTTTTAAATTCTGTAAAACCATAATTCTGTATTTCAAAATTCTGAATTCCAAAATTCTGCATTTTAGCCTTCCGATCACAACATATTTAAAATTATATAGCCCACAACACGGGTGATATAACACCCCAGCAAGGATTTAATAAAATAAAAAATACTTCAAGGATAACAAAAAGATTTAGTGAAACGTAACACTTCATAGACTTTAATAAAAACAGAAAACAGAAAATTCATAAAAAAAATAAATTATGTAAGGAAATACAATTGATTAAAGGCGATTGATCCATATCTCTTTCCTGTTTTCAGGATATATGTGACAATTACATTTTAAGCATGAACCCTTGCGTTTTGGTCTTGGTTTCATGAATAAAATACACATTTTGAATACTTCTGTAAATCAGGGGGGGCTCCCCTTCATTTGACTCAGGTGGGTGTCATAATGCACCCATTTTTCTTAAAAATTTTCGCATACATAAAAGACAACGTGGGGTACTATGTAACCCCAGTACTTACGTGCGTACAGAGTTTTGAAATACAGAATTATAGTTTTACAGAATTTAAAAAAACAGAATTTTGGATTTTCAGAATTTTGGAATACAAAATTTTAAAATACAGAATTTTGGAAACCGAATTTGGACACTTACAGAATAATGAACCCAACCCAAATTCACCCCAATTTACAAAATTTTATTTATTTTTTTTACTTATCTTGCTTAACATGAACATTTTTGTTGCCATATTTTATGCAAACAAAAAATCTGAATAATTCTGAATACCTAGTTTCCTTAATTTTATTTGGCTAGTCCTTGTATCAATTATTCAAACATACCTAGGTATATTCTACTTTACAACCCTAAGGCCTACGAGGCAGTTATTTACCTATGAGAAAGAAATCATTTAATTTTCTTCAAAAAATTTTATAGGAAGCTACCTAATCATTTTTTTGACAAGTGAAATTATCTACATAATACCCACGTATGTACCCTCAAAAAAAGGATTAATTTCTTAGACACTGAAAAAAATTATCAATTATAGGTAACTTACTTATTTATCAGATTTCTGGCTTGATTGCATTGCGTTGCCTTCTGGCTCCTTCGTCTGGGCTTTGGTTTGCCCATCTTTTTCACTTCACTATCATGTACCTGTTTTCAATAAATTTTTTCAATAAAACTTCTAAATGTATGTATTCCTTTTTGTTTTTGTTTTCACTGCACTGTTTTTCTCATGGCGTTTTTGATTGGTAGCCCAGAAGCCTTCTTAACCCCACAAAATGACAGTTCTTCTTCTCGATAGAAGAGAAAATGCTTCTGGATTTGAATTCAGAATCGAAACCAGAAGCACTAACACACTCACAAACTTTAAATGTCAATGGTCAATGTCAAATTGTGAAATGTCATTTATATAAACAAAGTTCTCAAAGTTGTTTGGCAAAGTAATATAAATAGTTATAAAGTTGTATTAAATAAATGAATTACAATAATTATGGATTTATATATGATTGCAAAAGAAGTGGCAGCGTCCTCTTCATCATCTTCTTCATCAAGTGAAAGTGATGATGATATGATTGTTGTGGAGCTTTTGCTAAAGAAAATTGATAAAAGGCCGCAAGTGGAAAATTTTGTTGAAGTTATCGACAAATATTCGGAGGAAGAGGTAAGTAGGTACAAATATATGAAGCTAAATTCGTTTAATGGATGTAATATCAAATAGTTTCGTGCACAGTTCCGGATTAAAAGAGGAACTTCTGAAAAACTCACGCAAAGGTACGAAACTTCGGTACATTTTAAACGGAAAGTAAACTGCGGTGGCAAGAAAGAAATTTCAGCAAAAATGCAAATTCTTGCATTCCTCTGGTAAGTGTTAAAAAATTTAACTTTTTCAAGGATATTATGTTACTTAAGTTATTTTAATAAGGTTTGCTGGAAACAAAGATTCATATCGTGAAGTCTCCAATCTGTTTAACATTGCTATTTCTACAATGTACAGGCTTTTGAACAATATTCTAGAGTTCGTATTCGAAATTTCACAAAATTTTATAAAGTTCCCTTCAACTGATGAAGAAAAGGCTCAAGCTGCAGAAAAGTTCGAGCAGGTACAGGTACTTATCCGTTAATTCCATGAAATACCTACTAATCAAAGATTTGTTTTGCAGATATCAGGTTTTCCTGGCGTCCTGGGATGCATCGACGGATGCTATATATACGTGACAAAGCCAGCAAACAAAATTCGTTCCACGTACATCAACCGCCACGATTTACTGTCGCTGACGTTACAGGTAATATGTGACCATGAAAAAAGATTCATCGACGTTTTCGTTGGATCCCCCAGCAAAATCCACGATGCCCGAGTGTTCCAACTCTCTTTTATTAGCAGTGAACTTCCAAGAATATGTGGAACAAACTACCACATATTGGGAGATGCTGCGTACCCATTGAAGGAATTTTTATTAACCCCCTATAAAAACACGGGAAACATGACAACATCTAAACGCATATATAACAAAAAGCACTGCCAAACTCGTGTGAAGATATAAAATGCATTTGGTTCAATAAAAACGAGGTTCAGGCAGCTGATGAGACTGGACTTTCACACGGTGGAAAGAATGAGTAAGTTCATTCTAGCTTGCTGTGTCTTGAACAACTTGTGTATTGATGAGGGAGACCTGTGGGATGGAGATGAAGAGAACACCAATGAAACTCCGTTCGCATCAGAAGAAACTAATTTTAACGTTGATCAAACAGACCACGCACTCCAACGTTTGGGTGACGCTAAAAGAATAACAATCACTAATTTGTTTTGACTTTAACTTTTATTAACATTTTTTATTAAAAAAAAAAAACAAAGAAATAACTTAAATACAAAAATTCATGTATTCAGATTCGGTCTTTTTAATTAATTAATTACTGAACTTACAAAATAATACCACATACATAGGTGTGTAAATAAAAAAATTTTACATAGGAACTTAAAACATTTTTGAACTTCTTAACTCGTTTTCAATAATTTACAAAAAAGGACAATATATTAACACACAAAACTATTCTGGATTTCGGTCATATACGAAAACATTTCATATTCAATTGCATTCAAATGGTAACTTTTTTCTGGATGCTCCGCTTGTTCTGTTGTTTCTAATCACGTCTTTTGTTTTTTTTATTACGGTTTTAAACCGACCTTCAACCTGTTCCGCAGTCACATTAATGTTTTGCAGTCTGGAACACTCCAGAGCAATATAGCTCCACATTTTCTTCTTTATTCGGAATTGCTTAAGTGGACCTACTTTGTCCACATTTTCGCTATATAAAGTTAAAAGAGAATCTGTATTCTCATCGGTCCACTTAAATATTTCTGAAAAAAAACAATTAACGCTATTATTATTATAAAAATAGTATATTTGTAGTCAATCCTACCAGTGTTATGTTCCTGCGGAGTTGGCGTTGTTGCATCGTCTATGGCTGGAAGGCCATAGAATTCGGCCACATCAATATAAAATGCCGCAACCATACATCCATCTACATAATAAAAAAAGACAATTTAGAAATTTCAATTAATATATAATATTTTAATATACATACTTATTTTGTTTTTGAGAACAATTTTTCCCTCTAAATAGGTTATTTGTCCATTTTCATCGTAGCATATTTCGTAGTCTTCCATGTTTTCGTCCTCCATGTTGCCTGTTGAATAGATTTTTTTTTATGTTCGTTTCGTTTGACGCGTCTAGTTTCACTAACACACACTTATTTAAACCTCAGAATATTTTAGATCTGTTCGAAACGTTCGATTGGCATTTCTCTTCCGAAATACCAATCAAAAACGCTATCAGTAAACATATGTTTTATTTTCTGCACTTGTCAGTCAGTTTCACAATCTTATCCAAAACGATACGACCCGTTCAAAAATTAAAGCAATACAAAAAAGTACAAAAAAGATACAGAACTGAATTGCTTTATATCATATCAAACATACCGAACTTCATTCATATCCACCGCGCGTATCGCCAACATAACATTTATTCTGAATGCAAATGTATTATGTCAGTCTCAACTCTCAAATCATATTTTTTGTCCACTTGTCTATACAAAAATGACTTTTTTAAAATGTGTTATTTGGAATAATAAGTTCCTTTTTGATAAACTTTTTTTATTGAAACAATTTTAGAAAGCATTATGACATCTGGGAAAAGTTGTGTTGCATTTTTCATACAACTACGCATTCAAAAATGCATTAGAAATTGATGATTGTTCGAAAATAGGGGCCAAAATTAAAAATCCGCTCCGACGGATTTCAAGTTCTGCTCATTACCTATAAAATGACGTTAAAGTAAAATGAATTTCCCATTTCAATTTCTCACAAACTTTATAGTCCTCTGAGCAGTTTTGTAAAATTTAAAGAAAGAGGCAACTAGAACTTTAAAATTAAATATGATAAAATGAAAATAATAAAAAAGTGGCTCGACGCTTTTCAAGCTAAAATATCATTCTGCCATAAACAATTTGTATTACAAAATTCTGTATGACCAAAATTCTATAAATGGATTGAAAATTCTGTATGAACATAATTCTGTATTTCATTATTCTGTAAATCCATTATTCTGTATTCCCAAATTCTGTAAGTCCAAAATTCTGCAAATCAAAATTCTGAAAATCCAAAATTCTGTTTTTTTAAATTCTGTAAAACCGTAATTCTGTATTTAAAAATTCTGAATTCCAAAATTCTGCATTTTAGCCTTCCGATCACAACATATTTAAAATTATATAGCCCACAACACGGGTGATATAACACCCCAGCAAGGATTTAATAAAATAAAAAATACTTCAAGGATAACAAAAAAGATTTAGTGAAACGTAACACTTCATAGACTTTAATAAAAACAGAAAACAGAAAATTCATAAAAAAAATAAATTATGTAAGGAAATACAATTGATTAAAGGCGATTGATCCATATCTCTTTCCTGTTTTCAGGATATATGTGACAATTACATTTTAAGCATGAACCCTTGCGTTTTGGTCTTGGTTTCATGAATAAAATACACATTTTGAATACTTCTGTAAATCAGGGGGGGCTCCCCTTCATTTGACTCAGGTGGGTGTCATAATGCACCCATTTTTCTTAAAAATTTTCGCATACATAAAAGACAACGTGGGGTACTATGTAACCCCAGTACTTACGTGCGTACAGAGTTTTGAAATACAGAATTATAGTTTTACAGAATTTAAAAAAACAGAATTTTGGATTTTCAGAATTTTGGAATACAAAATTTTAAAATACAGAATTTTGGAAACCGAATTTGGACACTTACAGAATAATGAACCCAACCCAAATTCACCCCAATTTACAAAATTTTATTTATTTTTTTTACTTATCTTGCTTAACATGAACATTTTTGGGGCCATATTTCATGCAAACAAAAAATCTGAATAATTCTGAATACCTAGTTTCCTTAATTTTATTTGGCTAGTCCTTGTATCAATTATTCAAACATACCTAGGTATATTCTACTTTACAACCCTAAGGCCTACGAGGCAGTTATTTACCTATGAGAAAGAAATCATTTAATTTTCTTCAAAAAATTTTATAGGAAGCTACCAAATCATTTTTTTGACAAGTGAAATTATCTACATAATACCCACGTATGTACCCTCAAAAAAAGGATTAATTTCTTAGACACTGAAAAAAATTATCAATTATAGGTAACTTACTTATTTATCAGATTTCTGGCTTGATTGCATTGCGTTGCCTTCTGGCTCCTTCGTCTGGGCTTTGGTTTGCCCATCTTTTTCACTTCACTATCATGTACCTGTTTTCAATAAATTTTTTCAATAAAACTTCTAAATGTATGTATTCCTTTTTGTTTTTGTTTTCACTGCACTGTTTTTCTCATGGCGTTTTTGATTGGTAGCCCAGAAGCCTTCTTAACCCCACAAAATGACAGTTCTTCTTCTCGATAGAAGAGAAAATGCTTCTGGATTTGAATTCAGAATCGAAACCAGAAGCACTAACACACTCACAAACTTTAAATGTCAATGGTCAATGTCAAATTGTGAAATGTCATTTATATAAACAAAGTTCTCAAAGTTGTTTGGCAAAGTAATATAAATAGTTATAAAGTTGTATTAAATAAATGAATTACAATAATTATGGATTTATATATGATTGCAAAAGAAGTGGCAGCATCCTCTTCATCATCTTCTTCATCAAGTGAAAGTGATGATGATATGATTGTTGTGGAGCTTTTGCTAAAGAAAATTGATAAAAGGCCACAAGTGGAAAATTTTGTTGAAGTTATCGACAAATATTCGGAGGAAGAGGTAAGTAGGTACAAATATATGAAGCTAAATTCGTTTAATGGATGTAATATCAAATAGTTTCGTGCACAGTTCCGGATTAAAAGAGGAACTTCTGAAAAACTCACGCAAAGGTACGAAACTTCGGTACATTTTAAACGGAAAGTAAACTGCGGTGGCAAGAAAGAAATTTCAGCAAAAATGCAAATTCTTGCATTCCTCTGGTAAGTGTTAAAAAATTTAACTTTTTCAAGGATATTATGTTACTTAAGTTATTTTAATAAGGTTTGCTGGAAACAAAGATTCATATCGTGAAGTCTCCAATCTGTTTAACATTGCTATTTCTACAATGTACAGGCTTTTGAACAATATTCTAGAGTTCGTATTCGAAATTTCACAAAATTTTATAAAGTTCCCTTCAACTGATGAAGAAAAGGCTCAAGCTGCAGAAAAGTTCGAGCAGGTACAGGTACTTATCCGTTAATTCCATGAAATACCTACTAATCAAAGATTTGTTTTGCAGATATCAGGTTTTCCTGGCGTCCTGGGATGCATCGACGGATGTTATATATACGTGACAAAGCCAGCAAACAAAATTCGTTCCACGTACATCAACCGCCACGATTTACTGTCGCTGACGTTACAGGGAATATGTGACCATGAAAAAAGATTCATCGACGTTTTCGTTGGATCCCCCAGCAAAATCCACGATGCCCGAGTGTTCCAACTCTCTTTTATTAGCAGTGAACTTCCAAGAATATGTGGAACAAACTACCACATATTGGGAGATGCTGCGTACCCATTGAAGGAATTTTTATTAACCCCCTATAAAAACACGGGAAACATGACAACATCTAAACGCATATATAACAAAAAGCACTGCCAAACTCGTGTGAAGATATAAAATGCATTTGGTTCAATAAAAACGAGGTTCAGGCAGCTGATGAGACTGGACTTTCACACGGTGGAAAGAATGAGTAAGTTCATTCTAGCTTGCTGTGTCTTGAACAACTTGTGTATTGATGAGGGAGACCTGTGGGATGGAGATGAAGAGAACACCAATGAAACTCCGTTCGCATCAGAAGAAACTAATTTTAACGTTGATCAAACAGACCACGCACTCCAACGTTTGGGTGACGCTAAAAGAATAACAATCACTAATTTGTTTTGACTTTAACTTTTATTAACATTTTTTATTAAAAAAAAAAAACAAAGAAATAACTTAAATACAAAAATTCATGTATTCAGATTCGGTCTTTTTAATTAATTAATTACTGAACTTACAAAATAATACCACATACATAGGTGTGTAAATAAAAAAATTTTACATAGGAACTTAAAACATTTTTGAACTTCTTAACTCGTTTTCAATAATTTACAAAAAAGGACAATATATTAACACACAAAACTATTCTGGATTTCGGTCATATACGAAAACATTTCATATTCAATTGCATTCAAATGGTAACTTTTTTCTGGATGCTCCGCTTGTTCTGTTGTTTCTAATCACGTCTTTTGTTTTTTTTATTACGGTTTTAAACCGACCTTCAACCTGTTCCGCAGTCACATTAATGTTTTGCAGTCTGGAACACTCCAGAGCAATATAGCTCCACATTTTCTTCTTTATTCGGAATTGCTTAAGTGGACCTACTTTGTCCACATTTTCGCTATATAAAGTTAAAAGAGAATCTGTATTCTCATCGGTCCACTTAAATATTTCTGAAAAAAAACAATTAACGCTATTATTATTATAAAAATAGTATATTTGTAGTCAATCCTACCAGTGTTATGTTCCTGCGGAGTTGGCGTTGTTGCATCGTCTATGGCTGGAAGGCCATAGAATTCGGCCACATCAATATAAAATGCCGCAACCATACATCCATCTACATAATAAAAAAAGACAATTTAGAAATTTCAATTAATATATAATATTTTAATATACATACTTATTTTGTTTTTGAGAACAATTTTTCCCTCTAAATAGGTTATTTGTCCATTTTCATCGTAGCATATTTCGTAGTCTTCCATGTTTTCGTCCTCCATGTTGCCTGTTGAATAGATTTTTTTTTATGTTCGTTTCGTTTGACGCGTCTAGTTTCACTAACACACACTTATTTAAACTTCAGAATATTTTAGATCTGTTCGAAACGTTCGATTGGCATTTCTCTTCCGAAATACCAATCAAAAACGCCATCAGTAAACATATGTTTTATTTTCTGCACTTGTCAGTCAGTTTCACAATCTTATCCAAAACGATACGACCCGTTCAAAAATTAAAGCAATACAAAAAAGTACAAAAAAGATACAGAACTGAATTGCTTTATATCATATCAAACATACCGAACTTCATTCATATCCACCGCGCGTATCGCCAACATAACATTTATTCTGAATGCAAATGTATTATGTCAGTCTCAACTCTCAAATCATATTTTTTGTCCACTTGTCTATACAAAAATGACTTTTTTAAAATGTGTTATTTGGAATAATAAGTTCCTTTTTGATAAACTTTTTTTATTGAAACAATTTTAGAAAGCATTATGACATCTGGGAAAAGTTGTGTTGCATTTTTCATACAACTACGCATTCAAAAATGCATTAGAAATTGATGATTGTTCGAAAATAGGGGCCAAAATTAAAAATCCGCTCCGACGGATTTCAAGTTCTGCTCATTACCTATAAAATGACGTTAAAGTAAAATGAATTTCCCATTTCAATTTCTCACAAACTTTATAGTCCTCTGAGCAGTTTTGTAAAATTTAAAGAAAGAGGCAACTAGAACTTTAAAATTAAATATGATAAAATGAAAATAATAAAAAAGTGGCTCGACGCTTTTCAAGCTAAAATATCATTCTGCCATAAACAATTTGTATTACAAAATTCTGTATGACCAAAATTCTATAAATGGATTGAAAATTCTGTATGAACATAATTCTGTATTTCATTATTCTGTAAATCCATTATTCTGTATTCCCAAATTCTGTAAGTCCAAAATTCTGCAAATCAAAATTCTGAAAATCCAAAATTCTGTTTTTTTAAATTCTGTAAAACCGTAATTCTGTATTTAAAAATTCTGAATTCCAAAATTCTGCATTTTAGCCTTCCGATCACAACATATTTAAAATTATATAGCCCACAACACGGGTGATATAACACCCCAGCAATGATTTAATAAAATAAAAAATACTTCAAGGATAACAAAAAAGATTTAGTGAAACGTAACACTTCATAGACTTTAATAAAAACAGAAAACAGAAAATTCATAAAAAAAATAAATTATGTAAGGAAATACAATTGATTAAAGGCGATTGATCCATATCTCTTTCCTGTTTTCAGGATATATGTGACAATTACATTTTAAGCATGAACCCTTGCGTTTTGGTCTTGGTTTCATGAATAAAATACACATTTTGAATACTTCTGTAAATCAGGGGGGGCTCCCCTTCATTTGACTCAGGTGGGTGTCATAATGCACCCATTTTTCTTAAAAATTTTCGCATACATAAAAGACAACGGGGTACTATGTAACCCCAGTACTTACGTGCGTACAGAGTTTTGAAATACAGAATTATAGTTTTACAGAATTTAAAAAAACAGAATTTTGGATTTTCAGAATTTTGGAATACAAAATTTTAAAATACAGAATTTTGGAAACCGAATTTGGACACTTACAGAATAATGAACCCAACCCAAATTCACCCCAATTTACAAAATTTTATTTATTTTTTTTACTTATCTTGCTTAACATGAACATTTTTGGGGCCATATTTCATGCAAACAAAAAATCTGAATAATTCTGAATACCTAGTTTCCTTAATTTTATTTGGCTAGTCCTTGTATCAATTATTCAAACATACCTAGGTATATTCTACTTTACAACCCTAAGGCCTACGAGGCAGTTATTTACCTATGAGAAAGAAATCATTTAATTTTCTTCAAAAAATTTTATAGGAAGCTACCTAATAATTTTTTTGACAAGTGAAATTATCTACATAATACCCACGTATGTACCCTCAAAAAAAGGATTAATTTCTTAGACACTGAAAAAAATTATCAATTATAGGTAACTTACTTATTTATCAGATTTCTGGCTTGATTGGATTGCGTTGCCTTCTGGCTCCTTCGTCTGGGCTTTGGTTTGCCCATCTTTTTCACTTCACTATCATGTACCTGTTTTCAATAAATTTTTTCAATAAAACTTCTAAATGTATGTATTCCTTTTTGTTTTTGTTTTCACTGCACTGTTTTTCTCATGGCGTTTTTGATTGGTAGCCCAGAAGCCTTCTTAACCCCACAAAATGACAGTTCTTCTTCTCGATAGAAGAGAAAATGCTTCTGGATTTGAATTCAGAATCGAAACCAGAAGCACTAACACACTCACAAACTTTAAATGTCAATGGTCAATGTCAAATTGTGAAATGTCATTTATATAAACAAAGTTCTCAAAGTTGTTTGGCAAAGTAATATAAATAGTTATAAAGTTGTATTAAATAAATGAATTACAATAATTATGGATTTATATATGATTGCAAAAGAAGTGGCAGCATCCTCTTCATCATCTTCTTCATCAAGTGAAAGTGATGATGATATGATTGTTGTGGAGCTTTTGCTAAAGAAAATTGATAAAAGGCCACAAGTGGAAAATTTTGTTGAAGTTATCGACAAATATTCGGAGGAAGAGGTAAGTAGGTACAAATATATGAAGCTAAATTCGTTTAATGGATTTAATATCAAATAGTTTCGTGCACAGTTCCGGATTAAAAGAGGAACTTCTGAAAAACTCACGCAAAGGTACGAAACTTCGGTACATTTTAAACGGAAAGTAAACTGCGGTGGCAAGAAAGAAATTTCAGCAAAAATGCAAATTCTTGCATTCCTCTGGTAAGTGTTAAAAAATTTAACTTTTTCAAGGATATTATGTTACTTAAGTTATTTTAATAAGGTTTGCTGGAAACAAAGATTCATATCGTGAAGTCTCCAATCTGTTTAACATTGCTATTTCTACAATGTACAGGCTTTTGAACAATATTCTAGAGTTCGTATTCGAAATTTCACAAAATTTTATAAAGTTCCCTTCAACTGATGAAGAAAAGGCTCAAGCTGCAGAAAAGTTCGAGCAGGTACAGGTACTTATCCGTTAATTCCATGAAATACCTACTAATCAAAGATTTGTTTTGCAGATATCAGGTTTTCCTGGCGTCCTGGGATGCATCGACGGATGTTATATATACGTGACAAAGCCAGCAAACAAAATTCGTTCCACGTACATCAACCGCCACGATTTACTGTCGCTGACGTTACAGGGAATATGTGACCATGAAAAAAGATTCATCGACGTTTTCGTTGGATCCCCCAGCAAAATCCACGATGCCCGAGTGTTCCAACTCTCTTTTATTAGCAGTGAACTTCCAAGAATATGTGGAACAAACTACCACATATTGGGAGATGCTGCGTACCCATTGAAGGAATTTTTATTAACCCCCTATAAAAACACGGGAAACATGACAACATCTAAACGCATATATAACAAAAAGCACTGCCAAACTCGTGTGAAGATATAAAATGCATTTGGTTCAATAAAAACGAGGTTCAGGCAGCTGATGAGACTGGACTTTCACACGGTGGAAAGAATGAGTAAGTTCATTCTAGCTTGCTGTGTCTTGAACAACTTGTGTATTGATGAGGGAGACCTGTGGGATGGAGATGAAGAGAACACCAATGAAACTCCGTTCGCATCAGAAGAAACTAATTTTAACGTTGATCAAACAGACCACGCACTCCAACGTTTGGGTGACGCTAAAAGAATAACAATCACTAATTTGTTTTGACTTTAACTTTTATTAACATTTTTTATTAAAAAAAAAAAACAAAGAAATAACTTAAATACAAAAATTCATGTATTCAGATTCGGTCTTTTTAATTAATTAATTACTGAACTTACAAAATAATACCACATACATAGGTGTGTAAATAAAAAAATTTTACATAGGAACTTAAAACATTTTTGAACTTCTTAACTCGTTTTCAATAATTTACAAAAAAGGACAATATATTAACACACAAAACTATTCTGGATTTCGGTCATATACGAAAACATTTCATATTCAATTGCATTCAAATGGTAACTTTTTTCTGGATGCTCCGCTTGTTCTGTTGTTTCTAATCACGTCTTTTGTTTTTTTTATTACGGTTTTAAACCGACCTTCAACCTGTTCCGCAGTCACATTAATGTTTTGCAGTCTGGAACACTCCAGAGCAATATAGCTCCACATTTTCTTCTTTATTCGGAATTGCTTAAGTGGACCTACTTTGTCCACATTTTCGCTATATAAAGTTAAAAGAGAATCTGTATTCTCATCGGTCCACTTAAATATTTCTGAAAAAAAACAATTAACGCTATTATTATTATAAAAATAGTATATTTGTAGTCAATCCTACCAGTGTTATGTTCCTGCGGAGTTGGCGTTGTTGCATCGTCTATGGCTGGAAGGCCATAGAATTCGGCCACATCAATATAAAATGCCGCAACCAAACATCCATCTACATAATAAAAAAAGACAATTTAGAAATTTCAATTAATATATAATATTTTAATATACATACTTATTTTGTTTTTGAGAACAATTTTTCCCTCTAAATAGGTTATTTGTCCATTTTCATCGTAGCATATTTCGTAGTCTTCCATGTTTTCGTCCTCCATGTTGCCTGTTGAATAGATTTTTTTTTATGTTCGTTTCGTTTGACGCGTCTAGTTTCACTAACACACACTTATTTAAACTTCAGAATATTTTAGATCTGTTCGAAACGTTCGATTGGCATTTCTCTTCCGAAATACCAATCAAAAACGCCATCAGTAAACATATGTTTTATTTTCTGCACTTGTCAGTCAGTTTCACAATCTTATCCAAAACGATACGACCCGTTCAAAAATTAAAGCAATACAAAAAAGTACAAAAAAGATACAGAACTGAATTGCTTTATATCATATCAAACATACCGAACTTCATTCATATCCACCGCGCGTATCGCCAACATAACATTTATTCTGAATGCAAATGTATTATGTCAGTCTCAACTCTCAAATCATATTTTTTGTCCACTTGTCTATACAAAAATGACTTTTTTAAAATGTGTTATTTGGAATAATAAGTTCCTTTTTGATAAACTTTTTTTATTGAAACAATTTTAGAAAGCATTATGACATCTGGGAAAAGTTGTGTTGCATTTTTCATACAACTACGCATTCAAAAATGCATTAGAAATTGATGATTGTTCGAAAATAGGGGCCAAAATTAAAAATCCGCTCCGACGGATTTCAAGTTCTGCTCATTACCTATAAAATGACGTTAAAGTAAAATGAATTTCCCATTTCAATTTCTCACAAACTTTATAGTCCTCTGAGCAGTTTTGTAAAATTTAAAGAAAGAGGCAACTAGAACTTTAAAATTAAATATGATAAAATGAAAATAATAAAAAAGTGGCTCGACGCTTTTCAAGCTAAAATATCATTCTGCCATAAACAATTTGTATTACAAAATTCTGTATGACCAAAATTCTATAAATGGATTGAAAATTCTGTATGAACATAATTCTGTATTTCATTATTCTGTAAATCCATTATTCTGTATTCCCAAATTCTGTAAGTCCAAAATTCTGCAAATCAAAATTCTGAAAATCCAAAATTCTGTTTTTTTAAATTCTGTAAAACCGTAATTCTGTATTTAAAAATTCTGAATTCCAAAATTCTGCATTTTAGCCTTCCGATCACAACATATTTAAAATTATATAGCCCACAACACGGGTGATATAACACCCCAGCAAGGATTTAATAAAATAAAAAATACTTCAAGGATAACAAAAAAGATTTAGTGAAACGTAACACTTCATAGACTTTAATAAAAACAGAAAACAGAAAATTCATAAAAAAATAAATTATGTAAGGAAATACAATTGATTAAAGGCGATTGATCCATATCTCTTTCCTGTTTTCAGGATATATGTGACAATTACATTTTAAGCATGAACCCTTGCGTTTTGGTCTTGGTTTCATGAATAAAATACACATTTTGAATACTTCTGTAAATCAGGGGGGGCTCCCCTTCATTTGACTCAGGTGGGTGTCATAATGCACCCATTTTTCTTAAAAATTTTCGCATACATAAAAGACAACGGGGTACTATGTAACCCCAGTACTTACGTGCGTACAGAGTTTTGAAATACAGAATTATAGTTTTACAGAATTTAAAAAAACAGAATTTTGGATTTTCAGAATTTTGGAATACAAAATTTTAAAATACAGAATTTTGGAAACCGAATTTGGACACTTACAGAATAATGAACCCAACCCAAATTCACCCCAATTTACAAAATTTTATTTATTTTTTTTACTTATCTTGCTTAACATGAACATTTTTGGGGCCATATTTCATGCAAACAAAAAATCTGAATAATTCTGAATACCTAGTTTCCTTAATTTTATTTGGCTAGTCCTTGTATCAATTATTCAAACATACCTAGGTATATTCTACTTTACAACCCTAAGGCCTACGAGGCAGTTATTTACCTATGAGAAAGAAATCATTTAATTTTCTTCAAAAAATTTTATAGGAAGCTACCTAATCATTTTTTTGACAAGTGAAATTATCTACATAATACCCACGTATGTACCCTCAAAAAAAGGATTAATTTCTTAGACACTGAAAAAAATTATCAATTATAGGTAACTTACTTATTTATCAGATTTCTGGCTTGATTGCATTGCGTTGCCTTCTGGCTCCTTCGTCTGGGCTTTGGTTTGCCCATCTTTTTCACTTCACTATCATGTACCTGTTTTCAATAAATTTTTTCAATAAAACTTCTAAATGTATGTATTCCTTTTTGTTTTTGTTTTCACTGCACTGTTTTTCTCATGGCGTTTTTGATTGGTAGCCCAGAAGCCTTCTTAACCCCACAAAATGACAGTTCTTCTTCTCGATAGAAGAGAAAATGCTTCTGGATTTGAATTCAGAATCGAAACCAGAAGCACTAACACACTCACAAACTTTAAATGTCAATGGTCAATGTCAAATTGTGAAATGTCATTTATATAAACAAAGTTCTCAAAGTTGTTTGGCAAAGTAATATAAATAGTTATAAAGTTGTATTAAATAAATGAATTACAATAATTATGGATTTATATATGATTGCAAAAGAAGTGGCAGCATCCTCTTCATCATCTTCTTCATCAAGTGAAAGTGATGATGATATGATTGTTGTGGAGCTTTTGCTAAAGAAAATTGATAAAAGGCCACAAGTGGAAAATTTTGTTGAAGTTATCGACAAATATTCGGAGGAAGAGGTAAGTAGGTACAAATATATGAAGCTAAATTCGTTTAATGGATGTAATATCAAATAGTTTCGTGCACAGTTCCGGATTAAAAGAGGAACTTCTGAAAAACTCACGCAAAGGTACGAAACTTCGGTACATTTTAAACGGAAAGTAAACTGCGGTGGCAAGAAAGAAATTTCAGCAAAAATGCAAATTCTTGCATTCCTCTGGTAAGTGTTAAAAAATTTAACTTTTTCAAGGATATTATGTTACTTAAGTTATTTTAATAAGGTTTGCTGGAAACAAAGATTCATATCGTGAAGTCTCCAATCTGTTTAACATTGCTATTTCTACAATGTACAGGCTTTTGAACAATATTCTAGAGTTCGTATTCGAAATTTCACAAAATTTTATAAAGTTCCCTTCAACTGATGAAGAAAAGGCTCAAGCTGCAGAAAAGTTCGAGCAGGTACAGGTACTTATCCGTTAATTCCATGAAATACCTACTAATCAAAGATTTGTTTTGCAGATATCAGGTTTTCCTGGCGTCCTGGGATGCATCGACGGATGCTATATATACGTGACAAAGCCAGCAAACAAAATTCGTTCCACGTACATCAACCGCCACGATTTACTGTCGCTGACGTTACAGGTAATATGTGACCATGAAAAAAGATTCATCGACGTTTTCGTTGGATCCCCCAGCAAAATCCACGATGCCCGAGTGTTCCAACTCTCTTTTATTAGCAGTGAACTTCCAAGAATATGTGGAACAAACTACCACATATTGGGAGATGCTGCGTACCCATTGAAGGAATTTTTATTAACCCCCTATAAAAACACGGGAAACATGACAACATCTAAACGCATATATAACAAAAAGCACTGCCAAACTCGTGTGAAGATATAAAATGCATTTGGTTCAATAAAAACGAGGTTCAGGCAGCTGATGAGACTGGACTTTCACACGGTGGAAAGAATGAGTAAGTTCATTCTAGCTTGCTGTGTCTTGAACAACTTGTGTATTGATGAGGGAGACCTGTGGGATGGAGATGAAGAGAACACCAATGAAACTCCGTTCGCATCAGAAGAAACTAATTTTAACGTTGATCAAACAGACCACGCACTCCAACGTTTGGGTGACGCTAAAAGAATAACAATCACTAATTTGTTTTGACTTTAACTTTTATTAACATTTTTTATTAAAAAAAAAAAACAAAGAAATAACTTAAATACAAAAATTCATGTATTCAGATTCGGTCTTTTTAATTAATTAATTACTGAACTTACAAAATAATACCACATACATAGGTGTGTAAATAAAAAAATTTTACATAGGAACTTAAAACATTTTTGAACTTCTTAACTCGTTTTCAATAATTTACAAAAAAGGACAATATATTAACACACAAAACTATTCTGGATTTCGGTCATATACGAAAACATTTCATATTCAATTGCATTCAAATGGTAACTTTTTTCTGGATGCTCCGCTTGTTCTGTTGTTTCTAATCACGTCTTTTGTTTTTTTTATTACGGTTTTAAACCGACCTTCAACCTGTTCCGCAGTCACATTAATGTTTTGCAGTCTGGAACACTCCAGAGCAATATAGCTCCACATTTTCTTCTTTATTCGGAATTGCTTAAGTGGACCTACTTTGTCCACATTTTCGCTATATAAAGTTAAAAGAGAATCTGTATTCTCATCGGTCCACTTAAATATTTCTGAAAAAAAACAATTAACGCTATTATTATTATAAAAATAGTATATTTGTAGTCAATCCTACCAGTGTTATGTTCCTGCGGAGTTGGCGTTGTTGCATCGTCTATGGCTGGAAGGCCATAGAATTCGGCCACATCAATATAAAATGCCGCAACCATACATCCATCTACATAATAAAAAAAGACAATTTAGAAATTTCAATTAATACATAATATTTTAATATACATACTTATTTTGTTTTTGAGAACAATTTTTCCCTCTAAATAGGTTATTTGTCCATTTTCATCGTAGCATATTTCGTAGTCTTCCATGTTTTCGTCCTCCATGTTGCCTGTTGAATAGATTTTTTTTTATGTTCGTTTCGTTTGACGCGTCTAGTTTCACTAACACACACTTATTTAAACTTCAGAATATTTTAGATCTGTTCGAAACGTTCGATTGGCATTTCTCTTCCGAAATACCAATCAAAAACGCCATCAGTAAACATATGTTTTATTTTCTGCACTTGTCAGTCAGTTTCACAATCTTATCCAAAACGATACGACCCGTTCAAAAATTAAAGCAATACAAAAAAGTACAAAAAAGATACAGAACTGAATTGCTTTATATCATATCAAACATACCGAACTTCATTCATATCCATTTGGAATAATAAGTTCCTTTTTGATAAACTTTTTTTATTGAAACAATTTTAGAAAGCATTATGACATCTGGGAAAAGTTGTGTTGCATTTTTCATACAACTACGCATTCAAAAATGCATTAGAAATTGATGATTGTTCGAAAATAGGGGCCAAAATTAAAAATCCGCTCCGACGGATTTCAAGTTCTGCTCATTACCTATAAAATGACGTTAAAGTAAAATGAATTTCCCATTTCAATTTCTCACAAACTTTATAGTCCTCTGAGCAGTTTTGTAAAATTTAAAGAAAGAGGCAACTAGAACTTTAAAATTAAATATGATAAAATGAAAATAATAAAAAAGTGGCTCGACGCTTTTCAAGCTAAAATATCATTCTGCCATAAACAATTTGTATTACAAAATTCTGTATGACCAAAATTCTATAAATGGATTGAAAATTCTGTATGAACATAATTCTGTATTTCATTATTCTGTAAATCCATTATTCTGTATTCCCAAATTCTGTAAGTCCAAAATTCTGCAAATAAAAATTCTGAAAATCCAAAATTCTGTTTTTTTAAATTCTGTAAAACCGTAATTCTGTATTTAAAAATTCTGAATTCCAAAATTCTGCATTTTAGCCTTCCGATCACAACATATTTAAAATTATATAGCCCACAACACGGGTGATATAACACCCCAGCAATGATTTAATAAAATAAAAAATACTTCAAGGATAACAAAAAAGATTTAGTGAAACGTAACACTTCATAGACTTTAATAAAAACAGAAAACAGAAAATTCATAAAAAAAATAAATTATGTAAGGAAATACAATTGATTAAAGGCGATTGATCCATATCTCTTTCCTGTTTTCAGGATATATGTGACAATTACATTTTAAGCATGAACCCTTGCGTTTTGGTCTTGGTTTCATGAATAAAATACACATTTTGAATACTTCTGTAAATCAGGGGGGGCTCCCCTTCATTTGACTCAGGTGGGTGTCATAATGCACCCATTTTTCTTAAAAATTTTCGCATACATAAAAGACAACGGGGTACTATGTAACCCCAGTACTTACGTGCGTACAGAGTTTTGAAATACAGAATTATAGTTTTACAGAATTTAAAAAAACAGAATTTTGGATTTTCAGAATTTTGGAATACAAAATTTTAAAATACAGAATTTTGGAAACCGAATTTGGACACTTACAGAATAATGAACCCAACCCAAATTCACCCCAATTTACAAAATTTTATTTATTTTTTTTACTTATCTTGCTTAACATGAACATTTTTGGGGCCATATTTCATGCAAACAAAAAATCTGAATAATTCTGAATACCTAGTTTCCTTAATTTTATTTGGCTAGTCCTTGTATCAATTATTCAAACATACCTAGGTATATTCTACTTTACAACCCTAAGGCCTACGAGGCAGTTATTTACCTATGAGAAAGAAATCATTTAATTTTCTTCAAAAAATTTTATAGGAAGCTACCTAATCATTTTTTTGACAAGTGAAATTATCTACATAATACCCACGTATGTACCCTCAAAAAAAGGATTAATTTCTTAGACACTGAAAAAAATTATCAATTATAGGTAACTTACTTATTTATCAGATTTCTGGCTTGATTGCATTGCGTTGCCTTCTGGCTCCTTCGTCTGGGCTTTGGTTTGCCCATCTTTTTCACTTCACTATCATGTACCTGTTTTCAATAAATTTTTTCAATAAAACTTCTAAATGTATGTATTCCTTTTTGTTTTTGTTTTCACTGCACTGTTTTTCTCATGGCGTTTTTGATTGGTAGCCCAGAAGCCTTCTTAACCCCACAAAATGACAGTTCTTCTTCTCGATAGAAGAGAAAATGCTTCTGGATTTGAATTCAGAATCGAAACCAGAAGCACTAACACACTCACAAACTTTAAATGTCAATGGTCAATGTCAAATTGTGAAATGTCATTTATATAAACAAAGTTCTCAAAGTTGTTTGGCAAAGTAATATAAATAGTTATAAAGTTGTATTAAATAAATGAATTACAATAATTATGGATTTATATATGATTGCAAAAGAAGTGGCAGCATCCTCTTCATCATCTTCTTCATCAAGTGAAAGTGATGATGATATGATTGTTGTGGAGCTTTTGCTAAAGAAAATTGATAAAAGGCCACAAGTGGAAAATTTTGTTGAAGTTATCGACAAATATTCGGAGGAAGAGGTAAGTAGGTACAAATATATGAAGCTAAATTCGTTTAATGGATGTAATATCAAATAGTTTCGTGCACAGTTCCGGATTAAAAGAGGAACTTCTGAAAAACTCACGCAAAGGTACGAAACTTCGGTACATTTTAAACGGAAAGTAAACTGCGGTGGCAAGAAAGAAATTTCAGCAAAAATGCAAATTCTTGCATTCTTCTGGTAAGTGTTAAAAAATTTAACTTTTTCAAGGATATTATGTTACTTAAGTTATTTTAATAAGGTTTGCTGGAAACAAAGATTCATATCGTGAAGTCTCCAATCTGTTTAACATTGCTATTTCTACAATGTACAGGCTTTTGAACAATATTCTAGAGTTCGTATTCGAAATTTCACAAAATTTTATAAAGTTCCCTTCAACTGATGAAGAAAAGGCTCAAGCTGCAGAAAAGTTCGAGCAGGTACAGGTACTTATCCGTTAATTCCATGAAATACCTACTAATCAAAGATTTGTTTTGCAGATATCAGGTTTTCCTGGCGTCCTGGGATGCATCGACGGATGTTATATATACGTGACAAAGCCAGCAAACAAAATTCGTTCCACGTACATCAACCGCCACGATTTACTGTCGCTGACGTTACAGGGAATATGTGACCATGAAAAAAGATTCATCGACGTTTTCGTTGGATCCCCCAGCAAAATCCACGATGCCCGAGTGTTCCAACTCTCTTTTATTAGCAGTGAACTTCCAAGAATATGTGGAACAAACTACCACATATTGGGAGATGCTGCGTACCCATTGAAGGAATTTTTATTAACCCCCTATAAAAACACGGGAAACATGACAACATCTAAACGCATATATAACAAAAAGCACTGCCAAACTCGTGTGAAGATATAAAATGCATTTGGTTCAATAAAAACGAGGTTCAGGCAGCTGATGAGACTGGACTTTCACACGGTGGAAAGAATGAGTAAGTTCATTCTAGCTTGCTGTGTCTTGAACAACTTGTGTATTGATGAGGGAGACCTGTGGGATGGAGATGAAGAGAACACCAATGAAACTCCGTTCGCATCAGAAGAAACTAATTTTAACGTTGATCAAACAGACCACGCACTCCAACGTTTGGGTGACGCTAAAAGAATAACAATCACTAATTTGTTTTGACTTTAACTTTTATTAACATTTTTTATTAAAAAAAAAAAACAAAGAAATAACTTAAATACAAAAATTCATGTATTCAGATTCGGTCTTTTTAATTAATTAATTACTGAACTTACAAAATAATACCACATACATAGGTGTGTAAATAAAAAAATTTTACATAGGAACTTAAAACATTTTTGAACTTCTTAACTCGTTTTCAATAATTTACAAAAAAGGACAATATATTAACACACAAAACTATTCTGGATTTCGGTCATATACGAAAACATTTCATATTCAATTGCATTCAAATGGTAACTTTTTTCTGGATGCTCCGCTTGTTCTGTTGTTTCTAATCACGTCTTTTGTTTTTTTTATTACGGTTTTAAACCGACCTTCAACCTGTTCCGCAGTCACATTAATGTTTTGCAGTCTGGAACACTCCAGAGCAATATAGCTCCACATTTTCTTCTTTATTCGGAATTGCTTAAGTGGACCTACTTTGTCCACATAAAAGAGAATCTGTATTCTCATCGGTCCACTTAAATATTTCTGAAAAAAAACAATTAACGCTATTATTATTATAAAAATAGTATATTTGTAGTCAATCCTACCAGTGTTATGTTCCTGCGGAGTTGGCGTTGTTGCATCGTCTATGGCTGGAAGGCCATAGAATTCGGCCACATCAATATAAAATGCCGCAACCATACATCCATCTACATAATAAAAAAAGACAATTTAGAAATTTCAATTAATATATAATATTTTAATATACATACTTATTTTGTTTTTGAGAACAATTTTTCCCTCTAAATAGGTTATTTGTCCATTTTCATCGTAGCATATTTCGTAGTCTTCCATGTTTTCGTCCTCCATGTTGCCTGTTGAATAGATTTTTTTTTATGTTCGTTTCGTTTGACGCGTCTAGTTTCACTAACACACACTTATTTAAACTTCAGAATATTTTAGATCTGTTCGAAACGTTCGATTGGCATTTCTCTTCCGAAATACCAATCAAAAACGCCATCAGTAAACATATGTTTTATTTTCTGCACTTGTCAGTCAGTTTCACAATCTTATCCAAAACGATACGACCCGTTCAAAAATTAAAGCAATACAAAAAAGTACAAAAAAGATACAGAACTGAATTGCTTTATATCATATCAAACATACCGAACTTCATTCATATCCACCGCGCGTATCGCCAACATAACATTTATTCTGAATGCAAATGTATTATGTCAGTCTCAACTCTCAAATCATATTTTTTGTCCACTTGTCTATACAAAAATGACTTTTTTAAAATGTGTTATTTGGAATAATAAGTTCCTTTTTGATAAACTTTTTTTATTGAAACAATTTTAGAAAGCATTATGACATCTGGGAAAAGTTGTGTTGCATTTTTCATACAACTACGCATTCAAAAATGCATTAGAAATTGATGATTGTTCGAAAATAGGGGCCAAAATTAAAAATCCGCTCCGACGGATTTCAAGTTCTGATCATTACCTATAAAATGACGTTAAAGTAAAATGAATTTCCCATTTCAATTTCTCACAAACTTTATAGTCCTCTGAGCAGTTTTGTAAAATTTAAAGAAAGAGGCAACTAGAACTTTAAAATTAAATATGATAAAATGAAAATAATAAAAAAGTGGCTCGACGCTTTTCAAGCTAAAATATCATTCTGCCATAAACAATTTGTATTACAAAATTCTGTATGACCAAAATTCTATAAATGGATTGAAAATTCTGTATGAACATAATTCTGTATTTCATTATTCTGTAAATCCATTATTCTGTATTCCCAAATTCTGTAAGTCCAAAATTCTGCAAATCAAAATTCTGAAAATCCAAAATTCTGTTTTTTTAAATTCTGTAAAACCGTAATTCTGTATTTAAAAATTCTGAATTCCAAAATTCTGCATTTTAGCCTTCCGATCACAACATATTTAAAATTATATAGCCCACAACACGGGTGATATAACACCCCAGCAAGGATTTAATAAAATAAAAAATACTTCAAGGATAACAAAAAAGATTTAGTGAAACGTAACACTTCATAGACTTTAATAAAAACAGAAAACAGAAAATTCATAAAAAAAATAAATTATGTAAGGAAATACAATTGATTAAAGGCGATTGATCCATATCTCTTTCCTGTTTTCAGGATATATGTGACAATTACATTTTAAGCATGAACCCTTGCGTTTTGGTCTTGGTTTCATGAATAAAATACACATTTTGAATACTTCTGTAAATCAGGGGGGGCTCCCCTTCATTTGACTCAGGTGGGTGTCATAATGCACCCATTTTTCTTAAAAATTTTCGCATACATAAAAGACAACGGGGTACTATGTAACCCCAGTACTTACGTGCGTACAGAGTTTTGAAATACAGAATTATAGTTTTACAGAATTTAAAAAAACAGAATTTTGGATTTTCAGAATTTTGGAATACAAAATTTTAAAATACAGAATTTTGGAAACCGAATTTGGACACTTACAGAATAATGAACCCAACCCAAATTCACCCCAATTTACAAAATTTTATTTATTTTTTTTACTTATCTTGCTTAACATGAACATTTTTGGGGCCATATTTCATGCAAACAAAAAATCTGAATAATTCTGAATACCTAGTTTCCTTAATTTTATTTGGCTAGTCCTTGTATCAATTATTCAAACATACCTAGGTATATTCTACTTTACAACCCTAAGGCCTACGAGGCAGTTATTTACCTATGAGAAAGAAATCATTTAATTTTCTTCAAAAAATTTTATAGGAAGCTACCTAATCATTTTTTTGACAAGTGAAATTATCTACATAATACCCACGTATGTACCCTCAAAAAAAGGATTAATTTCTTAGACACTGAAAAAAATTATCAATTATAGGTAACTTACTTATTTATCAGATTTCTGGCTTGATTGCATTGCGTTGCCTTCTGGCTCCTTCGTCTGGGCTTTGGTTTGCCCATCTTTTTCACTTCACTATTATGTACCTGTTTTCAATAAATTTTTTCAATAAAACTTCTAAATGTATGTATTCCTTTTTGTTTTTGTTTTCACTGCACTGTTTTTCTCATGGCGTTTTTGATTGGTAGCCCAGAAGCCTTCTTAACCCCACAAAATGACAGTTCTTCTTCTCGATAGAAGAGAAAATGCTTCTGGATTTGAATTCAGAATCGAAACCAGAAGCACTAACACACTCACAAACTTTAAATGTCAATGGTCAATGTCAAATTGTGAAATGTCATTTATATAAACAAAGTTCTCAAAGTTGTTTGGCAAAGTAATATAAATAGTTATAAAGTTGTATTAAATAAATGAATTACAATAATTATGGATTTATATATGATTGCAAAAGAAGTGGCAGCATCCTCTTCATCATCTTCTTCATCAAGTGAAAGTGATGATGATATGATTGTTGTGGACCTTTTGCTAAAGAAAATTGATAAAAGGCCACAAGTGGAAAATTTTGTTGAAGTTATCGACAAATATTCGGAGGAAGAGGTAAGTAGGTACAAATATATGAAGCTAAATTCGTTTAATGGATGTAATATCAAATAGTTTCGTGCACAGTTCCGGATTAAAAGAGGAACTTCTGAAAAACTCACGCAAAGGTACGAAACTTCGGTACATTTTAAACGGAAAGTAAACTGCGGTGGCAAGAAAGAAATTTCAGCAAAAATGCAAATTCTTGCATTCCTCTGGTAAGTGTTAAAAAACTTAACTTTTTCAAGGATATTATGTTACTTAAGTTATTTTAATAAGGTTTGCTGGAAACAAAGATTCATATCGTGAAGTCTCCAATCTGTTTAACATTGCTATTTCTACAATGTACAGGCTTTTGAACAATATTCTAGAGTTCGTATTCGAAATTTCACAAAATTTTATAAAGTTCCCTTCAACTGATGAAGAAAAGGCTCAAGCTGCAGAAAAGTTCGAGCAGGTACAGGTACTTATCCGTTAATTCCATGAAATACCTACTAATCAAAGATTTGTTTTGCAGATATCAGGTTTTCCTGGCGTCCTGGGATGCATCGACGGATGCTATATATACGTGACAAAGCCAGCAAACAAAATTCGTTCCACGTACATCAACCGCCACGATTTACTGTCGCTGACGTTACAGGGAATATGTGACCATGAAAAAAGATTCATCGACGTTTTCGTTGGATCCCCCAGCAAAATCCACGATGCCCGAGTGTTCCAACTCTCTTTTATTAGCAGTGAACTTCCAAGAATATGTGGAACAAACTACCACATATTGGGAGATGCTGCGTACCCATTGAAGGAATTTTTATTAACCCCCTATAAAAACACGGGAAACATGACAACATCTAAACGCATATATAACAAAAAGCACTGCCAAACTCGTGTGAAGATATAAAATGCATTTGGTTCAATAAAAACGAGGTTCAGGCAGCTGATGAGACTGGACTTTCACACGGTGGAAAGAATGAGTAAGTTCATTCTAGCTTGCTGTGTCTTGAACAACTTGTGTATTGATGAGGGAGACCTGTGGGATGGAGATGAAGAGAACACCAATGAAACTCCGTTCGCATCAGAAGAAACTAATTTTAACGTTGATCAAACAGACCACGCACTCCAACGTTTGGGTGACGCTAAAAGAATAACAATCACTAATTTGTTTTGACTTTAACTTTTATTAACATTTTTTATTAAAAAAAAAAAACAAAGAAATAACTTAAATACAAAAATTCATGTATTCAGATTCGGTCTTTTTAATTAATTAATTACTGAACTTACAAAATAATACCACATACATAGGTGTGTAAATAAAAAAATTTTACATAGGAACTTAAAACATTTTTGAACTTCTTAACTCGTTTTCAATAATTTACAAAAAAGGACAATATATTAACACACAAAACTATTCTGGATTTCGGTCATATACGAAAACATTTCATATTCAATTGCATTCAAATGGTAACTTTTTTCTGGATGCTCCGCTTGTTCTGTTGTTTCTAATCACGTCTTTTGTTTTTTTTATTACGGTTTTAAACCGACCTTCAACCTGTTCCGCAGTCACATTAATGTTTTGCAGTCTGGAACACTCCAGAGCAATATAGCTCCACATTTTCTTCTTTATTCGGAATTGCTTAAGTGGACCTACTTTGTCCACATTTTCGCTATATAAAGTTAAAAGAGAATCTGTATTCTCATCGGTCCACTTAAATATTTCTGAAAAAAAACAATTAACGCTATTATTATTATAAAAATAGTATATTTGTAGTCAATCCTACCAGTGTTATGTTCCTGCGGAGTTGGCGTTGTTGCATCGTCTATGGCTGGAAGGCCATAGAATTCGGCCACATCAATATAAAATGCCGCAACCATACATCCATCTACATAATAAAAAAAGACAATTTAGAAATTTCAATTAATATATAATATTTTAATATACATACTTATTTTGTTTTTGAGAACAATTTTTCCCTCTAAATAGGTTATTTGTCCATTTTCATCGTAGCATATTTCGTAGTCTTCCATGTTTTCGTCCTCCATGTTGCCTGTTGAATAGATTTTTTTTTATGTTCGTTTCGTTTGACGCGTCTAGTTTCACTAACACACACTTATTTAAACTTCAGAATATTTTAGATCTGTTCGAAACGTTCGATTGGCATTTCTCTTCCGAAATACCAATCAAAAACGCCATCAGTAAACATATGTTTTATTTTCTGCACTTGTCAGTCAGTTTCACAATCTTATCCAAAACGTTACGACCCGTTCAAAAATTAAAGCAATACAAAAAAGTACAAAAAAGATACAGAACTGAATTGCTTTATATCATATCAAACATACCGAACTTCATTCATATCCACCGCGCGTATCGCCAACATAACATTTATTCTGAATGCAAATGTATTATGTCAGTCTCAACTCTCAAATCATATTTTTTGTCCACTTGTCTATACAAAAATGACTTTTTTAAAATGTGTTATTTGGAATAATAAGTTCCTTTTTGATAAACTTTTTTTATTGAAACAATTTTAGAAAGCATTATGACATCTGGGAAAAGTTGTGTTGCATTTTTCATACAACTACGCATTCAAAAATGCATTAGAAATTGATGATTGTTCGAAAATAGGGGCCAAAATTAAAAATCCGCTCCGACGGATTTCAAGTTCTGCTCGTTACCTATAAAATGACGTTAAAGTAAAATGAATTTCCCATTTCAATTTCTCACAAACTTTATAGTCCTCTGAGCAGTTTTGTAAAATTTAAAGAAAGAGGCAACTAGAACTTTAAAATTAAATATGATAAAATGAAAATAATAAAAAAGTGGCTCGACGCTTTTCAAGCTAAAATATCATTCTGCCATAAACAATTTGTATTACAAAATTCTGTATGACCAAAATTCTATAAATGGATTGAAAATTCTGTATGAACATAATTCTGTATTTCATTATTCTGTAAATCCATTATTCTGTATTCCCAAATTCTGTAAGTCCAAAATTCTGCAAATCAAAATTCTGAAAATCCAAAATTCTGTTTT
The DNA here is from genome assembly GCA_929447395.1 of Epistrophe grossulariae. Taxonomy (NCBI): domain Eukaryota; kingdom Metazoa; phylum Arthropoda; class Insecta; order Diptera; family Syrphidae; genus Epistrophe; species Epistrophe grossulariae. The sequence continues at coordinate 59,037,147 of OV839566.1, read as the reverse complement.
TTTAAATTCTGTAAAACCGTAATTCTGTATTTAAAAATTCTGAATTCCAAAATTCTGCATTTTAGCCTTCCGATCACAACATATTTAAAATTATATAGCCCACAACACGGGTGATATAACACCCCAGCAAGGATTTAATAAAATAAAAAATACTTCAAGGATAACAAAAAAGATTTAGTGAAACGTAACACTTCATAGACTTTAATAAAAACAGAAAACAGAAAATTCATAAAAAAAATAAATTATGTAAGGAAATACAATTGATTAAAGGCGATTGATCCATATCTCTTTCCTGTTTTCAGGATATATGTGACAATTACATTTTAAGCATGAACCCTTGCGTTTTGGTCTTGGTTTCATGAATAAAATACACATTTTGAATACTTCTGTAAATCAGGGGGGGCTCCCCTTCATTTGACTCAGGTGGGTGTCATAATGCACCCATTTTTCTTAAAAATTTTCGCATACATAAAAGACAACGGGGTACTATGTAACCCCAGTACTTACGTGCGTACAGAGTTTTGAAATACAGAATTATAGTTTTACAGAATTTAAAAAAACAGAATTTTGGATTTTCAGAATTTTGGAATACAAAATTTTAAAATACAGAATTTTGGAAACCGGATTTGGACACTTACAGAATAATGAACCCAACCCAAATTCACCCCAATTTACAAAATTTTATTTATTTTTTTTACTTATCTTGCTTAACATGAACATTTTTGGGGCCATATTTCATGCAAACAAAAAATCTGAATAATTCTGAATACCTAGTTTCCTTAATTTTATTTGGCTAGTCCTTGTATCAATTATTCAAACATACCTAGGTATATTCTACTTTACAACCCTAAGGCCTACGAGGCAGTTATTTACCTATGAGAAAGAAATCATTTAATTTTCTTCAAAAAATTTTATAGGAAGCTACCTAATCATTTTTTTGACAAGTGAAATTATCTACATAATACCCACGTATGTACCCTCAAAAAAAGGATTAATTTCTTAGACACTGAAAAAAATTATCAATTATAGGTAACTTACTTATTTATCAGATTTCTGGCTTGATTGCATTGCGTTGCCTTCTGGCTCCTTCGTCTGGGCTTTGGTTTGCCCATCTTTTACACTTCACTATCATGTACCTGTTTTCAATAAATTTTTTCAATAAAACTTCTAAATGTATGTATTCCTTTTTGTTTTTGTTTTCACTGCACTGTTTTTCTCATGGCGTTTTTGATTGGTAGCCCAGAAGCCTTCTTAACCCCACAAAATGACAGTTCTTCTTCTCGATAGAAGAGAAAATGCTTCTGGATTTGAATTCAGAATCGAAACCAGAAGCACTAACACACTCACAAACTTTAAATGTCAATGGTCAATGTCAAATTGTGAAATGTCATTTATATAAACAAAGTTCTCAAAGTTGTTTGGCAAAGTAATATAAATAGTTATAAAGTTGTATTAAATAAATGAATTACAATAATTATGGATTGATATATGATTGCAAAAGAAGTGGCAGCATCCTCTTCATCATCTTCTTCATCAAGTGAAAGTGATGATGATATGATTGTTGTGGAGCTTTTGCTAAAGAAAATTGATAAAAGGCCACAAGTGGAAAATTTTGTTGAAGTTATCGACAAATATTCGGAGGAAGAGGTAAGTAGGTACAAATATATGAAGCTAAATTCGTTTAATGGATGTAATATCAAATAGTTTCGTGCACAGTTCCGGATTAAAAGAGGAACTTCTGAAAAACTCACGCAAAGGTACGAAACTTCGGTACATTTTAAACGGAAAGTAAACTGCGGTGGCAAGAAAGAAATTTCAGCAAAAATGCAAATTCTTGCATTCCTCTGGTAAGTGTTAAAAAATTTAACTTTTTCAAGGATATTATGTTACTTAAGTTATTTTAATAAGGTTTGCTGGAAACAAAGATTCATATCGTGAAGTCTCCAATCTGTTTAACATTGCTATTTCTACAATGTACAGGCTTTTGAACAATATTCTAGAGTTCGTATTCGAAATTTCACAAAATTTTATAAAGTTCCCTTCAACTGATGAAGAAAAGGCTCAAGCTGCAGAAAAGTTCGAGCAGGTACAGGTACTTATCCGTTAATTCCATGAAATACCTACTAATCAAAGATTTGTTTTGCAGATATCAGGTTTTCCTGGCGTCCTGGGATGCATCGACGGATGCTATATATACGTGACAAAGCCAGCAAACAAAATTCGTTCCACGTATATCAACCGCCACGATTTACTGTCGCTGACGTTACAGGGAATATGTGACCATGAAAAAAGATTCATCGACGTTTTCGTTGGATCCCCCAGCAAAATCCACGATGCCCGAGTGTTCCAACTCTCTTTTATTAGCAGTGAACTTCCAAGAATATGTGGAACAAACTACCACATATTGGGAGATGCTGCGTACCCATTGAAGGAATTTTTATTAACCCCCTATAAAAACACGGGAAACATGACAACATCTAAACGCATATATAACAAAAAGCACTGCCAAACTCGTGTGAAGATATAAAATGCATTTGGTTCAATAAAAACGAGGTTCAGGCAGCTGATGAGACTGGACTTTCACACGGTGGAAAGAATGAGTAAGTTCATTCTAGCTTGCTGTGTCTTGAACAACTTGTGTATTGATGAGGGAGACCTGTGGGATGGAGATGAAGAGAACACCAATGAAACTCCGTTCGCATCAGAAGAAACTAATTTTAACGTTGATCAAACAGACCACGCACTCCAACGTTTGGGTGACGCTAAAAGAATAACAATCACTAATTTGTTTTGACTTTAACTTTTATTAACATTTTTTATTAAAAAAAAAAAACAAAGAAATAACTTAAATACAAAAATTCATGTATTCAGATTCGGTCTTTTTAATTAATTAATTACTGAACTTACAAAATAATACCACATACATAGGTGTGTAAATAAAAAAATTTTACATAGGAACTTAAAACATTTTTGAACTTCTTAACTCGTTTTCAATAATTTACAAAAAAGGACAATATATTAACACACAAAACTATTCTGGATTTCGGTCATATACGAAAACATTTCATATTCAATTGCATTCAAATGGTAACTTTTTTCTGGATGCTCCGCTTGTTCTGTTGTTTCTAATCACGTCTTTTGTTTTTTTTATTACGGTTTTAAACCGACCTTCAACCTGTTCCGCAGTCACATTAATGTTTTGCAGTCTGGAACACTCCAGAGCAATATAGCTCCACATTTTCTTCTTTATTCGGAATTGCTTAAGTGGACCTACTTTGTCCACATTTTCGCTATATAAAGTTAAAAGAGAATCTGTATTCTCATCGGTCCACTTAAATATTTCTGAAAAAAAACAATTAACGCTATTATTATTATAAAAATAGTATATTTGTAGTCAATCCTACCAGTGTTATGTTCCTGCGGAGTTGGCGTTGTTGCATCGTCTATGGCTGGAAGGCCATAGAATTCGGCCACATCAATATAAAATGCCGCAACCAAACATCCATCTACATAATAAAAAAAGACAATTTAGAAATTTCAATTAATATATAATATTTTAATATACATACTTATTTTGTTTTTGAGAACAATTTTTCCCTCTAAATAGGTTATTTGTCCATTTTCATCGTAGCATATTTCGTAGTCTTCCATGTTTTCGTCCTCCATGTTGCCTGTTGAATAGATTTTTTTTTATGTTCGTTTCGTTTGACGCGTCTAGTTTCACTAACACACACTTATTTAAACTTCAGAATATTTTAGATCTGTTCGAAACGTTCGATTGGCATTTCTCTTCCGAAATACCAATCAAAAACGCCATCAGTAAACATATGTTTTATTTTCTGCACTTGTCAGTCAGTTTCACAATCTTATCCAAAACGATACGACCCGTTCAAAAATTAAAGCAATACAAAAAAGTACAAAAAAGATACAGAACTGAATTGCTTTATATCATATCAAACATACCGAACTTCATTCATATCCACCGCGCGTATCGCCAACATAACATTTATTCTGAATGCAAATGTATTATGTCAGTCTCAACTCTCAAATCATATTTTTTGTCCACTTGTCTATACAAAAATGACTTTTTTAAAATGTGTTATTTGGAATAATAAGTTCCTTTTTGATAAACTTTTTTTATTGAAACAATTTTAGAAAGCATTATGACATCTGGGAAAAGTTGTGTTGCATTTTTCATACAACTACGCATTCAAAAATGCATTAGAAATTGATGATTGTTCGAAAATAGGGGCCAAAATTAAAAATCCGCTCCGACGGATTTCAAGTTCTGCTCATTACCTATAAAATGACGTTAAAGTAAAATGAATTTCCCATTTCAATTTCTCACAAACTTTATAGTCCTCTGAGCAGTTTTGTAAAATTTAAAGAAAGAGGCAACTAGAACTTTAAAATTAAATATGATAAAATGAAAATAATAAAAAAGTGGCTCGACGCTTTTCAAGCTAAAATATCATTCTGCCATAAACAATTTGTATTACAAAATTCTGTATGACCAAAATTCTATAAATGGATTGAAAATTCTGTATGAACATAATTCTGTATTTCATTATTCTGTAAATCCATTATTCTGTATTCCCAAATTCTGTAAGTCCAAAATTCTGCAAATCAAAATTCTGAAAATCCAAAATTCTGTTTTTTTAAATTCTGTAAAACCGTAATTCTGTATTTAAAAATTCTGAATTCCAAAATTCTGCATTTTAGCCTTCCGATCACAACATATTTAAAATTATATAGCCCACAACACGGGTGATATAACACCCCAGCAATGATTTAATAAAATAAAAAATACTTCAAGGATAACAAAAAAGATTTAGTGAAACGTAACACTTCATAGACTTTAATAAAAACAGAAAACAGAAAATTCATAAAAAAAATAAATTATGTAAGGAAATACAATTGATTAAAGGCGATTGATCCATATCTCTTTCCTGTTTTCAGGATATATGTGACAATTACATTTTAAGCATGAACCCTTGCGTTTTGGTCTTGGTTTCATGAATAAAATACACATTTTGAATACTTCTGTAAATCAGGGGGGGCTCCCCTTCATTTGACTCAGGTGGGTGTCATAATGCACCCATTTTTCTTAAAAATTTTCGCATACATAAAAGACAACGGGGTACTATGTAACCCCAGTACTTACGTGCGTACAGAGTTTTGAAATACAGAATTATAGTTTTACAGAATTTAAAAAAACAGAATTTTGGATTTTCAGAATTTTGGAATACAAAATTTTAAAATACAGAATTTTGGAAACCGAATTTGGACACTTACAGAATAATGAACCCAACCCAAATTCACCCCAATTTACAAAATTTTATTTATTTTTTTTACTTATCTTGCTTAACATGAACATTTTTGGGGCCATATTTCATGCAAACAAAAAATCTGAATAATTCTGAATACCTAGTTTCCTTAATTTTATTTGGCTAGTCCTTGTATCAATTATTCAAACATACCTAGGTATATTCTACTTTACAACCCTAAGGCCTACGAGGCAGTTATTTACCTATGAGAAAGAAATCATTTAATTTTCTTCAAAAAATTTTATAGGAAGCTACCTAATCATTTTTTTGACAAGTGAAATTATCTACATAATACCCACGTATGTACCCTCAAAAAAAGGATTAATTTCTTAGACACTGAAAAAAATTATCAATTATAGGTAACTTACTTATTTATCAGATTTCTGGCTTGATTGGATTGCGTTGCCTTCTGGCTCCTTCGTCTGGACTTTGGTTTGCCCATCTTTTTCACTTCACTATCATGTACCTGTTTTCAATAAATTTTTTCAATAAAACTTCTAAATGTATGTATTCCTTTTTGTTTTTGTTTTCACTGCACTGTTTTTCTCATGGCGTTTTTGATTGGTAGCCCAGAAGCCTTCTTAACCCCACAAAATGACAGTTCTTCTTCTCGATAGAAGAGAAAATGCTTCTGGATTTGAATTCAGAATCGAAACCAGAAGCACTAACACACTCACAAACTTTAAATGTCAATGGTCAATGTCAAATTGTGAAATGTCATTTATATAAACAAAGTTCTCAAAGTTGTTTGGCAAAGTAATATAAATAGTTATAAAGTTGTATTAAATAAATGAATTACAATAATTATGGATTTATATATGATTGCAAAAGAAGTGGCAGCATCCTCTTCATCATCTTCTTCATCAAGTGAAAGTGATGATGATATGATTGTTGTGGAGCTTTTGCTAAAGAAAATTGATAAAAGGCCACAAGTGGAAAATTTTGTTGAAGTTATCGACAAATATTCGGAGGAAGAGGTAAGTAGGTACAAATATATGAAGCTAAATTCGTTTAATGGATGTAATATCAAATAGTTTCGTGCACAGTTCCGGATTAAAAGAGGAACTTCTGAAAAACTCACGCAAAGGTACGAAACTTCGGTACATTTTAAACGGAAAGTAAACTGCGGTGGCAAGAAAGAAATTTCAGCAAAAATGCAAATTCTTGCATTCCTCTGGTAAGTGTTAAAAAATTTAACTTTTTCAAGGATATTATGTTACTTAAGTTATTTTAATAAGGTTTGCTGGAAACAAAGATTCATATCGTGAAGTCTCCAATCTGTTTAACATTGCTATTTCTACAATGTACAGGCTTTTGAACAATATTCTAGAGTTCGTATTCGAAATTTCACAAAATTTTATAAAGTTCCCTTCAACTGATGAAGAAAAGGCTCAAGCTGCAGAAAAGTTCGAGCAGGTACAGGTACTTATCCGTTAATTCCATGAAATACCTACTAATCAAAGATTTGTTTTGCAGATATCAGGTTTTCCTGGCGTCCTGGGATGCATCGACGGATGCTATATATACGTGACAAAGCCAGCAAACAAAATTCGTTCCACGTACATCAACCGCCACGATTTACTGTCGCTGACGTTACAGGGAATATGTGACCATGAAAAAAGATTCATCGACGTTTTCGTTGGATCCCCCAGCAAAATCCACGATGCCCGAGTGTTCCAACTCTCTTTTATTAGCAGTGAACTTCCAAGAATATGTGGAACAAACTACCACATATTGGGAGATGCTGCGTACCCATTGAAGGAATTTTTATTAACCCCCTATAAAAACACGGGAAACATGACAACATCTAAACGCATATATAACAAAAAGCACTGCCAAACTCGTGTGAAGATATAAAATGCATTTGGTTCAATAAAAACGAGGTTCAGGCAGCTGATGAGACTGGACTTTCACACGGTGGAAAGAATGAGTAAGTTCATTCTAGCTTGCTGTGTCTTGAACAACTTGTGTATTGATGAGGGAGACCTGTGGGATGGAGATGAAGAGAACACCAATGAAACTCCGTTCGCATCAGAAGAAACTAATTTTAACGTTGATCAAACAGACCACGCACTCCAACGTTTGGGTGACGCTAAAAGAATAACAATCACTAATTTGTTTTGACTTTAACTTTTATTAACATTTTTTATTAAAAAAAAAAAACAAAGAAATAACTTAAATACAAAAATTCATGTATTCAGATTCGGTCTTTTTAATTAATTAATTACTGAACTTACAAAATAATACCACATACATAGGTGTGTAAATAAAAAAATTTTACATAGGAACTTAAAACATTTTTGAACTTCTTAACTCGTTTTCAATAATTTACAAAAAAGGACAATATATTAACACACAAAACTATTCTGGATTTCGGTCATATACGAAAACATTTCATATTCAATTGCATTCAAATGGTAACTTTTTTCTGGATGCTCCGCTTGTTCTGTTGTTTCTAATCACGTCTTTTGTTTTTTTTATTACGGTTTTAAACCGACCTTCAACCTGTTCCGCAGTCACATTAATGTTTTGCAGTCTGGAACACTCCAGAGCAATATAGCTCCACATTTTCTTCTTTATTCGGAATTGCTTAAGTGGACCTACTTTGTCCACATTTTCGCTATATAAAGTTAAAAGAGAATCTGTATTCTCATCGGTCCACTTAAATATTTCTGAAAAAAAAACAATTAACGCTATTATTATTATAAAAATAGTATATTTGTAGTCAATCCTACCAGTGTTATGTTCCTGCGGAGTTGGCGTTGTTGCATCGTCTATGGCTGGAAGGCCATAGAATTCGGCCACATCAATATAAAATGCCGCAACCATACATCCATCTACATAATAAAAAAAGACAATTTAGAAATTTCAATTAATGTATAATATTTTAATATACATACTTATTTTGTTTTTGAGAACAATTTTTCCCTCTAAATAGGTTATTTGTCCATTTTCATCGTAGCATATTTCGTAGTCTTCCATGTTTTCGTCCTCCATGTTGCCTGTTGAATAGATTTTTTTTTATGTTCGTTTCGTTTGACGCGTCTAGTTTCACTAACACACACTTATTTAAACTTCAGAATATTTTAGATCTGTTCGAAACGTTCGATTGGCATTTCTCTTCCGAAATACCAATCAAAAACGCCATCAGTAAACATATGTTTTATTTTCTGCACTTGTCAGTCAGTTTCACAATCTTATCCAAAACGATACGACCCGTTCAAAAATTAAAGCAATACAAAAAAGTACAAAAAAGATACAGAACTGAATTGCTTTATATCATATCAAACATACCGAACTTCATTCATATCCACCGCGCGTATCGCCAACATAACATTTATTCTGAATGCAAATGTATTATGTCAGTCTCAACTCTCAAATCATATTTTTTGTCCACTTGTCTATACAAAAATGACTTTTTTAAAATGTGTTATTTGGAATAATAAGTTCCTTTTTGATAAACTTTTTTTTATTGAAACAATTTTAGAAAGCATTATGACATCTGGGAAAAGTTGTGTTGCATTTTTCATACAACTACGCATTCAAAAATGCATTAGAAATTGATGATTGTTCGAAAATAGGGGCCAAAATTAAAAATCCGCTCCGACGGATTTCAAGTTCTGCTCATTACCTATAAAATGACGTTAAAGTAAAATGAATTTCCCATTTCAATTTCTCACAAACTTTATAGTCCTCTGAGCAGTTTTGTAAAATTTAAAGAAAGAGGCAACTAGAACTTTAAAATTAAATATGATAAAATGAAAATAATAAAAAAGTGGCTCGACGCTTTTCAAGCTAAAATATCATTCTGCCATAAACAATTTGTATTACAAAATTCTGTATGACCAAAATTCTATAAATGGATTGAAAATTCTGTATGAACATAATTCTGTATTTCATTATTCTGTAAATCCATTATTCTGTATTCCCAAATTCTGTAAGTCCAAAATTCTGCAAATCAAAATTCTGAAAATCCAAAATTCTGTTTTTTTAAATTCTGTAAAACCGTAATTCTGTATTTAAAAATTCTGAATTCCAAAATTCTGCATTTTAGCCTTCCGATCACAACATATTTAAAATTATATAGCCCACAACACGGGTGATATAACACCCCAGCAATGATTTAATAAAATAAAAAATACTTCAAGGATAACAAAAAAGATTTAGTGAAACGTAACACTTCATAGACTTTAATAAAAACAGAAAACAGAAAATTCATAAAAAAAATAAATTATGTAAGGAAATACAATTGATTAAAGGCGATTGATCCATATCTCTTTCCTGTTTTCAGGATATATGTGACAATTACATTTTAAGCATGAACCCTTGCGTTTTGGTCTTGGTTTCATGAATAAAATACACATTTTGAATACTTCTGTAAATCAGGGGGGGCTCCCCTTCATTTGACTCAGGTGGGTGTCATAATGCACCCATTTTTCTTAAAAATTTTCGCATACATAAAAGACAACGGGGTACTATGTAACCCCAGTACTTACGTGCGTACAGAGTTTTGAAATACAGAATTATAGTTTTACAGAATTTAAAAAAACAGAATTTTGGATTTTCAGAATTTTGGAATACAAAATTTTAAAATACAGAATTTTGGAAACCGAATTTGGACACTTACAGAATAATGAACCCAACCCAAATTCACCCCAATTTACAAAATTTTATTTATTTTTTTTACTTATCTTGCTTAACATGAACATTTTTGGGGCCATATTTCATGCAAACAAAAAATCTGAATAATTCTGAATACCTAGTTTCCTTAATTTTATTTGGCTAGTCCTTGTATCAATTATTCAAACATACCTAGGTATATTCTACTTTACAACCCTAAGGCCTACGAGGCAGTTATTTACCTATGAGAAAGAAATCATTTAATTTTCTTCAAAAAATTTTATAGGAAGCTACCTAATCATTTTTTTGACAAGTGAAATTATCTACATAATACCCACGTATGTACCCTCAAAAAAAGGATTAATTTCTTAGACACTGAAAAAAATTATCAATTATAGGTAACTTACTTATTTATCAGATTTCTGGCTTGATTGGATTGCGTTGCCTTCTGGCTCCTTCGTCTGGGCTTTGGTTTGCCCATCTTTTTCACTTCACTATCATGTACCTGTTTTCAATAAATTTTTTCAATAAAACTTCTAAATGTATGTATTCCTTTTTGTTTTTGTTTTCACTGCACTGTTTTTCTCATGGCGTTTTTGATTGGTAGCCCAGAAGCCTTCTTAACCCCACAAAATGACAGTTCTTCTTCTCGATAGAAGAGAAAATGCTTCTGGATTTGAATTCAGAATCGAAACCAGAAGCACTAACACACTCACAAACTTTAAATGTCAATGGTCAATGTCAAATTGTGAAATGTCATTTATATAAACAAAGTTCTCAAAGTTGTTTGGCAAAGTAATATAAATAGTTATAAAGTTGTATTAAATAAATGAATTACAATAATTATGGATTTATATATGATTGCAAAAGAAGTGGCAGCATCCTCTTCATCATCTTCTTCATCAAGTGAAAGTGATGATGATATGATTGTTGTGGAGCTTTTGCTAAAGAAAATTGATAAAAGGCCACAAGTGGAAAATTTTGTTGAAGTTATCGACAAATATTCGGAGGAAGAGGTAAGTAGGTACAAATATATGAAGCTAAATTCGTTTAATGGATGTAATATCAAATAGTTTCGTGCACAGTTCCGGATTAAAAGAGGAACTTCTGAAAAACTCACGCAAAGGTACGAAACTTCGGTACATTTTAAACGGAAAGTAAACTGCGGTGGCAAGAAAGAAATTTCAGCAAAAATGCAAATTCTTGCATTCCTCTGGTAAGTGTTAAAAAATTTAACTTTTTCAAGGATATTATGTTACTTAAGTTATTTTAATAAGGTTTGCTGGAAACAAAGATTCATATCGTGAAGTCTCCAATCTGTTTAACATTGCTATTTCTACAATGTACAGGCTTTTGAACAATATTCTAGAGTTCGTATTCGAAATTTCACAAAATTTTATAAAGTTCCCTTCAACTGATGAAGAAAAGGCTCAAGCTGCAGAAAAGTTCGAGCAGGTACAGGTACTTATCCGTTAATTCCATGAAATACCTACTAATCAAAGATTTGTTTTGCAGATATCAGGTTTTCCTGGCGTCCTGGGATGCATCGACGGATGTTATATATACGTGACAAAGCCAGCAAACAAAATTCGTTCCACGTACATCAACCGCCACGATTTACTGTCGCTGACGTTACAGGGAATATGTGACCATGAAAAAAGATTCATCGACGTTTTCGTTGGATCCCCCAGCAAAATCCACGATGCCCGAGTGTTCCAACTCTCTTTTATTAGCAGTGAACTTCCAAGAATATGTGGAACAAACTACCACATATTGGGAGATGCTGCGTACCCATTGAAGGAATTTTTATTAACCCCCTATAAAAACACGGGAAACATGACAACATCTAAACGCATATATAACAAAAAGCACTGCCAAACTCGTGTGAAGATATAAAATGCATTTGGTTCAATAAAAACGAGGTTCAGGCAGCTGATGAGACTGGACTTTCACACGGTGGAAAGAATGAGTAAGTTCATTCTAGCTTGCTGTGTCTTGAACAACTTGTGTATTGATGAGGGAGACCTGTGGGATGGAGATGAAGAGAACACCAATGAAACTCCGTTCGCATCAGAAGAAACTAATTTTAACGTTGATCAAACAGACCACGCACTCCAACGTTTGGGTGACGCTAAAAGAATAACAATCACTAATTTGTTTTGACTTTAACTTTTATTAACATTTTTTATTAAAAAAAAAAAACAAAGAAATAACTTAAATACAAAAATTCATGTATTCAGATTCGGTCTTTTTAATTAATTAATTACTGAACTTACAAAATAATACCACATACATAGGTGTGTAAATAAAAAAATTTTACATAGGAACTTAAAACATTTTTGAACTTCTTAACTCGTTTTCAATAATTTACAAAAAAGGACAATATATTAACACACAAAACTATTCTGGATTTCGGTCATATACGAAAACATTTCATATTCAATTGCATTCAAATGGTAACTTTTTTCTGGATGCTCCGCTTGTTCTGTTGTTTCTAATCACGTCTTTTGTTTTTTTTATTACGGTTTTAAACCGACCTTCAACCTGTTCCGCAGTCACATTAATGTTTTGCAGTCTGGAACACTCCAGAGCAATATAGCTCCACATTTTCTTCTTTATTCGGAATTGCTTAAGTGGACCTACTTTGTCCACATTTTCGCTATATAAAGTTAAAAGAGAATCTGTATTCTCATCGGTCCACTTAAATATTTCTGAAAAAAAACAATTAACGCTATTATTATTATAAAAATAGTATATTTGTAGTCAATCCTACCAGTGTTATGTTCCTGCGGAGTTGGCGTTGTTGCATCGTCTATGGCTGGAAGGCCATAGAATTCGGCCACATCAATATAAAATGCCGCAACCAAACATCCATCTACATAATAAAAAAAGACAATTTAGAAATTTCAATTAATATATAATATTTTAATATACATACTTATTTTGTTTTTGAGAACAATTTTTCCCTCTAAATAGGTTATTTGTCCATTTTCATCGTAGCATATTTCGTAGTCTTCCATGTTTTCGTCCTCCATGTTGCCTGTTGAATAGATTTTTTTTTATGTTCGTTTCGTTTGACGCGTCTAGTTTCACTAACACACACTTATTTAAACTTCAGAATATTTTAGATCTGTTCGAAACGTTCGATTGGCATTTCTCTTCCGAAATACCAATCAAAAACGCCATCAGTAAACATATGTTTTATTTTCTGCACTTGTCAGTCAGTTTCACAATCTTATCCAAAACGATACGACCCGTTCAAAAATTAAAGCAATACAAAAAAGTACAAAAAAGATACAGAACTGAATTGCTTTATATCATATCAAACATACCGAACTTCATTCATATCCACCGCGCGTATCGCCAACATAACATTTATTCTGAATGCAAATGTATTATGTCAGTCTCAACTCTCAAATCATATTTTTTGTCCACTTGTCTATACAAAAATGACTTTTTTAAAATGTGTTATTTGGAATAATAAGTTCCTTTTTGATAAACTTTTTTTATTGAAACAATTTTAGAAAGCATTATGACATCTGGGAAAAGTTGTGTTGCATTTTTCATACAACTACGCATTCAAAAATGCATTAGAAATTGATGATTGTTCGAAAATAGGGGCCAAAATTAAAAATCCGCTCCGACGGATTTCAAGTTCTGCTCATTACCTATAAAATGACGTTAAAGTAAAATGAATTTCCCATTTCAATTTCTCACAAACTTTATAGTCCTCTGAGCAGTTTTGTAAAATTTAAAGAAAGAGGCAACTAGAACTTTAAAATTAAATATGATAAAATGAAAATAATAAAAAAGTGGCTCGACGCTTTTCAAGCTAAAATATCATTCTGCCATAAACAATTTGTATTACAAAATTCTGTATGACCAAAATTCTATAAATGGATTGAAAATTCTGTATGAACATAATTCTGTATTTCATTATTCTGTAAATCCATTATTCTGTATTCCCAAATTCTGTAAGTCCAAAATTCTGCAAATCAAAATTCTGAAAATCCAAAATTCTGTTTTTTTAAATTCTGTAAAACCGTAATTCTGTATTTAAAAATTCTGAATTCCAAAATTCTGCATTTTAGCCTTCCGATCACAACATATTTAAAATTATATAGCCCACAACACGGGTGATATAACACCCCAGCAAGGATTTAATAAAATAAAAAATACTTCAAGGATAACAAAAAAGATTTAGTGAAACGTAACACTTCATAGACTTTAATAAAAACAGAAAACAGAAAATTCATAAAAAAATAAATTATGTAAGGAAATACAATTGATTAAAGGCGATTGATCCATATCTCTTTCCTGTTTTCAGGATATATGTGACAATTACATTTTAAGCATGAACCCTTGCGTTTTGGTCTTGGTTTCATGAATAAAATACACATTTTGAATACTTCTGTAAATCAGGGGGGGCTCCCCTTCATTTGACTCAGGTGGGTGTCATAATGCACCCATTTTTCTTAAAAATTTTCGCATACATAAAAGACAACGGGGTACTATGTAACCCCAGTACTTACGTGCGTACAGAGTTTTGAAATACAGAATTATAGTTTTACAGAATTTAAAAAAACAGAATTTTGGATTTTCAGAATTTTGGAATACAAAATTTTAAAATACAGAATTTTGGAAACCGAATTTGGACACTTACAGAATAATGAACCCAACCCAAATTCACCCCAATTTACAAAATTTTATTTATTTTTTTTACTTATCTTGCTTAACATGAACATTTTTGGGGCCATATTTCATGCAAACAAAAAATCTGAATAATTCTGAATACCTAGTTTCCTTAATTTTATTTGGCTAGTCCTTGTATCAATTATTCAAACATACCTAGGTATATTCTACTTTACAACCCTAAGGCCTACGAGGCAGTTATTTACCTATGAGAAAGAAATCATTTAATTTTCTTCAAAAAATTTTATAGGAAGCTACCTAATCATTTTTTTGACAAGTGAAATTATCTACATAATACCCACGTATGTACCCTCAAAAAAAGGATTAATTTCTTAGACACTGAAAAAAATTATCAATTATAGGTAACTTACTTATTTATCAGATTTCTGGCTTGATTGGATTGCGTTGCCTTCTGGCTCCTTCGTCTGGGCTTTGGTTTGCCCATCTTTTTCACTTCACTATCATGTACCTGTTTTCAATAAATTTTTTCAATAAAACTTCTAAATGTATGTATTCCTTTTTGTTTTTGTTTTCACTGCACTGTTTTTCTCATGGCGTTTTTGATTGGTAGCCCAGAAGCCTTCTTAACCCCACAAAATGACAGTTCTTCTTCTCGATAGAAGAGAAAATGCTTCTGGATTTGAATTCAGAATCGAAACCAGAAGCACTAACACACTCACAAACTTTAAATGTCAATGGTCAATGTCAAATTGTGAAATGTCATTTATATAAACAAAGTTCTCAAAGTTGTTTGGCAAAGTAATATAAATAGTTATAAAGTTGTATTAAATAAATGAATTACAATAATTATGGATTTATATATGATTGCAAAAGAAGTGGCAGCATCCTCTTCATCATCTTCTTCATCAAGTGAAAGTGATGATGATATGATTGTTGTGGAGCTTTTGCTAAAGAAAATTGATAAAAGGCCACAAGTGGAAAATTTTGTTGAAGTTATCGACAAATATTCGGAGGAAGAGGTAAGTAGGTACAAATATATGAAGCTAAATTCGTTTAATGGATGTAATATCAAATAGTTTCGTGCACAGTTCCGGATTAAAAGAGGAACTTCTGAAAAACTCACGCAAAGGTACGAAACTTCGGTACATTTTAAACGGAAAGTAAACTGCGGTGGCAAGAAAGAAATTTCAGCAAAAATGCAAATTCTTGCATTCCTCTGGTAAGTGTTAAAAAATTTAACTTTTTCAAGGATATTATGTTACTTAAGTTATTTTAATAAGGTTTGCTGGAAACAAAGATTCATATCGTGAAGTCTCCAATCTGTTTAACATTGCTATTTCTACAATGTACAGGCTTTTGAACAATATTCTAGAGTTCGTATTCGAAATTTCACAAAATTTTATAAAGTTCCCTTCAACTGATGAAGAAAAGGCTCAAGCTGCAGAAAAGTTCGAGCAGGTACAGGTACTTATCCGTTAATTCCATGAAATACCTACTAATCAAAGATTTGTTTTGCAGATATCAGGTTTTCCTGGCGTCCTGGGATGCATCGACGGATGCTATATATACGTGACAAAGCCAGCAAACAAAATTCGTTCCACGTACATCAACCGCCACGATTTACTGTCGCTGACGTTACAGGTAATATGTGACCATGAAAAAAGATTCATCGACGTTTTCGTTGGATCCCCCAGCAAAATCCACGATGCCCGAGTGTTCCAACTCTCTTTTATTAGCAGTGAACTTCCAAGAATATGTGGAACAAACTACCACATATTGGGAGATGCTGCGTACCCATTGAAGGAATTTTTATTAACCCCCTATAAAAACACGGGAAACATGACAACATCTAAACGCATATATAACAAAAAGCACTGCCAAACTCGTGTGAAGATATAAAATGCATTTGGTTCAATAAAAACGAGGTTCAGGCAGCTGATGAGACTGGACTTTCACACGGTGGAAAGAATGAGTAAGTTCATTCTAGCTTGCTGTGTCTTGAACAACTTGTGTATTGATGAGGGAGACCTGTGGGATGGAGATGAAGAGAACACCAATGAAACTCCGTTCGCATCAGAAGAAACTAATTTTAACGTTGATCAAACAGACCACGCACTCCAACGTTTGGGTGACGCTAAAAGAATAACAATCACTAATTTGTTTTGACTTTAACTTTTATTAACATTTTTTATTAAAAAAAAAAAACAAAGAAATAACTTAAATACAAAAATTCATGTATTCAGATTCGGTCTTTTTAATTAATTAATTACTGAACTTACAAAATAATACCACATACATAGGTGTGTAAATAAAAAAATTTTACATAGGAACTTAAATCATTTTTGAACTTCTTAACTCGTTTTCAATAATTTACAAAAAAGGACAATATATTAACACACAAAACTATTCTGGATTTCGGTCATATACGAAAACATTTCATATTCAATTGCATTCAAATGGTAACTTTTTTCTGGATGCTCCGCTTGTTCTGTTGTTTCTAATCACGTCTTTTGTTTTTTTTATTACGGTTTTAAACCGACCTTCAACCTGTTCCGCAGTCACATTAATGTTTTGCAGTCTGGAACACTCCAGAGCAATATAGCTCCACATTTTCTTCTTTATTCGGAATTGCTTAAGTGGACCTACTTTGTCCACATTTTCGCTATATAAAGTTAAAAGAGAATCTGTATTCTCATCGGTCCACTTAAATATTTCTGAAAAAAAACAATTAACGCTATTATTATTATAAAAATAGTATATTTGTAGTCAATCCTACCAGTGTTATGTTCCTGCGGAGTTGGCGTTGTTGCATCGTCTATGGCTGGAAGGCCATAGAATTCGGCCACATCAATATAAAATGCCGCAACCATACATCCATCTACATAATAAAAAAAGACAATTTAGAAATTTCAATTAATACATAATATTTTAATATACATACTTATTTTGTTTTTGAGAACAATTTTTCCCTCTAAATAGGTTATTTGTCCATTTTCATCGTAGCATATTTCGTAGTCTTCCATGTTTTCGTCCTCCATGTTGCCTGTTGAATAGATTTTTTTTTATGTTCGTTTCGTTTGACGCGTCTAGTTTCACTAACACACACTTATTTAAACTTCAGAATATTTTAGATCTGTTCGAAACGTTCGATTGGCATTTCTCTTCCGAAATACCAATCAAAAACGCCATCAGTAAACATATGTTTTATTTTCTGCACTTGTCAGTCAGTTTCACAATCTTATCCAAAACGATACGACCCGTTCAAAAATTAAAGCAATACAAAAAAGTACAAAAAAGATACAGAACTGAATTGCTTTATATCATATCAAACATACCGAACTTCATTCATATCCACCGCGCGTATCGCCAACATAACATTTATTCTGAATGCAAATGTATTATGTCAGTCTCAACTCTCAAATCATATTTTTTGTCCACTTGTCTATACAAAAATGACTTTTTTAAAATGTGTTATTTGGAATAATAAGTTCCTTTTTGATAAACTTTTTTTATTGAAACAATTTTAGAAAGCATTATGACATCTGGGAAAAGTTGTGTTGCATTTTTCATACAACTACGCATTCAAAAATGCATTAGAAATTGATGATTGTTCGAAAATAGGGGCCAAAATTAAAAATCCGCTCCGACGGATTTCAAGTTCTGCTCATTACCTATAAAATGACGTTAAAGTAAAATGAATTTCCCATTTCAATTTCTCACAAACTTTATAGTCCTCTGAGCAGTTTTGTAAAATTTAAAGAAAGAGGCAACTAGAACTTTAAAATTAAATATGATAAAATGAAAATAATAAAAAAGTGGCTCGACGCTTTTCAAGCTAAAATATCATTCTGCCATAAACAATTTGTATTACAAAATTCTGTATGACCAAAATTCTATAAATGGATTGAAAATTCTGTATGAACATAATTCTGTATTTCATTATTCTGTAAATCCATTATTCTGTATTCCCAAATTCTGTAAGTCCAAAATTCTGCAAATCAAAATTCTGAAAATCCAAAATTCTGTTTTTTTAAATTCTGTAAAACCGTAATTCTGTATTTAAAAATTCTGAATTCCAAAATTCTGCATTTTAGCCTTCCGATCACAACATATTTAAAATTATATAGCCCACAACACGGGTGATATAACACCCCAGCAATGATTTAATAAAATAAAAAATACTTCAAGGATAACAAAAAAGATTTAGTGAAACGTAACACTTCATAGACTTTAATAAAAACAGAAAACAGAAAATTCATAAAAAAAATAAATTATGTAAGGAAATACAATTGATTAAAGGCGATTGATCCATATCTCTTTCCTGTTTTCAGGATATATGTGACAATTACATTTTAAGCATGAACCCTTGCGTTTTGGTCTTGGTTTCATGAATAAAATACACATTTTGAATACTTCTGTAAATCAGGGGGGGCTCCCCTTCATTTGACTCAGGTGGGTGTCATAATGCACCCATTTTTCTTAAAAATTTTCGCATACATAAAAGACAACGGGGTACTATGTAACCCCAGTACTTACGTGCGTACAGAGTTTTGAAATACAGAATTATAGTTTTACAGAATTTAAAAAAACAGAATTTTGGATTTTCAGAATTTTGGAATACAAAATTTTAAAATACAGAATTTTGGAAACCGAATTTGGACACTTACAGAATAATGAACCCAACCCAAATTCACCCCAATTTACAAAATTTTATTTATTTTTTTTACTTATCTTGCTTAACATGAACATTTTTGGGGCCATATTTCATGCAAACAAAAAATCTGAATAATTCTGAATACCTAGTTTCCTTAATTTTATTTGGCTAGTCCTTGTATCAATTATTCAAACATACCTAGGTATATTCTACTTTACAACCCTAAGGCCTACGAGGCAGTTATTTACCTATGAGAAAGAAATCATTTAATTTTCTTCAAAAAATTTTATAGGAAGCTACCTAATCATTTTTTTGACAAGTGAAATTATCTACATAATACCCACGTATGTACCCTCAAAAAAAGGATTAATTTCTTAGACACTGAAAAAAATTATCAATTATAGGTAACTTACTTATTTATCAGATTTCTGGCTTGATTGCATTGCGTTGCCTTCTGGCTCCTTCGTCTGGGCTTTGGTTTGCCCATCTTTTTCACTTCACTATCATGTACCTGTTTTCAATAAATTTTTTCAATAAAACTTCTAAATGTATGTATTCCTTTTTGTTTTTGTTTTCACTGCACTGTTTTTCTCATGGCGTTTTTGATTGGTAGCCCAGAAGCCTTCTTAACCCCACAAAATGACAGTTCTTCTTCTCGATAGAAGAGAAAATGCTTCTGGATTTGAATTCAGAATCGAAACCAGAAGCACTAACACACTCACAAACTTTAAATGTCAATGGTCAATGTCAAATTGTGAAATGTCATTTATATAAACAAAGTTCTCAAAGTTGTTTGGCAAAGTAATATAAATAGTTATAAAGTTGTATTAAATAAATGAATTACAATAATTATGGATTTATATATGATTGCAAAAGAAGTGGCAGCATCCTCTTCATCATCTTCTTCATCAAGTGAAAGTGATGATGATATGATTGTTGTGGAGCTTTTGCTAAAGAAAATTGATAAAAGGCCACAAGTGGAAAATTTTGTTGAAGTTATCGACAAATATTCGGAGGAAGAGGTAAGTAGGTACAAATATATGAAGCTAAATTCGTTTAATGGATGTAATATCAAATAGTTTCGTGCACAGTTCCGGATTAAAAGAGGAACTTCTGAAAAACTCACGCAAAGGTACGAAACTTCGGTACATTTTAAACGGAAAGTAAACTGCGGTGGCAAGAAAGAAATTTCAGCAAAAATGCAAATTCTTGCATTCCTCTGGTAAGTGTTAAAAAATTTAACTTTTTCAAGGATATTATGTTACTTAAGTTATTTTAATAAGGTTTGCTGGAAACAAAGATTCATATCGTGAAGTCTCCAATCTGTTTAACATTGCTATTTCTACAATGTACAGGCTTTTGAACAATATTCTAGAGTTCGTATTCGAAATTTCACAAAATTTTATAAAGTTCCCTTCAACTGATGAAGAAAAGGCTCAAGCTGCAGAAAAGTTCGAGCAGGTACAGGTACTTATCCGTTAATTCCATGAAATACCTACTAATCAAAGATTTGTTTTGCAGATATCAGGTTTTCCTGGCGTCCTGGGATGCATCGACGGATGTTATATATACGTGACAAAGCCAGCAAACAAAATTCGTTCCACGTACATCAACCGCCACGATTTACTGTCGCTGACGTTACAGGGAATATGTGACCATGAAAAAAGATTCATCGACGTTTTCGTTGGATCCCCCAGCAAAATCCACGATGCCCGAGTGTTCCAACTCTCTTTTATTAGCAGTGAACTTCCAAGAATATGTGGAACAAACTACCACATATTGGGAGATGCTGCGTACCCATTGAAGGAATTTTTATTAACCCCCTATAAAAACACGGGAAACATGACAACATCTAAACGCATATATAACAAAAAGCACTGCCAAACTCGTGTGAAGATATAAAATGCATTTGGTTCAATAAAAACGAGGTTCAGGCAGCTGATGAGACTGGACTTTCACACGGTGGAAAGAATGAGTAAGTTCATTCTAGCTTGCTGTGTCTTGAACAACTTGTGTATTGATGAGGGAGACCTGTGGGATGGAGATGAAGAGAACACCAATGAAACTCCGTTCGCATCAGAAGAAACTAATTTTAACGTTGATCAAACAGACCACGCACTCCAACGTTTGGGTGACGCTAAAAGAATAACAATCACTAATTTGTTTTGACTTTAACTTTTATTAACATTTTTTATTAAAAAAAAAAACAAAGAAATAACTTAAATACAAAAATTCATGTATTCAGATTCGGTCTTTTTAATTAATTAATTACTGAACTTACAAAATAATACCACATACATAGGTGTGTAAATAAAAAAATTTTACATAGGAACTTAAAACATTTTTGAACTTCTTAACTCGTTTTCAATAATTTACAAAAAAGGACAATATATTAACACACAAAACTATTCTGGATTTCGGTCATATACGAAAACATTTCATATTCAATTGCATTCAAATTTTAACTTTTTTCTGGATGCTCCGCTTGTTCTGTTGTTTCTAATCACGTCTTTTGTTTTTTTTATTACGGTTTTAAACCGACCTTCAACCTGTTCCGCAGTCACATTAATGTTTTGCAGTCTGGAACACTCCAGAGCAATATAGCTCCACATTTTCTTCTTTATTCGGAATTGCTTAAGTGGACCTACTTTGTCCACATTTTCGCTATATAAAGTTAAAAGAGAATCTGTATTCTCATCGGTCCACTTAAATATTTCTGAAAAAAAACAATTAACGCTATTATTATTATAAAAATAGTATATTTGTAGTCAATCCTACCAGTGTTATGTTCCTGCGGAGTTGGCGTTGTTGCATCGTCTATGGCTGGAAGGCCATAGAATTCGGCCACATCAATATAAAATGCCGCAACCATACATCCATCTACATAATAAAAAAAGACAATTTAGAAATTTCAATTAATATATAATATTTTAATATACATACTTATTTTGTTTTTGAGAACAATTTTTCCCTCTAAATAGGTTATTTGTCCATTTTCATCGTAGCATATTTCGTAGTCTTCCATGTTTTCGTCCTCCATGTTGCCTGTTGAATAGATTTTTTTTTATGTTCGTTTCGTTTGACGCGTCTAGTTTCACTAACACACACTTATTTAAACTTCAGAATATTTTAGATCTGTTCGAAACGTTCGATTGGCATTTCTCTTCCGAAATACCAATCAAAAACGCCATCAGTAAACATATGTTTTATTTTCTGCACTTGTCAGTCAGTTTCACAATCTTATCCAAAACGATACGACCCGTTCAAAAATTAAAGCAATACAAAAAAGTACAAAAAAGATACAGAACTGAATTGCTTTATATCATATCAAACATACCGAACTTCATTCATATCCACCGCGCGTATCGCCAACATAACATTTATTCTGAATGCAAATGTATTATGTCAGTCTCAACTCTCAAATCATATTTTTTGTCCACTTGTCTATACAAAAATGACTTTTTTAAAATGTGTTATTTGGAATAATAAGTTCCTTTTTGATAAACTTTTTTTATTGAAACAATTTTAGAAAGCATTATGACATCTGGGAAAAGTTGTGTTGCATTTTTCATACAACTACGCATTCAAAAATGCATTAGAAATTGATGATTGTTCGAAAATAGGGGCCAAAATTAAAAATCCGCTCCGACGGATTTCAAGTTCTGATCATTACCTATAAAATGACGTTAAAGTAAAATGAATTTCCCATTTCAATTTCTCACAAACTTTATAGTCCTCTGAGCAGTTTTGTAAAATTTAAAGAAAGAGGCAACTAGAACTTTAAAATTAAATATGATAAAATGAAAATAATAAAAAAGTGGCTCGACGCTTTTCAAGCTAAAATATCATTCTGCCATAAACAATTTGTATTACAAAATTCTGTATGACCAAAATTCTATAAATGGATTGAAAATTCTGTATGAACATAATTCTGTATTTCATTATTCTGTAAATCCATTATTCTGTATTCCCAAATTCTGTAAGTCCAAAATTCTGCAAATCAAAATTCTGAAAATCCAAAATTCTGTTTTTTTAAATTCTGTAAAACCGTAATTCTGTATTTAAAAATTCTGAATTCCAAAATTCTGCATTTTAGCCTTCCGATCACAACATATTTAAAATTATATAGCCCACAACACGGATGATATAACACCCCAGCAAGGATTTAATAAAATAAAAAATACTTCAAGGATAACAAAAAAGATTTAGTGAAACGTAACACTTCATAGACTTTAATAAAAACAGAAAACAGAAAATTCATAAAAAAAATAAATTATGTAAGGAAATACAATTGATTAAAGGCGATTGATCCATATCTCTTTCCTGTTTTCAGGATATATGTGACAATTACATTTTAAGCATGAACCCTTGCGTTTTGGTCTTGGTTTCATGAATAAAATACACATTTTGAATACTTCTGTAAATCAGGGGGGGCTCCCCTTCATTTGACTCAGGTGGGTGTCATAATGCACCCATTTTTCTTAAAAATTTTCGCATACATAAAAGACAACGGGGTACTATGTAACCCCAGTACTTACGTGCGTACAGAGTTTTGAAATACAGAATTATAGTTTTACAGAATTTAAAAAAACAGAATTTTGGATTTTCAGAATTTTGGAATACAAAATTTTAAAATACAGAATTTTGGAAACCGAATTTGGACACTTACAGAATAATGAACCCAACCCAAATTCACCCCAATTTACAAAATTTTATTTATTTTTTTTACTTATCTTGCTTAACATGAACATTTTTGGGGCCATATTTCATGCAAACAAAAAATCTGAATAATTCTGAATACCTAGTTTCCTTAATTTTATTTGGCTAGTCCTTGTATCAATTATTCAAACATACCTAGGTATATTCTACTTTACAACCCTAAGGCCTACGAGGCAGTTATTTACCTATGAGAAAGAAATCATTTAATTTTCTTCAAAAAATTTTATAGGAAGCTACCTAATCATTTTTTTGACAAGTGAAATTATCTACATAATACCCACGTATGTACCCTCAAAAAAAGGATTAATTTCTTAGACACTGAAAAAAATTATCAATTATAGGTAACTTACTTATTTATCAGATTTCTGGCTTGATTGCATTGCGTTGCCTTCTGGCTCCTTCGTCTGGGCTTTGGTTTGCCCATCTTTTTCACTTCACTATTATGTACCTGTTTTCAATAAATTTTTTCAATAAAACTTCTAAATGTATGTATTCCTTTTTGTTTTTGTTTTCACTGCACTGTTTTTCTCATGGCGTTTTTGATTGGTAGCCCAGAAGCCTTCTTAACCCCACAAAATGACAGTTCTTCTTCTCGATAGAAGAGAAAATGCTTCTGGATTTGAATTCAGAATCGAAACCAGAAGCACTAACACACTCACAAACTTTAAATGTCAATGGTCAATGTCAAATTGTGAAATGTCATTTATATAAACAAAGTTCTCAAAGTTGTTTGGCAAAGTAATATAAATAGTTATAAAGTTGTATTAAATAAATGAATTACAATAATTATGGATTTATATATGATTGCAAAAGAAGTGGCAGCATCCTCTTCATCATCTTCTTCATCAAGTGAAAGTGATGATGATATGATTGTTGTGGAGCTTTTGCTAAAGAAAATTGATAAAAGGCCACAAGTGGAAAATTTTGTTGAAGTTATCGACAAATATTCGGAGGAAGAGGTAAGTAGGTACAAATATATGAAGCTAAATTCGTTTAATGGATGTAATATCAAATAGTTTCGTGCACAGTTCCGGATTAAAAGAGGAACTTCTGAAAAACTCACGCAAAGGTACGAAACTTCGGTACATTTTAAACGGAAAGTAAACTGCGGTGGCAAGAAAGAAATTTCAGCAAAAATGCAAATTCTTGCATTCCTCTGGTAAGTGTTAAAAAACTTAACTTTTTCAAGGATATTATGTTACTTAAGTTATTTTAATAAGGTTTGCTGGAAACAAAGATTCATATCGTGAAGTCTCCAATCTGTTTAACATTGCTATTTCTACAATGTACAGGCTTTTGAACAATATTCTAGAGTTCGTATTCGAAATTTCACAAAATTTTATAAAGTTCCCTTCAACTGATGAAGAAAAGGCTCAAGCTGCAGAAAAGTTCGAGCAGGTACAGGTACTTATCCGTTAATTCCATGAAATACCTACTAATCAAAGATTTGTTTTGCAGATATCAGGTTTTCCTGGCGTCCTGGGATGCATCGACGGATGCTATATATACGTGACAAAGCCAGCAAACAAAATTCGTTCCACGTACATCAACCGCCACGATTTACTGTCGCTGACGTTACAGGGAATATGTGACCATGAAAAAAGATTCATCGACGTTTTCGTTGGATCCCCCAGCAAAATCCACGATGCCCGAGTGTTCCAACTCTCTTTTATTAGCAGTGAACTTCCAAGAATATGTGGAACAAACTACCACATATTGGGAGATGCTGCGTACCCATTGAAGGAATTTTTATTAACCCCCTATAAAAACACGGGAAACATGACAACATCTAAACGCATATATAACAAAAAGCACTGCCAAACTCGTGTGAAGATATAAAATGCATTTGGTTCAATAAAAACGAGGTTCAGGCAGCTGATGAGACTGGACTTTCACACGGTGGAAAGAATGAGTAAGTTCATTCTAGCTTGCTGTGTCTTGAACAACTTGTGTATTGATGAGGGAGACCTGTGGGATGGAGATGAAGAGAACACCAATGAAACTCCGTTCGCATCAGAAGAAACTAATTTTAACGTTGATCAAACAGACCACGCACTCCAACGTTTGGGTGACGCTAAAAGAATAACAATCACTAATTTGTTTTGACTTTAACTTTTATTAACATTTTTTATTAAAAAAAAAAAACAAAGAAATAACTTAAATACAAAAATTCATGTATTCAGATTCGGTCTTTTTAATTAATTAATTACTGAACTTACAAAATAATACCACATACATAGGTGTGTAAATAAAAAAATTTTACATAGGAACTTAAAACATTTTTGAACTTCTTAACTCGTTTTCAATAATTTACAAAAAAGGACAATATATTAACACACAAAACTATTCTGGATTTCGGTCATATACGAAAACATTTCATTTTCAATTGCATTCAAATGGTAACTTTTTTCTGGATGCTCCGCTTGTTCTGTTGTTTCTAATCACGTCTTTTGTTTTTTTTATTACGGTTTTAAACCGACCTTCAACCTGTTCCGCAGTCACATTAATGTTTTGCAGTCTGGAACACTCCAGAGCAATATAGCTCCACATTTTCTTCTTTATTCGGAATTGCTTAAGTGGACCTACTTTGTCCACATTTTCGCTATATAAAGTTAAAAGAGAATCTGTATTCTCATCGGTCCACTTAAATATTTCTGAAAAAAAACAATTAACGCTATTATTATTATAAAAATAGTATATTTGTAGTCAATCCTACCAGTGTTATGTTCCTGCGGAGTTGGCGTTGTTGCATCGTCTATGGCTGGAAGGCCATAGAATTCGGCCACATCAATATAAAATGCCGCAACCATACATCCATCTACATAATAAAAAAAGACAATTTAGAAATTTCAATTAATATATAATATTTTAATATACATACTTATTTTGTTTTTGAGAACAATTTTTCCCTCTAAATAGGTTATTTGTCCATTTTCATCGTAGCATATTTCGTAGTCTTCCATGTTTTCGTCCTCCATGTTGCCTGTTGAATAGATTTTTTTTTATGTTCGTTTCGTTTGACGCGTCTAGTTTCACTAACACACACTTATTTAAACTTCAGAATATTTTAGATCTGTTCGAAACGTTCGATTGGCATTTCTCTTCCGAAATACCAATCAAAAACGCCATCAGTAAACATATGTTTTATTTTCTGCACTTGTCAGTCAGTTTCACAATCTTATCCAAAACGTTACGACCCGTTCAAAAATTAAAGCAATACAAAAAAGTACAAAAAAGATACAGAACTGAATTGCTTTATATCATATCAAACATACCGAACTTCATTCATATCCACCGCGCGTATCGCCAACATAACATTTATTCTGAATGCAAATGTATTATGTCAGTCTCAACTCTCAAATCATATTTTTTGTCCACTTGTCTATACAAAAATGACTTTTTTAAAATGTGTTATTTGGAATAATAAGTTCCTTTTTGATAAACTTTTTTTATTGAAACAATTTTAGAAAGCATTATGACATCTGGGAAAAGTTGTGTTGCATTTTTCATACAACTACGCATTCAAAAATGCATTAGAAATTGATGATTGTTCGAAAATAGGGGCCAAAATTAAAAATCCGCTCCGACGGATTTCAAGTTCTGCTCGTTACCTATAAAATGACGTTAAAGTAAAATGAATTTCCCATTTCAATTTCTCACAAACTTTATAGTCCTCTGAGCAGTTTTGTAAAATTTAAAGAAAGAGGCAACTAGAACTTTAAAATTAAATATGATAAAATGAAAATAATAAAAAAGTGGCTCGACGCTTTTCAAGCTAAAATATCATTCTGCCATAAACAATTTGTATTACAAAATTCTGTATGACCAAAATTCTATAAATGGATTGAAAATTCTGTATGAACATAATTCTGTATTTCATTATTCTGTAAATCCATTATTCTGTATTCCCAAATTCTGTAAGTCCAAAATTCTGCAAATCAAAATTCTGAAAATCCAAAATTCTGTTTTTTTAAATTCTGTAAAACCGTAATTCTGTATTTAAAAATTCTGAATTCCAAAATTCTGCATTTTAGCCTTCCGATCACAACATATTTAAAATTATATAGCCCACAACACGGGTGATATAACACCCCAGCAAGGATTTAATAAAATAAAAAATACTTCAAGGATAACAAAAAAGATTTAGTGAAACGTAACACTTCATAGACTTTAATAAAAACAGAAAACAGAAAATTCATAAAAAAAATAAATTATGTAAGGAAATACAATTGATTAAAGGCGATTGATCCATATCTCTTTCCTGTTTTCAGGATATATGTGACAATTACATTTTAAGCATGAACCCTTGCGTTTTGGTCTTGGTTTCATGAATAAAATACACATTTTGAATACTTCTGTAAATCAGGGGGGGCTCCCCTTCATTTGACTCAGGTGGGTGTCATAATGCACCCATTTTTCTTAAAAATTTTCGCATACATAAAAGACAACGTGGGGTACTATGTAACCCCAGTACTTACGTGCGTACAGAGTTTTGAAATACAGAATTATAGTTTTACAGAATTTAAAAAAACAGAATTTTGGATTTTCAGAATTTTGGAATACAAAATTTTAAAATACAGAATTTTGGAAACCGAATTTGGACACTTACAGAATAATGAACCCAACCCAAATTCACCCCAATTTACAAAATTTTATTTATTTTTTTTACTTATCTTGCTTAACATGAACATTTTTGGGGCCATATTTCATGCAAACAAAAAATCTGAATAATTCTGAATACCTAGTTTCCTTAATTTTATTTGGCTAGTCCTTGTATCAATTATTCAAACATACCTAGGTATATTCTACTTTACAACCCTAAGGCCTACGAGGCAGTTATTTACCTATGAGAAAGAAATCATTTAATTTTCTTCAAAAAATTTTATAGGAAGCTACCTAATCATTTTTTGACAAGTGAAATTATCTACATAATACCCACGTATGTACCCTCAAAAAAAGGATTAATTTCTTAGACACTGAAAAAAATTATCAATTATAGGTAACTTACTTATTTATCAGATTTCTGGCTTGATTGCATTGCGTTGCCTTCTGGCTCCTTCGTCTGGGCTTTGGTTTGCCCATCTTTTTCACTTCACTATTATGTACCTGTTTTCAATAAATTTTTTTAATAAAACTTCTAAATGTATGTATTCCTTTTTGTTTTTGTTTTCACTGCACTGTTTTTCTCATGGCGTTTTTGATTGGTAGCCCAGAAGCCTTCTTAACCCCACAAAATGACAGTTCTTCTTCTCGATAGAAGAGAAAATGCTTCTGGATTTGAATTCAGAATCGAAACCAGAAGCACTAACACACTCACAAACTTTAAATGTCAATGGTCAATGTCAAATTGTGAAATGTCATTTATATAAACAAAGTTCTCAAAGTTGTTTGGAAAAGTAATATAAATAGTTATAAAGTTGTATTAAATAAATGAATTACAATAATTATGGATTTATATATGATTGCAAAAGAAGTGGCAGCATCCTCTTCATCATCTTCTTCATCAAGTGAAAGTGATGATGATATGATTGTTGTGGAGCTTTTGCTAAAGAAAATTGATAAAAGGCCACAAGTGGAAAATTTTGTTGAAGTTATCGACAAATATTCGGAGGAAGAGGTAAGTAGGTACAAATATATGAAGCTAAATTCGTTTAATGGATGTAATATCAAATAGTTTCGTGCACAGTTCCGGATTAAAAGAGGAACTTCTGAAAAACTCACGCAAAGGTACGAAACTTCGGTACATTTTAAACGGAAAGTAAACTGCGGTGGCAAGAAAGAAATTTCAGCAAAAATGCAAATTCTTGCATTCCTCTGGTAAGTGTTAAAAAATTTAACTTTTTCAAGGATATTATGTTACTTAAGTTATTTTAATAAGGTTTGCTGGAAACAAAGATTCATATCGTGAAGTCTCCAATCTGTTTAACATTGCTATTTCTACAATGTACAGGCTTTTGAACAATATTCTAGAGTTCGTATTCGAAATTTCACAAAATTTTATAAAGTTCCCTTCAACTGATGAAGAAAAGGCTCAAGCTGCAGAAAAGTTCGAGCAGGTACAGGTACTTATCCGTTAATTCCATGAAATACCTACTAATCAAAGATTTGTTTTGCAGATATCAGGTTTTCCTGGCGTCCTGGGATGCATCGACGGATGCTATATATACGTGACAAAGCCAGCAAACAAAATTCGTTCCACGTACATCAACCGCCACGATTTACTGTCGCTGACGTTACAGGGAATATGTGACCATGAAAAAAGATTCATCGACGTTTTCGTTGGATCCCCCAGCAAAATCCACGATGCCCGAGTGTTCCAACTCTCTTTTATTAGCAGTGAACTTCCAAGAATATGTGGAACAAACTACCACATATTGGGAGATGCTGCGTACCCATTGAAGGAATTTTTATTAACCCCCTATAAAAACACGGGAAACATGACAACATCTAAACGCATATATAACAAAAAGCACTGCCAAACTCGTGTGAAGATATAAAATGCATTTGGTTCAATAAAAACGAGGTTCAGGCAGCTGATGAGACTGGACTTTCACACGGTGGAAAGAATGAGTAAGTTCATTCTAGCTTGCTGTGTCTTGAACAACTTGTGTATTGATGAGGGAGACCTGTGGGATGGAGATGAAGAGAACACCAATGAAACTCCGTTCGCATCAGAAGAAACTAATTTTAACGTTGATCAAACAGACCACGCACTCCAACGTTTGGGTGACGCTAAAAGAATAACAATCACTAATTTGTTTTGACTTTAACTTTTATTAACATTTTTTATTAAAAAAAAAAAACAAAGAAATAACTTAAATACAAAAATTCATGTATTCAGATTCGGTCTTTTTAATTAATTAATTACTGAACTTACAAAATAATACCACATACATAGGTGTGTAAATAAAAAAATTTTACATAGGAACTTAAAACATTTTTGAACTTCTTAACTCGTTTTCAATAATTTACAAAAAAGGACAATATATTAACACACAAAACTATTCTGGATTTCGGTCATATACGAAAACATTTCATATTCAATTGCATTCAAATGGTAACTTTTTTCTGGATGCTCCGCTTGTTCTGTTGTTTCTAATCACGTCTTTTGTTTTTTTTATTACGGTTTTAAACCGACCTTCAACCTGTTCCGCAGTCACATTAATGTTTTGCAGTCTGGAACACTCCAGAGCAATATAGCTCCACATTTTCTTCTTTATTCGGAATTGCTTAAGTGGACCTACTTTGTCCACATTTTCGCTATATAAAGTTAAAAGAGAATCTGTATTCTCATCGGTCCACTTAAATATTTCTGAAAAAAAACAATTAACGCTATTATTATTATAAAAATAGTATATTTGTAGTCAATCCTACCAGTGTTATGTTCCTGCGGAGTTGGCGTTGTTGCATCGTCTATGGCTGGAAGGCCATAGAATTCGGCCACATCAATATAAAATGCCGCAACCATACATCCATCTACATAATAAAAAAAGACAATTTAGAAATTTCAATTAATATATAATATTTTAATATACATACTTATTTTGTTTTTGAGAACAATTTTTCCCTCTAAATAGGTTATTTGTCCATTTTCATCGTAGCATATTTCGTAGTCTTCCATGTTTTCGTCCTCCATGTTGCCTGTTGAATAGATTTTTTTTTATGTTCGTTTCGTTTGACGCGTCTAGTTTCACTAACACACACTTATTTAAACTTCAGAATATTTTAGATCTGTTCGAAACGTTCGATTGGCATTTCTCTTCCGAAATACCAATCAAAAACGCCATCAGTAAACATATGTTTTATTTTCTGCACTTGTCAGTCAGTTTCACAATCTTATCCAAAACGATACGACCCGTTCAAAAATTAAAGCAATACAAAAAAGATACAGAACTGAATTGCTTTATATCATATCAAACATACCGAACTTCATTCATATCCACCGCGCGTATCGCCAACATAACATTTATTCTGAATGCAAATGTATTATGTCAGTCTCAACTCTCAAATCATATTTTTTGTCCACTTGTCCATACAAAAATGACTTTTTTAAAATGTGTTATTTGGAATAATAAGTTCCTTTTTGATAAACTTTTTTTATTGAAACAATTTTAGAAAGCATTATGACATCTGGGAAAAGTTGTGTTGCATTTTTCATACAACTACGCATTCAAAAATGCATTAGAAATTGATGATTGTTCAAAAATAGGGGCCAAAATTAAAAATCCGCTCCGACGGATTTCAAGTTCTGCTCATTACCTATAAAATGACGTTAAAGTAAAATGAATTTCCCATTTCAATTTCTCACAAACTTTATAGTCCTCTGAGCAGTTTTGTAAAATTTAAAGAAAGAGGCAACTAGAACTTTAAAATTAAATATGATAAAATGAAAATAATAAAAAAGTGGCTCGACGCTTTTCAAGCTAAAATATCATTCTGCCATAAACAATTTGTATTACAAAATTCTGTATGACCAAAATTCTATAAATGGATTGAAAATTCTGTATGAACATAATTCTGTATTTCATTATTCTGTAAATCCAATATTCTGTATTCCCAAATTCTGTAAGTCCAAAATTCTGCAAATCAAAATTCTGAAAATCCAAAATTCTGTTTTTTTAAATTCTGTAAAACCGTAATTCTGTATTTAAAAATTCTGAATTCCAAAATTCTGCATTTTAGCCTTCCGATCACAACATATTTAAAATTATATAGCCCACAACACGGGTGATATAACACCCCAGCAAGGATTTAATAAAATAAAAAATACTTCAAGGATAACAAAAAAGATTTAGTGAAACGTAACACTTCATAGACTTTAATAAAAACAGAAAACAGAAAATTCATAAAAAAAATAAATTATGTAAGGAAATACAATTGATTAAAGGCGATTGATCCATATCTCTTTCCTGTTTTCAGGATATATGTGACAATTACATTTTAAGCATGAACCCTTGCGTTTTGGTCTTGGTTTCATGAATAAAATACACATTTTGAATACTTCTGTAAATCAGGGGGGGCTCCCCTTCATTTGACTCAGGTGGGTGTCATAATGCACCCATTTTTCTTAAAAATGTTCGCATACATAAAAGACAACGTGGGGTACTATGTAACCCCAGTACTTACGTGCTACAGAGTTTTGAAATACAGAATTATAGTTTTACAGAATTTAAAAAAACAGAATTTTGGATTTTCAGAATTTTGGAATACAAAATTTTAAAATACAGAATTTTGGAAACCGAATTTGGACACTTACAGAATAATGAACCCAACCCAAATTCACCCCAATTTACAAAATTTTATTTATTTTTTTTACTTATCTTGCTTAACATGAACATTTTTGGGGCCATATTTCATGCAAACAAAAAATCTGAATAATTCTGAATACCTAGTTTCCTTAATTTTATTTGGCTAGTCCTTGTATCAATTATTCAAACATACCTAGGTATATTCTACTTTACAACCCTAAGGCCTACGAGGCAGTTATTTACCTATGAGAAAGAAATCATTTAATTTTCTTCAAAAAATTTTATAGGAAGCTACCTAATCATTTTTTTGACAAGTGAAATTATCTACATAATACCCACGTATGTACCCTCAAAAAAAGGATTAATTTCTTAGACACTGAAAAAAATTATCAATTATAGGTAACTTACTTATTTATCAGATTTCTGGCTTGATTGCATTGCGTTGCCTTCTGGCTCCTTCGTCTGGGCTTTGGTTTGCCCATCTTTTTCACTTCACTATTATGTACCTGTTTTCAATAAATTTTTTCAATAAAACTTCTAAATGTATGTATTCCTTTTTGTTTTTGTTTTCACTGCACTGTTTTTCTCATGGCGTTTTTGATTGGTAGCCCAGAAGCCTTCTTAACCCCACAAAATGACAGTTCTTCTTCTCGATAGAAGAGAAAATGCTTCTGGATTTGAATTCAGAATCGAAACCAGAAGCACTAACACACTCACAAACTTTAAATGTCAATGGTCAATGTCAAATTGTGAAATGTCATTTATATAAACAAAGTTCTCAAAGTTGTTTGGCAAAGTAATATAAATAGTTATAAAGTTGTATTAAATAAATGAATTACAATAATTATGGATTTATATATGATTGCAAAAGAAGTGGCAGCATCCTCTTCATCATCTTCTTCATCAAGTGAAAGTGATGATGATATGATTGTTGTGGAGCTTTTGCTAAAGAAAATTGATAAAAGGCCACAAGTGGAAAATTTTGTTGAAGTTATCGACAAATATTCGGAGGAAGAGGTAAGTAGGTACAAATATATGAAGCTAAATTCGTTTAATGGATGTAATATCAAATAGTTTCGTGCACAGTTCCGGATTAAAAGAGGAACTTCTGAAAAACTCACGCAAAGGTACGAAACTTCGGTACATTTTAAACGGAAAGTAAACTGCGGTGGCAAGAAAGAAATTTCAGCAAAAATGCAAATTCTTGCATTCCTCTGGTAAGTGTTAAAAAATTTAACTTTTTCAAGGATATTATGTTACTTAAGTTATTTTAATAAGGTTTGCTGGAAACAAAGATTCATATCGTGAAGTCTCCAATCTGTTTAACATTGCTATTTCTACAATGTACAGGCTTTTGAACAATATTCTAGAGTTCGTATTCGAAATTTCACAAAATTTTATAAAGTTCCCTTCAACTGATGAAGAAAAGGCTCAAGCTGCAGAAAAGTTCGAGCAGGTACAGGTACTTATCCGTTAATTCCATGAAATACCTACTAATCAAAGATTTGTTTTGCAGATATCAGGTTTTCCTGGCGTCCTGGGATGCATCGACGGATGCTATATATACGTGACAAAGCCAGCAAACAAAATTCGTTCCACGTATATCAACCGCCACGATTTACTGTCGCTGACGTTACAGGGAATATGTGACCATGAAAAAAGATTCATCGACGTTTTCGTTGGATCCCCCAGCAAAATCCACGATGCCCGAGTGTTCCAACTCTCTTTTATTAGCAGTGAACTTCCAAGAATATGTGGAACAAACTACCACATATTGGGAGATGCTGCGTACCCATTGAAGGAATTTTTATTAACCCCCTATAAAAACACGGGAAACATGACAACATCTAAACGCATATATAACAAAAAGCACTGCCAAACTCGTGTGAAGATATAAAATGCATTTGGTTCAATAAAAACGAGGTTCAGGCAGCTGATGAGACTGGACTTTCACACGGTGGAAAGAATGAGTAAGTTCATTCTAGCTTGCTGTGTCTTGAACAACTTGTGTATTGATGAGGGAGACCTGTGGGATGGAGATGAAGAGAACACCAATGAAACTCCGTTCGCATCAGAAGAAACTAATTTTAACGTTGATCAAACAGACCACGCACTCCAACGTTTGGGTGACGCTAAAAGAATAACAATCACTAATTTGTTTTGACTTTAACTTTTATTAACATTTTTTATTAAAAAAAAAAAACAAAGAAATAACTTAAATACAAAAATTCATGTATTCAGATTCGGTCTTTTTAATTAATTAATTACTGAACTTACAAAATAATACCACATACATAGGTGTGTAAATAAAAAAATTTTACATAGGAACTTAAAACATTTTTGAACTTCTTAACTCGTTTTCAATAATTTACAAAAAAGGACAATATATTAACACACAAAACTATTCTGGATTTCGGTCATATACGAAAACATTTCATATTCAATTGCATTCAAATGGTAACTTTTTTCTGGATGCTCCGCTTGTTCTGTTGTTTCTAATCACGTCTTTTGTTTTTTTTATTACGGTTTTAAACCGACCTTCAACCTGTTCCGCAGTCACATTAATGTTTTGCAGTCTGGAACACTCCAGAGCAATATAGCTCCACATTTTCTTCTTTATTCGGAATTGCTTAAGTGGACCTACTTTGTCCACATTTTCGCTATATAAAGTTAAAAGAGAATCTGTATTCTCATCGGTCCACTTAAATATTTCTGAAAAAAAACAATTAACGCTATTATTATTATAAAAATAGTATATTTGTAGTCAATCCTACCAGTGTTATGTTCCTGCGGAGTTGGCGTTGTTGCATCGTCTATGGCTGGAAGGCCATAGAATTCGGCCACATCAATATAAAATGCCGCAACCATACATCCATCTACATAATAAAAAAAGACAATTTAGAAATTTCAATTAATATATAATATTTTAACATACATACTTATTTTGTTTTTGAGAACAATTTTTCCCTCTAAATAGGTTATTTGTCCATTTTCATCGTAGCATATTTCGTAGTCTTCCATGTTTTCGTCCTCCATGTTGCCTGTTGAATAGATTTTTTTTTATGTTCGTTTCGTTTGACGCGTCTAGTTTCACTAACACACACTTATTTAAACTTCAGAATATTTTAGATCTGTTCGAAACGTTCGATTGGCATTTCTCTTCCGAAATACCAATCAAAAACGCCATCAGTAAACATATGTTTTATTTTCTGCACTTGTCAGTCAGTTTCACAATCTTATCCAAAACGATACGACCCGTTCAAAAATTAAAGCAATACAAAAAAGATACAGAACTGAATTGCTTTATATCATATCAAACATACCGAACTTCATTCATATCCACCGCGCGTATCGCCAACATAACATTTATTCTGAATGCAAATGTATTATGTCAGTCTCAACTCTCAAATCATATTTTTTGTCCACTTGTCCATACAAAAATGACTTTTTTAAAATGTGTTATTTGGAATAATAAGTTCCTTTTTGATAAACTTTTTTTATTGAAACAATTTTAGAAAGCATTATGACATCTGGGAAAAGTTGTGTTGCATTTTTCATACAACTACGCATTCAAAAATGCATTAGAAATTGATGATTGTTCAAAAATAGGGGCCAAAATTAAAAATCCGCTCCGACGGATTTCAAGTTCTGCTCATTACCTATAAAATGACGTTAAAGTAAAATGAATTTCCCATTTCAATTTCTCACAAACTTTATAGTCCTCTGAGCAGTTTTGTAAAATTTAAAGAAAGAGGCAACTAGAACTTTAAAATTAAATATGATAAAATGAAAATAATAAAAAAGTGGCTCGACGCTTTTCAAGCTAAAATATCATTCTGCCATAAACAATTTGTATTACAAAATTCTGTATGACCAAAATTCTATAAATGGATTGAAAATTCTGTATGAACATAATTCTGTATTTCATTATTCTGTAAATCCAATATTCTGTATTCCCAAATTCTGTAAGTCCAAAATTCTGCAAATCAAAATTCTGAAAATCCAAAATTCTGTTTTTTTAAATTCTGTAAAACCGTAATTCTGTGTTTAAAAATTCTGAATTCCAAAATTCTGCATTTTAGCCTTCCGATCACAACATATTTAAAATTATATAGCCCACAACACGGGTGATATAACACCCCAGCAAGGATTTAATAAAATAAAAAATACTTCAAGGATAACAAAAAAGATTTAGTGAAACGTAACACTTCATAGACTTTAATAAAAACAGAAAACAGAAAATTCATAAAAAAAATAAATTATGTAAGGAAATACAATTGATTAAAGGCGATTGATCCATATCTCTTTCCTGTTTTCAGGATATATGTGACAATTACATTTTAAGCATGAACCCTTGCGTTTTGGTCTTGGTTTCATGAATAAAATACACATTTTGAATACTTCTGTAAATCAGGGGGGGCTCCCCTTCATTTGACTCAGGTGGGTGTCATAATGCACCCATTTTTCTTAAAAATGTTCGCATACATAAAAGACAACGTGGGGTACTATGTAACCCCAGTACTTACGTGCTACAGAGTTTTGAAATACAGAATTATAGTTTTACAGAATTTAAAAAAACAGAATTTTGGATTTTCAGAATTTTGGAATACAAAATTTTAAAATACAGAATTTTGGAAACCGAATTTGGACACTTACAGAATAATGAACCCAACCCAAATTCACCCCAATTTACAAAATTTTATTTATTTTTTTTATTTATCTTGCTTAACATGAACATTTTTGGGGCCATATTTCATGCAAACAAAAAATCTGAATAATTCTGAATACCTAGTTTCCTTAATTTTATTTGGCTAGTCCTTGTATCAATTATTCAAACATACCTAGGTATATTCTACTTTACAACCCTAAGGCCTACGAGGCAGTTATTTACCTATGAGAAAGAAATCATTTAATTTTCTTCAAAAAATTTTATAGGAAGCTACCTAATCATTTTTTTGACAAGTGAAATTATCTACATAATACCCACGTATGTACCCTCAAAAAAAGGATTAATTTCTTAGACACTGAAAAAAATTATCAATTATAGGTAACTTACTTATTTATCAGATTTCTGGCTTGATTGCATTGCGTTGCCTTCTGGCTCCTTCGTCTGGGCTTTGGTTTGCCCATCTTTTTCACTTCACTATTATGTACCTGTTTTCAATAAATTTTTTCAATAAAACTTCTAAATGTATGTATTCCTTTTTGTTTTTGTTTTCACTGCACTGTTTTTCTCATGGCGTTTTTGATTGGTAGCCCAGAAGCCTTCTTAACCCCACAAAATGACAGTTCTTCTTCTCGATAGAAGAGAAAATGCTTCTGGATTTGAATTCAGAATCGAAACCAGAAGCACTAACACACTCACAAACTTTAAATGTCAATGGTCAATGTCAAATTGTGAAATGTCATTTATATAAACAAAGTTCTCAAAGTTGTTTGGCAAAGTAATATAAATAGTTATAAAGTTGTATTAAATAAATGAATTACAATAATTATGGATTTATATATGATTGCAAAAGAAGTGGCAGCATCCTCTTCATCATCTTCTTCATCAAGTGAAAGTGATGATGATATGATTGTTGTGGAGCTTTTGCTAAAGAAAATTGATAAAAGGCCACAAGTGGAAAATTTTGTTGAAGTTATCGACAAATATTCGGAGGAAGAGGTAAGTAGGTACAAATATATGAAGCTAAATTCGTTTAATGGATGTAATATCAAATAGTTTCGTGCACAGTTCCGGATTAAAAGAGGAACTTCTGAAAAACTCACGCAAAGGTACGAAACTTCGGTACATTTTAAACGGAAAGTAAACTGCGGTGGCAAGAAAGAAATTTCAGCAAAAATGCAAATTCTTGCATTCCTCTGGTAAGTGTTAAAAAATTTAACTTTTTCAAGGATATTATGTTACTTAAGTTATTTTGTTGTTTAAGCAATCTTTGAAATCCTGTCATAAAAATATTTCTATTTTATTTATTATTCTAACTCTATCCTTTCAATAATAAACTTCTTTTATTATATATGATTTGCTGTTCTTTGCCAAACTTGGGAATTGCAATTTCAATAGGTTATGGGCGATAAAATCAGTTCAACCACTGGAATCCCACAGTTCGCTGGAACTGGATTCGATGTTTGGCAATTTCGAGTGAAAATGCACCTCGATTCGTTGAACCTGGCGGACGTACTAACCGACGATCCACCAACCGATGATGCGAAAAAGAAGGATTTCCTGAGCTGCGATAGAAAAGCAAAAGACCGTCTTGTTAGTTTCATCAACGACGAGTACATTGGATACGGCGAAACAAATGTGGACGACTCTCCAAAGCACGTTTGCGCAGAAGTCATCAATCAATCAGTTGCTGTTGCGGAAACAACTTGTGAAAATGAGCTTGAAAGATGGAGAATCCATAGGTGAGCATCTCATAAAATTCGAAAATCTTGTGCGGCAACTAAAGATGAGCGGAGCAACTATGGAAGACAGTGATGTTCTGACACAATTATTCCTCACTCTTCCTGAAAAGTTCGATCCACTTGTTACTGCCATGCAGAACATGGATGATGGGAAATTGAATTTCAATATGGCGAAAAATCGACTGCTGATGGAAGAGACACGTCATCAAGACAGAGAAAAGGAAGAAAACACGCAAGATAAGACTGCTTTTGCTGGGAAGAAAAAATGGAAGTTTAAGGGAAGATGTCACAATTGTAATAAAATTGGACATATGTCAAAAGAATGTCGAGCTGAGAAAGTTAGGGTAGCTTCAGGTACAATTAACACCAATGTTAATAAAGCCAATAAAGCGTCAAGAGAAAGCGACGACAATCGTGTTTGCTTCATGGCAGATGGCAACTGGGAGAAGCCAATAGGATCTTCGTTGACCTTCTTATTGGACTCTGGCGCTAGTGACCACCTGGTTAATGAAAGCTGGTACCTTTTTGACAAGCGGAGCTTAGTTCCTCCTGTAATTATTAGTATAGCAAAGGATGAAGAAACTTTAGTCGCAAAAACGTCAGGCAAGATTGACGGATTCTGTCAAAACGGGATGAAGCTTACAATCAAAGATGTTCTGTACATTCCAAAGCTTCGTGACAACTTACTGTCTGTTCGAAAATTGACCAAGTTGGGACTGGAGGTTAATTTCAAAGGCAATGAAGCCTTAATTACGAGGAATGATCAATTGATTGCATCAGCTAATTTGCGTGGTAACGTTTATGTCATCGAGATCAATCTTAGCTCTGCATCGGCTAATCTGTGTGCTAGTAATAAAGCAAAGCTGTGGCATAGGAGAGTAGCTCATATTGGACAAAGTGCTCTTCAAGATATGGTCAACAAGAATATGGTCACTGGTGTTAATGTCAAGATCAAGCCAATCGACTTCTGTGAGGTATGCATTGAAGCAAAACCCTGCAGGGATCCTTTCCATGGAGAACACGACAGAGCTACTCGACCTCTAGAGCGTATACATTCTGATGTTTGCGGTAAGATCAGTCCAACTTCTTGGAACGGGATGAAGTATATAGTTACATTCATTGATGATTTCACCCATTTCTCATGGATTTACGTGATCAAGCAGAAGAGTGAAGTGTTCAAAAAGTTCAAAGATTACGAGGCTTTAGCTACTGCAAAATTTAATCAGCGCATTTCAATCTTTAGATCAGATCAAGGAACTGAATACTTCTCCTCAGATCAACGAAAGTGGTACAGTGAAAAAGGAATTCAGATTGAAGAAACAATTTCATATACCCCTCAACAAAATGGCGTTGCGGAGCGCTTCAACCGAACATTAGTTGAGAGAATACGGTCAATGCTGATTGAATCGAATATGAATAAGGATATGTGGTCTGAAGCAGCTTTGACGGCGGTTTATATTATCAACAGAAGTCCTACTTCGGCTTTGAAAGAGAATGTGACACCCGCAGAACTATGGCATGGAAAGAAACCGGACTTGAGCAAACTGAAGGTGTTTGGCTGCAAAACATATGCCTGGATTCCTAGTGCAAAACGAAATAAGTTGGATTCTAAAAGCAAATTCTCTGTTATGTTAGGTTAAGTCTCGAATGGTTACAAGCTCTGGGATATGAAGGAGAGGAAAATTTTTACATCAAGAGACGTGAAATTCAATGAGGAGATGTTTCCTTTCAAAGAAAATCTTGAGAATTCCCAAGAAGAACTTCGTATGATTGTAACAAGAAATCACGAACAAGGAGGAGAGAATGCAAATGTGTTCAAGAATCAAGATGAACTTCCTGGAGATCAAAGACACTCAGAAGATGATCAAACTGTTGAAGAATCTCAAGAAGAAAATGAAACTACTACTGAGCCAGAACAAGAAGAAATAAATGCGAGTAATAAGCCAAGGCGAAGTAGCAGAAATTGTCGTCCAACCAAGTTCTTTGGAATTTTCAATAGCTACGTAGCGTCGTCAGATGAAATCTCCAGGTATCCAGAAACTGTTTCGGAAATTGCTGGAAGGCGAGATGAAGAAAAGTGGATGACAGCTATCCAAGAAGAAATCAATTCGATGAAGAAGAATAACGTTTGGAGCATTGTCAATTGTCCGGAAGACGCGAAACCTCTGAAGTCTAAGTGGGTGTTTACTATTAAGGAAGACGAAAATGGCATTCCAATTAGATATAAAGCACGTCTAGTCGCTAAAGGCTTTCTTCAGAAGGAGGGGATTGACTACTCAGAAATTTTTTCTCCTGTTGCCAAGTTAACGACCATAAGAATTGTACTTGCTGTTGGTGTAAAATTTGGATTACATTTTCATCAGTTGGATGTCAAGACAGCCTTCCTTCATGGCTTGTTGAAGGAAAATATCTACATGGAAATACCAGATGCTGTACCTAAGCAAAATGGTAAGATTTGTAAATTAAATAAATCTTTGTATGGTCTCAAGCAGGCTCCCCGCTGCTGGAACGAGAAATTTAATGCATGTCTTATAAAATTGGGATTCAACCGCTCCTGCCACGATTATTGTTTGTACAAGATTGATGATAAACAAGAAGATATGTTGATTCTCCTTTTATACGTGGATGATTGTTTGATAGTAGGTAGCAAAATTTCTTCAATAAAAAACCTTAAACAAGAACTAGCAACGAAGTTCGAGATGTCTGATAGCGGTGTTCTGCGGAACTTTCTTGGAATGAAAATCAGCTGGATCAATGGTAGACTAGAAATTTCTCAAAGATCTAGTGTCGAGAAGGTTTTGTCGAAGTTTAACATGGAGGATTGCAACTCTGTCAGGACTCCAATGGAGAAATCACTACAATTTCCTGAACTTTCGTCAAATAATTCTTCTATCAACAAACCTTACCGTGAGCTATTGGGTAGTGTAATGTACATGATGTTGTGTATGAGGCCTGACATCTGTTACGCTATCAGTTACTTGGGTCGCTTCCAACAGAATCCCTTTAATGAGCATTGGCAAGCCCTTAAAAGAATGGTGAGATTCCTTAAAGGTACGATGGAAACGAAATTGGTATTTCTGAAAAATGACAATTATGTCCCTCTGGTTGGTTTCGCTGATGCAGATTGGGCCAGCAACGTTATTGACAGAAAGTCGGTGAGTGGATATATATTCCAAGTTTTTGGATCCACAGTCTCATGGTCCAGTAAGAAACAGACTACAGTGGCAACCTCGTCCATTGAAGCCGAGTATGTGGCTTTAAGTGCAGCAGTATCTGAAGCAATTTGGATTCGAGGCGTTTTGGATGATTTGAAACAATTGGACAGTCGACCTACAGTTATTTACGAGGATAACAGAGGCTGTATTTTTATGTCCAAAAATACTGAGAATAAGAGATCGAAGCACATCGATATAAAGCACCACTTCCTTCGAGATCACATTGCAAAAGGAAATATTGAGCTGAAAGAAATTCCAACTGCGAATCAGTTAGCTGACATCTTTACAAAATCTTTGGATGCTGTACGTTTCAAGAAGCTGTCTTCAGATCTAGGACTTCAAGATTGAGAAGGAGTGTTGTTTAAGCAATCTTTGAAATCCTGTCATAAAAATATTTCTATTTTATTTATTATTCTAACTCTATCCTTTCAATAATAAACTTCTTTTATTATATATGATTTGCTGTTCTTTGCCAAACTTGAGAATTGCAAAATCAATATATTTTAATAAGGTTTGCTGGAAACAAAGATTCATATCGTGAAGTCTCCAATCTGTTTAACATTGCTATTTCTACAATGTACAGGCTTTTGAACAATATTCTAGAGTTCGTATTCGAAATTTCACAAAATTTTATAAAGTTCCCTTCAACTGATGAAGAAAAGGCTCAAGCTGCAGAAAAGTTCGAGCAGGTACAGGTACTTATCCGTTAATTCCATGAAATACCTACTAATCAAAGATTTGTTTTGCAGATATCAGGTTTTCCTGGCGTCCTGGGATGCATCGACGGATGCTATATATACGTGACAAAGCCAGCAAACAAAATTCGTTCCACGTACATCAACCGCCACGATTTACTGTCGCTGACGTTACAGGGAATATGTGACCATGAAAAAAGATTCATCGACGTTTTCGTTGGATCCCCCAGCAAAATCCACGATGCCCGAGTGTTCCAACTCTCTTTTATTAGCAGTGAACTTCCAAGAATATGTGGAACAAACTACCACATATTGGGAGATGCTGCGTACCCATTGAAGGAATTTTTATTAACCCCCTATAAAAACACGGGAAACATGACAACATCTAAACGCATATATAACAAAAAGCACTGCCAAACTCGTGTGAAGATATAAAATGCATTTGGTTCAATAAAAACGAGGTTCAGGCAGCTGATGAGACTGGACTTTCACACGGTGGAAAGAATGAGTAAGTTCATTCTAGCTTGCTGTGTCTTGAACAACTTGTGTATTGATGAGGGAGACCTGTGGGATGGAGATGAAGAGAACACCAATGAAACTCCGTTCGCATCAGAAGAAACTAATTTTAACGTTGATCAAACAGACCACGCACTCCAACGTTTGGGTGACGCTAAAAGAATAACAATCACTAATTTGTTTTGACTTTAACTTTTATTAACATTTTTTATTAAAAAAAAAAAACAAAGAAATAACTTAAATACAAAAATTCATGTATTCAGATTCGGTCTTTTTAATTAATTAATTACTGAACTTACAAAATAATACCACATACATAGGTGTGTAAATAAAAAAATTTTACATAGGAACTTAAAACATTTTTGAACTTCTTAACTCGTTTTCAATAATTTACAAAAAAGGACAATATATTAACACACAAAACTATTCTGGATTTCGGTCATATACGAAAACATTTCATATTCAATTGCATTCAAATGGTAACTTTTTTCTGGATGCTCCGCTTGTTCTGTTGTTTCTAATCACGTCTTTTGTTTTTTTTATTACGGTTTTAAACCGACCTTCAACCTGTTCCGCAGTCACATTAATGTTTTGCAGTCTGGAACACTCCAGAGCAATATAGCTCCACATTTTCTTCTTTATTCGGAATTGCTTAAGTGGACCTACTTTGTCCACATTTTCGCTATATAAAGCTAAAAGAGAATCTGTATTCTCATCGGTCCACTTAAATATTTCTGAAAAAAAACAATTAACGCTATTATTATTATAAAAATAGTATATTTGTAGTCA
Organism: Epistrophe grossulariae; assembly: GCA_929447395.1. Taxonomy (NCBI): domain Eukaryota; kingdom Metazoa; phylum Arthropoda; class Insecta; order Diptera; family Syrphidae; genus Epistrophe; species Epistrophe grossulariae. The sequence goes on along the minus strand of OV839566.1, from coordinate 58,992,303 downwards.
ATCCTACCAGTGTTATGTTCCTGCGGAGTTGGCGTTGTTGCATCGTCTATGGCTGGAAGGCCATAGAATTCGGCCACATCAATATAAAATGCCGCAACCATACATCCATCTACATAATAAAAAAAGACAATTTAGAAATTTCAATTAATATATAATATTTTAATATACATACTTATTTTGTTTTTGAGAACAATTTTTCCCTCTAAATAGGTTATTTGTCCATTTTCATCGTAGCATATTTCGTAGTCTTCCATGTTTTCGTCCTCCATGTTGCCTGTTGAATAGATTTTTTTTATGTTCGTTTCGTTTGACGCGTCTAGTTTCACTAACACACACTTATTTAAACTTCAGAATATTTTAGATCTGTTCGAAACGTTCGATTGGCATTTCTCTTCCGAAATACCAATCAAAAACGCCATCAGTAAACATATGTTTTATTTTCTGCACTTGTCAGTCAGTTTCACAATCTTATCCAAAACGATACGACCCGTTCAAAAATTAAAGCAATACAAAAAAGATACAGAACTGAATTGCTTTATATCATATCAAACATACCGAACTTCATTCATATCCACCGCGCGTATCGCCAACATAACATTTATTCTGAATGCAAATGTATTATGTCAGTCTCAACTCTCAAATCATATTTTTTGTCCACTTGTCCATACAAAAATGACTTTTTTAAAATGTGTTATTTGGAATAATAAGTTCCTTTTTGATAAACTTTTTTTATTGAAACAATTTTAGAAAGCATTATGACATCTGGGAAAAGTTGTGTTGCATTTTTCATACAACTACGCATTCAAAAATGCATTAGAAATTGATGATTGTTCAAAAATAGGGGCCAAAATTAAAAATCCGCTCCGACGGATTTCAAGTTCTGCTCATTACCTATAAAATGACGTTAAAGTAAAATGAATTTCCCATTTCAATTTCTCACAAACTTTATAGTCCTCTGAGCAGTTTTGTAAAATTTAAAGAAAGAGGCAACTAGAACTTTAAAATTAAATATGATAAAATGAAAATAATAAAAAAGTGGCTCGACGCTTTTCAAGCTAAAATATCATTCTGCCATAAACAATTTGTATTACAAAATTCTGTATGACCAAAATTCTATAAATGGATTGAAAATTCTGTATGAACATAATTCTGTATTTCATTATTCTGTAAATCCAATATTCTGTATTCCCAAATTCTGTAAGTCCAAAATTCTGCAAATCAAAATTCTGAAAATCCAAAATTCTGTTTTTTTAAATTCTGTAAAACCGTAATTCTGTATTTAAAAATTCTGAATTCCAAAATTCTGCATTTTAGCCTTCCGATCACAACATATTTAAAATTATATAGCCCACAACACGGGTGATATAACACCCCAGCAAGGATTTAATAAAATAAAAAATACTTCAAGGATAACAAAAAAGATTTAGTGAAACGTAACACTTCATAGACTTTAATAAAAACAGAAAACAGAAAATTCATAAAAAAAATAAATTATGTAAGGAAATACAATTGATTAAAGGCGATTGATCCATATCTCTTTCCTGTTTTCAGGATATATGTGACAATTACATTTTAAGCATGAACCCTTGCGTTTTGGTCTTGGTTTCATGAATAAAATACACATTTTGAATACTTCTGTAAATCAGGGGGGGCTCCCCTTCATTTGACTCAGGTGGGTGTCATAATGCACCCATTTTTCTTAAAAATTTTCGCATACATAAAAGACAACGTGGGGTACTATGTAACCCCAGTACTTACGTGCGTACAGAGTTTTGAAATACAGAATTATAGTTTTACAGAATTTAAAAAAACAGAATTTTGGATTTTCAGAATTTTGGAATACAAAATTTTAAAATACAGAATTTTGGAAACCGAATTTGGACACTTACAGAATAATGAACCCAACCCAAATTCACCCCAATTTACAAAATTTTATTTATTTTTTTTACTTATCTTGCTTAACATGAAAATTTTTGGGGCCATATTTCATGCAAACAAAAAATCTGAATAATTCTGAATACCTAGTTTTGGCTAATCCTTGTATCAATTATTCAAACATACCTAGGTATATTCTACTTTACAACCCTAAGGCCTACGAGGCAGTTATTTACCTATGAGAAAGAAATCATTTAATTTTCTTAAAAAAATTTTATAGGAAGCTACCTAATCATTTTTTTGACAAGTGAAATTATCTACATACAGTGGGTTGCCAAGTTAATAGGGACATTGTAAATTTTCATAAATTTTCATGTTTAAGTGTTCTTTTCAGCTTTTATTTTGCTTCTAAGTGTACGTGGTGATTTTTATTTCACAGCCTACTTGTTTAACGGATATTTTTAGTTGTCGGCGGATATTCAAAATGGTTTTATTCGGGGAAAAACCGATTTTATTCTTAAAGGTGCTTGTTTTGAAAATTGTGTGTGGATATTGTGTGATCTTTAAAAGTGCTTTTTTTGAAAATTGTGGCTATTGTTTGGACTTCTATTAATTAAAACGTAAGAAATGTACTTTATTTTGTTTAAAATAAAGCTTTTTAGAAAAAAAAAAATCATTTTTTAGTGGTTTTAGGCGATACAAAATGGGTCGAGGAATGGATATCACTCTAAGAAAAAAAATGGAAATAAGAACTTTATTAGTTCATTCGAGTCATTCCCAAAGACAAATAGCGGGTATTACGGGTGTTTCAAAATCTGTTGTAAACAGAATGAAATTAAATTTGGACCAAAATATTCCAAATACTTCCAACAAAACCGGGAAATGTGGAAGGAAGCGAATAACAACACCCCGCACGGATAGGAAAATCAGAGACATCTGCGTTCAGAATCGCAAGAAAAGTGCATCAGTTCTTACTAACATGATCCAAGATTCGGGAATAATGGTTTCCAAAAGAACTGTACAGCGACGTTTAGCAGAGGAAGGACTATCGGGCCGTCGTCCTGCTAAGAAACCACGTCTCACAGAGGCAATGAAAAAAAAACGTTTGTCTTGGGCTCGGGATCATCGTCACATGACTGTTGATGACTGGAGTAAGATAGGTTACTAATGCAATTGTATTCTAAAGATATTAACAGTTATTGAAAATGTGATTTTTTTATTTTTAATGTTATTTCCTGTTATTACAGGTGTGCTTCTCCGATGAGTCTTCATTTGAAATTTTGGCTGATAAGAGCAGTTTCGTGCGGCGGCGTCCCAATGAGAAGTACCATCCTGACTGCATCGTTGAAAGGGTAAAACATCCTGTTAAAGTAATGGTGTGGTCGGTCATCAGCACAAGAGGAGTTGGACGTCTCCAAATTGTCCAGGGAACAATGAGACAAGATCAATACAAGGACATTCTGCGAACTCGTCTCATACCCCAGCTTAGAGAATGGTTCTCTAACAATGAACCATATCAGTTCATGCATGACTCAGCCCCTTGCCATAAAGCTAAGAGTGTGACGAAGTTCCTAGATGATCAAAACATACCAGTTTTAACTTGGCCAGGCAATTCCCCTGACATGAACCCCATAGAAAACCTATGGGAGATCACTAAAAGGGAAATTGCCAAAGAAGTTATCACAACTAAAGTAAAACTTATAGAAAAGCTAATTGAGGTCTGGCATCACTGCCCTGCAATTAAAGAATGCGCTAAAAAGTGCATTGAAAGTATACCGAACGTATTCAAGCAGTTATTGAAGCAAAAGGAAACGTAACAAAATATTCATTTTATGTATGTTTTTTAGTTCCTTTTGATTAACGAGCTTTTTTGAAAGATTATTAGTTTAAAAAATATTATTTAACTACTTATTTTGATGTAATAATAACTAATCTTAATAAAAAATACCTATTTATCAACATACACATAAGATTTTCATTAATTTGATACGGAAACATACAATTTTCTCAAAATTCATGAATGTCCCTATTAATTTGGCAACCCACTGTAATACCCACGTATGTACCCTCAAAAAAAGGATTAATTTCTTAGACACTGAAAAAAATTATCAATTATAGGTAACTTACTTATTTATCAGATTTCTGGCTTGATTGCATTGCGTTGCCTTCTGGCTCCTTCGTCTGGGCTTTGGTTTGCCCATCTTTTTCACTTCACTATTATGTAAATTTTTTCAATAAAACTTCTAAATGTATGTATTCCTTTTTGTTTTTGTTTTCACTGCACTGTTTTTCTCATGGCGTTTTTGATTGGTAGCCCAGAAGCCTTCTGAACCCCACAAAATGACAGTTCTTCTTCTCGATAGAAGAGAAAATGCTTCTGGATTTGAATTCAGAATCGAAACCAGAAGCACTAACACACTCACAAACTTTGTCAATGGTCAATGTCAAATTGTGAAATGTCATTTATATAAACAAAGTTCTCAAAGTTGTTTGGCAAAGTAATATAAATAGTTATAAAGTTGTATTAAATAAATGAATTACAATAATTGTGGATTTATATATGATTGCAAAAGAAGTGGCAGCATCCTCTTCATCATCTTCTTCATCAAGTGAAAGTGGTGATGATATGATTGTTGTGGAGCTTTTGCTAAAGAAAATTGATAAAAGGCCACAAGTGGAAAATTTTGTTGAAGTTATCGACAAATATTCGGAGGAAGAGGTAAGTAGGTACAAATATATGAAGCTAAATTCGTTTAATGGATGTAATATCAAATAGTTTCGTGCACAGTTCCGGATTAAAAGAGGAACTTCTGAAAAACTCACGCAAAGGTACGAAACTTCGGTACATTTTAAACGGAAAGTAAACTGCGGTGGCAAGAAAGAAATTTCAGCAAAAATGCAAATTCTTGCATTCCTCTGGTAAGTGTTAAAAAATTTAACTTTTTCAAGGATATTATGTTACTTAAGTTATTTTAATAAGGTTTGCTGGAAACAAAGATTCATATCGTGAAGTCTCCAATCTGTTTAACATTGCTATTTCTACAATGTACAGGCTTTTGAACAATATTCTAGAGTTCGTATTCGAAATTTCACAAAATTTTATAAAGTTCCTTTCAACTGATGAAGAAAAGGCTCAAGCTGCAGAAAAGTTCGAGCAGGTACAGGTACTTATCCGTTAATTCCATGAAATACCTACTAATCAAAGATTTCCTGGCGTCCTGGGATGCATCGACGGATTCTATATATACGTGACAAAGCCAGCAAACAAAATTCGTTCCACGTACATCAACCGCCACGATTTACTGTCGCTGACGTTACAGGGAATATGTGACCATGAAAAAAGATTCATCGACGTTTTCGTTGGATCCCCCAGCAAAATCCACGATGCCCGAGTGTTCCAACTCTCTTTTATTAGCAGTGAACTTCCAAGAATATGTGGAACAAACTACCACATATTGGGAGATGCTGCGTACCCATTGAAGGAATTTTTATTAACCCCCTATAAAAACACGGGAAACATGACAACATCTAAACGCATATATAACAAAAAGCACTGCCAAACTCGTGTGAAGATATAAAATGCATTTGGTTCAATAAAAACGAGGTTCAGGCAGCTGATGAGACTGGACTTTCACACGGTGGAAAGAATGAGTAAGTTCATTCTAGCTTGCTGTGTCTTGAACAACTTGTGTATTGATGAGGGAGACCTTTGGGATGGAGATGAAGAGAACACCAATGAAACTCCGTTCGCATCAGAAGAAACTAATTTTAACGTTGATCAAACAGACCACGCACTCCAACGTTTGGGTGACGCTAAAAGAATAACAATCACTAATTTGTTTTGACTTTAACTTTTATTAACCTTTTTTATTAAAAAAAAAAAAACAAAGAAATAACTTAAATACAAAAATTCATGTATTCAGATTCGGTCTTTTTTAATTAATTAATTACTGAACTTACAAAATAATACCACATACATAGGTGTGTAAATAAAAAAATTTTACATAGGAACTTAAAACATTTTTGAACTTCTTTACTCGTTTTCAATAATTTACAAAAAAGGACAATATATTAACACACAAAACTATTCTGGATTTCGGTCACATACGAAAACATTTCATATTCAATTGCATTCAAATGGTAACTTTTTTCTGGATGCTTCGCTTGTTCTGTTGTTTCTAATTAGGTCTTTCGTTTTTTTTATTACGGTTTTAAACCGACCTTCAACCTGTTCCGCAGTCACATTAATGTTTTGCAGTCTGGAACACTCCAGAGCAATATAGCTCCACATTTTCTTCTTTATTCGGAATTGCTTAAGTGGACCTACTTTGTCCACATTTTCGCTATATAAAGCTAAAAGAGAATCTGTATTCTCATCGGTCCACTTAAATATTTCTGAAAAAAAAACAATTAACGCTATTATTATTATAAAAATAGTATATTTGTAGTCAATCCTACCAGTGTTATGTTCCTGCGGAGTTGGCGTTGTTGCATCGTCTATGGCTGGAAGGCCATAGAATTCGGCCACATCAATATAAAATACCGAAACCATACATCCATCTACATAATAAAAAAAAACAATTTAGAAATTTCAATTAATATATAATATTTTAAAATACATACTTATTTTGTTTTTGAGAACAATTTTTCCCTCTAAATAGGTTATTTGTCCATTTTCATCGTAGCATATTTCGTAGTCTTCCATGTTTTCGTCCTCCATGTTGCCTGTTGAATAGATGTTTTTTGATGTTCGTTTCGTTTGACGCGTCTAGTTTCACTTACACACACTTATTTAAACTTCAGAATATTTTAGATCTGTTCGAAACGTTCGATTGGCATTTCTCTTCCGAAATACTAATCAAAAACGCCATCAGTAAACATATGTTTTATTTTCTGCACTTGTCAGTCAGTTTCACAATCTTATCCAAAACGATACGACCCGTTCAAAAATTAAAGCAATACAAAAAAGATACAGAACTGAATTGCTTTATATCATATCAAACATACCGAACTTCATTCATATCCACCGCGCGTATCGCCAACATAACATTTATTCTGAATGCAAATGTATTATATCAGTCTCAACTCTCAAATCATATTTTTTGTCCACTTGTCCATACAAAAATGACAAAAAAAGAGACTTGGTAGTTTGAGACTGACATTATGCTTCTCTAATATCAGCCAATTTGTTCATAGGCGCCCGAAGGGTGGAGCAAGGGTAGTCAGTTGCCCTCCTCTTGCTCTGAATAATTACACGTTTCCAAAATATTTTAAATTTTTTACTATTGACTTTTAAATAATACGACTTGTTCCTTGATTTTTTTCTATTGCTGTCCATGTTTTGCCCCACATTTAAAAAATCTCCTTAGTACTTATGCCCACCCCTGCAAAAATTCTGCGGGCGCTAATGAATGTGTATAGTATATTTCTGCCTTTTAACATAGAAAAAACGATACAATACAACAAATTACATCTACTCCTTTGATTCATTTCAGACAAGATACCCACCACATACATACTCATCGCTTCCCAACCGCTATTTACAATAGCGCTCAATATCAAACACCCTTACAGTTGGTTTCTGCTCTATTCCACACACATACTTACTCGCCTCTCATATCCGTCATACTTTTTTGTGTATGTTCCAACAAAAAAAAGTATGTTAAAACAATTATACCTTGTGGCAAATAGATGAACTAAAAACGGCCGTTAAAATAAAGTAACGACGTTTGTATAAAAAATAAGACTTTTTTAAAATGTGTTATTTGGAATAATAAGTTCCTTTTTGATAAACTTTTTTTATTGAAACAATTTTAGAAAGCATTATGACATCTGGGAAAAGTTGTGTTGCATTTTTCATACAACTACGCATTCAAAAATGCATTAGAAATTGATGATTATTCAAAAATAGGGGCCAAAATTAAAAATCCGCTCCGACGGATTTCAAGTTCTGCTCATTACCTATAAAATGACGTTAAAATAAAATGAATTTCCCATTTCAATTTCTCACAAACTTTATAGTCCTCTGAGCAGTTTTGTGAAATTTAAAGAAAGAGGCAACTAGAACTTTAAAATTAAATATGATAAAATGAAAATAATAAAAAAGTGGCTCGACGCTTTTCAAGCTAAAATATCATTCTGCCATAAACAATTTAGTTTTTTACAATACCTATTGTATTGACTTCTCAAACTTTATGGCCATTTGCCCAATTTCACGTTTTCTCAAAATTTTGGGTGGAGGCTTCCAGTAGAATTTCAAGTCTCTCCTGAAAATTTTCTTTGTCGTTAGAACCATGACACCCGGATTTTGACCATCGCCCATCATTGAATAAGTTTTTCCCAAAAACAACCAACAAAATCTTAATAGGCACATTCAAATTCAAAAAATCAAGAAACACCCACCAGATGAAGTTTGTCCGCAGGCAAAGATGGTCCCGTTAAAACTTTTTGCACAAGCTATTTGCTTAGCAATTGTATCAAAAATTACATGATTGCTTGCATCTTGATCGAATATGTTGTCTAAAAGAAGAATCCTTTAAATTCTATAAAAATATGAATATTATTTTAACTTACCAAAATAAAAAGGTTCTGGACCAGCACCATCGACAAGTTTAATTTTCACCAGTAAGTCCAAAAATTTCACCCTTAAAAAACTCGACTCATGACCTGTAATTAAAACGCACAAATGAACAATTTTTAAGTTAAAGCAAATATTTAATATTTATTTTAAAATTATATAGATCAATGGATTTAACTACATACAGCTGCAAAAATAGCACCACCAAGTTTCGTTTTAGCGTTTCTAAATGAGTAAAAAGAAAATTATTTAAAACCTCTACTGTGTTATGTTGTTGTTTGAGAGGTGATAATCTCTTTATTGTGTATCTCTGGCTTAAGCATGGTAACGGTTCTTTTTGTACGACGCCATATTTGGGGAAACCTTTTTTTGTGTGGTAAAAATAATGGCCGCGTTCATGTTTGTATCCAAAGCGATCTGGATAGCTTTGTGTTGTTGTAATCCTTTGTAAAATCACAGCTGATGTCAAAGCAGCTGTTGCCGAAAAATTAATCTCAAGCTATCCTAAAAATTCTGGGATACTTATCTATCTTATGAGAAACGGCAACAACAGCTGATTTGCGTTCAGAAACATACTGGATACTCGAGTATCTTAGATAGGCTATCCTAGTGAAACCTGAACGCGGCCAATAGCACTGGTCGCAGTTTTCGTTATTCCTGTTATCATATCTCATGGTAAGGTAGTAAAATGATAAAATTTGCTTGCGATTAATCGGTTCTCTTAATTTAAAGTACAAAATTAATAGTTTTTAATAAAAATGGGTCGTGGAAAGCACTGTACATACGAGAAACCTGAAATTATTAAAAAAAATGATCTCAGAGGGAAAACCATATGCAGAAGTTCGACGTTTTGTTGGTTGTTCCAACAAATTGATTCGAAATGCAATAACATACGCACCCAAAACCGAAACTCGTGGACGAAAACCGGTAATTTCGACAACTCTCATCAGGTGCCTTGTACGAGAAAGCCAGAAAAATCCCTTCAAGCCTGCAACTGAGCTCAAAAAAAAATTTAATATTACTGCTTGCGTCGAAACAGTTCAGCACAAATTGAGGGAACACAATTTAAGTGCGTGTTGTCCACGAAAAGTCCCTTTTTTAACTGCAAAACATGCTCAAAAACGCTTAATATTTGCAAGACAGCATTTGGAATGGTAAACGGAAAAATGGCGCAACGTTTTATGGACGGATGAGAACAAAATCGTGTTGTTTTGTGGTAAAGGATTTCGTTCCTATGTTAGAAGACCTCCAAAAGCGGAATATAACCCCAAATACACAAGCTAAGTGGTTAAGCATGGAGGTTCAAGTATAATGGTGTGGGCTTTTTTTTCTACTATAGAGTTGGGTCAATATACTGGATTAACCCATCATGGATCAACATGTTTACGTCGAGATACTCCAAATGTAATGCTCCATTATGCAGAGGAAGAGATGCCGCTTTTGTGGGTCTTCCAACAGGATAATGACCCCAAGCACACCAGCAAAAAGGCCGGAAATTGGTTTGGAGATCATTCAATTAATGTGATGGAATGGCCAGCGCAATCGCCTGACCAAACCCAATAGAAAATTTCTGGGCGGATGTGAAGAAAGCGGTCTCTGAAATTAAACCGACTAGCAACGAAGCACTCTGGGCAGCAGTAAAGGTCTCCTGGGAGAATATTACGGTTGAAAGGTGCCAAAATTTACTAAAATCAATGACCAGAAGGTGTGAAGCAGTAATATCTAACAGAGGCTATGCGACGAAATATTAATTTTGGTCGACAACATCTAAGGAATAAAATCATCAAAAAAGATTTTGAATTTGAACCATGTTTTAGTTTTAAATTGTATGATGAAACAATGGTGCTATATTTTTAACGGTTATTTACTTAATTTTTTAGAGAAAAATTAAGTTTTTTTTATAAAGTTGATGAATAAAAATTGGATTTTGTTTTTGAATGCGATGTTTTCACTTAGTGTTACTTTTTTGATTTGATTCTCCTAATGGTGCTATTTTTTCTACCGCAACTGTACATATAATAAGGAGTTAACAATTTTTTTTTCATTTTGAGAGCTTGTGTCTCATATTCTACATACAGTAATGTGAAGTGATGTTTTTTAGTTAAATACATTCCCGTAGAATACTTTAAAATTGATATTTCATTGCATTTCGCTGTAAAAAAGCAAATTATCTAAATATAAAAACATACTTCAATCACGTGAATTATAGTTGGGTTATATTTGTCAAAATTTGAAATTCTGGTCCATAGTCACATTACGTTTTGTTGGTGATGGCAAGGCGCTATCACAGTTATTTGTCAACGTTTTAAATTTTCTTCCCATTACTTTATATGTATTGAATATGATACACAATCAGCCAGTGAAATGAAAAAATTGTAAACTTCTTACTATATCTACGTGTTTACAAGATTTAACACAGCACCGCATGTTAATAAAGTATTGCATTCATGCACTAGGTATATTTATTTTTATTTCACTTTTGTATATAATTGAAAAAATTTTTTTTTAATTTTTTAATGATTTAAAATCTCAAAACACGATCCTGTGTCAATGCATTTGTATTTTCTTGAAAAAAGCCGCACAGCGGATGCGTTCATTGAAAATGGTTACTTACCAAAACCAATATTATTAAGTTCGAATCTTGTCATGTATGATTTAACAATTATTGTGGATGATAATTTTCATAAAATAATTTTATTTGCATCATCGAAAATGTATTTTGTTATTTTTTAATAAAATAATTCGCTGTGAAATTTTAAATCTTCATACAAAAGTTATTTTTTCAAAATATTTTCAAAACTACCATACTCACCGAACATATTTTCCTGGAAAACATGCAAAGATACCAACAATACAAGCAAATTCATTGGAAGTTAATGTTCACATTAGAGTTACTGAACGTGCTGTTAACTTGTTGTTTTTGCATTTGCATGTTAAAAGTTGGCTTAATGTGAAAAATTTCTTAATGTTCACATTAGAAAGTCAACACGCCTATTATTGTCAGTAGCATAAATAGTATTGTTCAGTTGGCCTGAAAATTTTGTAAGTCGTTTAATTTTTAAAGGATGAATATTTAGTAATTTTAGTTTTCTATATTTTGGTTCGTCTTTGTGTCTTAAGTGCCTTATTATTTTTTACATAACCTTTTTCTTGATTTTGGTTGTAATCTTCTCGTTTTTCATTTCGTTTGTTAATAACTTTTTCTTTGTATTCTTTTAATAATTTTTCTATTTGTTTTTTATCAACTTTGCCTTCTACCATTCCTGGATTTACCATTTTACGCATTTAAAGAGTATTGCCTGTATGACTGTTAGGCTTTGTGAAATGCATTTCTACTCCTTGTCTTAAAAATTCTTTAACATTTACGGAATTAAACTCATTGTCTAAAACAACTAAATTTGGTTTTCCTTTGATGGAAAAATATAATCGTATTTGCCAACGATTGTGACACTATTCCTATCTTCAAAATAAAGAACAACTGCAGAACTGTCAATGAAGGTTAAAAAACTATGTTTTTTTATTTATATAGACATCTAAATGAATTATCTGATTTATATCACTTGGAGTTTCAGTTATATGTGAAACTTTGGCTTGATAGGGTTTCTGTCATATTTTGGTCTGTTGCATGTGATTATTAATGTATGTTTGCATGTGATTATTAATGTATTTCTGAATGTATGTAGGTATGTTTTTAAATTTTTATAGTATATCAATTTTTTCAAGCCTTAATAGCTTTCATTTATTCCTGCATGTCCTGTCTCATTCTTATGATATTTTCCGATGTATCTGAATGTTTCGTCCTCATTTTTCAAATCTTTTGCATAGTGGGTACATTTGTAAAATTTTAAACTAGTGGACTTTATTATATTCGTGGTCAGAAAATTCAGAAAAAATTCCTACTTTACCAAATTTCAAAAATCTTCGAAATACATATGTCTGTCATGAAATCATTTTCAATGTCATCCTTACTAATATAAATCTTTCGTTCATTCCCTGTTGAAAATTAGTTAAACTCATATAATTTGCCCTAATGAAATACCTAATATTATTCTATTACATTTGTTTTGTAACTAAATGCTTACTCATTCTTTCATGAATTTAAATTGTCTATTTTACATACATCTATTTTCTAAATCTTCACTTTAACATATTCGCAATTGTACTTTCAAAGAATTAACTTGAATTAAATTAAAGCCTCAATTGTTTAAATCTCGGCCTTTTCCTTTTAAGAAGAACATTTATTTTAGATTTTCCACATTCCCAATGAACTCAATTTCTTTTGTTTTATTTTTTGTTAAATAATTTGAGTGACAAATCTATTAACAACAGTGTCTAAAATTGGAAACTGATCGTCTTGCTCTTCCTACTGGGAGTGAATTGTTGCGTCTGTACTTATATTATCGTTGTATTGTTCTGTGTCTAAAGCATTTATTTTTCCTGTTTCTGAGTTTATTCTCGACAAAAAATCAGCCACTTTATTTTCCGACCCTTTGATGTATTTTATATTTATATCATACTCTCCAAGTCTAAGTAACCAACGTTGTAACCTGTGGTTAATATCTTTACCTTTGTGTTTGGTTTGGAGCCATCTGAAAGGCTGGTGATCAGTAAGAAGATCAAAAGTTCTGCCATAAATATATGGCTGAAAATAGTTCACGGCCCAAACGATGCCAAGGAGCAAGGAGACCTACTTGCATAATTTAGGGGATGATCCTCCTGTGTAAGGACTGCGCCTAAGGCAGAATCACTGGCGTCCGTTATAAGTTTGAATCACTTATTAAAATCAGGGTATCTTAAAATTGGTGTATTAATAAGTAATCTTTTAAGTTTTTGAAATGAATCTATGTATTGAGATCACGTTTGTTAATTTTCGTATTCTTTTTTAAATACTTAGTCATACCGTAAGCTAATTTCGCATATTGTTCCACGAATTTTCTATAGTAACCAGTCATTCCTAAAGATGACTTTATTTGTTTCTGGGATTCAGGTAATTTAAGCTTCTGAATATTTTCAATTTTACTCATATTAGGCTTAATACCATCAGTTGTTAGGGTATGTCCTAGGTATTCTGTATTTCTACTAAAAAATTAAACTTATCCACTTGAACCTTAAGATTGTGTTCTCTAAGTTTGTTAAATATTTTTTGTATGTTTATAGTGTGTTCTTTTAAGGTGGTATTGATTAGCCGGGGTGTTTTTTAGCCCAAACGGCATTCTGACAAACTCATAGTGTCCTAACGGTGTTGAGAATGCAGTTTTCTTTCTGTCTTCTTGTTTTATTAAGACCTGGTAGAAGCCTTTAGCAAGGTCCAAAGTCGTAAAATATTGTGCCCTTCCTAGCTTTTCGAATATAGTTTCTATATTAGGGATAGGATATTTATCACTTACAGAAACTTCATTGAGTTTTCTGTAGTCGATTATATTCTCCATTTTTTATGCTTGAATTATCGATCTTCTTCGGAACGATCCATAACGGCGAATTGTATGGGGAATTGCTTTCTCTTATTTCTTGTTGAATTTCATGGGTATGAGTAAGTTTATTACCTTCTTGGAAAAACAAATCCCTATTTTTATTAATAAGATTTCTTAGTTCCCTTTTTTCTTCTAAATTCATATCCTCTATACTCTGTTCAATTTATATTTGCAGTACAGGGAAGATAGGATATTTCCCTTTCAGTCTCACCATTATGGAATTCAATAAGCTATCTTCATTTTAAAGCTCTTACAGGGTTGCAGTAGTGAGCATTTAAAATTGCCGCAAATCTCACAAAAATATCGATAGAGTTACCAACTATTTATTAATATACGCATATTTTATAATCAAAAACAATGATATCCTAAAAAATATTAATCTATCTTTTTCCACACCTCTCTGAAAGACAATAGCTAACAATTTGTATAACTGCATTTTAATTTTTTACTGTTTTCGATACATCCTAAAACATCCTAAAACATGAAAACACTTTTCTCTAAAGTAGAAATATTTGCTACCAAAAGCTCTAAGAAAGCTTAAATCCTGAAAGTTACATTGCAAAAACCAAAGAATATGTCATATGAATTTCCATCAACTGGGCAATGGTAACTCTGATTCAAAGTGTTTTTTTTTTAGTCAAAACAATGTCAACAAGGGTTGGTTGCAAATTTGCGATCAATCTCCTTTAGTGATGGGCATAATCGAATGATTTGAGTAATCATTAAGATGTAGATTTATTGACCAATTTGATTTGTATTATGTTGATTGGAAAATATGTTTTCCTTCGGCTGTTTTGGTCACAATAATTTTAGCAATGAAACAAGATTTGTTACATTTACTTTTCCCGACGTTTCGACAGGGGTTGCTGTCTTCTTCAGGGTGAACTTTATTACATATAAAATAAAAATATAGTTAATCACAATGTTATGCAACAACAATATACAGTGAAAAGTAAAACTTACACTTTAAGAGTTATAAACGTAGTTTAAATTTTACATAGTAAACTTAAATAATTTATAAAATACAATTTATGAAAACAAAACAATGAGACTTCCGATGAAGAAGTTGAGTCAATAACTGAAGAGAGAGAGGTAGATTACGCATTATTTAATTTGAAACGAGGGAGCAGTATACCGCTGAAATATTCTGTGTGTCCTGTTTTCGATTCATGTTGTTCTTGTTATTTAGAATATGAAGTATCTCTAAAGTGTACCGCTTGGAAGTGTGGGTTTCTCTTTGGAGAACTTGGACACCGTCAAAGTCGGGAGAGTGGCCACTTTCAATTACATGGCTGGCGAGTGCAGTTTTGGCTGGATTATTGGTGTTTATGTCGGACCTATGATTTGACATTCTTTGACGATGAAATTGTTTTGTCGTCCCAATGTAACACAAGGGGCAAGGTTCACCAGTTTTGCCTTTACAATTGATCTTATAAATTACATCCGTACATTTGTCCTTACCAGGTTTTGCCTTCAATTTGGTGAAAAGATGTCCAAGTGTTTGGTTGGACTTAAAAGCTAAACGAACATTTTTAAGATTTTTGTTGACCATCTCTTTGAAGTTCTCGGTTAAACTTTGTACATAAACAACACTTTTGAAGAAACCATCCGTAGGATATTCGCATTGTTGGCGGGGGGTTTTGTAGTTGTATTTTGAAAACAAACTCCGAATGGCTCCAGCAGGATACCCGTTATCATTCAAAATGTTGAAAACTCTTTTTTGATTAGCGGAGTGGAATTTTACATCACTCAACGTAAACACTTTGTTAATTAAGTTGGAAGCCGTGTTCATAATAATATGTTTGGCCTGACTGGAACGAAAGTTGATGAGTCTTCCTGACGCTGTATTTTTTTGATACCAGTCAAAGGAGAGATGATTTTCTTCTCTATAGACTTTTACATCTAGGAACGCTAGTGTGTTATTCTGTTCCCTTTCGACGGTAAACTGTATTTTTGGGTTGAATCTGTTTAGGGTCAACAAAACATCATCAATTTTACTCCTATCCATCACCGCAAATAAGTCATCCACATATTTTACTATGAAGTTTGGTTTTTCTTTTGAGCCAATAAAACACTCATCAAGCAAATAATCCATCACAAGGTCAGCAATAGTCTGTGAAAGGGGGTTGCCCATAGGCATTCCAAATATTTGCTTAAAAATATCCTCTTTAAATTGTAGAAAATTGTTTTCTTTTATGCAAAAATCGAGAATTTCGAGAAATTTGCCCTGGTTGATTTTAGTGTTTTGACTAATAATTTCCCATTTCTTTTTTAACTATGTTGACAGCTAATTGAACTGGGATGTTAGTAAAAAGTGATACAACATCAAAAGAAACCAAAACATCATTCTCTCGTATTTCCACTTTTTTTGCTTTTTCCACAAATTCAAAAGAATTTCTTACAGTGTAGAGTGATTTGTTCGTCACACATTGTAAAATCCTACCAACAAATTTAGAGAGTGCATAGCAAGGCAAATTCGTTGATGATACGATGGGACGCATAGGCATATTGGGCTTGTGTGTTTTCGGCAAGCCATATATCGCGGGAATTTGGGCAGTATATGTTGTCATCTTTGCTTTTTTCTCTATCATCTATGAATTTGTTGTTGTTAAGCCATTTCACTAACTCATTATTGCGGGTTTGAAGCGTTGTTGTTGGATTATTTATTATTCTCCGGTAAGTGTTGCGGTCTGACAGTAGTTCACACATTTTCTCCTCATATTCTTTACGCTCCATAGCTACTGTGACATTGCCTTTGTCAGCTGATAGAATAATGATGTTCTTGTGCTGCTTGAGAAAAGAAATAGCTTGTTTGTTTACACCTAGTACATATTTTGCAAAAAGATCATTGTGTTGATGACGTTGAAATGAGTGCAACATATAGCTATATTGTGCTCCGATATTTTCTTGATCTCTTTCATCTTGAACGTTGCGTATAATTTCTTCCCCATCGGCTATCAACTGAAACAATGGAAAGCTTTTTTTGTCAACAGGTAGCGCAAACTTTTTACCCATCGATAACAGGCATTTGATTTCAAGAGGAAATTCAATGCAGGTTCTATTGTCAAACCATCGTTCATGCATAATGATGTTAAATTGTTTCCAAAGAGCTGATTTTAAATGGTCTATTTTTTGATCGAGTATTTGTTGTTTTTTATTATATGTGTCTCGAAATGTTTGTTTTTGTTTTGTTATGAATTGTTTATATTCATTTGGCATAAGATTCTCCTTTATTCTTTGGTCGTGGAATCGAATTGAATTATTGATGCGTTTGATTTTGTGGTGCATTTCACATATTTCTAGGTTAAGAACTTTTTGATGAAATTTTAATGCGATTTTATCGAAAACGTGAAATGATTCTTTGCTGGAAAGAAGTTGTTTAGTGTTGATAGAAGAATTTTTAATGTGATTAGGAATAAGTCCTGACTGTCGGAATGTGAGTAGAAATTTAAGAGATTGTTTGTGTGATGCTAATTTTCTTTGGGAGTTGCTGTATTGTTTTAGGTTGTCGCATACTTGTATACCGTATTTATATTTGATGTGTTCATAATAGTTCTTCATGTTGGTGTTAAATACTGCTCGGCAGGCCGTCCGACGTTGATATTAAGATGTAGATTTATTGACCAATTTGATTTGTATTATGTTGATTGGAAAATATGTTTTCCTTCGGCTGTTTTGGTCACAATAATTTTAGCAATGAAACAAGATTTGTTACATTTACTTTTCCCGACGTTTCGACAGGGGTTGCTGTCTTCTTCAGGGTGAACTTTATTACATATAAAATAAAAATATAGTTAATCACAATGTTATGCAACAACAATATACAGTGAAAAGTAAAACTTACACTTTAAGAGTTATAAACGTAGTTTATATTTTACATAGTAAACTTAAATAATTTATAAAATACAATTTATAAAAACAAAACAATGAGACTTCCGATGAAGAAGTTGAGTCAATAACTGAAGAGAGAGAGGTAGATTACGCATTATTTAATTTGAAACGAGGGAGCAGTATACCGCTGAAATATTCTGTGTGTCCTGTTTTCGATTCATGTTGTTCTTGTTATTTAGAATATGAAGTGTCTCTAAAGTGTACCGCTTGGAAGTGTGGGTTTCTCTTTGGAGAACTTGGACACCGTCAAAGTCGGGAGAGTGGCCACTTTCAATTACATGGCTGGCGAGTGCAGTTTTGGCTGGATTATTGGTGTTTATCTCGGACCTATGAATTGACATTCTTTGACGAAGAAATTGTTTTGTCGTTCCAAAGTAACACAAGGGGCAAGGTTCACCAGTTTTGCCTTTACAATTCATCTTATAAATTACATCCGTACATTTGTCCTTACCAGGTTTTGCCTTCAATTTGGTGAAAAGATGTCCAAGTGTTTGGTTGGACTTAAAAGCTAAACGAACATTTTTAAGATTTTTGTTGACCATCTCTTTGAAGTTATCGGTTAAACTTTGTACATAAACAACACTTTTGAAGAAACCATCCGTAGGATATTCACATTGTTGGCGGGGGGTTTTGTAGTTGTATTTTGAAAATAAACTCCGAATGGCTCCAGCAGGATACCCGTTATCATTCAAAATGTGTTACATTGGGACGACAAAACAATTTCTTCGTCAAAGAATGTCAAATAATAGGTCCGACATAAACACCAATAATCCAGCCAAAACTGCACTCGCCAGCCATGTAATTGAAAGTGGCCACTCTCCCGAATTTGACGGTGTCCAAGTTCTCCAAAGAGAAACCCACACTTCCAAGCGGTACACTTTAGAGACACTTCATATTCTAAATAACAAGAACAACATGAATCGAAAACAGGACACACAGAATATTTCAGCGGTATACTGCTCCCTCGTTTCAAATTAAATAATGCGTAATCTACCTCTCTCTCTTCAGTTTTTGACTCAACTTCTTCATCGGAAGTCTCATTGTTTTGTTTTTATAAATTGTATTTTATAAATTATTTAAGTTTACTATGTAAAATATAAACTACGTTTATAACTCTTAAAGTATAAGTTTTACTTTTCACTGTATATTGTTGTTGCATAACATTGTGATTAACTATATTTTTATTTTATATGTAATAAAGTTCACCCTGAAGAAGACAGCAACCCCTGTCGAAACGTCGGGAAAAGTAAATGTAACAAATCTTGTTTCATTGCTAAAATTATTGTGACCAAAACAGCCGAAGGAAAACATATTTTCCAATCAAAATAATGATTTGAGTAATCGAGACATTAGTATTCGAGTGATTCCAATAATCGAATGATCATTCGAGATATGAAATAGTACAAAATTGGAATAATAAACCTTTAAAATTGAATATGTAGATTCGCTTTGTTCGATAAAAAAAATTTGTTCAATACAATCTACATTTTAAAAATTAAATTTAGGATTTTTGCAAAGGTAATATAAAATTTATTTCCCTTGTTTGCTTTTTTATTGCAGTCCATTTGGAATGAAATGTTCTCTATGCTTCAAAATATAATTTGTCCCCTAACTGTTGAATTCCATCACAGGATGGCTACGAAGGCGATAAATTAAAAAAACTTCTGAAAAATACGAAAAATTTAGAATTTTGTCCTTTATGTTTCAAAGTATAGGTTATTACCTATCTGTCAAGCCATCAATTGTAGAATTCCATCGAAGGATGGCTACGATGACGATGGATTAAAAAAACATTTAAAAAATACGAAAAAAATCGAGTTTTTTTTTCTACTAGGGAAAAATGTTTTTTTAGGGCAATCTGTTGAGATTTGGATCGAAATATTATTTATGCCTCAAAGTATAGATCATCACCTATCTGTCCAGCCATCAACTGTCAAATTCCATTAAAGGAAGGCTACGATGACGATGGATTAAAAACCTCTGAAAAATACGAAAAATTTGTTTTCTGCTTCGGAAAAATGTATTGCTCTTTATTTCGTTTTTTCTGCGTACTTCTCACTGCGTTGACTCAAGTGGTTGAAAACACGTATGACGTAAACTATACAAACAATCAACGTTCCGACTCTCGAGTTCTCGATTATTTCTATTTATCTTTCTCTTGCTTGTATTTCGTTCTCATTTCTCGAGTTCCCGAGTTCCGAGTTCGAGTTCTCTTCTCACTCACTGCGCTTACGATTACAACTTACAAGTAAGAATAGTAAGTGGGTAGGTATAATCGGTATGGTAAATCATTCGAATGATTCAAGTGAAGAATCGAGACATCTCGAGATATTGCTTGAATCGATTATAATCGATAGCAGATAGGTCATGGTGGGATGTACGTGAGCTTAAAGAAGATTACACAAACAATTTAAATGTAACTCAGTGATTCTGTTTCTTATTTCAGTGGCAATTCCTAAGTTAAGGTGCCGTGCAAGCAGCAGCAGGCACCAGTGTTTTTGAAAAAGCTCTCCCATAAGGCCTGTACTGCAAATATAAATTGAACAGAGTATAGTTCTAGCTTTTCTAATGTTTTTTTGTCAATTATGGATTCTTCGAATGAATGAAATTTTTAATATAATTGATTCATTTGAATGGGGAGCAAATTCACTAGGTTATGTTTCATCATATTCATAGTTAGCGTTTAATTTATCTAAAATACGCGACCTTAGAACAATAGGGTTCTAACTGACAATTTTGACAAAATTGAGTTATATATTGCATCTTACTAAAAAGGCTATGCTCTTTCGATTGCCGCTATCCACATCTCCCTATATCTTACGGTTTCGGAAATAATTAAAGAAAAAGCAGAAAACAGAGTTCTATCTGCACAGATTTTATTCTGTCTTAAGTTTACAAAGTTCTAACTAGCCAGATAGAACCCTGCGTACTTACGCACACCAAATAATTTTGTTGATAGAACCTTTTGCGATGCAAATAGAACCCTCTTGCTGCAAGGCATTCTATTTATTCAAATTAATTGTGTTGTTGAATTTATATGAAAATCGTGACACAAAGTTCTATCAACCACTTAGAACCTTTTTGTTCTACGCCCAAGTGCCTTATCGTTGAGCAACAAAATTCTATCGAGATTTCTTTGAACTTTAATTACTAAATAACTATTAATTATATTTTAAATCTATTAATTGTAAAACATTCAGAAAAAAATTAAATATAGGTACACATTTACACGTTTTGATTAAAATTAATGTACAAAAGTTACACAACATGCAATATTCGACCTTAGTTTTCTCAAAAGTGATGTGTGTGCAGTTATAATAGTATGCACTTACAGGATGTAAACTTGCATGTAATTGCAAGGTGGTGTAACTTACAGTGGCGGATCCACGGGGGGGGGGGGGGGGGGTTTCGGGTCCGGACCCCCCCATGAGCATTGAAACCAAATATTTTTGTATTAATTTATTTATTTATTAAATTCTACTTCTCTTCGACCTAAAGAAAGCCCATCTTTTTATAAAATTTCAACTTAAAATTTCTTCAAGTGTAATGAATAGGTATACCTTCCTCAAAAACTTCAAATGCATCTTAGTACAGTATAACTACTTACATTAGATTACGTAACAGTTTTATACGGTTTTCAAACCGAACCAAAATCTCGGATTTCGGCACAAGATTTCCAAATCTTGTTGAATCGTTCACACCACACATAATCTAGATTTTGTTTGAAATTTTAATCAAATTTCAGTGTTGATAGAAACTAAAAAAAAATCCCAAAACAAATACATACACACTTTTCCTTTTTTTCTCTCGCTTTCTGTTGAAAAAATGCGCAAATCGGAATGAAATCCCACTACACTACACTCAATAAATATAAAAAACACTCTTTTTCATCATTATGACTGAACTGTTATACTGAAGAGAAAATTGAGTAATTAAGTGTGTTTGTTTCACATTCAGACCGTTTCAAGAAGATTTCGCAGTAATCTACTAGATTACGAAATCTCAAAATGTATGGGAAATCTTGTTGATTTTGATGAGATTTGGTGATTTTTGATCGAAATCTAGATTTTGATTCGGTGTGTAAAGGCTATAAAGCCTATGTTAGTTTGTCCCGTCCGAGAACTTTTTTGTTGCTCCAAATGAATATAACGTTCAGAAATTATTGGATGATACGTTTATTCTCTAAATATATATAATTAGATATTTTATGTTACAAATTAGATATTCTTTTTAGCAGCTTACCTTTTGGCATCTTCACTCTGGCACGTTCTCGAACTGACTCGCGGCTTTTTGCAATTTTACTTCTCATTAATTTAAAATGTCAAATTTAGTTCTGTTCGCTTGTCAATTCGAAAATGGGCTGAGTTCACATAAGTGATACCAAGTAGGTCTGTTCCTTTATTATATTTACATTTTATTTTCAAAAGGTTTAGATCAAAGTTAATTTATTGTTTTAGTTTAATACATATTTTGAAGTGTCGTCTGCGACATCCCACCCCCCGTAAGGCGCCTTGAGTTCACTGCAAAGCCTTACCAACATCCAGCACAGCTAATTTGACGGCTGGCCTTCGAAATATACCTGTTTTGGTTCTAACCTCAGCTGCCCTAACTTGCCCATCAGTGCCCATAAATACTTTTGTTGTTTTGCCTCTTGCCCATTGACTCCTTGGTAAATCATCACAAACAAGAACGAGATCGCCGATTTTCAATGGTGGGGTTTTCTCAAACCATTTGCACCGTCTTGTTATTATCGGGAGGTACTCCCGTACCCATCGCTTCCAAAAACGATCTTTAAGCTGTTGTGCTATTCGGTATTGTTTTCGTAGACATAGTGCTCTATTATCGATTGGCCCCGGTTGTGTAGAATTTGGTACGCCTAGGATAAAATGATTAGGAGTTAGTGGTTCGTCTTCTTCCGTAGATATAGGTAGATGAGTTAGTGGTCGACTATTGATTATGTTCTCAGCCTCTATTAGTGCACTTTGCAGAGTCTCAAATTTTGGCGTGATTTCGCTAAGAGTAAACGTTAGAACTCTTTTTACTGATTGAACTAATCTCTCCCAACATCCCCCAGTATGTGGACTCAGTGGGCAATTGAAAACCCACTCTATCCCCTGCGATCCAAGTTCCATTTTGATAGCATCTTTGTCAAAGATCTCGTTGTTTAAAAGTTCCTTATTGGCTCCTACGAAGTTCGTTCCGTTGTCGCTTCTGATCCGCTTCGGGACACCTCTTCGATTAACGAAGTTTCTTATACAGAGGATGCAAGCGTCCGTCGATAGATCCGGTGCCACTTCAAGGTGAACTGCCCTTACCGTAAGGCACGTAAAGAGGGCCACCCATCGTTTTTCAATTCTACGGCCAATGGATATACTGACAGGCCCGAAGTAGTCTAGCCCAGTGTATGTGAAGGGTCTGACAAACGGAGTGAGTCGATCCTCTGGCAGTTGACCCATTAGTGGCGGTAGTGGTTTGGCTCGTCGAATTTTACATATTTGGCAATCATTCTTAACTTTTTTCACGATGGTACGAAGATTGGGTACCCAGAATTTTTGGCGGATTTCATTAACTATTGTATCGTCGTTTTGATGGCGGAAACGGATATGATACTCATTTATTATTAATTTTGTCACTTCGTGGCTTTTCGGAAGGATGATAGGTCTTCTCACACTGAATGGAATAGTCGCTGCTGCGTCGATTCTTCCCTGAAAGCGAAGTACTCCAAGTTCATCGAGATATGGCGTGGACTTATAAATTTTACTTTCTTTGGTGATTGGTAGTTGATTCTGCAGACATGTTATTTCGTGTTGATATTCTTCTTGCTGTACTTGGCGGTATATACAATTTTCAGCTTTGTTGAGCTCGTTCGTAGTCGGTACCCCATTCTCTGTTGGCTTTCTACGGATTTTATTGACGTATCGAAACACTCTAGCTATAGTGGCCCGTAGCTTAGAAAACCTTGAAAATCTTGATACATTGAAGATTAATTGATTCGTTTTGTTCACACTCAGTAAAAACTTTGTTCTCATTTCTTCTTGACATACATGACTTTCCAGATCTGAGGGAATTTTTGGCCACTCTTCTTCGTCACTCTTAAGAAAATTCGGACCGTTGATCCACTTATTATCACTCACGAGTTGTGGAGGATAATGAGCACGTGTTGCTTCATCGGCTGGGTTAAATTTGGATGGAACCCATCTCCATTGAGAAACACGACTACTGTCCAAAATCTCTGTGACACGAAATGCAACGAATTGTTTTTGTTGACGAGGTTCTTTGCGTAACCAATGGAGCACAGTTTTAGAATCACTCCAAAATGTGCTGTCAGAGATCTTAAGATCGTGATGTTCTAGGATCGAGTTATTTAATCTAATTCCTAAAATGGCCGCTGATAGCTCAAGTCGCGGAATTGACATCAACTTTTTTGGCGCACATCTTGTTTTCCCACAGACAAAGGAAACGTGAATTTTGTTATTGATTTTGAACCGAAAATAAGTAACGGCGCTGAATGCTTCCTCACTAGCATCCACAAATGTGTGAAGGTCTACTTTATCTGCTTGAAATAAGTTGAGTCCATGACATCTTGGAATTTTTAACTGTTTTAAACTTGGCAAATGTTTTTTCCAAAGCTTCCATTGTTCAAAGCTCTCTTCTGGAATCGGTTCATCCCACTCAACTTCACATCGCCATATTTTCCTAAGTGTTAATTTCAGTGGCAGTACAAAATTTGCTATCATCCCAAACGGGTCAAAAATCGACATCGTTATACTTAAGAACTCTCTTTTGGTCGGATGTCCTTCTTCCTCGATTATCGCTCTGCTAACTTTGGGAAATCCCACTTGAAATTCAAAGGCGTCTTCAGCACTGTTCCAAAACATGCCGAGAACCTTTTCACCATTTGTTTCATTTTCGATATTGAGGTCAACTGTTTTATTCGAATCATTTTGTTTTAGGTGACCACATAAACTATTGATGACCTCTCGTGAGTTTGAAGTGAAACTCCGAAGTTCGAATCCTCCTGATTTATGTATGTCTATCACAGACTGCGTTACTTCTATGGCTTGGGCTATATTGTCGAAGCTGTCAACATAGTCGTCGACATAATGATGTTTTTTTATACTCTCCACGGCTCTGGGATATTCCTTGCAAAAGGTTGACGCGTTAAGATTCATTATGTAGTGGGCTGAACATGGCGAACAACTAGCCCCAAATGTCATAGCTTTCATAACGTAGGTATCGATTGGCTTCGTGTCATCTTCTCTCCAGAGAAACCGCTGGGAGTTTCTATCTTCCGGTCGTATAGTCACCTGGTGGAACATCTCCTTTATGTCTCCTGTCACTGCTACCGGCCTTAAACGGAAATTGAAAAGAACAGCTACAAGTGGAGTGTGATTATCTGGTCCTTTAAGGAGGCACGAATTCAACGAAACACCATTGACCTGGGCTGCCGCATCGAATACCAGTCGGATTTTCCCAGGCTTGTTTACGTTTTGCACTCCGAAATGCGGAAGGTACCACGTTCTTGTCGTGTGCTTACTTGCTTCTTCTTCCGTTAATTTGTAGGCATATTCTTTATCGATGTAGCTCGCAATCATTTGTTTATATGCTTCTGCGTATTCTTTATTTTTGTTCATTTTATTTTCGAGACTAAATAACCTTTTTATAGCTAGTTGATGGCTGTCCGGCAAGTCTGTATCGCTTTCTTTCCATAACAATCCCGTTTGATAGTGGCTATTAATTTTCATGGTGGTGCTAGATAGTAGTTGCAATGCTCTTCGGTCCTCACAGGAGACTAAACTCTCAGTTGGTTTCTTAACTCCAAAGTTTTCAATACTGAAGTAATTATCGACAAGCTTTTCTAATCGTGTATCATTTCTTTGTTCATGTTCCTTGTTACTAAACAAAATTATATCTCGCTGCGTTCTCTCATCGTGCCCTGATTTTGTGCTCCCGTAGACTAACCACCCAAGCTTTGTATTGGCTATAATCAGATTCGTGTTGGAAATTTTCACCTCTTCCTTGGATGCTCCTAAATACGCATGGTCAAGCCCAATTAGTATTTGAGGCTTTGCATCAACGTATTTGATCAGTGGGAGTTCGACATGGCTTGGCTTTTCTATCGTTGTTGCATCGAAACTTTGGGTTGGTAGGCATAAGTTTTTAACGGTATATACTCCATTTAATTTTATCTTCTCCGCTCCGTCTCGGTCAGCACTCACGTTAACGTCCATGACGGATGTGTCCTTCGTAACTGTCTCTCTGCCAAGCCAACTTAACTTCAACTTTTCATCTTTTCCCTTAAGCTGCAATTTTTCGGCTAATTGTGAGGTCATGATAGTCACCGAGGACCCTTCATCAAACAGCGCATAAGTAGTCACATACATATTGCCGTTGTATACCCTTAGTGGCAATATTCGGAAAAATATTTTGGCACTTGTATCTTTATTACAGTTTAAAAGAGGACTTGAATTGGTATTTTCTACATTCTCGTTTAGTTTTGAACTTTCTTTCCCTTTATCTTCTTCATGTAAACTTTGATGGTGAAACTTCGCACAATTGCTTATGCCACAAAGTTTACGAAATCTGCATGTCCTTGTACCGTGACCGTACTTCAGACAACTGAAACATAACTTGTTTCGTTTCACAAATTCCCATTTAGCTGGTATTTTTAACTGCGTGTAGTTCGTACATTTGAATACTGGATGAAGCTCCCCCTTACAGTATCGACACCTTTTAACGACTGCTTCTGTTGTCGTGGTTTCACTCGTATGCAACACGTTTCCCACTCTTGTTTTAGGACGAGACTTATCTTGAGTTGGAAGAACCGAAACCGTGGTTGTAGTAGCAATACATACAAGGCGGGCTACTCGGCTAAGCCAATCATTAAAATGTTTGATTGTAGCGAATGGTTGTATATATATACAGCTTTCGGCCCATTCCAACCTCTTGCTCATCGGCAGCTTGGATACTAATTCTTCTAGAAGTGAGGGGCTTGTTATGTACTGTTGCATACCACTGGCTTCTAGGAATACTGTTAGGTTTTGGACCTTTGTCGAAAAGGGTACAATTTGTTCTATCCTATTTTCCGATATTGGCAAAATCTCTCTAACCTTTTTTAATTGGCTCTGAACTAAACATTCTGGACGACCAAAACGAAATTCTAGTGTTGCCATGACTTGTTGAATATTGCTTGGGTGGATTAATAGGGATTCCACAACCTCTCTAGCTTCACCTCGTATACACTTTTGTAAACGGAACATATTTTCTACTTGACTGTAATTAAAGATGTTAGTCGACTCTACGAAAGCCGTACAAAAGATTGGCCATTGTTCTGGCTTGCCGCTGAAATCCGGCAGGTCGTGAAGCTTTTTATGAAACCCGGAATTATTTGTAAAAGTTACTAGACGTTGATTTGGTTGAAAAGACGACCTTGATGGAAAGGTCTGAGATTCGAAAACTCGGCGCTCATTTAATAGCGGTAAAAATGTCGGCGTCATAACTGGATTGACTACATTGCCTGAGATAAGTTGTACCGTATTTAATCTTTCAGATGATGCTGTAGATGTTGCTATTGGAGGCCATGAATACTGCGCTTGAGCGGAAGAGACGTGAGGGATACTACTCGAGATAGATGGTGTAGTGTACGACAAACTAACAGAAGGTATTGATTGAGATTCGCGATTACTAACTATATTAGATGACTGTAAAACATTACTACAAGTTGTAGGGCTAACAATTGATGAGGTTGTAGGAACCGTAACTAAATTAACGTTTCCATCAGAACGCTGGGCTAATGTATGGGTTGACGTATTAGCGGCCTCATTTGAAGTCCGAGTATTCAGCTCTTGAAGAAGGCGTTCTAATCGTAAACGTTCGTTGCATTCCTTTTCGGCTGTTAATTTCATCGATTCCACAAGCGTTCTTAATTCTTGTAGCTCTGCTTCTTTTCGCTGACGTTCGTTGACCGCATCTACGAATGTTGCGTTCATATCACCTTCAGATGTTTCTTCATCTTCTATTTCGCCACTGGAATCTTTCCTCTCTGCCTGCTGTTTAGTTGATGACCTTGTTACTCTTGTCTCTTCAGACATGTTTTCTCAATAAATTGACACAAGCTGAGTAGCCTTAGGCTTTTCAAGTGTTTTATTTGTTACCAAAAATTCTTAACTAACTATTTCCTATTTACCCTATACGGCGTACCAAATTCAATAGCTCTATAGTATTGCAGAATCGCAATCGAATGTTTAAACTATTTTCTTTTTCAAATATGTAGGTTTCAGTAAAATATTTATAACCGATGTTTTTTGTATGCAGTGAATACAGTATGTTATAGCTTAAATCTACTGTTCCTTTGCTAACAGTTTTAGTAACGGAGAACTGAACTGTAATCTTTCAAATCTCGTTATGTTTCAACTTTATTCACCGTAGGCTTTCGTGTTACATATAAGTTACAGTTTTACGTTACGGGCGCTTATCTTATTGCGATCTATCTGTGGGCAAAATTTCTTACTGTACAACGGCACTATATTATTTCATATGGGCAGTACTTTAACATAAATGTATATAGAAACTATTTCGTATTATATGGCAAATTTATTTATGTATATAGTATGGGCACTGATTTCTTAAATAAATGTGGGCACTCTCTTACCTTGGCGAAGCTTGCGCTTAGATATTTAGATGATTTTTTTTCTTCCTTGCTGTGCTGGCTGCTGGTGGCTATTATCATCTAGGCTATGCTGGCTGCTTACTGTTTACTGTTGCTGGCTGCTAGTTATCATCTAGGCTATATACTGGCTGCTTGTTGTTGCTGGCTGCTAATTATCCTTTCGACTATTTTTTTTATCGCTGGCTGTAATTTGTTGCTGGCTGCTAATTGTTGCTGGCTGCTAAGTATTCTCTCGGTTTTTAATTTTCGCTGGCTGCAATTAATTCTTCGTGACGTTTAGCAATCTCAAAAATACAATTTATGTCTCTGCTGGCTGCGAGAGATCTTTTCCAGAAAACGGTTTCTTCTTTTGAAAATGGCTGCTATTGTATGACTGGGCGTTCATATGTAGGATGGACGCATGGCTTTGTCACAAAGAATACTTTTGCTTTTGCAAAAGAGAATAAAGATGTTAGTTTGTCCCGTCCGAGAACTTTTTTGTTGCTCCAAATGAATATAACGTTCAGAAATTATTGGATGATACGTTTATTCTCTAAATATATATAATTAGATATTTTATGTTACAAATTAGATATTCTTTTTAGCAGCTTACCTTTTGGCATCTTCACTCTGGCACGTTCTCGAACTGACTCGCGGCTTTTTGCAATTTTACTTCTCATTAATTTAAAATGTCAAATTTAGTTCTGTTCGCTTGTCAATTCGAAAATGGGCTGAGTTCACATAAGTGATACCAAGTAGGTCTGTTCCTTTATTATATTTACATTTTATTTTCAAAAGGTTTAGATCAAAGTTAATTTATTGTTTTAGTTTAATACATATTTTGAAGTGTCGTCTGCGACAGCCTATACGATAGAAACTTAGTTCAAAGGCTTACGGTATGTTAAATTTTGAAGACTTAGGCAATTTATCATATCTACCTCTCCAAAGCAACATATTAAAATACTATTCAATATTATAAGGGCAAAGAAGTTATAGCACCACCATTTTCGATTTTGGAAAAGAAACTATGCTGCATTGTGCTCAACTTGTGCTGCGATGTGCCGTAAATATTTTTGAAAATTTTTAGGATGAAATTTTTCCAAAATAAAATTTTCTAAAAACTTAAAGTTGTGCTCAAAAAATGATACAGCCGAAGAGATACAAAAATCGCATATTTCCGACTTTTACGACCGAACGCAAATAATGCGAAGGAACGTGAAATTAGCACCGTCATCTTGATTTGAAAAAAAAATTGTGCTGCGATGTGCTGTAATGTATTTTTTAAATTCGCAAATTTTAGGGATACATTTTAAATTCGCAAATTTGCATTTTTTTTTTTCAAAATCACGATTTAAAAAAAATTATACTTGTGCTGTTTTAAGCTGCTGCTGTTTTTGCTTATTTGTATTTTTTTTTGAAAATCGAAAATGGCAGTGCTAACTACACGCACATAAATAATGTAGCACAAAGCCCACGCAAGTTTTATTTTTCTTTAAGTTTTCTATTTGTAATTGGACCCCCCCCCCCATGACCAAATCCTGGATCCGCCACTGGTAATTTATGATAAGTATCCTTTACTCTGAAATTTTTCTTTAACTCGTTTTTGATTCTATCCCACGTCGGATTCTATTCTAATGTTCTTATAGACTTCAAAGCAGATCCTTGAATTGTCTTTGATATACAAATTCGTTTAGCGGTGGGTTTTCGTTAAAAAGCGACAGGATGAGCTCTGCTTCGCGAATAAAGGATGCTAAGTCATATTTTTCATCACCATCCTTTATTTTTGATGCTTCTTTTATGAGCTCATTGACTGGTATTCCACTGTTTGCCATCTTGATTGTTTCAGTGTCTTAAATGTCTTTAATGTTTCGATTTTTTGTATCGCAAGTAAATGATAGGAATCTCTCATTTTTTTGTGATAGTTATCAATTCACTGTTTTAGAAGAATTAGGATCGATTTTATTATCTTTAGATAATAAATATTAATTTTTTTTTTGTCTTTTCACTTCTTTGGAAGGAGGATCGATTTTATTGTCTTTAGGCTATAAAATAACCGACTG
The DNA here is from genome assembly GCA_929447395.1 of Epistrophe grossulariae. Lineage (NCBI taxonomy): Eukaryota > Metazoa > Arthropoda > Insecta > Diptera > Syrphidae > Epistrophe > Epistrophe grossulariae. The sequence goes on along the minus strand of OV839566.1, from coordinate 58,961,781 downwards.
CGCCACTTATGCTTTTCTTCTAATCTTCAGATGAAACAAAATAAAGGACATTATTATTATTTATTTCGACTGTCTTTATTGAGCTGTAAATAACGATTAACAACAACAACAACAACAACAACAACAACAACAACAACAACAAAACAAATTACCCACCGGGTAAAAGAAAAACAGAACTTAATGATAAATCCGGAATCTATGAAGTGAAGTGTGGAGATTGCGAGATCGGGGTAGAAATTCCTAATTAACGGCGGTAATTATAAAGCTTTTTGTTGCCTAAACCAAAGTAGACTTTTCTAAAGGTTTTTGTATGCTGAGTTTGAATCCGAAATCAAAAAAACTCCACCGCTTCAGGTTTTTGAGATAATCCCATTATAAAATTTTAATACGCTTGTTTGGTAGGTATTTTTTGGTGTATACAGGGTGTTCCTGACCTGGTTGACATTATTTAAGGGTGTGGTTCTTTGGAATATTCTAAGAATAAATCGTTCTAGTTCAGTAAAGTTTTATCTCCAATTTTGACATCATTTATCGTGGATTTAAGAAAACACTTACTTTGGTGTACCCTGACCCATGTTAACAAAACTTCCTCTGCTAATTCTTGTGGTATAAGCTTCGTTTAGGAATTTATTTTTAGAAGAAACACTAGCCTTTACAACTGCCTTTAAATAAAGTTAATATCTTGTCTCAGTCTTAATATGTCCAATTTCTAGGCTTTTCTATTTTTCCTGCTAGTGCCAATTTTTTGACTTTGAGGTCAATTTTCTCGAGAAAAAGCGTAATAAACATAACCCTTTCCTATTTTTTTTCTTGTGAACGTAACAATAATAGCAATAAAAATCAATAGCAAAATTGTGAAAAGACCCATAGATTTTATGATACTTGGGAAAACCGGCAGCAGGTAAAATTAAAAAAAAATGGCGCAAAATTTTAAACAACCTATTGTTAAGGGCTTAGCATATTACTAGTTAGCAATTTGCTAAAACATTTAGTAATTTACTAGCTGTTCCAAAATTTTAATCCCTTTTTTTCGTTTTACTAACTAGTAAAATACTAATTCCCTTTTATTAAAAACGGTGCAGCTGAACACGTCCAAAAAATGACAGTTCGGAAAGAAAAACAAAGCAAATAAACCTAAACCTAGGGAACGGACCTAATAATTTGCAATGTCAGAAGTTAAAGTGACAACCTACAATTTATTTTGTTATTTTTGTTTGTTTTTATTTGTGACAACAATACAACAATTGTAAAAGAAAAGTTTCAATAAAGTGAAATTAAAAAATTGTTATTTTATTTTGTGTTGTTGCTGTTTCTTATTAAAGGTTGCAATGAAGAAAACACAGTACAAGCAGCCGCAGTCAGGGCTTTAGCAGTTTATGTGCTTTTCCCATCCTTACGTGAAAATTGAGTTTTTGTTGCAGATTCAATTGTACAACTTATTAAAGATTAGAATCTATACCTGGAGTAAAATTCTACATCGTCCAGCTCTTCAAAGGGATTTTCTCGGGACTTAAGCTGAGTCTTCGAACATATCGAAATCGTCATCTTCCGAAAACATTTTTTGTATTTACTTTGAAAAGAATTAGCACACGAAAAAAAAAATACAATTTAAATCTTTCAAATAAAATTGCCAAGAAATTATTTTCGAGGACAATGACAGATTTCATATGGATTTAGCAAACTACTAAAATTTAAAGTAGCCATTTTCTGATTTTAACTTTAGTAAAATGTTAAGAGTTAGTAAATTGCTAAAATCGTTTAAAATTACCAAAATCTTCTTTTTAACTTAGTAAATTACTAAAATGGCTTTAACATTTTACTAAATCGTTTAAAATTTTGCGCCAATGTTTTTTTTTCATAAATGTCGAACTCTTTGACGTTTTAGGTGGAAGGGACAAGGTTTCTTTTAATAAAACTGCAGTTTTTTTTATCTCCACTAGTTCGAAAATTCATTTGTGCAGATGTATCTCGAAGATCAGCTACTGTTTAGCGTTTTTTTCGATTACTCAATAAATCAAAACTTGTCTGAGGGCGTCCAGAGGGGTTAATACATTTTAAATTTAACTTTTTTTAAGCCAATTTGATTCATTTTTATCAAACACTGATCTTGTAGGGTGGCTTTTCTTCCACTTAGATTTAAGTTCAAACTGTATAAATTCTTTTCTTAGCTCTGACACATGATTTTCAGTGCAGTTTGTACTTTTTAATCAAAATGTCTCAATATTTTCAATTTTTTTTGTAAATAGTTTTGAATTTACTGTTATAAAAGATTTCGCAGAGTTCCTGCCTTTTGCAAGAGAAAAATTGCATGTTGAGCCCTTAAACATAATAAAAATGGTTTAAAATTTTGCATACTTATGAACACAAAAAATTGAAAAAAAAATATTTTAGGCAAACATTTTTTACTTTTAACTTCAGTTTCAAATAAAGAATCTATTTAACTAAGAAAAACACTTTCAATCTAAATTTAATGTTTCTCTACAATTTTCACATAATTCTGGGGATTCTTTGGTAAAGTATTGTTGGCTTGTGAAGATTGTTTTACCTACCCTGATACGGAAAAGTGCAATACATTCTTCTCTTGTTAGGGTTTTCATATATGGCGTCCTGATATGTGTTGTCTGATGTTTTCGAAGGAAGTTTTGTTCATGTAACCAAGACTCTCTCAGTTCTTCGTTTTCATTAGAAATGAATATTCTTCGTATCAGTAGTGGGATACTTGGCAATTCTTTTATGAAAGGGTAACGCGTTGCTTCCTTGGCTGCAGTGTCTGCAAGGTCATTGCCTTTGATACCTGCATAACCTGGTATCCATGCTAAAAAAATGTTGCCATAATTGTATATGATGCTGCGGATGTAGTTAAGCGTACTGCAATTATTATTAGAATTTTTAATTCCTTGTAGGATGCTTAAGCTGTCAGTAAGTATTAAAGTTTTAACTGCGCACGTCTGAGCAATCGATAGAGCTTTCAGTAATGCTGTAATCTCTGCCAGATAACTTCCAGCTTCATCAGGGAGAAGGCCTTGGAGGGTGGTAATTTCTTCATAGTTGGGGTTAAGTTCAACGACTGCATAAGATGAGTTATTGCCGTTATAAGATCCATCTGTATACAGTATCTTTTCGGGCTTGATACTTTCGACGAGTTCGTTATGAAGCATTTGATAGTGTGAAGTTGGAGTCCTTTCTTTTTTGTGGGTTGAGAGACAGGTATCAATCGGCAATGTAGTTCTATTCCATGGCGGGGGACAGTTGAGGGCTTGTAAGGCTTCTGGCGAGACGCAACCATGGGATGTCAGTAGATAAATAATTTTACTTAGGGAGGAGATTGAATTTTGTCTACTTTTTTTCTTCCTATTCAGACTATCTTGCGAAGCTGCGTAAAGTGGATGGGAGAGGTCAGAAATTGCTTTGCTAATAAGGTTTATAGATCTTTTTTGTCCTATCTTGTGTATAGATTTGTAGCCTGACTCCATTCTTAGAGCCCCACTGGTGTTGTTCTTAGTGCTCCTGTAGCTGTTCGGTAGCATTGGTTAATGGCCACGTCGATATCTGCCAAGTTTTTCTTAGATGTCCACATATAGATAGTGATATCATGCTGGAGAGTGCCTTCAACTAAAGTTTTTGTTATTTTGAGAGCTGTTTCTAAGTGGGGTCCTTTTCGACGGGAACATATCATCTTAAGAGCATTATTACGATTTCTTAACTGCCCAATGATATTTTTAATATGAAGATCCCATTTATGATTGCCACTAAAAGTTATTCCTAAAATTTTAATTTGTTTTTTGAGTGGTATTGCTGAGTTGCGTAGCATAAGTGGATTTGGTGAACATTTCTTTTTCCTACATAGGTGAAGTGCCTCTATTTTAGAAGGAGGAACAATTGCTCCAGTTTGTTGAGTCCATTCAAAAATTGTGGTATCCACTGATTGCAAAATCTGGTTAACCTTTGTAGGTTCTCCTGAAGCAACTATATAAATGTTATCAACATATACACCGACGAATTCAAGGTTATGTTTTGGATGAACCAATTGAGTAATGAGTTCTTCTACGTAGGCATTATACAGGTATACTGATAAGGGAGATCCTTGTGGTGTGCCATTTTCTAGTTTCCAGAGTTTAGAGGTGAAGCCGTTAATATCTACCCGAAAAGTTCTTCCTGATAAAAAGGAGTGAATAACCTTTAATAATTGATGTGGTACTCCCCATTGGTGTAGTTTTTCAATAACTGGAAAAGATGTCACACGATCAAAAGCCTTTTCGAGGTCAAATGACATAACAATACTGTGTTTACAAAACGAGAGGTTATGTGACAATTTATGTTCCATGAGTTGCACTAGGGTTTGCACTCCTCTATTGGGCCTAAAAGCATGTTGTTCATTACTCAATCTTTTTTCCATCAGCCAGCCTAATCTGTGTCCAATAATTTTCTCAAAAATTTTGGAGAGAACAGGTAATAGAGATATCGGCCGATATCCTTGTACTTCGTGATTGTTCCTAGAGCTTTTTGGAATGGGCTTTAGTATAGCTTTCTTCCAATCGTGAGGAAAGATACCAGTTCGAACAATATTATTATAGAGAGAGCAAATACGGTTTTTAAGATTGTCAGAAACTGCTTTAACCATCCGGTAAGTAATTTTATCATCTCCTGGAGTAGTTCCATGAAGCGTTTTAAGTGTTGTGTCAAATTCGTCTCTTGAGATCTCGTTGCTTAGTTCTTCACATACGTTTTCTAGGGTCGGAAGCTCGTTTAAATTAAATACTGTTTTCTTCGCTATAACGTTATCTGGAAAGGTGGTGTTCTCACTGTATCTACCCCATGTTGCTGAAAATGAATTGGCTATTTTTTCTGGGTCATTTTCTAAGCAGCCATCTAGAAAAATATATGGAAAGTTTTGAGTAGAAGTAGATGCTCTCAAAGATTTTATACGATTCCAAAGAGTTTTTGAGTCTAGGGTAGGATCCATTGTGTTCAGGAAGTTTTCCCAGGATTTCCTCTTTCCTTTAATGGACTCATATTTGACTTTGGCACTTGCTCTCCTGTAAGCTAAACAGTTTTCCAAATTTGGGTATCTTTTAGCTTTTTTCCAAGCTTGGTTTTTAGATTTAACTAGGGTTGCGATGTCACTATTAAACCATACAGGATTTTTTTAACGTTTTCCTGTTGTTTTTTAGAAGTTGGCATTGACTTTGCTGCTGCACTTCTTATAATTTTTTTTATCTTAGCTGCTTCTTGGTTGGTGTTGTTTGTTGCAGATGAAGTGGAAGACAATAATTTTGTGTAAGAGTTAAAAAGGTCCCAAATAGCTTGAGATTCTTTAAATCTTACAGGTTTTTTCCTTAAGGGTTTACTTTCTTGGGAGCGTATCAAGATTGGAATATGGTCTCTATATTCGGCAGGAAGTACTTCCCATAAAATTTGTGGAGCTAGATCCTCAGATGCAAAAGTGACATCTACAGCTGAAAAAGTGTTTCGTGTGTTAAAAAGAGTTGGTGATCTATCATTTAGAATGATAAGACTTTGATTATTAGCAAAGTTTTCAAACATTGTGCCTGTTCTGTTCGTAGTTTGTGAGCCCCATAACGTGTTATTGGCATTTAAATCCCCTAGGACTAAATGATGATTAGTGTTACAAATTCTTATATCACTTAAGATTTCGATAGTAATGGGAACTTCATGTTCTCTATATATATTTGTGATTTTCAATGGTTTTTTTGTTGGAATTTCAATGGTTTGAAATAGGAGATTTGAGGATGAAGTCGTATGAGATTGTACAGGTATATTATTTTTAACTAAAATAGCTATGCCTGCTTTTGAGTAGTCATAACTTTTGTTATGTAAAAATGGTTTATAATTTTTAAGCGTAAGTTTGTGTGAATTTGTTGCTATGATGTGGGTTTCCTGAAGAGCTATAATATCTGGGTTGTGTTTGGCGATTAATCGTTCTAGATTATGTTTGTTGTTAGTATAGCCTTGGATGTTCCATTGGATGATAGTGAAACCATTATCCAACAGAGTCATTATTGTTTTTTTAAGTTGTTTGTTGAGTTGGTTTGTGTAATTGAGTTTATTTGATTATTGAGTAGATGTTAGTTGTTGCTGATTGATTTTGGGTTGTTAATTTTGTCATTTGTACAGGGAAGTGTATCGTGAGATTTTTCGGAGTACTGAACGTCGTACATTTCCGTGTCAGAAAGCGAAGACAATTGCAGTTCTTCCGTAGAAGTATTGTTAATAGTTAAATTTTTTTCGGTATTCTTTGAAGTTGTGTATGTGAGAGAATTGTCAACCAAATTAATCTCTTCCATAAGAGATTTTTGATTCGATTGATATGTTTGAGTGGAATCACGGTGGGAGGTATTATCTGAAGCAAAGTCTTTGCCATCGGATTTTTGTGGTAGTGATGTAGATTTGTCTGTTATCGTTGTAGTATTAGTGATATTGAGCTGTCTCTGTGCGAGTGGTTTTTCGTTTTCGATTCTCTTCTTGATAATCTCTGCCATGGTGGAGTTGTTACTATTTCTCTTTTTCGGTGGTGATAGCTGATGTAGAGTGGGATTGTCATTGTAGATTTGCCACGCGTCGCGTACAGTGCATCGACGGTCAGCTTTAATTTTATTTACAGACTTGTACCTGAGGAATGAGGGGCATGAGGGATCATTTGAAGTGTGGTTATCTTCATTGCAATTAATGCAGAAAATTCGTGTGCAGTTGTCGTGAGGTGGAGGGAAGCAACAATTTTTGCAAAGTATAGCATTTGTGCATCGATTTTTTGTGTGGCCCAATCTTTGGCAGTTCTGACAACGCATTGGGTTTTGAATGTATTCTTCTACTTTTAAGTTCAACCAACCTATTTTGACCTCGTGCGGACAACGAATTTGATCAAAAGTGATAATTGCTGCTCCGGTTGCAACTAATGTGCCATTTTCCTTTTTCATCATTTTGCGAACCTCAATAACTTTGAATTTTTTAAGCTCTTCAAGCAATTCTTCTTCACTTATTTTCTCGATGTGCTTAGAGTAAATTCTGCCTTGAACCGAATTCAAAGTCATGTTTACTTACAAAATTTTTTCTTACAATTACATTTGTAAAGCTTGCCATGGCTATCACGGCACAATATACAGTCCACTTTTAAACGTCAATAGACGAAGTCATACCTTTTTTTCTAATAGGGTTTCGCGGATAACATTTTTTGGTCAATTCGAACCGGATACGTATGCCGATTGTTTTAGTTCGAAACTAAAATTCTAAAAATTATATCGAAGTTGTTAATACGCACCAATTTATTCGTTTTTTGGAAAATAAATAATTCCCATCGTGTCTGCGCCATCGCGCCGATCATTAAATATCCCTTCGTCGTCATACCCGCGTGCACTTACCTACATATGTACATACTTATCAATTAATGTGAAATAACTTCTTAAATATTTGTGCAAACCCACAAAAGTCCGTTCTTCATTATCGTCGTTGTACATACATACAGTTGCACATGCACATGCGAATAACAACCGGCAGTTATTTTTCTCCTCCTCCACCGGTACTTCATTATCGCCGAGCGTCGTTAGTTAAAAGAGCTAGTGCAAGCAGCGAGAAAAATAAGCTAAGTGTGAATGTGCGTGCATGGTAGGTCTCGTTCGTTTCATTTCGCTAAAAAACAAAACAACGGTACAAATTGTCTCTGAGTTTAGCATTACCGTCTGTGAAAGAAAAATAACTTTTTTGTGCTTTTGTTAAATCCAAAATGGAAGAGGTCACCTTAGAATCGCTTAAACGTCAACGAGGCGTTTTAAAGGGTCAAATTACGCGTATTACTGCCTCATGTCAATCGGATGCTCTGCAAGTATCAAAGGCAAAGGCATTTAAAGCCAGATTAGAGCATTATATGCTTGAGTTTGAAAGAGTTCAAATTTTAATCGAAACGTTGCTCGATGAGGAAGCGGAACTTCCTGCAGAAACACGATACCGAGTTGAAATAGAAGAGGCCTATTACGAAAATTGTGCTAGATTATCGGACATAATTGACGCACAAAACGATGCGCCCGGCGCCGCGAGTGATGATAATATAAACAAATCTCTTCAAGCTTTAGCAGACAGTCAGTGCGCGTTGACAGAAATGATGAAAACAATGAGTGAAGCCAATCCGCGCCGTAATCCAATTAATATTACAAAGGTTGAGCCAAGCAATCGACTCCCCCAACCAAAATTACCCGAATTTAATGGTAGTTTCGGTGAATGGATACGCTTCAGAGATCTGTTTGTCGGATCGAAAGAGAATATCTCTGGTGCGGAAAAAATGGAGTATTTGTTCTCCTGTTTGAAAGGTGACACGTCGTCGGTTATCAAACACCTTCCTCCGAGCGATGCCAATTATGAAGCAGCATGGGCTTTATTACATTCTCTTTACGATAAACCTCAGTTTATAATGATCGCGCATTTAGACAACCTTTTTGATTTTCCTCCTCTTAAAGGTAATGGCCTTGATGAAATAAAGTCGTTTTTTAGATTGATTTCCGAAAATATAAACGCGTTGCGTGCGTTGAAAAAACCTGTCGATTCGTGGAATGAAATCTTATTGTACATACTTGCAAAAAAGATGGACGAAGAAAATAGAGTTCTGTGGGCGCGTTGCAATAAAGAAAATGAGAGCCCGACGATTGACAGCCTTATCAATTTCCTAAAAGACCGCATGAATGAACTCGAATCGCTCTGTATATCACGGAACATGCAAGTTAATCGAAAGGTTATTTCAAAGCCAGCGGGCAAGCGCGTTTTAAGTGCGTCAGTACAATCTTGTATAAAGTCCAAACGGAATCATCATCTCTATCAGTGCGACGAGTTCCGAAGTCTTCCAGTGTCAAATCGAATTGAGCTTGTCAAGGCTAGTAAAATTTGCGCGAATTGTCTCCGAGTTAGACATGAAATTACCGATTGTAAATTTTCGTCCTGTAAACATTGTTCACAAAGGCATAATTCGTTACTTCATCAAGAGAACTCGATACGAGAACAGAATCTGCCGGGATGCTCAAGAAATGTCGCGAGTGGTATTCCAGTGCATTCAATTAACGTCGCGTATCAGGAATGTTATACTCTTTTACCAACAGCCATCGTTTTTGTCGTGGACTCTCACGGTCAATTACATAAATGTAGAGCATTACTTGACTCGGGATCCCAATCTACGTTAATCACAGAACGATGTGCACAAATGTTGAATTTAAAAAGGTCACATGCAAAAATTCCGATTGTCGGAATCGGGCAGAATGGCGGTTCTCTCGGAACAAAGGGAATGGTAAGATTGGTACTCCATTCGTCAGGTGAGTCGCAAGCTATTATTTCTACAAATGCCTTTATACTACCAATATTGACGGGCAACCTGCCTGCATTATCGATTCCAAAGAAGAAACTTCATTATTTTGATAATCTACGATTAGCTGACCCCGAGTGCTTTACATCCAGCAAGATCGACATTTTGCTTGGTTCTGACGTATTCTTTGATATACTCACAGAGGGTAGAGTTGTCCATCCTTCTGGATCACCAACAGCCCATAATACGGCATTCGGTTGGGTAATAGCCGGAAACATTTCTCCCCACAATCCGCCGTGTTTGAACGTTTTTTCCAATTTTGTTGATCTAGACTATCTTCTTCAGCGTTTCTGGGAGTACGAAGATGTCCAAGAAAAACGTTCAATCAATTGCGACAATTACGAAAAAATCGAAAATCATTTCATGTTGACACATTTCGTGAAGTCTGACGGCAGATACGTAGTCAGGCTGCCCTTTAAAACAGCCGACGCCGACGTAGAGCTCGGAGACTCACGAAACACAGCGCTTCGCGTTCTCTACGCCATGGAAAGGAAATTCGTTCACAATCCTCAACTGAAGGTAGAATACGTTGAATTTATGCGGGAGTATGAGACATTAGGCCATATGGCCCCGATACCGTCGAGTGAGGTCAATCGACCCTCGTTCTATATGCCGCATCACGCGGTTTTGAAACCTTCGAGCACTACGACAAAGTTAAGGGTCGTTTTTAATGCGTCTAGCAGATCTAGTAACGGTGTTTCATTAAATGATTCTCTCTTGGTAGGACCTGTCATACAAACCGACCTCGTAACATCGCTAATTAATTTTCGAAAGGATCCTATAGCTGTAAAGGCGGATATAGCCAAGATGTACCGCCAAATTTTGGTTAGCGAAAGTGATGTTGACTTCCAGCGAATTGTTTGGAGAGAGAATCCAGAACAAATGCCCATCGACTATCGACTCTTGACATTGACCTATGGAACCTCTCCAGCGTCTTTCATCGCTACGAGGGTTCTTAAGCAGATTGGTGTTGTTGCTTCCGAGAAGCACCCCCATGCAAGCAACAGCCTTCAACATCATTTCTACGTCGACGACTATAGCGAAGGTTTCTGCTCGACTGCAGAAGCTATTGAAACTAAAAATGAGCTATGTGAGGTGCTCGAGGCATCAGGAATGCAGCTGCGAAAATGGTCATCGAATTCAACAGAGTTCCTAACAACTATAGAACCAGAATGCCTTGAAATTTCAACAGATTTACCTATGGGCGATTCGAGCGTAAAGATGCTCGGCCTTGTTTGGGATACGGAAGCAGATATTTTTAAGTTTAGTTTAGAGCTATCTTCCACGCGTTCTCAAATCACTAAAAGACAGGTTTTGTCCGATATTGCTCGTATTTTCGACCCATTAGGCACATTGTCCCCTGTAGTAATTAAGATGAAAATACTTATGCAGGAATTGTGGGTGAAGGGCGTTGGTTGGGATGAAGTTATTCCTACGGAACTTCTCGAAAGATGGATTGAGTTTAGAGACGACTTACGGAACGTAAGTTTAATTCGAATTCCTCGATGGTTACAGTACGAAAGGGGAGACTTTTTAGAGCTGCACGGTTTTGCCGACGCGTCCGAATCCGCATATGCTGCAGCAGTATTTTGCCGAATCAAAAGGGCTGATGGCCGCGTTTTCACTTCGTTAATTTGTGCTAAAACGCGTGTTTCACCAGCGAGAGCGAAGCTTACTATTCCGAAGTTAGAGTTGTGTGGTGCTTTGCTACTTCCCAAATTGCTAAGTAAGACTAAGGAGGCCCTCGACTTACAAAACATCGAATGCTTCGCATACACGGATTCTACCATCGTTTTGCAGTGGATACAGGGATATCCTCGTCCCAGAAATGTATTTGCTGATAATCGTCTCTCTCAAATTGCCACACAATTACCATCGTCGACTTGGCACTATGTTCGCTCGGCTGAAAATCCTGCAGATTGTGGAACGCGGGGAATTATGCCTAAACAATTACCCTCCTTGGATTTGTGGTGGAAAGGTCCCTTATTTATCCAGGAACCGGTTCTCGTTTTCACAAGGCTACCTTACTCGAAGGATCTCTTGGAAGAAGATGGAAGTTCCTGCTTTGCATGCTCGGCCGAGACTGAATGGAAAATTTTTGAATCGTTCAGTAGTCTTATTCGAATTTTACGAGTCGTTGCTCGCTGTATTCGTTTGATTAGAAAATATCGAAAGCCTAGAACACCATTGAAGGATTCGAGGCTTGCTCCTCACGATATAAGTCTAGCTAAAACCGCGCTTTTGAGAGTCGCCCAACGAACGTCGTTCCCTGAAGAAATTGAGTGCTTACTCAAGGGGAAACCTATCCCTACGCGAAGCAAGATTTTTAATATGTGCCCGTTTATCGATGAAGCTGGCGTATTACGAGTAGGAGGAAGACTCTCTAATGCCAACATCCCTTTCGATCAAAAACATCCAATCATTCTCCACAAAAATCATCGTCTCACCTATCTTATTGTTCTCGAGTGCCATGCTCGAAATATGCACCCTGGCACTCGCCAAATGACATATCTACTATCATTAAATCACTACATAGTAGGCGTACATCATGTTATCAAGAGTTGCATTTACAAGTGTTCAGAGTGCATGAGACAGCGCGCTATTCCCTATAAGCAGCAGATGGGAGAACTACCCAAACAGCGACTGGAGCCCGGAACAGCCTTTAATCATACTTTTACTGTGGCTTCGTGGAAGGGCCGTGGTGCCAAGCGTTTCAAAACCTATATTGCGTTGTTCGTATGTCTTGCTACGAAGGCACTCCACTTGGAGGCTGTTACCGAGTTAACTTCCGATGCCTTCGTCGCAGCCTTAAGACGCTTTGTTGCTAGACGTGGCCGATGCCACTCCATCTACAGTGATAATGGCACGAATTTTGTGGGCGCCAACAACCAACTCCAGGAATGGGCAAACGAGTTTCGATCAACACAGTTTCAAGAAAATATCACGAACGAATTGACGCATCATGGGATAAACTGGTATTTTATACCTCCGCACGCGCCCCATTTCGGCGGTCTCTGGGAGGCCGGCGTAAAGACCGGGAAATACCATCTACGCAGAGTTCTGGGCAGCCATGTGTGTACGTACGAAGAATTTACCACCATCCTCTGCCAAATCGAAGCTTGTGCAAATTCCCGTCCCCTTTGCAATCGCTTTGAAGGAGATGTTGATCCCCTTACACCAGGGCATTTTTTGATATTGCGCCCACTGTTCCAGATCAGCCCATACGCGCTGAAGAAACAACTTTAAGAAGATGGCAACATGTGCAAAAATTAGTTCAAGATTTTTGGAGAAAATGGTCCAGCGATTACATTTCACAGTTGCAAAAGCGAAATAAATGGGCTACGAAACTTAAAAACATCGAACTTAACGACATTGTTATCATTAAAGATGAAAATCTGCCGCCATGCCAATGGCTAATTGCCAGAGTCACGAAACTATATCCAGGATCCGATGATTTAGTACGAGTTGTATCTGTTAGAACACGAAAGGGAGAAATCAAGCGGCCAATTTCGAAGCTGTGTCCTTTGTTTATTGATGTCTAGTTGAAACCCATTTCAACGGCGGGAGGATGTTTACTTACAAAATTTTTTCTTACAATTACATTTGTAAAGCTTGCCGTGGCTATCACGGCACAATATACAGTCCACTTTTAAACGTCAATAGACGAAGTCATACCTTTTTTTCTAATAGGGTTTCGCGGATAACAGTCACGTGGTTCATAACTTTGACTGGGATTGAGTCAATGAGCCTAGTTTTGATGAATTTATCGGCCGTAGCAACGTTTAATACTTTAAGGAGTAAATCGCCTGATCTCATTGATTTTACCTCCAGTATATTTTTGGAAATATGCTCCAATCCACGGTTTATTCTAATAGGATTATAAGATGACAATTTACGTGTTTGTTCGCCTTCTTTTTCTAGTCCAGAAATGACGATATATCGAGGAATATTACTATCGTCGTTTTGGATTTCAGGTAGGGTAGGGAATTCCTCGCCCATATGTTTGTGCTTCTTTCCCCGGTTTAAAATTACCTCAGATTCGAGGAGCTTAAACCGGTTTTGATTGGGGGGACCCGTCCCCCCGTCCATATTCGTAGTCTCTTATGAGAAATCGATTTATGTGTTCTGTTTGTTTATCTTAAATTAAATGTGATTCACTCACCAAGGGTGGTAGTTGTTGACAAGAGTGAAATAAATTTATTTTAAGAGAAAAGCTCACTATTTATATAATATTAGCACACGTCTATACACGGCGTTTGCCAGCTTAGGACTGAACTGACATTTTTTATTTTTATTTGAAAATTTTACTACATAATTAAGTTAAAACTAATGCTATTTAAAAGAACATACCTGATTCAACAAACTCTAGGTAAAATTTCTTTACTAACAATAAATTTTCAATATAATTTTGGTATCACAATGTACGCAACTTATTTCAGTTAGTTTAACACAGAACACAATTTTAACTAAACTGTTAACTTTGATGCCGAAAGGTACAGTAATGGAACCGCTGACTAAAAAAAAATATTTCAATCATGTGAAGCATAATATCGGTTAATCGAAATAGTTATTTTTATTGAAATTTGTTACATATAGAAAAAATTACTTCTCGCCGCTTCTGCTTAGGCAAGATTCCACTGTGCATCGGTCAAACAAAAAGGAGCATCGATGTACGTTTCAAAAAACACTCTAGCCACATAAAGTATAATCGAACGAGTGCGTGAAGTAAGCCCCCCTTTTTTGGAATTTATTATTTTTGAAAGTTGTTCCTGGTTGTTCCCGATTTGTTCCGCATTATTCCAAGTTTTTTTTTTAATATTCAAAAATGAGGGTTTTAGAGCCAAAAAACCGTTTTTGACCTAGCCCCCCTTTTTTCGAAAATAAAATTTTTGAAAGTTGTTCCAGATTGTTCTAGTTGTTCTGAACATTGTTCCAAGTTTTTGGACCCTATGTTCAAAATTTTAAAAGTTATGGGCAAAATTCGAAAAAAAAATCTCAAAAAGTGTTCTAACCATTGTTTCAAAAACTCAAAATAGGACGTGTATTTTTAAAGATAAAACCTACCAAACATTTTTCAAAATCCAAAAAAACGGCTCTCTAATATTTTATTTTTTTTTAATGCATTTACTTTTGAAACCTGATGATAAATGCAAATATTGAAAAAAAGTTCTGACTTTACATTCTTGCTATCAGCTTAAAAACTAACTTTAAAAAAACATCTCCGAGTTTTTTAACTTTTCAAAAACACCCCTGCCCCCTTTTCCAAAAATCCAAAATCTAAAACTTGTTGCAAGTGCAGAATCCCTCAAATCAAATTGTTCCAAAGAATCATCAAAAAATATTGAAAACTGAAGATTTTAAGCCCAAAAAAAACACTCAAATGAAAATATCTTATTATCCTTGCGCTGGCCCCCCTTTTTAGAAATCCAAGATTCAAAAATTTGTTCTAGGTTGTTCTAGGGCTCTTCTAAATTGTTCCAGACTTTCGTTTCTTAAAATTGATTTTTAGTACGAAAAATTTCAAAAAAAAGCTCCCCATTCTTTGGAACAATTGGATTTGAGGGATTTTGCACTTGGAACGAGTTTTAGATTTTGGATTTTTGGAAAAGGGGGGGGGGGCAGGGGAGCATTTTCATAAAATTTTTCATACTAAAAATCAATTTAAAGAAACGAAAGTCTGGAACGATTTAGAAGAACCCTAGAACAACCTGGTCAGAACTTTTTTTCAATACATGCATTTATCATCAGGTTTCAAAAGTAAATGCATTGAAAAAAAATAAAATATAAGAGAGCCGTTCTTTTGGATTTTTGAAAAAATGTTTGGAAGGTTTTATCTTTAAAAATACACGCCCTACAATTTTGAGTTTTTGGAACAATGGTTAGAACACTTTTGGAAACCCGAAAAAAATTTCAAAATTAAGAATTTCGAAAAAAGGGGGGCTAGAATTTTTTTGAATTTTGCCGATAACTTTTGAAATTTTGAATATAGGGTCCAAAAACTTGGAACAATGTTCAGAACAACTAGAACAATCTGGAACAACTTTCAAAAATTTGGTTTTCGAAAAAAGGGGGGCTAGGTCAAAAACGGTTTTTCGCCTCTAAAACCCCCATTTTTGAATATTTTTCAAAAAAAAACTTGGAACAATGCGGAACAACCAGGAACAACTTTCAAAAATAACAAATTCCAAAAAAGGGGGGCTAACTTCACGCACTCTAATCGACTCCGTTGGCTCTCATGCCCTCACCAACAAACACTTCGATGTGAAATTCGAACACGTAAAAATAATCAAACACGTCACAAACCCTAGACGACTTGATGCGTATGAAAGTCTGTACATACACATCAACGATAACCTGATGAACTGGGATAACGACACCTCTCTTTAATTTAATCTAACAAAACTAAAATTTCTTTGACATTCCTTTTTAATTAATCTTTTTAGATTATGTTTTGTTTTTCTTCTTTTTTCTGTTAAAAATGTATACTTTGTTTACCTTGTCACAATTTTTTCTATGCCATTAAGTGTATTGCTGAAGATGAGTCACATTGTACTCGAAATGCATACGATATAAATAAAAAGTTTAAAGTTTAAATTAAAAGTAAAATTACGTTTGTTTTTTGTTTTATTTTACTTTTTGAAAAAACAAATTTTTATTCAATAAGGTTCTTTTTTCGATTTTTGTTTAATTAACAACGCAGTGAACAAAAGATTCAGCTCGAAAAACAAGAGAAAAAACTTCTTCAACAAATCCAAGAACAGACAAATTTGCTCGAAGGTAAGTTAGACGCCTTCGAAAACAGAATTGTTGCTCCTGACGAGCGTGTCGATAAACAATTTTCGACAATCGATAAACAATTATCGACAATAGAAGCAAATTTCTAAGATAAAATCGAATGCATTACAAAGGAATTGGATAAAGTAAGGAAAATGAAGGTTCGCGAAAGTTCTGGCGACTGTACAAAGAGAAAGGAGATGCATGCACCAACCTTCGATGGGCAAAATTCTTGGTCAATCTACAAAAGGCAGTTTGAGGAAGCCCAGCAACAAAAGGCTGGGATGAGGAAGACAAATGTAACAACAAAAAACATAAATGTTAAAAAAACAGCCAAGTTCTTCTATATAAAAATCTGTAAATTAAACAACTCAGCCGTGAAAAGTAGTGAGATCTTAAAGTATGCCAAGTTCTAACTTTATGAAGGTCTAATATCAAATATTTTAAGAAGAGTAATATTGAAACAACACCAAATTATGAGAGAAATTTATTATTTATGATTACTGACTAAAATTTGGGGGTTCACATTGTCAAGTTTTCAAAATGTTTTGAATTGTGAGTAATTAAAAGAAAACTTGCCGAGTGAACCCCAAATTTTAGTCAGTAATCATTAAATAATAAATTTCTCTCATAACTTGGTGTTGTTTCAATATTACTCTTCTTAAAATATTTGATATTAAACCTTCATAAAGAATTAGAACTGGGCATACTTTAAGATCTCACTACTTTTCACGGCTGAGTTGTTTAATATACAGATTTTTATATAGAATAACTTGGCTGTTTTTTTAACCTTTATGTTTTTTGTTGTGATCTCACTCCTTTTTGCAAAGATTTTTATTTTTTGTCAGGTAATACCTCGTAAGATACCTACTAATATAATTCTACAACAATCAGAAATGCTTTATATAATTGATAGACATTCTGCGAAAGTGGGCGATACCACGCCCCCTGAATTGAAAACCTCAAGTATTCTATTTTTTTCTCTGTATGCACGTTAAGCCCTCCCGCTCTACCAAATTTCATCATTCTGCAACAATCGGAAGTGCTCCATTTAATTGGCCGCAGTTTTGAGAAAGTAGGCGGATACCACGCCCCTTAAATGAAAAACC
Source organism: Epistrophe grossulariae (assembly GCA_929447395.1). Lineage (NCBI taxonomy): Eukaryota > Metazoa > Arthropoda > Insecta > Diptera > Syrphidae > Epistrophe > Epistrophe grossulariae. Next base: position 58,944,540 of record OV839566.1, on the reverse strand, counting down.
TAAAATATTAAATTTGTTTCTTTTTATGCGCATCAAGCCAATGCATGCACTGTACCCAATTTCATCATTCTACAGCAATTGGAAATGCTCCTTGATAACTATTCTGAGAAAATGGGCGGATACCACGCCCCCTGAGTGGAAAACTTCAAATATTCTATTTTTTTCTTTGTAAGCATTTTAAGCCCTATCGCTCTACCAAATTTCATCATTTTACAACAATCGGAAGTGCTCCATTTAATTGATTGCAATTCTGAGAAAGTAGGCGGATACCACGCCTCCTGAATGGAAAACCTCAAATATAAAATGTTTTCTTTTGTACTTAAAGCCCTACCGCTCTGCCAAATTTCATCATTCTACAGCAATCGGAAGTGTTCCATATAATTTATAATAATTCCGGGAAAGTGGGCGGATACCACGCCCCCTGAATCGAAAACCTAAAATTTTCGACTTTTTTCTTTGTATGCACCACAAGACCTACCGTTGTGCGAAAGAACAAGATTCTGCGGTGTCGGGAAGTGCTCCATAATTTTGATGATCGGTCAGTGAGTGAGTGAGTGAGTGAGTCAGTCAGTCAGTCAGTTACGGTTTTCGCGATTTTTGACGTCTTATATATCGGTAACCACCTAAGATATTTGGTGTGGTGCTTGTGCTTGGCTGTGCAACCAAATATTCCGAATCTCAAGTTCCGGACTTTATTGGTACTGAAGTTAGAGGGGGGTCGGAAATCGCCTGAGTTTGTTCCTGTAAAAAGGGTGTAGTGCCAGAACTTGGCTGGGCACTACCGTGCCCTTTGATGGCTCTAACGCTTGCTCTCAGAGGAGCTGCTGTTGAACTGTTGCAAAGCATACCAGCAGATAAAAATGGAAACTTCAGTGTTCTCGTTCAGGCCATTGACATACGCTTTGGAGATGGCCATATGCAAGAAGTCTTCCGCGTCCAACTCAATTCCAGAGTCCAGAAAAGAGGAGAAACTCTGCAACAGCTTCAAGCAGACATCGAACGATTGGCGCACCTGGCATATCCGGCTGCAGGAGATGAAATCATCAACCAATTGGCAACTGAAGCTTTTGTGCGTGCTGTATCTGATATCAACCTTCAGCGAGCGATTCGAAATGCTGAAAAATGCACGCTTCCTGAAGCATTAGCGTTTGCCCTGACTATCGAAGCAGCAGAACAGGCTTCTAAAGGAGTAAGAGAACTAGAAATCGAGGAGTGTTCTTGCCAGAGAACAGCGTTCCAAAGGAACCAGCGAGATAGACCTGCTCGATGCAGGAATTGTAACAAGACCAGACATCTCCAACGCCAGTGCAGATTGCCGCCTAGAAGACCTGCATGTCAACATTGTGGAAGGAGAGATAGATACCTAATGGTGGAGCCAGACTCTGAGCAGTCTTCCCAAACCATTATCCTAGGGAAGACTCTTGTGGCACCAAAGAACAACATGGTTCCCGTACGTATACTCAACATTAAACCGTACGAAGTCAAGCTTAGAAATGGAGAAGTTGTTTGAAGGTGTGAATCTGTATGCAAACAAATCTGTGGATCCTGGAAAATTGAACTCCATGAAGGCAAAAATTCTCAAATCTTCAAAACTAAGTGAACATCAGCTTAATGTTGCTGGAAGCCTCCTTCACGAGTACGCTGATATACTATATTCACCCAGTGGGCAGTATGGTCGAACACAACTGGTGCAACATCGAATCGATACAGGAGACGCGAGACCGATTCGGCAACCAGCAAGACGTCTCCCATTAGCCAAATAAGCCGAAGTTGAAGAGATGATATCGATCATGAAGAAAGATTTGCTAATCGAAAATTCTAAAAGCCCTTGGGCATCACCAGTTGTTCTCGTCAAAAAGAAGGATGGAAGTACTCGATTCTGTGTAGACTATCGGAGGCTGAACGACGTGTCAAAGAAAGACAGCTACCTTCTGCCAAGAATCAGTGATACTTTGGATGCACTGGAAGGAGCTGAATGGTTCTCAACACTGGAATTGAAGAGTGGCTACTGGCAGGTAGAAATACATCCAGAAGACCGAGAAAATACGGCTTTCTCCACAGGAAGTGGTCTGTGGCAATTCAAAGTAATGTCTTTCGGACTATGCAATGCTCCGGCAACATTTGAGCGTTTGATGGAGTGCGTTTTACAAGAACTGATTTGGAAATCTTGCCTAGTCTATTTGGACAATGTCATCGTTTATGGTTAAACATTTGATGAGCATTGTGGAAACCTTAAGGCAGTGCTCCAGAGGCTTCGAGAAGCAAACATGAAATTAAATCCAGAAAAGTGTGCATTTTTAAGTCTGAAGTTAAATACTTGGGGCATATCATCTCTTCCCAAGGAGTTAAGACTGAAGAATTGGGCAACTGCACAGGATAAACATCAACTCAGGAGCTTTCTTGGTCTAGCCACGGACTATCATCGTTTTGTCAAGGATTTTGCTGCAATCGCGAAAAGCTTGCATCAGCTAACTGAAAAAGGCAAACCATTCAAATGGTCAAGCGAGTGCGAGATAAGCTTTCAGGAACTTAAGCAGAAAGAAACTACTGTCTGACCAGGAGAGAATTTCTACCTCTAATATCGGCTACAAAACACTTCCATAAGTACATCTGTGGACAGAAGTTCCTTCTTCGAACAGACCATGGCGCACTTAATTGGCTTTTGAACTTCAAAAATCCAGAAGGTCAAGTGGCAAGGTGGATCGAGAGATTGCAAACATACGACTACCAGATCCAACATCGAAGAGGAAGGTTGCACCCAAATGCAGATGCTTATCTCGGAGACCATGCAAACCGGACTGCAAGCACTGCACACGTCAAGAAGAGAGAGAGGTTGCTGCCATCCAGCGACTAAGAGCCGATCCCATTTAAAGTTGGAGTAACGAAGAATTGAGGACAAGAAGACTCGGATATTGATCAAGTCAATAAGACACTGGAAAAGGTAAGGCAGCGATTCTACTGGCTACATGCAAGAGAAGATGTCAAAAAAGGGGGCGGAAAATGTGATACTTGTGCTGCAAGCGAGGAACCAGGCAGAAAATTCCATAGTAGAATGCAGCAGTATAATGTGGGCTCGCCTTTTGAAAGGATTGCGATAGACGTTGCAGGCCCTTTTCCAGAGACCGAAAGCGGAAACCGATACATCTTGGTAGTAATGGACTACTTCAGCAAGTGGCCTGAGGCATTTGCTATCCCAAACCCGGAAACCAAAACAGTCTTGGATCAGATTGTTTTCAACTGGGTAAGCAGGTTTGGTGTATTGAACTCTATTTAGATCAAGGAAGGAACTTCGAGTCCAAAATCTTTCAGAAAGTTTGTACACTCCTTGGCATTAAAAAGACTGGGACAACACCGCTTTATCCACAATCTTATGGGATGGTTGAACTATTCAACAGGACCCTTAAACGACACCTTTCCAAAGTTGTAAGCGGCAACCAACGAGACTGAGATCGGCATATTCCATTATTCTTGATGGCCTGTCGAAGTGCGGTACATAGCTCAACAGGACATACACCATCAGAAATCCTGGAACACAATACGATTACCAAGTGAAATCAAACTTGGATGTTGTGCAAGTCAACCACAAGAAATACACGACTACGTGGACAACCTCAAAGAAAGGCTAGTTGATATTCACGAAAGGACAAGGGCAAATATAAAGCTATAAAGATCGGATGAAAACACGATACGACACAAAAGCCACAACGACAGGATTCCAAGCGGGAGACCTTGTGTGGTTTTATATTCCCCACCGTTGCGTCGGTCGGAAGGGACTTTCACTGAAACTTCAACAAAATTTAGAAGGCCCTTATACCATCGTAACACGAATAAATGATGTCGTCTACCGCATTCAGAAAGGACTAAGAGGCAAACTGAAAGTAGTACACAGTGACCGTTTACATCGTTATAATGGGGCAATGTAATGTCTGTTATTTTGAATTATGACTTCTTACCGTCTATATCGCCATCTTGTGGAATATGCAGACCAACATGAGTTGAGCTTTTGGAGAGCTTTCGAATTTGGATTCGAAATCGAATACAAAAGCTCAAAACATCGAAAAGCCCTTCTATGGAATGTTCAAGTAGTTTCGGGAACCTATGTAATAAGTATAAAAGCGCCTGTTTGGCGGACAGAGGGCACAGTTTGTTTTTAATAGTGAAAGAGTAAAGTTGGTTGTAATAAGAGATAAGTAAGTTGTTTTCTGAAATTAGTTTCGGTATATTTGAGTGTTGAATAACAAATTGTTTGGTTGTAAGAAAGTAAAGTGTTTTATTTACGAAATAAATAAGTGGAAGTTTTAAACAAAGTAAATAAGTTTTATCTATCGAACCCTGAGAAAACATTGCAATATGAAAGCGACAAACGACCGAAGAATAAAAGAACAAATAGGATTTAAAACATAGCCCTAAATTCTCCACAAAAACTAGACAAAAGTAGAGAACTCATTTAAATTAATGTTAAGATACTAACATTAATTGCGTTTTAGTTACTACCTAATATAAGAGAAATTTTGAGAAAATAAGTTGGTCGTCACGAACAGATTGCAATTCGTGATGACAATATGGATATTTTATAAATACAAAAATGAATGTTACAGCAGCACGAACAAAATACACGTCTATTCATTGACGTGCTATCTGTGTCAACGCATTTTTAATCCTTTGTCGTAAACGGGTGGACATGTTAAACTATGACGATCACGGATCACAACATTCGAACACAAATCAACCATTTTTCGCGTTGACGATTATCAGACATACAAATATTAAATTGGTCAAGATATGAGCTCTCAAATTCCGCTGAAGGATGCTTATACGATGTTAATAAATAGATTAAAAACATGAAAAAAAATCGAAATCGGAAAAAGGCGTTTTTAGGGCTTTTGGGTCATTTGGATCGAAATTTTCAATATACGTCAAGACATAGTGGCGTAGTTTTTTGCCTATCTGTCAAGCCAACAACTGTCAAATTCCAATGAAGGATGGCTACGATGTCCATGGATTAAAAGACCTCGAAAAAAACAGACATTTTTGAAATTGATATGAGACTAGGTTGACCCAAAAACGTTTAGATATACGGTCAACGCGCTCTGACGAGCATTCTTTCAACGTGCCCTAACTTAACTAACTTGTTAGCAAGGTGCTTACATGGTCAGATAAAATAATCAACGCTTTGAGCCTAAAATTCATGTTCTTTTTTAAACTCGTCAAAATTCTAAAAAAAAAATAGCCGAATAGCCATTGTCTTGTTAAGTATTATTTGCTTCTTCATTTTCAAAGTTGTTCATTTTTTTTTTATTATTATTCGACAATTTTTCAATACAAACTCTTATTTGCAAACGAAAATGGCTCTTTGCATATTACCATTGAGTTTATTGAGTATAAACTCAATGATATTACTGAAAAGCTTTTCAAAATTCTTAATATAATTTGCAAAGTTTATTTGTTTGGTGAAACAAAAAGAAGAAATACTTTGCAAATTAACAAGACTTTTCACTTTGCAGAAAGAACTTTGCACTTTGCAAATTTGTGTTTGGTGAAACGTAATTTGCAAAGAGGAAACTTTTCAATTCAATAAATTCCAGTTTACAAATTTGTGTTTGGTGAAATAGGTCCCAGGTCTAATCCCAGTTAATTTTGTCGCACAGAACTATAATTTTGGAAAAAAAATTTATAAAATCGAATAACGCTGGAAAGACTACTGAATAAAATTGACACTGAAAGTTTGTAATCTGGCAATAATTGGTTTGACAGATGTAACTATTTGAAGTACCTAAGAACTGCAGGTTTAAAAATTCACCCTTACACTTATCTGCTTGTGAGAGCATTGAAAATTGTAGCTGGTGAGTAACTCTGACTTTGCACGAAACTTAAAATATCTATTAACAAAAAAAAAAAAAATAAATAATATGAAACAATTGAAATTGAAACATAACATCAAACAGTATAACTAAATTCAAAACCAGCGCCTACGTTCTGTAAGGGGCCAGTTATACCGATTAGGAAAACGAAACAGGAAAAACTTTCAAATAGATTATTTAATAAGTTTTCATTCGATTTGTAACGCAATTCATGCACTAATCGATGGCAAATAACTGAAAGAATTGTCAATAAAATTTTCAATTTAACAAATATTTTTTGTGAAAAATGTAATTATTTATTTTCCTGACTGAATTTCATTTTCCGTACCAGCTTATTGTCATTTCGATCAAGATGAAACAAATCGTTCCAATTATTTGCGTTCCAGCTTTCACTGGTTCCACTGACAGATTAGTGGAAGGAAAAAAACTTGCATTTCAAACAGGAAAACTTGATTGGCAGCCTACTCACTGACGTAATTTTCATGTTCGCTATAAACGCTCATAATGGTTTTTCCTGATCGCTATGACTGGCCCCTAACGTTGAAAATGGAACAAAACCCATATGATCTGTTTCAATTTTCATCGTTTCTCGACTGATTTTATCGACGCGAGAGTTACAGAACAGAGGCACAGATACCTTAGCAGTCTCACTAGTCACCTTCGAGGATCAATCCAAAGCTATCCGGATAGGTTTGTGTTGTTGTAATCCCTTGTGACAAAACAGCTGATGCAACAACAACCCAACGTATCTGAAAATTTTTGGATAGGTGGATAGCCTTTCTGATAGTTTACCGAACGCAAGGAATAAAAGTCACACCACCAGCATAAAAGTTAAAAGTACGCCATATTTTTGTCTGGACTGGAGACGACTGCGTGCAGGATAGCCTATCTAATGTCGAATTCCTTTCAAAAAAAGAATCGGATTTTTTTTCTAAAAGAATCGAATTTTTTCTGTCAAAATGAATCTTAGTAGTGTAGAAGGATTCGCTTTGATAGAAAAAATTCGATTCCTTTGGATAAAATTCGATTTTGTTTTTGAAATTAATTCGACATAAGATACTCTAGTATCCAGTATGTTTCTGAATGCAAATCAGCTTTTGTTGTATCTGAATTGTTGTTGTTGAGTATCCCAGAATTTTTAGAATAGCTTGAGATTTATTTTTCAGCAACAGCTGTTTTGACATCAGCTGTGATTTTACAAGGGATTACAACAACATAAAGCTATCCAGATCGCTTTGGATACAAACCTGAACGCGGCCAATAGAAAATTATTTAAATTACCTAAACTTCAAATCTATGACTATGTATATAAAAATCTGATGGGTATTTAGGAGTCAAAATGGATGGTTTATAAAAGAAAAAGCTTTTAGGAGTTAAGGACACCACGCGCACGGCGCATGCTAAATATACGTACATGTACACAGTGTTAAATAATAATGAACGGGAACATTTGTGCTGCGGTGGGAAGATAAAACTAAATAAATTAAAAAACTGTATTAATTCATGAAAATATTGAAAAAAGGAAACAAGGATTTAAAGAATAAATTCTTGACAAAATAAATAGTTTCTTAATAATTTGGGATTCCAAAAACAAAGAAGCGATTCATTTGAGACTTCTGAAATGATTTTACTGTGATATCTACTGATTTAAGAAAAAGAAAAAGAAAAAAAAAAGGCTTAAGCTACTCTGAGATGATATTCTTAGCAATTAAAAGTACATGTCCCATGAAAAAATATATATATCTAGAGTTTTAATATTAACACAGTTTAAAGTTAGTAAAGAAGCTAAATATTCATATAGTTTCATTTGTGAATAATATTTGATTGGGTGCCAATCCAAGAGAGAGATAAAAAAATGCCCTGTACTCAAACACAAGTCAACATTTCGAGAGCAAATAAGGTAAGTGATAGTTAATCGTATTGATTAAATTATTCTCATTAGTTATTCCCCTTTTTTGTTTGTTTGGTTTAACGAACAGACAATACATGACACCCGTGATGGTTTTTTTTATTATCACAGGCATAATTTGGTGCTTAAATTCTTCTTTATTAAAAGTTTGCTGCGCAAGAATAGATAAATAGATAAAATTATAAATTGAGTTGTTATCTTACAATTGAAATAATTAGGTATGCTCTTAATTACTTGCATATACGTTGGTTCATATGTACAGTGGTACATATGTATATATAGGTACATATATTGTAAGACTTATTTTGTGGAGTTTATTTAAAATAGCAATACTGCTGAAATTGGAAATTAAATTAACTTGTTTTGTTTGTTTATTAATTGTATACTATGTAACTTAAATTAATATTTTAATTTATGACGAAAAGTAAAGATTCGTTTTCATTCTTTTCAAATATCTTAAACACAAAGGACTCCCTTTTCATCAGGTTATGGGCCCAGGCAGCGCCGTAGAATAAAGAATCCGTAGAATAAAGAATCTGTTGGATACAGAATAGAAAATGGAAAAATTTGCTGATTTTGAAAAATTAACAGGAAGAGATAATTTCCATAAATGGAAATTTTCTGTGGAACATGCGTTAAAACTTCAAGGCTATTGGAAATCAGTTTTAGGAACTGAAACCGATGCAGATACTATAGAGAAAGCTACATCAAAACTAGTTTTATGTATATCATCGAATCTTTACGGACATATCCAAGGATGTACAACTGCTAAATAAATGTGGGATAAGCTTAATTCTACTAATGACGATTCTGGTTTAAATAGGCGTTATGGTTTGCTTAGAAAATTAACGACATTGTAATTGGATAATTGTGCAAATATTGGAGAATATGTTGATACAATTATTGATACAGCACAGAAGTTAAACCAAATTGGAATGAAGGTCGATGAGCAATGGGTTGGAAGTTTGCTACTTAGCGGTTTGCCGGAACGATTTAAACCTATGATAATGGCACTAGAGAGCGGTGGTAAGGAAATTACTAGTGATCTTGTGATTACTGCAAGACTATGACAACTACAGTAAAAATGATTCAAACGAAAACGGTAACAGTGTATTAAACAGTAAGTATAAGGTAAACTATTCCCGTGAAACTAACCAAAAAAGGAAGATAATTTGTTATAAATTTAAGAAAGAAGGGCACATAGCGAAATATTGCAAAGAAAAATCTAAGTCAGATTTTATGAACTATAAAAGAACAATGGCATTGACATTTGCTGCCAAATTTGATATTGAATCCAAAGATTGGCTAATTGATTCAGGAGCATCTGCGCATATGGCAAGACGACGAGAAGATTTTATTAATTTCAAAATATTTTCAACTGATGAGTTTGTTACTGTTGCAAACAATTCAAAATTATCTGCACCTGTGATGCGATATAGTTCGTTGAGATATCCTCTAGCTCAAGCTTTGAAATTTAATATGCATATAGATCATTTAGATGCCACCACAGCGTTTTAACAAGGGGATCTTAATGATGAAATATACTTACATACACCAGATGATATAAGCGTTCCAAAAGGAAAGGTTTTAAAATTGAATAAACCTATTTAGGGCCTTAAACAATCTGCTAGAATGTGAAACATCAAACTAAATCAAGTTTTGTTAGAATTTGGGTTAATCAAATTGAAAACTGACCAATGTATATATATTTTAAATAAGGATCCAAAAGAAATGTTTATTATAACAGTTTATGTACATAGATGATTTGTTAATTTTTTGGACAAACGAAAATATACGAAATTCTTTGGTAAATCATCTTAAGAAAAATTTAAAAATGAAGGAACTTGGAGAAGCAAAATCATTTTTAGGATTACTGATTTAGTACTGAACACGATTATGGGAAACAAATTACAATAAATCAGAAACAATATACCTATTTTAAAAATGTAAGATAAATTTGGAATGGCAAACTGTAATCCAGTTTCATCACCAATGGGTGTGAATATTAAATTGTCAAAAGAACAGTGTCGTTAGAACGTTAAAGATGAATTTGAGATGACAAAATTTCCCTACCAAGAGCTTATTGAGAGTTTATTATTTGCAGTTCAGTTAACGCGGTCAGATATATGCTATGCAGTTAATAATTTGAGCAGATTTAATAACAATCCTTGACATGAGCACTAGTTAGCGGCAAAAAGAATTCTGAGATACTTAAAGGGAACCATTGAGTTAACATAAACGAAGATTTCAAAGTAAAAGGTTATTGTGATGCTGATTTTACAAATGACCAAGACGAAAGAAAATCTGTAAGCGGATATATATTTTTAAAACAAAAAGGCGCTATTTCCTGGGGATCAAAAAAGCAAATAACAACTGCACTGTCGACTTGCGAAGCAGAATAAATGGCGATAGGCCCAGCCGTCCAAGAAGCTTTATGGATCAAAGTATTGGAACAAGAAATTTTTAATAAACAAATTGAAGCAACTGATATTTTTTGTGATAATCATAGAGCGGTTCAGCTGGCAATTAATGAAAACTATCATCAGCGAACTAAACATATAGATGTCCGTCACCATTTTATTAGTGACACTATAGTTAATAATAAAATCAGACTTAAAACGATTTCTTCAGATAAAATGATTCCTGACATTTTAACAAAACCTTATCCCCTTATCTAAAATTAAAATATTTAATTCATTAATGGGACTTTGTTAATATATTTAATTTTAGTGAGGATGTTGAAATTGAAAATTAAATTAACTTGTTTTGTTTGTTTATTAATAGTATGCTATGTAACTTATATTTTAATTTATAACGAAAAATAAAAATTCGTTTTCATTCTTTTCAAACATCTTAAACACAAAGGACGTGTTTTTCGTCAAAAATATACTATGCTATTTGCTGATTCTATTTATATTAGGCGTTTTTCTTTTTTAGCCCCGAGCGTGGCACTGAGCTGTCAAAAAGAAAACTATGTTACTTTTTAACTCTCAACTTGCATTTCTTTTTTAGCTCGGAAAAAAATGACCGAGCACATCGAGCACAAGGCTGAGCGCGGCTAACTTCATACAATTTTCATGTTATTTGACAGATATGAGAGTTCAGTGCTCGATTGAGTTTCTTAAATAGATCGGTGCGCTCAGGTCACGCTCTGTTCGGAGTGAGCTCTATTCGCTCAGAGCCCGCTCTGTGTCCTGCTCAGGGCTAAAAGAGAAAAACGCCTATTGAAGACATTTTAATGAGTAAAATCAAATAATAATTAGTATACTTTAAAGTTAATCCTTGCGTTTGAGAACCTTTCAACTAGGCTATCCACCTATCCCCAAATTATCAGATGCCTTGAGTTGTTGTTGCATCAGCTGTTTTTCCACAAGAAATTACAACAACACAAACCTATTCACATAACTTTGAATAATCTATGATACATTATTGTGATAATTATCCCTGAAGAGGATATACAAAATAACGCGACCGCCAGGATTTGAAATCTCGAACTTCCTCGAACAAATTTAGGGCAAAAACCGTATTTTATTATTGCTAAAACTAAATATGTATAGCCATTTACCCGCCAGAGTGAAAACTTAATTTTAGGATCATGAAAATTGATCCCCATATAGAGAGCGAACCTCAGGTTGTTGTATGTAGTACATAGAAGAACCTGGGGATACATGATATTGATATGTACCTTGGGGCACCAAGATACCCCTTAATTTTTGAACCTCAAGCTCAAATACATTTTTAAGCCACTGCAGTGGCAACATTGATTACCGATTACGTTGCGCTATGTCCTCGTTTCATCTGCTGTCAAAAAATAAAGTTTACAAACAGTCGCGCCTCGAGGAATCTGTGTGTTCGAAGAAGACGTATGTATATTTTTGTTTGATAAGTTTCATAGTAATTTTTTTGTAATTTGCAGTGAGTTTATTTTGTATTTTTGGGTTGATCAACTTTAAAAGCAATTGAAATTCTTTGAATGTCAATCAAATATCCAAATAACTATAGGATGTAAAAGATTTTTCATACGTAAATACCTACAATAATAAAGTTTTTTTTGCTCAATAAGCAAAGTGGGGCTATTTTTACTTTTCTTTTTCAAAGAAAACTATTTTTTAAGGAAGGTTTGAAGTTACGGAAGTATATTCATACATCACATCTCTTAAGTATCTGAATTTGACATGTAGTAGAGCGGGGAGGCGCCTATACAAAAATCCCACCTATCGATATTAAAGAAAATGTTACTTATGTAGCGTTAGATATAATCATTAGGTGATATAGAAACGCTTGGTTGTCCACCTAATATCCCGGTCAGACCGGCTGGTCGACCAAAAAAGAAGGAGGTTACCCATCGATATAAAGGATGAAATCGATATCACATTATAGGAAAAACTTTCATCATTCATTTTTTGAAGATCGTCCGGGACACAGCTTGGTCAGATTCTCTGGCCGACCAGATTTATGCAAAAAAGTGAAATAATGCATATCTCACTTTAAATATTAATAACTTACTGGATGTCCAAAACTCTTTCTTAAAATTTTAATTGGTTTTTTTAAAATAACCATCGTATTTTTGTATGAATATGTGAAAATGTCTTTGCTTTATGCATGCTTGCATTATCTAAAAGTAATAAATGCAAATTGCATTATCAACAGAAATATTTTGAATGCAATTTGAAAGTGAAAATCAGAAAATACAAATTTAAATGCAATTTTAAGAATATTTCTACTAAAAAAAATTTTGTGAAAATCAGAAAATACAAATTTAAATGCAATTTTAAGAATATTTCTATTAAAACAAATTTTGTTTTAATAGAAATATTCTTTAAGTTGCATTAAAATTTGTGTTTTCTGATTTTCACTATTAAATTGCATTCAAAATATTTTTGTTGATAATGCAATTTGCATTAATTATCTGTAGATAATACAAGCATGCATAAAGCAAATGCATTTTCACATCTCTATACAAAAAATACGATGCTTTACGTGTTATGACTTATGAGCAAGATATCTCATGTAATCAATGTTTTTCACTCCCAATCTCCATACAAAAATTCAAAATTTTAAATTCAACACCTGCTATGGATAATTCTCTGCTAACTGTGATTCTTTGTGTCCCAGTGCTCTATTTGTAACCTTATGTAAAATTTTCTCATGAATTTCTGGTTTGACTTGTAGAAATAATTTTGTACTACATATTCAATTTCAATTAGAGATTGTTTAAAAATTTACTTCCCTTTCGCCTTGACTTGAAAAAGTATAGCCAATATGTCAGTACCGTGGCATGTCCCATCCTAGTTTTTGCAATTAAATCTACTATTTTCTATTAAAATACATCATTGAATAAAAATGTCATTCTCAGAGAAGTTTGAGTGCAATAGTTGCTTGATTAAATTTTGACAATACCAAGTCAAAATATTTGCTCCCGAATCAAATAATAATGATTGAATGGTGTCCATGGATTTCATTTAATTTTTGAATTCAAAAGATTTCCCGCTGAACCGCCATCTTGTTTCTAAAGGGTTTTTGTTTTAGACGTGTGGTTTTAAATCTGGCAATATTTTTTTCGGAGTTGGTCTTTTTGTCAGCTGTCACTTGATTTATGCTCAGTTTGGTTTGCCATTTAACAACAAGTAAAGTAGTGGGGCGGCTTAGTTAAATAATTGTGCACTTTGTGATAAAAGCATACAATTTTTTTCGTTGTTGGTACATTATATGAATATGATTTTAAGATATTGGGCCTCCTCAAAATTCCGCCCCTTTAGGTGGGAGGGGCAAATTTAAAACAAAAATTAAATAAGATTGAAAAAAAAACATTAAAAAAGAACGGCAACACTTACAATATCAATTTTAAAGCCAAGAACCCATTCTTCAATTCTGTTTTCAAATTCAGTTTTTTTAGTGCTTAGTTTTTGAAAAAATTATTTTCAAACTCAAAATTTTGAAAAAAAAAATTAAAAAAAACAAATGTATTATGATTTTTTTTTTGCAAAATTTTACATTATTAAGTACTTATTTGCTTTTTCATTTTCGATACTCTCATTAACTCTCAGTCGAGTGCTTAAAACTAGATAGTCTTAAGTCATTTAGTTTTCTATAAAATTGAAAATTACAAAATCTATTTTTTTCTTAGAAACATTTAAACCGTCATTTTTGAACAAAACGATGGATTTTGACTTTCTTGTCTAAATTATAAAATTGGTCCAATCGATAAAACTATTAAAGGTCATGTATTTAATTATAAATTTTTAAAATGTTACTTAATAAGTTTGGTAGATGAAAAAAACAAATTTTCACAACCACGCCCCCTCCACCCCTTCAGTATCATAATAAAATCACAGAAAACCATCACTTTTTCAGTCTTTTGCCTTGAACATCATTCGTGTATATGTATTTTAAGTTATCTTGCGACTTGTAAAAAACAAATGAAGCTACAAATATGATCCTCATGGTATTTTTGTACATAATCGACACCATTGAGCTCCAATAAAAACCTAAAATTCCGTTAGTGGTAAAATTCTCAGTTTCATCGCACAGTACAGCGCACCCCTTTAAGTCTTCTGAATAAATTTAAAATTTGATCACATACAAATTACTGGTACAACTTTTGTTTTGCGAAAGTGTTTTTTTTTTTTCAAACGTTTCATTTTCAATTAAACCGATTTCTTTTCGATCCGATTTTTAATTTATTGAGACAAGAAATAAGGTACATATGGGGCTGATGTTATCGGTCCACGAAAGGCCGCAGAAGCCAGCAGAGGTAGGTAGGTAGGTTGAAATGGCGGTCACGAGCCACCTAGCTTATTGAGCCAATTAGAGCCAGAGTGCGTCGTTTTGATTCCATAACTCATATGACCTACGGATGGAAATGGTATGGATTGTTTGAGTCTCACAGAAACATGCCACATTGATCAGATTATCGGTTGGCTCAGAGACTTACAAGGTTTGTACCCTTAGAACGATCATCTAGTCCTAGGAAAGATGTACAGTGGCTACTGAGGTTTATCCTAGAGCTAGTGCGTTTCGTTAAGGAAAGAGATCAAATCTTTGATCCTCATCGTTAAGGTCAAGGTAAGGAAATTACTAGTGATCTTGTGAAAACTAAATTACTGCAAGACTATCACAACTACAGTAAAAATGATTCAAACGAAAACGGTAACAGTGTATTATACAGTAAGTATAAGGTAAACTATTCCCGTGAAACTAACCAAAAAAGGAAGATAATTTGTTATAAATTTAAGAAAGAAGGGCACATAGCGAAATACTGCAAAGAAAAATCTAAGTCAGATTTTATGAACTATAAAAGAACAATGGCATTGACATTTGCTGCCAAATTTGATATTGAATCCAAAGATTGGCTAATTGATTCAGGAGCATCTGCGCATATGGCAAGACGGCGAGAAGATTTTATTAATTTCAAAATATTTTCAACTGATGAGTTTGTTACTGTTGCAAACAATTCAAAATTATCTGCACCTGTGATGCGATATAGTTCGTTGAGATATCCTCTAGCTCAAGCTTTGAAATTTAATATGCATATAGATCATTTAGATGCCACCACAGCGTTTTAACAAGGGGATCTTAATGATGAAATATACTTACATACACCAGAAGATATAAGCGTTCCAAAAGGAAAGGTTTTAAAATTGAATAAACCTATTTAGGGCCTTAAACAATCTGCTAGAATGTGAAACATCAAACTAAATCAAGTTTTGTTAGAATTTGGGTTAATCAAATTGAAAACTGTCCAATGTATATATATTTTAAATAAGGATCCAAAAGAAATGCTTATTTTAACAGTTTATGTACATAGATGATTTGTTAATTTTTTGGACAAACGAAAATATACGAAATTCTTTGGTAAATCATCTTAAGAAAAATTTAAAAATGAAGGAACTTGGAGAAGCAAAATAATTTTTAGGATTACTGATTTAGTACTGAACACGATTATGGGAAACAAATTTCAATTAATCAGAAACAATATACCTATTTTAAAAATGTAAGATAAATTTGGAATGACAAACTGTAATCCAGTTTCATCACCAATGGGTGTGAATATTAAATTGTCAAAAGAACAGTGTCGTTAGAACGTTAAAGATGAATTTGAGATGACAAAATTTCCCTACCAAGAGCTTATTGAGAGTTTATTATTTGCAGTTCAGTTAACGCGGTCAGATATATGCTATGCAGTTAATAATTTGAGCAGATTTAATAACAATCCTTGACATGGGCACTAGTTAGCGGCAAAAAGAATTCTGAGATACTTAAAGGGAACCATTGAGTTAACATAAACGAAGATTTCAAAGTAAAAGGTTATTGTGATGCTGATTTTACAAATGACCAAGACGAAAGAAAATCTGTAAGCGGATATATATTTTTAAAACAAAAAGGCGCTATTTCCTGGGGATCAAAAAAGCAAATAACAACTGCACTGTCGACTTGCGAAGCAGAATACATGGCGATAGGCACAGCCGTCCGAGATGCTTTATGGATCAAAGTATTGGAACAAGAAATTTTTAATAAACAAATTGAAGCAACTGATATTTTTTGTGATAATCATAGAGCGGTTCAGCTGGCAATTAATGAAAACTATCATCAGCGAACTAAACATATAGATGTCCGTCACCATTTTATTAGAGACACTATAGTTAATAATAAAATCAGACTTAAAACGATTTCTTCAGATAAAATGATTCCTGACATTTTAACAAAACCTTATCCCCTTATCTAAAATTAAAATATTTAATTCATTAATGGGACTTTGTTAATATATTTAATTTTAGTGAGGATGTTGAAATTGAAAATTAAATTAACTTGTTTTGTTTGTTTATTAATAGTATGCTATGTAACTTATATTTTAATTTATAACGAAAAATAAAAATTCGTTTTCATTCTTTTCAAACATCTTAAACACAAAGGACGTGTTTTTCGTCAAAAATATACTATGCTATTTGCTGATTCTATTTATATTAGGCGTTTTTCTTTTTTAGCCCCGAGCGTGGCACTGAGCTGTCAAAAAGAAAACTATGTTACTTTTTAACTCTCAACTTGCATTTCTTTTTTAGCTCGGAAAAAAATGACCGAGCACATCGAGCACAAGGCTGAGCGCGGCTAACTTCATACAATTTTCATGTTATTTGACAGATATGAGAGTTCAGTGCTCGATTGAGTTTCTTAAATAGATCGGTGCGCTCAGGTCACGCTCTGTTCGGAGTGAGCTCTATTCGCTCAGAGCCCGCTCTGTGTCCTGCTCAGGGCTAAAAGAGAAAAACGCCTATTGAAGACATTTTAATGAGTAAAATCAAATAATAATTAGTATACTTTAAAGTTAATCCTTGCGTTTGAGAACCTTTCAACTAGGCTATCCACCTATCCCCAAATTATCAGATGCCTTGAGTTGTTGTTGCATCAGCTGTTTTTCCACAAGAAATTACAACAACACAAACCTATTCACATAACTTTGAATAATCTATGATACATTATTGTGATAATTATCCCTGAAGAGGATATACAAAATAACGCGACCGCCAGGATTTGAAATCTCGAACTTCCTCGAACAAATTTAGGGCAAAAACCGTATTTTATTATTGCTAAAACTAAATATGTATAGCCATTTACCCGCCAGAGTGAAAACTAAATTTTAGGATCATGAAAATTGATCCCCATATAGAGAGCGAACCTCAGGTTGTTGTATGTAGTACATAGGAGAACCTGGGAATACATGATATTGATATGTACCTTGGGGCACCAAGATACCCCTTAATTTTTGAACCTCAAGCTCAAATACATTTTTAAGCCACTGCAGTGGCAACATTGATTACCGCTTACGTTGCGCTATGTCCTCGTTTCATCTGCTGTCAAAAAATAAAGTTTACAAACAGTCGCGCCTCGAGGAATCTGTGTGTTCGAAGAAGACGTATGTATATTTTTGTTTGATAAGTTTCATAGTAATTTTTTTGTAATTTGCAGTGAGTTTATTTTGTATTTTTGGGTTGATCAACTTTAAAAGCAATTGAAATTCTTTGAATGTCAATCAAATATCCAAATAACTATAGGATGTAAAAGATTTTTCATACGTAAATACCTACAATAATAAAGTTTTGTTTGCTCAATAAGCAAAGTGGGGCTATTTTTACTTTTCTTTTTCAAAGAAAACTATTTTTTAAGGAAGGTTTAAAGTTACGGAAGTATATTCATACATCACATCTCTTAAGTATCTGAATTTGACATGTAGTAGAGCGGGGAGGCGCCTATACAAAAATCCCACCTATCGATATTAAAGAAAATGTTACTTATGTAGCGTTAGATATAATCATTAGGTGATATAGAAACGCTTGGTTGTCCACCTAATATCCCGGTCAGACCGGCTGGTCGACCAAAAAAGAAGGAGGTTACCCATCGATATAAAGGATGAAATCGATATCACATTATAGGAAAAACTTTCATCATTCATTTTTTGAAGATCGTCCGGGACACAGCTTGGTCAGATTCTCTGGCCGACCAGATTTATGCAAAAAAGTGAAATAATGCATATCTCACTTTAAATATTAATAACTTACTGGATGTCCAAAACTCTTTCTTAAAATTTTAATTGGTTTTTTTAAAATAACCATCGTATTTTTGTATGAATATGTGAAAATGTCTTTGCTTTATGCATGCTTGCATTATCTAAAAGTAATAAATGCAAATTGCATTATCAACAGAAATATTTTGAATGCAATTTGAAAGTGAAAATCAGAAAATACAAATTTAAATGCAATTTTAAGAATATTTCTACTAAAAAAAATTTTGTGAAAATCAGAAAATACAAATTTAAATGCAATTTTAAGAATATTTCTATTAAAACAAATTTTGTTTTAATAGAAATATTCTTAAAGTTGCATTAAAATTTGTGTTTTCTGATTTTCACTATTAAATTGCATTCAAAATATTTTTGTTGATAATGCAATTTGCATTAATTATCTGTAGATAATACAAGCATGCATAAAGCTTCAATGTTTTTCACTCCCAATCTCCATACAAAATTTCTTTGTGGTGTAGTCTCCATGTTGTGTGTATGAATGTATATATGTAAATATAAAATAAAAATGAAAATATATTAAAAAAATTTTAATATTTGTATATTTTTTTTTTAATTTTATTTTAATTCAAAAATTTTTAATTATTCACAACATTATATAATATTTTGTAATGCGACGCGTTTCGGTTTTTAAAAAACCATCATCGGGCTCAATTTGGTGACTTTGGTTGTTGTTCTTGGCAACCCAACAACCAAAGTCACCAAATTGAGCCCGATGATGGTTTTTTAAAAACCGAAACGCGTCGCATTACAAAATATTATATAATGTTGTGAATAATTAAAAATTTTTGAATTAAAATAAAATTAAAAAAAAAAATATACAAATATTAAAATTTTTTTAATATATTTTCATTTTTATTTTATATTTACATATATACATCCATACAAAAATTCAAAATTTTAAATTCAACACCTGCTATGGGTAATTCTCTGCTAACTGTGATTCTTTGTGTCCCAGTGCTCTATTTGTAACCTTATGTAAAATTTTCTCATGAATTTCTGGTTTGACTTGTAGAAATAATTTTGTACTACATATTCAATTTCAATTAGAGATTGTTTAAAAATTTACTTCCCTTTCGCCTTGACTTGAAAAAGTATAGCCAATATGTCAGTACCGTGGCATGTCCCATCCTAGTTTTTGCAATTAAATCTACTATTTTCTATTAAAATACATCATTGAATAAAAATGTCATTCTCAGAGAAGTTTGAGTGCAATAGTTGCTTGATTAAATTTTGACAATACCAAGTCAAAATATTTGCTCCCGAATCAAATAATAATGATTGAATGGTGTCCATGGATTTCATTTAATTTTTGAATTCAAAAGATTTCCCGCTGAACCGCCATCTTGTTTCTAAAGGGTTTTTGTTTTAGACGTGTGGTTTTAAATCTGGCAATATTTTTTTCGGAGTTGGTCTTTTTGTCAGCTGTCACTTGATTTATGCTCAGTTTGGTTTGCCATTTAACAACAAGTAAAGTAGTGGGGCGGCTTAGTTAAATAATTGTGCACTTTGTGATAAAAGCATACAATTTTTTTCGTTGTTGGTACATTATATGAATATGATTTTAAGATATTGGGCCTCCTCAAAATTCCGCCCCTTTAGGTGGGAGGGGCAAATTTAAAACAAAAATTAAATAAGATTGAAAAAAAACATTAAAAAAGAACGGCAACACTTACAATATCATGCTTTACCTTTTTTTAAAGCCAAGAACCCATTCTTCAATTCTGTTTTCAAATTCAGTTTTTTTAGTGCTTAGTTTTTGAAAAAATTATTTTCAAACTCAAAATTTTGAAAAAAAAAATTAAAAAAAACAAATGTATTATGATTTTTTTTTTGCAAAATTTTACATTATTAAGTACTTATTTGCTTTTTCATTTTCGATACTCTCATTAACTCTCAGTCGAGTGCTTAAAACTAGATAGTCTTAAGTCATTTAGTTTTCTATAAAATTGAAAATTACAAAATCTATTTTTTTCTTAGAAACATTTAAACCGTCATTTTTGAACAAAACGATGGATTTTGACTTTCTTGTCTAAATTATAAAATTGGTCCAATCGATAAAACTATTAAAGGTCATGTATTTAATTATAAATTTTTAAAATGTTACTTAATAAGTTTGGTAGATGAAAAAAACAAATTTTCACAACCACGCCCCCTCCACCCCTTCAGTATCATAATAAAATCACAGAAAACCATCACTTTTTTCAGTCTTTTGCCTTGAACATCATTCGTGTATATGTATTTTAAGTTATCTTGCGACTTGTAAAAAACAAATGAAGCTACAAATATGATCCTCATGGTATTTTTGTACATAATCGACACCATTGAGCTCCAATAAAAACCTAAAATTCCGTTAGTGGTAAAATTCTCAGTTTC
Organism: Epistrophe grossulariae; assembly: GCA_929447395.1. Lineage (NCBI taxonomy): Eukaryota > Metazoa > Arthropoda > Insecta > Diptera > Syrphidae > Epistrophe > Epistrophe grossulariae. The sequence continues at coordinate 58,923,821 of OV839566.1, read as the reverse complement.
ATCGCACAGTACAGCGCACCCCTTTAAGTCTTCTGAATAAATTTAAAATTTGATCACATACAAATTACTGGTACAACTTTTGTTTTGCGAAAGTGTTTTTTTTTTTTCAAACGTTTCATTTTCAATTAAACCGATTTCTTTTCGATCCGATTTTTAATTTATTGAGACAAGAAATAAGGTACATATGGGGCTGATGTTATCGGTCCACGAAAGGCCGCAGAAGCCAGCAGAGGTAGGTAGGTAGGTTGAAATGGCGGTCACGAGCCACCTAGCTTATTGAGCCAATTAGAGCCAGAGTGCGTCGTTTTGATTCCATAACTCATATGACCTACGGATGGAAATGGTATGGATTGTTTGAGTCTCACAGAAACATGCCACATTGATCAGATTATCGGTTGGCTCAGAGACTTACAAGGTTTGTACCCTTAGAACGATCATCTAGTCCTAGGAAAGATGTACAGTGGCTACTGAGGTTTATCCTAGAGCTAGTGCGTTTCGTTAAGGAAAGAGATCAAATCTTTGATCCTCATCGTTAAGGTCAAGGTAAGGAAATTACTAGTGATCTTGTGAAAACTAAATTACTGCAAGACTATCACAACTACAGTAAAAATGATTCAAACGAAAACGGTAACAGTGTATTATACAGTAAGTATAAGGTAAACTATTCCCGTGAAACTAACCAAAAAAGGAAGATAATTTGTTATAAATTTAAGAAAGAAGGGCACATAGCGAAATACTGCAAAGAAAAATCTAAGTCAGATTTTATGAACTATAAAAGAACAATGGCATTGACATTTGCTGCCAAATTTGATATTGAATCCAAAGATTGGCTAATTGATTCAGGAGCATCTGCGCATATGGCAAGACGGCGAGAAGATTTTATTAATTTCAAAATATTTTCAACTGATGAGTTTGTTACTGTTGCAAACAATTCAAAATTATCTGCACCTGTGATGCGATATAGTTCGTTGAGATATCCTCTAGCTCAAGCTTTGAAATTTAATATGCATATAGATCATTTAGATGCCACCACAGCGTTTTAACAAGGGGATCTTAATGATGAAATATACTTACATACACCAGATGATATAAGCGTTCCAAAAGGAAAGGTTTTAAAATTGAATAAACCTATTTAGGGCCTTAAACAATCTGCTAGAATGTGAAACATCAAACTAAATCAAGTTTTGTTAGAATTTGGGTTAATCAAATTGAAAACTGTCCAATGTATATATATTTTAAATAAGGATCCAAAAGAAATGCTTATTTTAACAGTTTATGTACATAGATGATTTGTTAATTTTTTGGACAAACGAAAATATACGAAATTCTTTGGTAAATCATCTTAAGAAAAATTTAAAAATGAAGGAACTTGGAGAAGCAAAATAATTTTTAGGATTACTGATTTAGTACTGAACACGATTATGGGAAACAAATTTCAATTAATCAGAAACAATATACCTATTTTAAAAATGTAAGATAAATTTGGAATGACAAACTGTAATCCAGTTTCATCACCAATGGGTGTGAATATTAAATTGTCAAAAGAACAGTGTCGTTAGAACGTTAAAGATGAATTTGAGATGACAAAATTTCCCTACCAAGAGCTTATTGAGAGTTTATTATTTGCAGTTCAGTTAACGCGGACAGATATATGCTATGCAGTTAATAATTTGAGCAGATTTAATAACAATCCTTGACATGAGCACTAGTTAGCGGCAAAAAGAATTCTGAGATACTTAAAGGGAACCATTGAGTTAACATAAACGAAGATTTCAAAGTAAAAGGTTATTGTGATGCTGATTTTACAAATGACCAAGACGAAAGAAAATCTGTAAGCGGATATATATTTTTAAAACAAAAAGGCGCTATTTCCTGGGGATCAAAAAAGCAAATAACAACTGCACTGTCGACTTGCGAAGCAGAATACATGGCGATAGGCACAGCCGTCCGAGATGCTTTATGGATCAAAGTATTGGAACAAGAAATTTTTAATAAACAAATTGAAGCAACTGATATTTTTTGTGATAATCATAGAGCGGTTCGCTGGCAATTAATGAAAACTATCATCAGCGAACTAAACATATAGATGTCCGTCACCATTTTATTAGAGACACTATAGTTAATAATAAAATCAGACTTAAAACGATTTCTTCAGATAAAATGATTCCTGACATTTTAACAAAACCTTATCCCCTTATCTAAAATTAAAATATTTAATTCATTAATGGGACTTTGTTAATATATTTAATTTTAGTGAGGATGTTGAAATTGAAAATTAAATTAACTTGTTTTGTTTGTTTATTAATAGTATGCTATGTAACTTATATTTTAATTTATAACGAAAAATAAAAATTCGTTTTCATTCTTTTCAAACATCTTAAACACAAAGGACGTGTTTTTCGTCAAAAATATACTATGCTATTTGCTGATTCTATTTATATTAGGCGTTTTTCTTTTTTAGCCCCGAGCGTGGCACTGAGCTGTCAAAAAGAAAACTATGTTACTTTTTAACTCGGAGCGCTCCGAGCTCTCAACTTGCATTTATTTTTTAGCTCAGAGCTCGACCGGGGCTCGCTCGATGAGCTCGGAAAAAAAATGACCGAGCACATCGAGCACAAGGCTGAGCGCGGCTGACTTCATACAATGTTCATGTTATTTGACAGATATGAGAGTTCAGTGCTCAATTGAGTTTCTTAAATAGATCGGTGCGCTCAGGTCGTCACGCTCTGTTCGGAGTGAGCTCTATTCGCTCAGAGCTCGCTCTGTGCCCGCTCAGAGCTAAAAAAGAAAAACGCCTATTGAAGACAGTTCAATGAGTAAAATCAAATAATAATTAGTATACTTTAAAGTTAACCCTTGCGTTTGAGAACCTTTCAGCTAGGCTATCCACCTATCCCCAAATTATCAGATGCCTTGAGTTGTTGTTGCATCAGCTGTTTTTCCACAAGAAATTACAACAACACAAACCTATTCACATAACTTTGAATAATCTATGATACATAAGTGATAATTATCCCTGAAGAGGATATAAAAAATAACGCGACCGCCAGGATTTGAAATCTCGAACTTCCTCGAACAAATTTAGGGCAAAAACCGTATTTTATTATTGCTAAAACTAAATATGTATAGCCATTTACCCGCCAGAGTGAAAACTAAATTTTAGGATCATGAAAATTGATCCCCATATAGAGAGCGAACCTCAGGTTGTTGTATGTAGTACATAGGAGAACCTGGGAATACATGATATTGATATGTACCTTGGGGCACCAAGATACCCCTTAATTTTTGAACCTCAAGCTCAAATACATTTTTAAGCCACTGCAGTGGCAACATTGATTACCGCTTACGTTACGCTATGTCCTCGTTTCATCTGCTGTCAAAAAATAAAGTTTACAAACAGTCGAGCCTCGAGGAATCTGTGTGTTCGAAAAAGACGTATGTATATTTGTGTTTGATAAGTTTCATAGTAATTTTTTTGTAATTTGCAGTGAGTTTATTTTGTATTTTTGGGTTGATCAACTTTAAAAGCAATTGAAATTCTTTGAATGTCAATCAAATATCCAAATAACTATAGGATGTAAAAGATTTTTAATACGTAAATACCTACAATAATAAAGTTTTGTTTGCTCAATAAGCAAAGTGGGGCTATTTTTACTTTTCTTTTTCAAAGAAAACTATTTTTTAAGGAAGGTTTAAAGTTACGGAAGTATATTCATACATCACATCTCTTAAGTATCTGAATTTGACATGTAGTAGAGCGGGGAGGCGCCTATACAAAAATCCCACCTATCGATATTAAAGAAAATGTTACTTATGTAGCGTTAGATATAATCATTAGGTGATATAGAAACGCTTGGTTGTCCACCTAATATCCCGGTCAGACCGGCTGGTCGACCAAAAAAGAAGGAGGTTACCCATCGATATAAAGGATGAAATCGATATCACATTATAGGAAAAACTTTCATCATTCATTTTTTGAAGATCGTCCGGGACACAGCTTGGTCAGATTCTCTGGCCGACCAGATTTATGCAAAAAAGTGAAATAATGCATATCTCACTTTAAATATTAATAACTTACTGGATGTCCAAAACTCTTTCTTAAAATTTTAATTGGTTTTTTTAAAATAACCATCGTATTTTTGTATGAATATGTGAAAATGTCTTTGCTTTATGCATGCTTGCATTATCTAAAAGTAATAAATGCAAATTGCATTATCAACAGAAATATTTTGAATGCAATTTGAAAGTGAAAATCAGAAAATACAAATTTAAATGCAATTTTAAGAATATTTCTACTAAAAAAAATTTTGTGAAAATCAGAAAATACAAATTTAAATGCAATTTTAAGAAAATCAGAAAATACAAATTTAAATGCAATTTTAAGAATATTTCTATTAAAACAAATTTTGTTTTAATAGAAATATTCTTAAAGTTGCATTAAAATTTGTGTTTTCTGATTTTCACTATTAAATTGCATTCAAAATATTTTTGTTGATAATGCAATTTGCATTAATTATCTGTAGATAATCCAAGCATGCATAAAGCAAATGCATTTTCACATCTCTATACAAAAAATACGATGCTTTACGTGTTATGACTTATGAGCAAGATATCTCATGTAATCAATGTTTTTCACTCCCAATCTCCATACAAAAATTCAAAATTTTAAATTCACCACCTGCTATGGGTAATTTTCTGCTAACTGTGATTCTTTGTGTCCCAGTGCTCTATTTGTAACCTTATGTAAAATTTTCTCATGAATTTCTGGTTTGACTTGTAGAAATAATTTTGTACTACATATTCAATTTCAATTAGAGATTGTTTAAAAATTTACTTCCCTTTCGCCTTGACTTGAAAAAGTTTAGCCAATATGTCAGTACCGTGGCATGTCCCATCCTAGTTTTTGCAATTAAATCTACTATTTTCTATTAAAATACATCATTGAATAAAAATGTCATTCTCAGAGAAGTTTGAGTGCAATAGTTGCTTGATTAAATTTTGACAATACCAAGTCAAAATATTTGCTCCCGAATCAAATAATAATGATTGAATGATGTCCATGGATTTCATTTAATTTTTGAATTCAAAAGATTTCCCGCTGAACCGCCATCTTGTTTCTAAAGGGTTTTTGTTTTAGACGTGTGGTTTTAAATCTGGCAATATTTTTTTCGGAGTTGGTCTTTTTGTCAGCTGTCACTTGATTTATGCTCAGTTTGGTTTGCCATTTAACAACAAGTAAAGTAAAGTAAATTAGTAAAGAAATAGAATTAAAGTAAATCTGAAAAAAAAAAGTAAAAGTTAACTAAAGATACATTTTTAAGATCATTTTGAAGAGTGCGAAATAAGCACACAATTAAAGATACATACAATTGAGTTCCAGTTTATCGAAGACGATAAAGATTAAGTTTATGTTAGGAATATTAGAGTAGGAATATTTTACTTCGGAAACAATGTGTAGGTATTCTTCCGCTCCTCTGTCTATTCAGAGTTCTTAAACAAATTTCAAGCTTAAAAAAAAATTTAAATCAATTGTGATAAAGATAACTACAATCAAGAGAATGAATATATCAAATTTTGCAAAAACAATTACTAACAACAACAAATTTATATACTAACGAAAGCTGAACATCAATGTTCTTCGTAAAAGTGCACTTCTACAAGAAAAGATCTGGTGAGTGGAAGAATAAATAAATATGCACATTTTTATTTTAGATTTAGTTAAACCATAATAATAAAATAAAACTTAATTATCTCAGAGAAAGATACTGAGTTATATACTTTGAGAACAATAGCTGTGTTCCAATCCAGATTAGATTAGATCAAGAAAATAAAACAACCCTGGATCTCAGTGACAACTTGTTATATACCCTACTCTTTTTTCATTTTGTTTTTTTATTTGTATACACCCGTTGTCTTTTTTCTTTACACTACTGACGACATTTACAAATTAAGGGTGTGTTCAAAACGGATTTGGAAATCCAAATCCAAAACAAAGTTGGATCTTGTGTTGTTTTTGTAATACATGTATTTTCGTAAGCAAACCCAATCTGGTTCGGATCTCGGGGAAAATAAAACACAGCTAATATTTAGAGATAAAATTAAGATTTATAAAATTTAAAGTATTATAAATATAGTTTTGGATACTTAAAAACTATTTTTAGATTTTTGATTAGTTAAGAGAAAGTAAAATTCATAATGAAGTTTTGAGAAAGTTAAGAGTAGAAGGGGCGAGGGGTTGGGTATGACCCATCACGGTTCGACCCATCATAGCCAACCCGACACAACCTAGCTGAACATTTCGCGACTGGACATGAACCTAACTGAAATTTCGCGACTCATCACGAACTCATCATGAACTCGACATGGACTCGATATGGACTAGATATGGACTCGAGATTGATATAAGATTCATTTTAAGAATGAATTTTGTGAAAATGAATGCTTTGTTTTTTTTGTTGCATAGCGTTAGGTTGGCTAAGGGTTGGTACTTGGTACAATGAAAGAGACAAAAGAAAAAGAGAAGAGGAAGGCTTCGTACGTGTGGCGGTGGCTTACTAACACATAATCCATTTAGTTTTTTGATAGGTTAATATTGTATATTTTGGGAAGTGTATTGGGTAAATGCAAAACTGGACTTGCTTACATGTTTTTATACTCTATGGGTATATATAGGTATATGTAGACAGATTAATATTATAATGTCGGTGCTACCTTTAGGCAACCATTAGGTTTAGGTTAACCATTTTTTTTGTGTTTTGTGAGGTTGGCTGTGGGAAGGCAGGTACAATGATATGGAAAGAGAGAAAGAGTATAGGTGTAGGTAATTTACATATGCACATGTGCCAGTGGTGAATACAAAATCAATTAAGTTTTTGGTAAGTAGGTTCTTATTGTATGTGGCGTTGCGAAAATTATTTTGTATGGGGGTTTCGATATGGTTTCTTTTCGAAGCATTTAACTTATGTTCTAATCGTCGGATCTTATGTCTAATGTCTTAAAATCGAAAATAAATAGGTTACAGGATATTATATAGATACATAGGTATAGGTTCTTAACTTAAGTTCTAGTCGTAGGTAGGTATGTAGGTACCTTTCTATAGATCATGTCTATTACCTATGTCGATCATTGATTTAATGTATTATTTGGGGGGGGGGGGGGCTAAGGGGACTCGGTTTTGGTTTTGCTAGAACTTCATTTGTTTAAAATTACCTGCCCAATGTCGTTTGCCAGATATAAGACAAGAAAAAAGTAATATCACTAGATACCTATACCTTTATAGATAGGTAGGCAGGTTCAAAGTTTTTATTGGGGATGTTTTTTTTATTCACATACCTAGGTAGGTAGTAGGAGGAGGATTTTATGGTAGGTGTTATTTTTATTAAAGAAATTAATTAAAATTAATTAATTTAAATTTTATGAACATTAAATTGTTTATGGATTAATATGTACTAATAATAAATTATTTTTCTACCTACCTCCTGCGCCTACATCTTCAATGTTCCATATTCATACCATTCCCTTACGTTTTTGCTCTGAGCGACGATGAAGATCATGTGCATCGTGTATGTTTATATTCACGTAAACAAAGAGAAAAATAATAGTATGAGATCATGGTCAACAGAGAGAAAAGGTATGGAAGCAAAAGGTAATTCAATTGGCTGTTAAACTTTCGAAGTGTAAGTACCTATATAAAAATACAAAATGCATTGTAGGTTGGTTTTTATTATTTCCTACGCATTGCAATGCGAAAAAGGAGATATGATAAACCTGCATATTGCGTGAGTCGAATTTCGGCCAATGGGCGATACTAGTTTAAATATGTACATATTTAAGTGTGCATTGGGTAAGACCAATGGGCGATAATATAAATTAGTTTTAAAATTAATGAAATAAAAAATGGGGTAAAATGAAACAGTGAAGAATAACATTTTGACTATTCGGCCAATGGGCGATAGTAGTAGTAAAAATAAGTGCGGTTGTTTGCATGCGAAAAAATGAGACATGAGATCTCAATGTCAATGATTATTGTTTAAGTGGGTAGGTTAGCTTGTATTAGTTTGTATGGAATACCTGTCTATAAATGACTGTTCACATGAGAGCGACCAACGACCGACGAATAAAAGACCAAATGGGATTTAAACTATTTAAAAAGCCTAAATTCTTCACAAAAACTAGACAAAATGGTAGAAAACTTATTTAATATAATGTTAAGATACTAAAGTTTTGATTAGATATCTATCTACTTATATACAGAGTAAAAAGTTGATAAAAATAAATTGGTCATCGCGAATTGCAATCTGTTCGCGACGACCAGCTTATTTTCTCAAATTTCTCTTATTTTAGTAATTAAAACGCAAATTTTAGTATCTTAACAATAATTTAAATAAGTTTCCACTATTTTACCTACTTCTTTTTTAAGAATTTAGGATTTTTAAATATTTTGAATCCCATTTGTTGTTTTATTCGTCGGTCGTTGGTCGCTCTCATGTTAACAGTCCTTAATAACTGCGTAGTTTATGGAGGATTTTTTTATTGGCTTTTAGTTGTGGGTATAGAAGGTATGTAGATTAGGTTGGTAGGTATGAACATACATACTTACTTCAAAGTTAACAAACCTTTTATTTTTTATTTAGGACAATTTTATTAGTCATAAATATGCGGTAGGTATACGGATTATGGTAGATAAATTAAAAAAATAAACTAATCGCCATAATTCAAGGCCATACTTATTTATAAAATAAATAGATATTAAGAAGAAGATACTTAGATACAGGGTGGCGCACAAATCGTGCTACAAAAATAAAACGAAATAACTTTTTTTCTGTGTGAGTAATCGGCTTATTTTTTTTTTATTTTGTAGGTTACTATTTAGATTTATAAAAATGGATGCTTGGGATACGGAGAAAAGAATTTAGATAGTGCAACGGTACCATGCTTTGCAGTCCGTCATTTCCGTCCAAAGGGAATTTAGGCGGGAGTTTGGCGGTAATCCCCCGAGTAGATGGACCATTATGAGGTTTGTAAACATGTTTGCCGAATCTGGAAGCATCGCACGAAGGCCGTACCATCGAGATGCCAATGTTCGGGTTCAGGATACAATCGCAGCAGTAGCATCTGCAATACAGGCCAATCCGAACGTTTCGACCCGAAACTTATCGGGGAAAATTGGAATTAGTAGACGGTCATTACAACGGATACTTCATGACGATTTAAACTTGTTTCCGTACAAAGTCCAAATTACTAGCAAGTTAAACCCTCAGGATTTGCCTGTTCGCCTGGAATTTTGCCAAAAAATGATATCAATGGCCGAAGAAGACAACACATTGATCAATTGTTTGTTCATGTCTGATGAGGCCCATTTTGATCTTAACGGCAATGTAAACAAGCAAAATTGCCGTATATGGAATGAGTCTAATCCAGAAATGCTCCATGAGACGGAACTGCACCCAGAACGAGTCACTGTGTGGTGCGCAGTTTCATCAAGGTGTATTGTCGGGCCGTACTTCTTTGAAGAAAACGGTGTCACCGTTACTGTCAATGGGGACCGTTATTTAAAGATGTTGAAGGAGTTTTTTTACCCAGAACTGCACCGAAGACGTATACCATTCAACAGCGTTTGGTTTCAGCAAGATGGAGCAACTGCACATATAGCCAGACCAGTTATGGCGGAGCTAAACAAAAAATTCGCAAACAAATTAATTTCTAGGAACTCCACTCTTCGCTGGCTCCCAAGGTCACCTGACCTGACTCCACCAGACTTCTTTTTATGGGGTTATGTCAAGCAAGAGGTGTATAAAACGAAGCCCAGGAATTTAACTGAATTAAAGCAGTCCATAACGACAATAATTGAGGCGATCCCAACTTCAACTCTTCAGGCCGCAATGAATAATTTTTTGACCAGGTGCCGCATATGCGTGGGACAGCGTGGAGGTCATTTGCGGTCTATAATCTTTAAAAACAACTAACTATTTAAAATAAAATTTAATTTTCTAACCAATAAAAAAAAATAAATGAAATACATCGATTAAAAAAAAAGTTATTTGAATTTCTTATTGTAGCACAATTGATGCGCCACCCTGTATAATAATAAATAAATAGGTATTTTATAAATATTTTCCAGGTATGTACTTATCTAGCTAAATAAGCAAGGTTGAATTACTGAAAAGAAGAAAAAAAGATCTGCACCCATACATTGTTCCCAACATCGCAGCTTCGATGTGACTGAGGGAGGGTTTTGTTTCTTGTTTCCATCTCAATATAAGCTACATTAAATATCAAAATGTTCAAAACGTTTCCCTATCATCTACACTATACAATACACATACAATCATTATATCCAGAGCATGCGCATTGTGTTCACTTCTCTCTTTTCTGATTCTTTTACTTGGTACAAACCAAACCACGTCCACACCACACAGTTAACCGCGACAAAGGCCGCTCTTTCGATCGTCCCACTCCTTATTCCTCCCTTTCCACTTCTTCTTTCCATACAGGTGTTTCCTTCAACCTGTTGAGAGAGAGAAGGGCAGCCATGGTCCATCAGCCATCGGTTCACTCTCTCAATATTTTGAGGAGACAAAAGTCGACGTTGTCAAGTTTGACATTTAACGTTGATAGGTAATCCACTATGCCAATGATAACTGACAGACGGGAGGTCTGATCCAGAAAGCGGGTGACAGTTGGTCCCCAACCATAACTCAACATAAGTGACAGACGGTTGGTCTAGTCATGATCAAATCATAGAAGTAGCACGGGCGACACTTGGTCCCCGATTGCTGAAGTTACTCTTCGTGAGAATGGCTGTATGCCCAACATATCTTATATTCTTATTTAACTGTTTAATTGTAAAAGATGGAACGCTAAGTGCTAGTCTCTATACCCCAAAATTTGCGCAAAATCCCAACGATGCAAAGTAGATAATTGAGATAGGGGAAACTCTGCCAAACTCCACTTCCGAACTCTTAGCTTTTATAATTGAAATTATCTTTCCACCAATTTTCAAAATAGTCGTCCTAAATACCTTTTATTTTCGAGGGGAAAAATGTTCGAGTTACAAGTTAAGTTTCCTTTTCATTTTCTTAGACCTTCTTTAAAAAAAAATCGTGTGGGTGAGAATAGGTGGCTGAATGTATCCATTGAATTGTCGTCCACTGGAAGTCATGCCAGAGTTCGGCGAATTCAATGATGACGGTGCATAAAAGCTGGGGTGTAAAGTGCGAGTAGGATAGGCGGTGGGATCTCAACTACGTTCGCCCACTCACGCAAATATGCGGGGTGTTGCTGACTGATGACGTGACCGAGATCCACGCTTTCTGATTGGCCGAAAGCACTGGGGCATTGGAATGAGAAGAGGCCATCCAGGCATGGTGAAAGCCTGGGAGGACACTTCTTTACGAGCTAAGGAACTTATTAGACGTTCTGAAAAAAGCGTGACTGAGAAATTTTGAAGAAAGGAAAGTTGAAGAAATAGAAAAGGAAATTTAATAAAGTGTAGATAATTTTGTTGAATTTCAAAGAAAAAAAAGGTGTTGAAAATCCAGAAAGGGGTTTTGGAAAAAATTGGTGGAAAGATAAAGTGTCAGGAAAATAAGGAGAGAGGAGTTGACAGTTGTACAAAAGATAAGTGAAGAAAATTTGCATTGCAAAATTTTGTGTGAGTCACCTTCTTGCGGTGCAAATATATTTTTTTTGAGACTTTATAAAAAGTCAGTTTTTTTAATCGTTTGGTTTTTGCTACCGAGAAATTTCTTTCCGAAAAAGCGGAACACGCGACCCGTTAGTTTAACGTTTTGGAGTCTTTCGAGACAACGCCTTAACGGTCCATCTTACTAACGTAATTTTCAAAATTCTTTGTTCTCTTTGTTCAAAAGATCTTGGGTTTTAGACCTACTTCATTGCAAGGTTTCCCAAGCAAATCGTTTTAAATATAATAAATAGTGTTCAAATCCCAATTTGGGAATATAAATTCTATCTTTTTATTTCAAAATTTTCACCGTCGGTTTCGCTCCGAAGGTTTGTAATTTCCTTTCATTCAAAAAAAATTACTGGCGCCCTTTTTATTTTCAGGTACTACGCCCCTGTGGCAATCATTTTTAATTAATTTCATTTTTTATTGATGATCAAAATAATTTGATCATCGATAAAAAAAAAAACCTATCAACGCGAACCCACCCCCTTGCTGAGCAAAGTCGTGGTGGCAGCACTTTTTTTATTGCTGTCTTGTGCAAAATTTAATTCGCTTTTTTTTTGTTGTTTTCGCCCAACTGTGGTTTGACAGTTCGGCTTCATAGTTTTCTTGTAATTTGCCGGTTCGTGTCGTGTTTTCCTCGTGTTTAATTTAATACTTAATAATTCTCGTCGCGAATAATTTTGCAACACCTCTATTACCAAAATGTCAGAGGTCTTCGGACCAAAACTACGAACGTGTTTCTTAACTCTCAGAAACTACCCTACGACATCTTTTCTCTAACTGAAACGAATCTTTGCCCCGGCTTCCTAGACAGTGAATTATTCACCTCTGATTTTTCAGTATTTCGTGCTGATGGACAGAACCACGGTAGATGGCCCCTCCGGCCGTGGCGTTCTTCTGGCTGTACACCATCGCCTTGATGCAACTTTTGTCAAAATATCTAACGTACCTTGTTGTGAATTTGTCTGCATAAAATTAACTGTATCTAAACGTAATATTTATATCTTATGCTGTTATATTCGACCGTCGCAACCTGTCCACGCTTACCAACTGGTCGTTGATGCAATTGACTCTTTGTTAGACGTTGCAGAGCCTTATGACGATTTCATAATAGTTGGTGACTTTAACCTTCCCAATCTGTCCTGGGTTCCTTCCGAAGATGAATCATCCTTTGTACCTTCTAATCCTTCCTCAGAAAAAGAATCTCTATTAACTGACCGTTTTTCTGACTCTGGCCTTTTTCAAACTAGTGGCGTCACCAATAATTTATGTAGACAACTCGATCTCATTTTCTCATCTGATCCCTCGAACTCTGTCGTTTTGGAAAGCGCCCATCTTCTCTATACCCTTGATCCCTACCACCCCCCCCCCCCCCCACTCGCTCTGACCTTAGAATTAAGAACACTCCGTAATGTCAGGAATAGACTTTGGAAAACTTTCCTTAAATCCAGGTCTGCTACAGATTTTTCCTGCTACCAGCAAACGTCTTCTAAGTTCTCCATTCTCTGTAAGTCACTCTACCACGAATATTTAGACAGAATGCAGATAAGTCTGATTTCGGATTTCAAACGTTTTTACCAATTCATTAATGTTAAGAAGAAATCTGATGGCTTCCCTTCTACTCTCAAATATCTTAACAATTCTGCAGACCCTAAAATAATTTCTAATCTTTTTGCCTCCTTCTTCAGCCAATCGTATAGTAATAATTCTTACGTACCCGACTGCGAATTTTTCAGTTACTTGAAGAATTGCCCACAAACCTCTCTAGCCTCAATTGACATTAGGACTGATATTGTTTACAAAAAGATGCGTATACTTAAAGATGACTTCTCTCCCGGTCCTGATGGTTTTCCCGAAATATTTTTCAAAAAATGTGTAAACGCTCTATGTAAACCCCTTACAGCCCTATTTCGTCTTTCACTCCCTCACTTCACTCCCATCTTCCCAAAATTGTGGAAAGATTCGTTTATTTTCCCCATCCACAAAAAAGACGCTAAAAATGATATATATAAAACTACCGACCTATTGCTAAACTATCTTCTATCCCCAAGCTCTTTGAAAGCATTGTCTACGACTCCCTATATTTTGACTGTAAATCTATCTTTTCGCCCCAACAGCATGGTTTCCTTAAGGGCAGATCGACTACAACTAACCTAACTGAATTTGTTTCAAAGACACTGAATGCATACAGATTTCAGCAATGCTTTTGACAAAATCTGTTATCAAACTGTATACCTCAAACTTAAAGCTTTTGGTTTTCCACCCCTTTTCATTTCATGGTTGAGATCATATCTTGAACAACGTCAATACAGGGTAATATTCAGGTTTTCAATCTCTAATCCCATTAACGCCACTTCAGGCGTTCCCCAAGGCAGCTGCTTGGGCCCTCTAATCTGTCTTAACAACAAACGATGTTGTAAATATAATAAATGACTCATATCTGTTTATCTACGCAGATGATATGAAAATCATGAAGGTTATTTCTACCCCCACTAACTGTCTCTCTCTCCAAATCTCTCCAATTTATACCAATCTTGGTGCGACATGAACAGGGGCGGACTGGGCCTCCGGGCAACCGGGATTTTGCCCGGTGGGCCCCTAGGCGAGCAATATATGCACAGAAGCTCTTGCAGTACTTTCTGTACTTAAAAAAAAAACTTTTTTATAAAATTAGATTTCATTGGCCTTACAGTAAATATACAGCTTTTGTGGCCCCAAAGGAATCTCAGGAAGCCCACACAGTCCTGTTACGGGCCTCCACAATGAGTATAAAGCTGTTGGTTCCTCACAACTCTATTGATGTCCCGTGAAATAAATATTGAGCCCCCATCGTACTCTTAGACACTTTAAACGAAACTATAGTTGGTGGTTGGTAATAAATATTGAGCTTTGTAGCCCCATTGCTAATCTAAGGAGGCCCCTAAATTGCTCTATAAGTTAACTATATTCTGTAGGTTTTTGAAATAATTTAAGTTATTTTAAAGTAAGGCTTTCTCTTCAAAAAGAAGAGTAAAGAATAAAAATTAATTGGATGTTGCAGCGAAAAACTGCAAATCTCTCGTGGAAATGTTTAATATCAGCGAAAGAACTCAAACGGCAGTTGGTACATATTTCAGGGCCGCAGAAAAAAAAAATAAAAAGAACAACTACGACATTTCGATTGTTATGAGTATTTTCGATGTTTCTGTAAAAAAAGAAAACATTCATTATAAAATTTTTCATTATTGCAGCAATGTATTCAAAAATCAAGTTACATTTCTCTTTACTGCATACGAAGCTGAACATGACTTGTTATGTTAAAGACTTAAGTCCTTTTTTCCTATAACACAAATACGGAAGTTGAAAAAGTGTATAACCCAATTCCCAACCCAAATGTAAGCCAAATTTTGAATGATTTTTAGATAAGTTAGGTAGAAAAATAGTGTGTGTAATGGTTAGTTAGATTCCCAGCCTATTCCACTTTAAAAAACAGAAATTTTCTTGCGAGAAATTGGCAAATCCTCGAAAGTATGAAAAACTGCTTCTCGTCTTAGCCGCTTAGATTCGGCAGAAAATTGTAGGTCTATTCCATTATTTTGTGGCCCTTTTTCATAAAATCCCGAGAGGCCCTTTGACTCCCAGTCCGCCCCTGGACATGAACTTCTTAGAACTCATTGTTGCTAAATGCCAATCCATAACCTTCTCCCGTAAACGGTTACCCTCACCTCCCAGAATATATTATTTTCGTAACGTAGCCATTCCAATGGTTTATTCCATCCGAGACCTTGGAGTTATTTGTGATAATGAGCTCAACTTCCGCTCTTACTATGATCAAATAATTAACAAGGCCAATTCCTCTCTTGGCTTCATAAAACGGTGGTCTAAAGAATTATCTGACCCCTACGTTTCTAAGTCCCTTTATATTACTTTTGTAAGAAATAGCTAAGATAAACGGATATACAGAACAATTAATAGATGATCTCACAATTGCACATAGAAGAAAACAAAACTTAAGAAATTATACAACTTTAGATTTAATCAGAAATGAAAACGATGAACAAAAGAAATGAGAAATGGTCAAAATTCAATTTTTATCCAGAAATTACATCAAAATTAAGACCAATTTTTAGTAAACAAAACATCAAAATGAGTCAGTGTAGTGAGATAAAACTCAAAAATGTGATTAGTGGCTCAAAAGATAAAATTGAGAAAAATCAACAATCAGAAGCAACGATTGTAGGAAGGAATATCTAGGACAGACAAGAAGACCAATCATGAAAAGGTTCAAAGAACCTTTTGCACCTGTAAAATGCAATGAACCTGAAAAGTCGAGTGTAGCACAACACATGCTGGAAAATAACCATAATTTTAGCTTACAAAATTTGAAATTAATTCGCAATGTAAATAATCATTATGAATTAGATGCTTTTGAATCTCTTTACATTTTCAAAAATAGAAATAATTTAATGAATAGTGACGATGGACCAATAAAAGATCCAATTTTCAAAAAATTTTATAATAGATCTTAAATTCTCTATAAATTTGTTTGTGTAGTTTGTTTTTGTTTGAAATGAGTTATTTGTATTTAATATATCAAAAAAAAAATTTTATTATTATTTATATAAAACTTTCTGACGATGGAAGCATAGCTTCCGAAATGCATTTAAGTAAATAAATAAATAAAATAAGTGTTTTTAAGTTATTTAAAATAATATCTTTTATTTATTTCATGAAAAAACACGTTAAAATCTCCAATATCAAATCAATTTAAGACCCCTCCTCGAATACGCTAGCCAAGTCTGGTCACCATACCATAACTCACACTCCCTTGGAATTGAGGCCGTCCAACGTAGGTTTATTTGGTTTGCCATTCGTGGCCTTTCGTGGTCAGATAACTTTATTTTGCCGCCCCTATGAAGAGCTATTGAAACTGATCAATTTGCAAACCCTTAAAAAACGTCGAGAAGTAGCTGATATACTCTTTGTACACCAACTCTTAGCAGGGACTATTGATTCACCCATTCTGTTGGAAATGATCCCGATCTATACTAACCCACGTAACCTAAGATCTGCCCCACTCTTCCGCCCTCCTTACCACCGAACTCGCTATGGATTCTTCGAACCGATATCAAGAATGTTGCATTTGGCAAATAACTCACCAATAATCCTTGACTTTCACACTAATTTATCCACTCTCAGAAACTCCCTCTACAACTCATAATATCACCCCTCATAATCCAGAGGCCCCTTTGTATTAGCTTTTAAGTTTTTTCTGTAAAAAACTGGTGGGTGGGCCAATGGTTCCAATTCAGTATAAAATTAATAAAAAAAAAAAAAAACCCACCATAGGTCTTAAGTTTAGTTTTAAGAATTTTTAGATTTAAGTTTCGCTTGTATTAAGCTAAATAAATAAAGAAATAAATAAAATAAAATATGAGGTTAGATGGGAATTCCCGAATAGTTATGAGTTCACTGATATTTTTACGCTTAAAACGCTTTATTTCTCGTTAGTTCGGTCTGTCTTGGAGTACTGCTCTGTAGCCTGGAACCCATATTATTCAACTGAACAGAAAACTTAATTGGAATTGTGAGATTCCCTGTTATAATGCCAGGTGTTTATTAATGGGAATTCATACGCTCGCTCATACTTTTCGCATAAAGTGTTCATTTCTCTTAGAGCAATTAGGCTTCCATAATCCATATCCCCCCAAGAGGTACTCGTATTACCGTATTGTTTTTCGTGCGCTTTCATCTGACAAATTATAATTGCAATGAAAAATATCACGATGCATCAAAGAGGTAAATTCAATTTGTAATTACATAGATTTTTTCGAAGATTGTTCTAGAGAAACTTTTAAAAATAAACTTCTAATTATATTATCTAATATTTATTTATTTATAGTTCTGCTTTACTTTAATTTATGATTTCTAAACATCTATACTGGCGGTAGGGTGAAAAAAAGTAACGATCTTGTGATCGTGATTGTGAATCTGTGATTGTGGTTCACGTTACCGTATGTTTACACATCTTAACCGTGAGTCCCGGCACTCACACTTTTTTGAAATTACTGTATGTATTATCTTTTTTTTTTATTTTAAATTTGTATCTTTAAATTGTTATGCTAGTCTGTACGAGAAACTCTGATTGACAAATAAAACTAAAACTAAGTTGTAGAGAATATTGAAAAAATTATTCCGTACTAAGCCGTTAACAGTTTGTAACAGCCTTAATGTGATTCATGCTAAAACAGTACGCTTGGTCCGCAATGGATGCGGTGGCCAAAAAAAAATTCTACCGTGACTGGTATGACTTCTTATATTGAACATTTCGAGTGCGAAGCTTAGCAAGTGGTAGTGTTTTTTGATAGCTCTAGGAAATATTTATTATAATATCGTTTAAAAACAATTTAAAAATACAAATCTCGATTTGAACTAATTTGATCGTGGGTGGCAACATTTTGGGCATATCAGCTATTATTTAATGAACAAAATATTAAATTATTTCTTGTGGAGTGACAAATAATCCAATTATTTCGTTGATAGAGAGCGGAGAAATTACAACAACTAGAAATTTAAACAGCTACATTTCTTATGTAAGTACTTGCACAATATACATACAAGTTAAGCTTTTAACACAAACCAAATAAGAAAACAACAAAAAATAAACAACACCTATCAACCCTCGCCCCGCACCAAATATTAAAGTATTGTCAAGATCGAGCTTTTCACCACACCAAAAGTAGTTAAGACCCGAACCATACATTTTATAAAGTTAACCACATAAATAAAGTCAAGCGTGGAGAGTACAGATAAAAATACAGTGACTCCAAGTTTTTCTCATGAACAATACACCAAATCTGAAGAGATCAATCGCAGAATCATGTCAATGGAATAAAAAATGATGTTGCAGTACTTCAAGAAGAATACAAGGTTCTGAGGGAAGAAATATCTAAACTTAAGGAGGAAGAAACTCAACTTAAGAAAAAAATTGAGGAAACTGAAAAGTTTACGAAGAGGATGAATGTCATAGTAACTGGTTTGAGCACTGAAAACTTGGATGAAGCTAAAACCCAATTTCAACAAGTATGTAGCTCAACTCTTAGAGTGTCTGCTACCACTAACAACGTGTTGCAATATTATTTAACGCGAATTGTATGATGTATTAGGATGTTTAGGATGACGAATTACTTGTAGACCACGACTTTGGATTTTACGAATCCAACAATAATAATTTTTTAAAACCACAAACGAATTAGGAAATTAAATTGTGCAACCGGCACACGCGGAAGATAAGATCCATATGGCGAACTGTCAAATCGATCGACGAAGAACGTGAGATAAAGAGGATAGAGAAAATATTGCAACAACAAACTGCAACAACGATGCAGCCAACCGGCTAGTCTGCTGGGGGTGTAAAAAGTAAGTAAACAATTCGAACCAAATAAAAAGGGGTATCGAATTATTTGTTTAATAAATAAGAAGTAAGCACAAGGGCGTACTTACGCTCTAGGGTGGGCGCCAGGAAACTTTTTAGGGTCGTTTGCCTTGACCGGGTAAGCTGAAAATTCTTCTTCAATAATGAAGGGAAACACAATGGTTTATATTCCCAAAGGGAAGTTAAACAAATTTTATTTAAAAATATCTGGGAACCCTTGGCTTGCGCCTGGATTAAAACCCAGAATTTTTTCGATAAAAAGAAATACAATTAGGAATTTAAAATGGTCGCGACCAATTTTAAAACAAAGGCAAATGTTAAAACAATGAAACAAAGAAGCAAAGACCGCAAGATTGGACCGCTATCACTAGGTCCCGAAATAAACGGATAAGAAAACTACTTTATAAAAATGGGGTCGCGATTCTCACAATTTTGAGATTAATAAAACGTAATTTCAAAGACCAACCGAATATACTAATATTTGAAAGCAATTTTTCACAAAACGAATAAAAACACTAATGCACTCTACTTATCTTCTTTTTTTTTAATTTTCTCCCCTTCCTTCTTCCTTTCTTCAATTTAATCGCCCAGACTGACGAATACAAATTTCCTCTTCTAGTATTTTACTAATTCCTGCTTCGAACACTTTCTCCAAAAACACTTTTTAAACTTTCTCAAACTATTAAATATTTTATTTTCAACTTTTATTTTCTTTCTTTCCTTTTTCTCAAAAATTTTCAAAACCTTACCTCCTCTTGGCCTCCTCTTTCACACACACATTCTCACTCTCAATCACAAGCTTTCGTGGAACTCGGCAAGCTTTCGTATCACTCCGAGGTTAAGTTCCAACGAAACTCTCTCTCACCCACACATTCACTGAATTCCCCAAGTTGTTGGTGCTGTCCCAAAACTTAACGAATCCAAGGCCGTATCTAGACATATTCACAATATGAAACTCTTGATAAAGTAAAAAAAAACTATAAAAAGTTGAAAATATTATTCTGAGCATTCTCTCAGCTACTCTACTAAATTTAACTTTCTGAAAATGTTTCGAAGGAGGAACAAATACTCTAATGCAAATTTCTAATACTTTTTAAGGAATTGAAGGAGGAAGGCAAATACTCAAATCAAACTACCTAACGCGCAATCTACTATTCGGTGGACCTTTGTGCAGATCTGGGGGATTGAGGGAATATCATTTAGCGTTCCAGTCTTTTAAAGTCGGTCGATGTTATTTACTTTAAATTTGAAGTTATAAATTCTAGGATGGGCTCGAAGCCATATTTAAAAATGAAGTTAAAATGTATGTTGGTGTTTTGTTGTGCTGGTATAAAATCCACTTGTAAGTGTAAGTGTAAATCTCCTTCTATCCTTGAGTGTTGTTATATTTAGAGATAGCTTCCTCGCTCTATATATAGATGGCGTGCGAGTCTCCAGCCCATCCGCTGGCTCAACACGATCGAATAAAGAGGTACCTATATTGCTATCCTCTCTGAGCAACTCCAGCTCCATGAGGACAACGGACTCAAAATTATGGGTCGAAAAATGGGAATGGTTGGGATGGAGGGGAAACATTTGTATTTGAGCTTGCCAATTCAACTGAAGTCCAGGCGGTTCTATCATCAACTAAGCACTTAGCGGGAACACGGATTTACATTAACAAGGATCTCACTGCAAATGAACGGTCAGAATAATACCATTTGCGGCAAGTCAAACGATGCCTTTCTAGAGCTGACAGTGGTCTTCGTCTCGAAATTAAACGTTGGACTCTCACTGTTAATGGGCGCAAGCGATACAATTGCAACCCTGAAGGCGTAATAAAGACGACAAATGAAGAAGACAAAAGTTTTATTGAAGATCTTTTGTCGAGAACGCAGTCGTCGTATGCTGTTGTCTTAGATCCACCGAAGAATCAATTTTCTAGTGTCCAAAATTTCCAAAATTAGCAATCCAAAGTCTGTCAGGTTTTATGTTATAATGTAGCTGGTCTTGTAAATAAATCAATATTCTGTAACTTTTTTAAATATATATCTGAATTTCAAATCTTTTCTTTTCTATATGAAACTTTTATAATATCTGAACACATCCAAAATTATGAAAAATTCTTCAAAGGTTATAAGCTACACTGGGTTCCAGCAATAAAAACTCAAAACTTCGGCAGAGCCAGCGGAGGGTGTTTATTTGGTTATAGTAAAAGTATAGAGTCTTCACATCATTTACAATTTATAACTTATAATGAAACTACAATTCTACGAGGTATATTTCACGGGGAAACTGTCAATTTAGTTCCATGTTACCTAAACTGCAACCACTGGAGCAGAGATTTCAACACTTTGAAAAATACGTTTGATGAATTTGAGTTAAGTAATTTCATAATGATGGGGGATCTTAATGTCAGAACAGGATCGAGGGGTTCGGTAGACATTTGGGCGGTGTCATAGCAGTCACTGATTCTAGACGTTCGAAAGATTCTACAACTGATAGAAACTGCAGAGTTTCTCGAGTTTTTGGAAGACATTGGTGCGTTCATTCTAAATGGGAGAAGCTTTGGTGATAAAAGTGGAGAATTCACATTCGTATCGAGCAGAAGATCATCGGTAATTGACTATTGTTGTTCATCTTACAATTCGGCAAGTATCATTGAAGATTTTTCTGTTGGCTGTAAAGCATACTGTGATCACATGCCCTTAACCCTAAAATTAAAGTCATCTGAAGAAATCTCTAGTAACTCGACAGTGCAGTTACTTCCAAGGCTCAAGTGGGTGGAAAGAAAGCGTTCAGACTACGTAAACAAACTAAACGAAGCTATACCACAGTATATTGTGCGTGAATATCACATTGAATCAAGATGTGAGACAATTAAAAAATGTGTATACGAAGCAAACGGAAAGCCTAACAATCAAGGTGTAGTATTTGAAAAGAAGAAACCTTGGTATGATTTACAGTGCCACATTGCTAGAAAAGAATCACTTAAAGCACTGAGAATATTTAAGAAATATAACCTTGAAGTAAGTAGAAAAAATTATGCCGCAGCAAACAAAAAATATAAAGCTCTCTGTAAGTCCAAACCATATAAATACGTACAAAACATTTCTCGACAACTTGCATATGTGAATTCGGCAAAAGAATGGTGGAGAATCGCAAAAGAAATACGAGGAGATTTGACAAACATCAGAATACAAATCACTGCTAACGAATTCATGGATCATTTCAATGGCACATTGAATTCAGTATCGTCAAGTATCACGTTACCTATAACAGTTTTTGAAACCATTCATCTTCCAATTCTTGATAGTCAAATAGAACTCTCTGAAGTATCTTCGGCAATAGAAATAACAAAAGAAAACAAAGCACCAGGTATTGACGGCATTCCGAATGAGTTCTACAAAAACGCAAGCATCTCATTTGTTGAAGAAATACACATTCTACTCAGAGATATCTTTGACGCAGAAAGTATACCTTCTATAATTTTACCCCTATACAAAAAGGGTGATGCCAGTATTGCTTCTAATTATCACGGGCTCTACTTTCTAGACACGCTTTATAAAATATTTACAACAATTCTGCTTAAAAGGCTTACTTTCTGGATTGAAGAGAACAACATACTCAATGAATACCAGGCTGCATACAGAAGTCAATACAGTACAGTCCACCAAGTCTACAACCTTTCTTGTACAGGGTGGCGCACCAATTGTGCTACAATAAGAAATTCAAATAACTTTTTTTTTAATCGATGTATTTCATTTATTTATTTTTTATTGGTTAGAAAATTAAATTTTATTTTAAATAGTTAGTTGTTTTTAAAGATTATAGACCGCAAATGACCTCCACGCTGTCCCGGGCATATGCGGCACCTGGTCAAAAAATTATTCATTGCGGCCTGAAGAGTTGAAGTTGGGATCGCCTCAATTATTGTCGTTATGGACTGCTTTAATTCAGTTAAATTCCTGGGCTTCGTTTTATACACCTCTTGCTTGACATAACCCCATAAAAAGAAGTCTGGTGCAGTCAGGTCAGGTGACCTTGGAGGCCAGCGAAGAGTGGAGTTCCTAGAAATTAATTTGTTTGCGAATTTTTTGTTTAGCTCCGCCATAACTGGTCTGGCTATATGTGCAGTTGCTCCATCTTGCTGAAACCAAATGCTGTTGAATGGTATACGTCTTCGGCGCAGTTCTGGGTAAAAAAACTCCTTCAACATCTTTAAATAACGGTCCCCATTGACAGTAACGGTTACAACGTTTTCTTCAAAGAAGTACGGCCCGACAATACACCTTGATGAAACTGCGCACCACACAGTGACTCGTTCTGGGTGCAGTTCCGTCTCATGGAGCATTTCTGGATTAGACTCATTCCATATACGGCAATTTTGCTTGTTTACATTGCCGTTGAGATCAAAATGGGCCTCATCAGACATGAACACACAATTGATCAATGGGTTGTCTTCTTCGGCCATTGATATCATTTTTTGGCAAAATTCCAGGCGAACAGGCAAATCCTGAGGGTTTAACTTGCTAGTAATTTGGACTTTGTACGGAAACAAGTTTAAATCGTCATGAAGTATCCGTTGGAATGACCGTCTACTAATTCCAATTTGCCCCGATAAGTTTCGGGTCGAAACGTTCGGATTGGCCTGTATTGCAGATGCTACTGCTGCGATTGTATCCTGAACCCGAACATTGGCATCTCGATGGTACGGCCTTCGTGCGATGCTTCCAGATTCGGCAAACATGTTTACAAACCTCATAATGGTCCATCTACTCGGGGGATTACCGCCAAACTCCCGCCTAAATTCCCTTTGGACGGAAATGACGGACTGCAAAGCATGGTACCGTTGCACTATCCAAATTCTTTTCTCCGTATCCCAAGCATCCATTTTTATAAATCTAAATAGTAACCTACAAAATAAAAAAAAAATAAGCCGATTACTCACACAGAAAAAAAGTTATTACGTTTTATTTTTGTAGCACGATTCGTGCGCCACCCTGTATCATCCAACTTCAGCTGAGCCAGAAGAAAAAACTTTACGCTTTCTTGTCAGCAGCGTTCGACAACATTTACAGAGAAGCTTTGGTTTACAAATTGTCAAAGCTGGTTGTCTCTTCAAAAATGGTTTCCATTATACGTCTATTGTAGAAGGACACGACTGCAGCAGTCTGGGATGGAATTAGTACGTCTAGCTTCTTTCAGACATCCAAATTAGTTAGGCAAGGATGCGTACTGACTGCCCTTCTATTTGTATTATTTCTTAACGATCTGCACTCCGAACATCCAACTGGTCTCATTGTGAATGGTATGCAAATAAACGTTTTGTTATACGCGGACGACATAGTTCTCCTTTCTGACAGCCCTAATACCCTACAAAAGAGCTTCAGCAGATATTGCAATAATTGGAACCTTGCTGTTAATCTTGAAAAGTCTGAAATATTAATTTTTAGGAATGGTGGTAGAAGAGCAGCAGCTGAAAAATGGTATTTCAACAATGGTGAGATAAAGATAACTAACCAATACAAATATCTTGGCGTTACTTTCTCGTATAACATGTCCTGGTCATATCACTTAACAAAACGACTTACATCATCGAAAAATTCGATCAACTCAACATGGTCGAAATTTGTTAGGAACATATTTGTCAGTCACTCTGCTAAATATAAAGTGCATAAAGCAGCAACAAAGTCAATAATGCACTACTGTGCGCAAGTGTGGGGATACAAAGAACATGTTCAAACCGATAAACTTCAACGTTTCTTCGTCAAAAGATGCTTTACTCTGCTGAATAATACGTCTAATTATGCAATTCACATCGAAACGGGTCTTCTAAAGGCTTTCCTAAGTACATTGAAGATACATCTGTCATACATACGTAAAGTGATGTCAATGCCTCGTAACCGCTTACCACGTATCCTCTCTGAAGCAGTCATCGAGAAAAATATTTACTGGGCCCAGGAATGGTCAGGCCTTTTCCATGAGACAGAGATTGATTTCAGTCCCCAAACTCCAGTTTCAGAATGGAATCAAATTCACAAATTGCTGCTGACAAAGCTAGCAGAAAAGCATTGGGGAGATTTTACCAGCAATGCAGTACAGTCACAGTTCCACGATGAATATTGTAACCTTTTATATGCTGAAATTCCAAATTACTTTGAAGATAATAATGGCCGTGAAACTTTATCTTTAAAGCAAGGTGTGGGCTTTTGAACTTAAATGCCAAAGCCTTTCGCGATAACACTGTTGGCCTATGCACTCTATGTAATCAGGATGCGACAGAGAATACTTACCACTTCATTGGTGTGTGCCCCATCTATGAGGATACCGACAAAAATATCTCGGAAACGTTACACTAGACCGGCCAACATTCCTTAACATTTTAAATGGATTTTGTTACCCTAAACTCTACAAATTTTTAAAAGACTCGCTAAAATATCGTAGTTTAATAATAAATGAATTTAGTTAAAACTTGCTTAGCTTTGCTTGAATGTAATTAATTAATTTTTTTGAACCTGACAGACGACTTAAAAACAAGTTATTGTCATATTTAATTTTGAATACCTACCAGCTTAATCATGTTTTTGTTAAAATCTTTTAATGGAAAATAAAATTATATTATCTATCTATCTATCTATCTATCTATTGGCTTTTTAAAAATGCTCCACAAATTGTAGAAACTCTAGAAATCATTTTTCCTCTATCTGGATATTCTTATATTCCAGCTGACCGGGATTTTGCGCTTGTTGAAAAACTTTTTGAAATGTTTTAGAAATTGGAAATTTTTTAAGGTCAAACAAAAGCAGACAATTATTGCGCCAAAAGAATACCGGGAAATTCACCAAAACTGTTCCATTGTTATTCATTTAGGAGATGAAAGCTGCCCCGTATTTGACTGGAAAACTTCCACGATGGAGTATATTCGCCCAACTGGTACCTGGCATTTCAAATTTAATGAATCTAAAAGATTCTTTTTATGTAGAGAAAATTGTGGGACCATTTTATTCCTTATCCGACATAGAAGGAGCTACTAGATCTGTTATAAAAAAACATAAACAAATTTCAAGAATGGACCCATTAAATATAGAAGTGGGCCTAGTGCAACTTAAAGAGGAAAAGCTGAGTGATGTGTTTAATTTGCTAACCAAACACTATGGAGAAGATTGGAGGTCCATCGAAGAACTTAAGTTCTATAAAAATATCGGGGAAGTTAATGGTTTAGGCTTAGGGTATATACTGGAAAATGACGATCTCATTTATGTGAACCTCAACCAGTTTTCAATAAAATTCGAGTTTAAACAAATTTAAAATTTTCTATTCCAATCCATAGTGCCTCTAAACAAAATTGTTTTACTTGTTACCAAAATAAAAAAAAATAAAAATGAAAAGAAAATTAAGTTTTTCAAGTTTTCAATTGCTACACTTTTTTATTTCATTCTGAAATCCAGAGATAATTTTCAAAACCCATTACATCCATATTTCTTTTTGGTACCACTCGAAAACTAAAACCTTCATATCACGATTTCTAGAATTAAACTGTGGGGAATCCCAATTCGAATAGTCTTGCATAAAAAAAAGTCCTAAAAAATGTTTCGTTTAGAAGATACAAGTTTTTCTCGATTTAATAGAAATCTCTAAAAGTGGATAAAATGGGTTTTGATTCTGATCCACACGTATATTATCTTAAGAACCGACTTATGGGCTTTGTTCTCCTTCGGCCTACAAGCTGCTATAACACTGAAGTCTACTTTTTCATAAGCATGTATTAGTGGTCCCAGGCATTTTAAAGGGGACCCGATGCCCCTACTACATTTCAGCATAGGAGAAACGCTCAGTTTGAAATATGGTGGATTATGCGCTCAGATATTCAAAATAAGATTCCGTTAAATTCAAAAATTGAAAAATTAAATTAATTTTTTACTTTTTGATTTTTATCGTTTTGACGGATGCTTTAAAAAATCTCAAAATCATACAGATGGTAGATATTGGTTATCTACTTGTTTTGTAAAATTTTAAGATTTTTCGAAATTTATTTAACCGAGATATTGACAAATTTCTGTTGTTTTATTTATCACCTCATTACTCTTAAGTTATTGAATCTATAGGATTATTTTTTTTTAATTCGCATCTAGGAAAATAGACAGTTAATTTGATATATAATACATAACCGTACACTCTACACGACCTTCACAATAGTTAAATAGGAAACCAAAAAAAATCTCAGAAAAATTGAAAAAATGGGGTTGTTGTTCATTGCCAACCGACGCGACGAGTTTCAGTTGAGAACTGCCCAATTTTTGCTAAAATTGAAAAACACCCGATTTGCGGTCACTTAAATGCTTATATCTTCGGATCCAATGGTCCGATTTTCAAAATTTAAAACTCAAATTAAAGCCAGAATAACAGGCTTGTACCAGCTAAAAATTTTCAAAACCGTTACAAATTTCGTACTAACAAAATTTAATTAATTTTTGGAGAATAATTTTCATCGAGGCAAACGTAAAGCAACCCATAGACACTACATTTGTGCCTGCATCGTGTACTGACACCGGTGTGGCATTCCACCACACACGCCACACCGATGGAGACACCGACACCAAAAATCAAAAACTTTTGATTTTCCTCGCACCGTGTCTGACACCGAAATCGGTGTGCGCACCAGCCCACACACAGCACACATTTACGTACACCGACACCGGTGCACACACAAGTGTAGTGTCTATGGGCTGCTTTACGAAGAAGAGGAATACACAAGAAAAAAAATAAAAAAAGTTTGCTACTAAGAATATAATGGTTGGAAGGAGATAGTAATTTTAAAGACGGTGGAGTGTGTGCAACAAAACAGCATAAACTTGGCAAATTCGGTTCGCAACGGGAAAAAATTTGCTATACATATGTATACTTTATCCAATTGATTTGTGCAGTACAGGCCTTATGGGCGAGCTTTTTCAAAAGCAGTGACGCCTGATGCACCCTCACGACACTGCGATGGGTAAAATGACACGAGCAAGCCACTGACGCACGTTTAAGAATTGTTGTTGTAATTCTTCGCAAAAAGTCGTATACCCCAACGTGACCGTCGTATCCCACTGATGATGGGATTCTGTCAATACGATCGTGTGCTTGGTATCAACATCTCAACAGAGTTACCATTAGCGTTATCAATTGTAAGCAACGAGCTTATTCAGTGAATTTCATTAAGGAGCTTTTAGGATTTGAAGCTTTTGAGAACAAATTTTATGAAGTTGAGTGTTGTCGTATTGCTTTTCCACTTTTAATTTCTATTTTTCTGGAGAATCCGTTAAAATGCAGTTTTTTTTTGGCTTTTGGTCTTTTAGAAGAAAAAAGTTATTTCTACGCAGTTTTGAAACATTCACAGTGCATTTCGTGATATTATTCTTTAGAAAAGGCGTTTTTTAAGTGATAATTGTTTTTAAATAATAGTGAAGTGATATTGTGTTTAATTACGTATTACTATTAATGTAGTGATATTTATTGTGTTTAATGTTTAATAAAAAGTGAATTAATATACATATGTAGTTTAAATTATTAGTATTGGGATACCCAGAAAAATAAATCTTGCATCAAAAAATTGACCAACAGTTTTTCACGAAAAAATTGATAAATTGAATTTTGTTTTCATTGTTTTTAAATAGGCGGACGGTAACCCTACGTGTTTTTTCCCTCATTTGCAGCGATTTATAATGTTAACTACGGAAACCATGTGAGAGCTTTAAATAGAGACACGCTTATGCAAACCATTGCAACCAGAGTGAGAGGCAAACGTCCTATCTTCCCTGTACTGCACAAATCAATTGGATAAAGTATAGGTATGCACGTTTGTGGTAGGTATTTTTCATTCATAATTTGTTAAGGTGCCTTCATATGGTTAGTTTGGTAACTTTTATTCTAATAGTCGGATCGTTAAGGTTGAGGCCTTAAAATTCACGTTGAATATCAGGCTACATTTTTTTTACAAAATCATTGCAGAGTAACATAAAAGTATGTTTACAATACAATATGTGTAAGGTACACATATTGTGTACATATTTTGCTAGCTGGTAAAAGCCTGTCGTTCTGGCTTTAATTTAAATTTTAAATTTTGAAAATCCGACCATTGGATACAAAGATATAAGCATTTAAATGACCTTAAATCGGGTGTTTTTTAATTTTTCTACTTTTTGAGCTACTGGCACCAATTGTTGTTGTATCAACAATTCACACGTATCCACGGACAGGGAATTTAAGAGAGTTTTCTCTCGTTGAGCTAAAATAAAATTTGATGGTGTTTTAGGCAAGGGGGGTACGAGTCGGTTCTCTAGATTATATAGGTACTCTATGCTTTTGGATTATGTTCGATGTTTTTCAGTTTGAGTTATAATAATCAGTTTATATTGTAAAGATCAGGTAGAGTCACGCAAGTCATTAATAATTATCGATTATAGATGTAACTGCTGTGAAGCAAATATATATATAATTGGAAAGTTATTATATTTCCTTTAAGCATCAACATTATCTTATAACTGTACGTTACAATATGTATTTTGTTTTATTTGCGCAAACCCAATCATATATCACATATTATCTATTATATTATTAGTAGGTATGTTATACACCTTTAGTAAAGTTTTTATTTTATTTTGAAAAAATAACCGCTGTTTCATTTTTCGTACCTATTTTATATATTTTCAGGGAACAAAAAATGTGTTCTTCTATTAAATATCCCCTTGTGGTTTTGACGTTTTTGTACATTTCTATTGATGGTGAGATATAAAAATCGGAAGTGTAAAAACAATATTTCTACATACTAAAAATCCATATTTTATATAGGTAATAAATTTGAGTTATACAGCTATGACGATATTCTCACAACTCCGGTATTTACAAATAACGAAAGGCACTCAAAAATTTCAGGATTTTTTGATCTCAGATTTTCGCACAACATCACAACAATTGCAGGTCAGGCAGCGTTTCTAAATTGTAGGGTGCGAAATATAGGAAGGAAAACAGTGAGTAAAAGTCCAATACAAGAAATTAACTTGCATTTTTATTTATTTATAAAAAATTGATTTTTTTATTTTCTTAGGTTTCGTGGGTACGACACGCCGATATAAATTTATTAACGGTTGGAAAATATACATATTCTTCAGATGAGAGGTTTGTTCCTTTGCAAAATGACGAAACTGGGGATTGGACATTGCAGGTAAAAACTATATACCTAAATGTAATGGCAAGAACGTAACGAGGCTTGGAGTATTTTCTAACGATTTCTGCAGATGTTGTATGGATGAAGATGAAGAATCGATTCCTCACCTTCTTCGTCACCTTGTTTCGTCTTACGTCTTTTTGTATGGTTTCGTTACTTAATTCCCCCTTCATTTCTACACACCTCACCCGAGCTGTCAAAATGATGAAAGAAAAAAAGACTGAAAAAACTAGTCTTGTAATCAGCTTCATAGCCTCGCGCGCTTCGTAAGAAGCTCTAAATGGTTTAATGAGTAGGAAAAAAGCTTCCTAGATTCTTGTGGTATCACAATGGGCCAACCTATGGTCTACGTGCGTGAAACGCCTCTGCTGACAACCATGTAAACCTAACCTAACCATACATATTATAGACGTTTGAACTTAATATTCTGTATCTACGTGTTTGCGTAGAAAACGTTGATATAAGTAGGTTCACGGAATCCACGGTGTTATTTATAAACTCAATTAAAATCCGCGTTGCAGTCAAAAAATATTGTATAACCACTCAAGTACAAACAATTCCCATAAAGTTCTATAATTGACCGAAAAAACATGGATTTTTTTAGTAACATTGGTAAAAGTTATAAATGTTTTAGTTTCATCTTTCGTTCCGGATTTTATTAGACAAAACTGTGTTATGTGTCCCGCTTCTTTGGCAACAGCACCTTGGGTGGCTCACTTACCAAATGCATGTTGGCAAAACTCCGGAATGAATTATACAAAAAAAAAACCTTTTGAACTTTTAAACAAACTAAAAAAAATACCAACACAATATTAAAAAACAATCTTTAAAAAAAAAAACATTAAATATTTTTTTTTAATTGAGGCATATTTTAGCTATTTGCATTTTTGTTTGAGAAGGAATCATTGCAAATATTAGACCATCAGCAAGACGATCAAGAAGTTGTAGATATTTTGCCCATTTTAGCTTCTACCTCAAATCAAATAGATGATTTTAATTCCGAAGAATTAGACTTCGGTAAATTCGTTGAAACTTTGGTGACAATGATTTTAAAACACATATGTATGAGGTTTAAGGTTTTATATATAGAAGTACCTTATGCAGCATAAGTAATAAGTTATGCTTATGCAAAAATATTTAGTCATTTGATTTGTTATAACTTTTTGCAGAACGAGTTATGCAATCAAGATTATTGGCACTGCCGGTGTAGGATTGTTGGAAAAAAATTCAATGTAAGTCCCTTTATATTAATTTGGTACATAAGGCAACACTGTGACATTCAGAAAAACTTGGTATTTTGTTTGGAGTTGCAAAGTCATCAGTGTAGCCTCAAGATCCATTTGTATAGAGGAGAAAAGCGGAAGTTTTAAAATAAAAACAAGATACTACCAGGTATAATTGGTGCAATTAACTGCACCCAAATCGTCGGCTGAGTTCTTTGCTGTCCAATGTTCATTTTTCAAATTGTTGGGAAATCGATTTTTAAAATTCAGGTTCAATATTTTTTTTTCAATAAACTAGATATTCCTTCTACAGTAATTTTTTATGAAAAGTCAAACAATTTTATATTTAATAACTAAAATATTTTTGTACTAAAAGTTTCTAAGAATTAAATTAAAAATTAAAATGTAGCATCATGTTATTTTAAATATTGGACAATGGTAGATAGATTTAGATTAGATTTATTGACTTTAAAAATAAATACAAATTACATTTTCTTAAATTTAATATTACACACGTCCTTAAATGGTTTGACCGAAGGCCGTCTACCAAACTGACATTTGTATTATAATTTATACACAGGAAAAAACTAATATACATATAAATTGTTTGTTTTTTTTTTTTTTTTTTTAAATATATATATTCATAACAAATTTCGAAGAAAAAAGCTAAAAATTTTCATCAACTGTGCGTGTTCTGTAACGAAGAGCATTCAAAGACTATTCATAAAGAAGATCTCAACCTCTTTCTCCATTCAAAATGTTGGTCGTTTCCTCAAAATTCAGTCCTTCTACAGCAAAAAAGCGCTTTCGGAATAAACTGAGTTTTGGGCAAATTCCCAGGAAATGGAACACATCAATACATCGCACAATACTGGAAGCTCTGGTCGATGGGGAATGTAATTTAAACCAACAAGTTCATCTCTTACTTTGAATAACAAGCTAATTTTTTGAAATGTGTAGTCAGCTAAGAAGTAGGTGTTATGGTTTTAAGAAGTGGTTCACTTTACTATAGTAGGCTCTGTAAATGGACGACTCAGCTTCACTCCAAAACTTATAATGCATCATATTGCCGGCTTTCTTCAGCAAATCATCAAATTTTACCTTGAGCAAATCAAGATTTTCACCGGCTGATATTGAAAAGGTTGATGAACATTCGATTGCCAGTTTGTTCCACTCTTTTATACATGTTCCTCTCAAAATCATTACTTGTGTGAGTAGGTACTCGTCTTGGAATCCTTTCTTCACCCATTGCCATAATTCTTGCTATGTAATTTAAATATAATTTAAGTGTGTCCAAAAATAGTGGTGCTATTCCTGTTTCAAGATGTAGCATATAGTTTGGTGACGAATTTGGCGGCCTGAAAGAACTTTTAATAAAAAAAAACGTAGGAACTTTTCTACAGCTTCAAACGAACGATAACCCGATACTTGAGCTCCATAAAACAAAATTGCGATTGCAGTAGCTCGGAAGTCTTTATATTTAGCTATGTAAGAAACGTTATTCTTAAGAATGCAGCTTCTCTATACAGAGCACATAGCACGTTTGGCTCCGGATAATTTGGATTTTAGATTCTTTTCTAAGTTTAAGTTAGAAGTAATCAAGACTTTCAGATACCTATACTCCTTTACTATTTCAATCGGCTCGTCTTCAAACGTCCACTTCTCACTCCTGGAGTATTATCACCGTTTCTGAATATCATGACTTTTGACTTAAAAAGATTTACTGGTAGATTCCAGGTTTTGCAATAAATTTGAAGCCAATTTATCATCAGCTGCATCCCATATATACTTTCAGCTAGAAAGACTATATCGTCTACAAACATCAGTGCTGGGATACTCTTACCTCCCATAACAATACCACCTTTAACCGAGTCAGTTATGTCATTTATATATAAAATGAAGAGCAAAGTACTTTAAACGCATCCTTGTTTAACCCCCATCGATGTATCAAACGCATTTGAGAGTGGTTTTCCGTCCCATACTCGTGCGACATTTTTTTGTACATTGCTCTAGTGACTGATATATTTTTAGTTGAGATTCCACATTTATAAGACTTGTAAAAGATTGCTTCACGAATCAATGCATTGAATCAAATGCTGCCCGAGAATCTACAAAAAAAGCACAAAGCTTTTTTCCTTTCCTTTTATAAATACATATCGGCAATATTAATTAATGAACAAATTTGATCAATTATTGTCGAGAATTTTTTCCTAAAACCCGCTTTAATATTTTCTCCGATTCGACCCATTCGCTGAGTCTATTAAAAAATACTGAGTTCAGAAGCTTTGCCGCTGTGTTCATAAATGAAATGCGTATAGTTTCCCAAAAGTATACAACTATACATAACTAGTATATTTACCCGAACAGTTGGCTACGCTTACTGTATTCGATATGTCTCAATCTACCTTTATCTCACTCTACCTTTATCTCACTCTCCCTTTATCTCACTCTACCTTTATCGCACTCTACCATTATTTTAAGAACTTTAACCATACAAATCTGAATATTTAGAACATAAAAAATAATAATAAGTTATAAATCAGAATCAAACCAACCAAAATTTCTCTCTGTATCTATCTGTCTCTATCTGTCTGTATCTCTTTGTCCCTCTCTGTATCTTTATGTCTCTCTCTGTATCTCCTTGTATATCTCTGTCTCTCTCTATATCTTACTGTCCCTCTCTGTATACCTCTCTATATCTCTTTGTATCTCCCTGCATATCTCTGCCTCTCTCTATATCATTCTGTCTCTCTCTGTATACCTCTTTATATCTCTTTGTATCTCTCTGTCTCTCTCTGTAACTCTCTGTATCTCTTTGTCTCTATCTGTTTATATCTCTTTGTTCCTCTCTGTATTTTTCTGTCTATCTCTGTTTCTCCCCGTGTTTTTCTCTGTCTCTCTCTATATCTTTCTGTCACTCTTTGTATCTCTCTGTCTCTTTCTGTATCTCCCTGTATTTCTTTGTCTCTCTGTATATCTTTCTGTCTCTATATCTATATCTCTCTGTCGCTCCCTGTATGTCTCTGTCGCTCCCTGTATCTCTTTGTCTCTCTCTAGATCTCACTGCAACTCTCTGTCTCTCTCAATACCTCTCTGTCTTTCAATTCACTAACTTATATTAGTGTAGGTATATATACTAACCAACATATGTATGTATGTGTTTTGTTTTGTTCTAAATAAAATTCGACTTAAGGGGTGAAGAAAGATGCCAATAATCGAGAAAATGTGTTCGAGTTAGAGAGAGTTCGACTCAGAGGGAGTTCGACTTAGAGAATGGTTTTTGTATGGAAAATTGAAGGGAATGATAAAATATGGCGAAAAAGTTCGAGTTAGAGAGAGACTAAGGGAGAGTCGACTGTATATGTACATATTTTTTTTAAATTAATAGTATGTACAAATAATTAATATAGTATAGCTTAATAATTTATCTTTATTTTAAGACTTTAACCATACAAATCTGTTATAAATCTATATATCCGATTTGCCCAGTCAGCCCTTGGCCTACTTTTCTACCTCTAGCATGATAATTCGCCTTGATTTTGGGAAATTAATCTTGAAAATCTGACCATTGTTACTCGTCAAGTTATAAATCTAGCCTACCTTTTATTCCATTCACTCATTTAGTTTGACCTTTGTCGATAAAAATCGATTGCGGGTCCCCTGTCCCGCTCACGCAACTCCGTTGCTCCAAGTTAACAGTTTTCTCGGAGAAAGGTACCTTTGGGTGAACCGTACGAATTGTTGTGCTAACTTAAATGTTCATTGTTTAGCCGGATACTTAATCAAAATTTAAAAAACTTTACCTTGAAAATCTGACCATTATTACAAATCTAACCAACTTGCCAAGTCAAGCACTTGACCAAATCAACTCTTTTCTATAAATCTGAGTATCAAATTTGTTGCCCAATGCCCAGTCCGTGCCCATATTAACGAAAGCAATTTTTTTTTATTCAATTTGAATTTTTTATAAATTAACTTCGAAGTGAAGTTAGCCTAACATTTTACCTTTATTTTAAGACCTTAATCTTACAGATCCGATTAATAGAACAGAATATATAAGCCAACCAAATAACAAACTCTACCCACATCATACATAGTAAGTTTCATTAAAAAGATCAAGTACACGTGCAATACATTCTACCTACATTTTAAGACGATGCCATCATTAAAACAAAAGTTATCATGCAACCAAACCAACAATGAGGGTACCTTTAGGATTATTACGAATGAGAAATACCTACCACCTTGCATATAATAATATAAATACAGTAGAATTCATTTATAACGACGCACGTCGCTTATAACGACTAACCGTTTTTAGCGTCGATATTATTTACTCAAGTTCGGTTTAATAGTTAGATACTGAGAAAATGTAACCGTGGCACAGGGAAATCTCAACGTCCCAGATGTTTTAAAAATGTACGGCATTTGCCAGTGGATTATGAGAGCAATCGAAAAGCCTGGATGACTGGTGACATTTTTACTAAATGGGCACGCGCATGGGATCGTGAACTTACGAAAAAGAATAAGAAAATCCTGCTGTTAGTTGACAACTGTCCTGCACATCCCCATATTGCAGACTTGAAAAGCATAACCCTAGTATTTCTGCCTCCAAACACGACATCAGTGTTGCAACCCATGGATCAAGGGATCATTCGAGCTTTGAAAGCACATTTCCGTAAAAACCTTGTTTTAAAAATGATCCAGTTTCTAGATGGCGGATGCAGTAGTGTTGAGTGCCCGAAGATCACTGTTCTTGACGCTATTCTAATGATTCAAGATGCCTGGACTCAACTCAAGCAAGGAACAATTTTTAACTGTTACAAACATGCTGGTTTTGTCCGAAGCAATGTAGAATGTACCATAACTTCAGATGATTTTAACGTACATATATACCTAAAGATATAGAAAATTTTTCGAGATGCTTAAAATATAATATTTATTTTTGCACTCTAATTGTTTAGCCGTTCCAGGTAATCTTATTTGTAATTTTTTTTATTGAATTTAAATTATTATACAGTCAAACCCTCTTAAGAGAAACTGCAAAATGTTACAGTCTTTCTTTCAAAAATTCAAAATTTCACTTAAACGGAGTCCGGATAAGTGAACAAAATTGCACTTAAGCGGATTTAAAAATTCCAAAAAGGGTTCTGACATATCAGAAATTCCAATGTCATTTTCGTGATGAAAATTTGGTGGAGGTGAAAAATAAGAAAGAAGTAAAAGCGTTCAGCAAATTTTTTGTTCTGTTTTATTAAATTTTTTTGCACTTAAGAGAGTTTTTTTCAATGAAAAATATTAAATTTAACTTAAAATATGTTTCAGGTATCCGGGTTTTTCACTTAAGCGAGTTTCGCTTAAGAGGCCTCCACCCAAAATGTCGAAGTCAGATTCGAAGATTTTTATCTTCGAATAAAAAACGAGAATAAAAAAACTCACCCCTAACAACATGTTTGAACTTCGAACAAACATCGTTCGAATGGCATATGAAACAACAAAAAAAATAGAAGCTATACGTTCACAGCGCATACAGCCTTTTTTATTTGTTTGTTTTTGTTGCTTTGCACTATATTTTTTACTTTGTTATGAAGAAGAAGAAGCAGTGCAGGTATAGATTTTTATTTTTTTTGTTCAATATTTCGTCTTGGGTATAGGGAGTAAAGTGTTTGTAAATGTATTCGTGTGTTGGAAAGGGATATTATGTGTTGTTTTTGCTTTTGTATCGTGGTGCGCGAAGAGCTATTTGTGAAGTTTTTTCTGTGGAGGAAAACTTGTGTTGAAATTTTTTTCTCAATAATATGCATATATTATTTTTTTCATTTCAAATTATTTGTAGGTCACTTTATTGGAATGGGGTAGTTTTGTTCAACTTGAATGATTTTAGATTTTAGGATATTGTTATGGTAGGTAAAGGATAAAGGATGTAGGTAGGTATGTCCAATATGCATTTGTATGTTTCCAAATTCCGGATTTACTAAGAAGTGGTTATTTAATTTTAGGGTGTTTTTTACTTTTTGTGTGGTTTCGAGAGTTTTTTTTCTTCTAGGTAGGTATTTGAGTGTAGGTAACAAAAGCGATTCGGAAGGTATTTGTGATTTTATTTGATTATGAAGATGTAGGTATTATTTGTTATAAATTCCCGAATTACATACCAAAATAGGTATCGTTTCTTGAGGAAATTATTAAATAAATACAAATACCTACCTATTGTTAGATAGATATAATTGGTAGGTACCTACCTGTAGACTGTAGGTAGGTTATACACTAAAAATAAATAGGTATGTAGATAGGTACATACTTACTGTCAAATAACTTTCGACTAGGTAGATACCTATACTTTTTTTGAAAAATAAAAACAAACAAATCCAAATTAAAAAAATTAAATTTTCTTCCTTTATACTATGTACGGCAAGAATACGTAACTTAGGCGCCAAGAAATGATAACGGTTTTTGTAGAACAGTTCAATACAAGCATTTTTTGCAATGGGAGGGGACTCTATCTCCCCCGTTTGGACAAGAGGGGCAAATTTATAAAAAAAAAACTAAATAATGTAAAAAAAATATTAAAACATAACGGTTTTTGGTTCTCTTCACTTAGGTATGTTTAATTATTCAATATTCTCTGTATTTTTTTTTTAAGATCAACACTTCACTTAGTTTGGAATAAAAATCAATTTTGGAATCACCAGTTCACTCTACGAATCACAAACTCAATTGGTTAAAACTTCATAGACAGAAAATACTTTTCCTTTCAATTTCATTTCATGTTGCCAACTCCAAATAAAAAACCGTGACAAATTTCAGCTCAAAACAAAAATCAAACAAATTCTGTGTAAAGCTCACCAATACATTCAGAACTCATTCACATTATCCTTCGTTAGATCACAGTTGGCGGCCCAAGCAGAAAACAAAAAAAATATGCAAAAAATTGCATCACATTACCAGACCTACCTCAAACTCTTGTTCAGGCTATACAATACAAGATACATTTCACTCACATTATCTATATGTCTTACCTAATTATTATCTTGTCGATCATGTTTGATTTCCAAATTTCAACCCTGCTATGAAGCAATGCAAACAAAATGTTGTTCGGTTTATTGCTCCGATATAAATCTTATTGTATCTAACACCTGTATCTACCCCACTCCTGGTTTTTTTATTATGATAGGTGTTCACTGTTCAATGAATAAAAAAATGGACTGTGGTTTATTTTTTTTGGAAAATCAAATCAAAAAAAATCTTAGCTTAAAAATATTTGTTTGTATTTTATGCTAATAAAAAAAAATAATAAAAAAATCCTGATAGCATAAGCTTCTTGGACAACACAAATATGGTACCTACCTACCTACCTCACATTTCATTCTCATAACAAAAAAAATGGAAACCAAATTCTCATATTTTTGTTTGGTCATAACTATTTTGTCAGTAGTTGAAATTATAATTTACATAGATTCTGTTTACAAACGACCTTCGCATACAAACAAAAATCAGTTTGACTTGACCTACAGACATTTTTTTCTCTTTATTTCTTTTTGACATTACCCACAAAATAAGTGGATGTAGCTATATGGTAGAGCGCAGCGCTCGCTTAGCAGTACCCACAAAAACACTTTTTTTTATTTCATTTTATCATCAACACATTCCCATTCTATAATGCTGCCTCTGGTTCATGTTTGATTCGATCTACAACATTCATTTTCGAAGAAAAGCCATCATGTGGCAGCTAGATTTACTAAAAATTCGAAATATTTGAAAATAACGACTATTTATTGCAAAACAGACCTTTGAAAAATTTGTTATTTCTAACAAAATTTAAGTTTTTGTGCTAGTTTTTTTTAATGAATTTGTTTATTAGAAATTTTTTGTCATTATGAGAAAGTTTTGGGTTATTTGGTTTATTCAATCAATACCTTTAAAATGATATACATTTTATATATGTACTCCTCTCCTGTTCTGAAATCGTTTAGCATCCATTTGGCAGTTTTGCGTGATTTTTATAAAACCTCTTACTGGATTTTTGAAATAAGACGAAAACAAAATCCAAAGTCTACCCAAATTTTTGAGAAATATGGAAAATTGGCAAAATGGATTCCGAAGGATCTCCGCCACGGGACCATATATGGCCAAAATTTAAGTTGCATATGAAAGAATGACATTTTGGCTTCAAAGTCTTGGGGCTATATTTTTGATTTTGGATTTTGTTTTCGTCTTATTTCAAAAATCCAGTAAGAGGTTTTATAAAAATCACGCAAAACTACCAAATGGATGCTTAACGATTTCAGAACAGGAGAGGAGTACATATATAAAATGTATATCATTTTAAAGGTATTAATTAGGGCTTCAATGCCTTGGGCACCGATTTTTGAATTTGATCCTTTTTTTTGAAATATTTGCTTTTGAAAAGTGACAAATTTTCTATTTTTCAATTGTATTTTTAAATAACAAGAAATAAACCAAATAACCCAAAACTTTCTCATAATGACAAAAAATTTCTAATAAACAAATTCACTAAAAAAAACTAGCACAAAAACTTAAATTTTGTTAGAAATAACAAATTTTTTAAAGGTCTGTTTTGCAATAAATAGTCGTTATTTTCAAATATTTCGAATTTTTAGTAAATCTAGCTGCCACATGATGGCTTTTCTTCGAAAATGAATGTTGTAGATCGAATCAAACATGAACCAGAGGCAGCATTATAGAATGAGAATGTGTTGATGATAAAATGAAATAAAAAAAAGTGTTTTTGTGGGTACTGCTAAGCGACCGCTGCGCTCTACCATATAGCTATATCCACTTATTTTGTGGGTAATGTCAAAAAGAAATAAAGAGAAAAAAATGTCTGTAGGTCAAGTCAAACTGATTTTTGTTTGTATGCGAAGGTCGTTTGTAAACAGAATCTATGTAAATTATAATTTCAACTACTGACAAAATAGTTATGAGCAAGCAAAAATATGAGAATTTGGTTTCCATTTTTTTTATTATGAGAATAAAATGTGGGGTAGGTAGGTAGGTACCATATTTGTGTTGTCCAAGAAGCTTATGCTATCAGGATTTTTTTATTATTTTTTTTTATTAGCATAGAATACAAAGAAATATTTTTAAGCTAAGATTTTTTTGATTTGATTTTCCAAAAAAAAATAAACCAAAGTCCATTTTTGTATTCATTGAACAGTGAACACCTATCATAATATAGAAACCAGGAGTGGGGTAGATACAGGTGTTAGATACAATAAGCTTTATACCGGAGCAATAAACCGAACGACATTTTGTTTGCATTGCTTCATAGCAGGGTTGAAATTTGGAAATCAAACATGATCGACAAGATATAATTATAGGTAAGACATATAGATAATGTGAGTGAAATGTATCTTGTATTGTATGGCCTGAACAAGAGTTTGAGGTAGGTCTGGTGATGTGATGCAATTTTGTGCATATTTTTTTTTTTCTCAGTGAAGTGAAAAACAGTGAAAAAATGGGTAGAAAACAACCAAAACTAAGGGGAAAGTTTGTTAAAAAATGGCAACTAGTGAGAAATTTACAAAATAAGCAAGTCATTCATGTAAATATGTAAGTAGGTACCTAACATGAACAATTTTATGGAATCACATAAATTTGAATTGAAATTGAATTTTAAATTTCTCCCAAAAAATTTTTATATTTTTTTTCTTTTCGCAACTTCTTTAGATACAGTAAAAAAAGTTACAATTGCTTACTTAGTTTTTTAATTTCTAAAAGTGTAATGCTAACTAAATATCAAGTTAGCGCTACATATTATGTATATGTACCTACCATTTTTTTTATTAAAAAAAAAAACATGGATATTTTTTTATAAAGCACATACCTACATACACATCTGTTTAAAATGATTTTTCGCGCTGATTCGAACTTTGATATCAATTTTTATCAAAATGAATCTTCAAGTCACCATTTTTAATTTTCATATTATGTACAATACCCAAATTTTCATTTATTTTTTGTTAACAATGGTGTTTTAAAAATAGTTTTTAATTGTTTTCAAAAAAGGGTTTTTTATTTAGAAACCGCTTTCTGCCCGCTACCGAATTAAAAAAAAATTTATAAACCTATACATATACGAAAAGTTTATTTTAGGACATTTCCCGTGGCATGATTAAAATAAATAATATGAACTATGAAGGAAAAACGCAATTTTGGGGTAATTTTTCATTACAAAAAAAGGCCCCATACATTTTTTTAATCTTGAATAACAAATTAAAACTGACCCCAAAATGGGGGCATTTTTTCACAATGAAAAATCGCCCAATTTTTAAAATGCAAATAAGATGAAACAAGGCCCAAAATTTCAAATTGCTTGAAACCAAATATGATAAATGAACCCAAAAATATATGTGTAAAACAACAACACCAACATTGTCTTACATTTATTGAATTAGGGTGACATGATGATAAAAATAATTTGAACTTTTTAATTTTAAAAAATGTAAAAATATCGTGCGTTAATATGATTAAATAAATCAAAATGAACTGTTTAAATTTTTTAATACTTGGTTTGAAATAAATTTACATATTTATTTAAGATTGGAAGATTGGGGTATATTTTTTCATAATGAAGTCTCATCCCAAACCGAAAATTGAAAATAAAAAATGCTCCAAAACTATGAAAAATCAATCCGAACAACATACATAAATCGACGTCTTTTGTTGTTATTTTACCTACATACAAATTTTGTGGGGTTATTTTTAATTTTTATGGTTACATTTTTGGGGTCTTTTTTCATTATTTTAGGGGCAATTTTTCCTATTTGGAAATGGGGCCATTTTTTATTATGAAAAAATCCAACAATTTCGGGACCATTTTCATGTAGAGAGATTTTTGTAGATAAATGAAGTATTTTCAAGAGCCGGCCTTTGTGAAAAATGGTTATATTGAGATGCAACAAAAAAACATTCAAGTGTTTTATTTTTTTTTCTATTTTACAAAAAAATGGTTTAAAATGAAAACAAAATTATTAAAAAACAACGGCAACATTTACAATGAAATAATATACAGATTTTGAAAGCCAGAAAATTGTTTTTTAATCTTAAATCTGAATTAAATTATTTATGTCAAATTTTTTGGAAATATTCGCCTGCAAACTCAAAATATTTATGAAAAAAATAAAAAAAAAATGTTTAAACTCATTTATTTCAAAATACATACAATTTAAGAAATTATATTAATTTGCTGCAGTCGTACGGTAGAACCTAGGTAATGTGAATTTTTTAGAATGCATTACATTTTCATACCTGAACATTTTAAATGTACTAATAGAACAGAGTACTGGCTTTAAATATAGGTATAATACTTAATTGTAAGTAATACCGTTATGTTTTAATATTTTTTTTACATTATTTAGTTTTTTTTTTATAAATTTGCCCCTCCTGCCCAAACGGGGGAGATAGAGCCCCCTCCCATTGCAAAAAATGCTTGTATTGAACTGTTCTACAAAAACCGTTATCATTTCTTGGCGCCTAAGTTACGTACTCTTGCTGTACATAGTATAAAGGAAGAAAATTTAATTTTTGTAATTTGGATTTGTTTGTTTTTATTTTTAAAATAAAGTACCTATAGGTATCTACCTAGTCGAAAGTTATTTGACAGTAAGTATGTACCTATCTACAAACCTATTTATTTTTAGTGCATAACCTACCTACCTACAGCCTACAGGTACCTACCAATTATATCTATAACAATAGGTAGGTATTTGTATTTATTTAATAATTTCGTCAAGAAACGATACCTATTTTTGGTATGTAATTCGGGAATTTATAACAAATAATACCTACATCTTCATAATCAAATAAAATCACAAATACCTTCCGAATCGCTTTTGTTACCTACACTCAAATACCTACCGAGAAGAAAAAAACTCTTGAAACCACACAAAAAGTAAAAAAACACCCTAAAATTAAATAATCACTTCTTAGTAAATCCGGAATTTGGAAACATACAAATGCATATTGTAGGTACATACCTACCTACATACTTTATCCTTTACCTACCATAACAATATCCTAAAATCTAAAATCATTCAAGTTGAACAAAACTACCCCATTCCAATAAAGTGACCTACAAATAATTTGAAATGAAAAAAATAATATAAGCATATTATTGAGAAAAAAATTTCAACACAAGTTTTCCTCCACAGAAAAAACTTCACAAATAGCTCTTCGCGCACCACGATACAAAAGCAAAAACAACACATCCCAGCAAACATTTAGGTGAATGTTCACTTAACATTCAGCAAAAATGAAGAATATCATCCGATAAATGTTCATTTTCAGTGAATGAAATATGAAAATGTTTCAAAAGCCTATCATTTTTACGTTATGAAGGGAAGAGGGGGTTTGTGCGGAATTTCTTGCAGGATAAAAATGATTGAGATTCGATTCTCATTCATGGTAGGTGAATAAAAGTGAACGTACACAAGTAATTCCTCAAACAAGTAATTTGGGTGGATTCACTTTTATTCGTATTTATTCATCATTTATGAATCATTTAAAAGATTCATATGTGTGTTTCGTTACCCAGGAGTTTGGACCCAAATCGATTTAGAAATGAATTCAGATTCGAAGGTTTTGTTCACTTATTTCAATCATTTATGATACAGTTCTGAATGAAAATGTTTGCTGGGATAATATACCTTTCCAACACACGAATACATTTACAAACACTTTACTCCCTATACCCAAGAAAAAAATTGAAAAAAAAAAA
This sequence comes from Epistrophe grossulariae, assembly GCA_929447395.1. Classification (NCBI taxonomy): domain Eukaryota; kingdom Metazoa; phylum Arthropoda; class Insecta; order Diptera; family Syrphidae; genus Epistrophe; species Epistrophe grossulariae. The sequence continues at coordinate 58,879,571 of OV839566.1, read as the reverse complement.
AATAAAAATCTATACCTGCACTGCATCTTCTTCTTCATAACAAAGTAAAAGTATAGTGCAAAGCAACAAAAACAAACATCGCTGTATGCGCTGTGAACGTATAGCTTCTATTTTTTTTGTTGTTTCATATGCCATTCGAACGATGTTTGTTCGAAGTTCAAACATGTTGTTAGGGGTGAGTTTTTTTATTGTCGTTTTTTATTCGAAGATAAAAATCTTCGAATCTGACTTCGACATTTTGGGTGGAGGCCTCTTAAGCGGAGTGTTATAAAGGTAATTGGTCGACAAATACTCGGGGATGAAAAAAGTGTTTCAGATAAGCGAATTTTTCTCTTAAGCGGGTGTCTCTTAAGCGGGTTTTACTGTACTATTATCTATCATGTAGCATCTCATTTTTAAATATCAAGATAGAATTACTAAAGTTATATGACATTTTCGAAGTTTTTTCATTTATTTTTCAAAAAAATTATTTAAGATTTTTTTATGAAATTTTTTTTTTAGAACGTTTTAATGTATGAAATAGATGATAGATATATATGTTTTATATATCAAAATAAGCGCTTACTTGTTTGCAAGCGAATAATTTGATTAAAATCCGTTATTCTAGTAAAAAGAAATGAGCATTTTAATGAAGCAAATACTATGTCGCAAAAAGCATGTTATAAATAAATAAATTTCGAAATTTATTTAATATCTTAATTCTTGTTGGACTTACAACTTTAAGATATTTAACAAATATTTAGACAATATATTAATAAATAATATGTAATACATTTTTAATCAATCAAAGTAGGTGAAAAAAAACATTAATTCAATTTGTTTTTACATTTTTTTCATTTGAAAATTTGAGATTCATTTATTGTTTGTTTTAATGACAGTGTTTTAAGGCCTTAATCTTGAAAATCCGTTAAGAATTTTAGGAGTTATTAAATAATTAATGATGTCATGTCGGATGATTTTTTTGATTAAAATCGATTTTTATGGTAAAAAATCATTTAAATCCCCCTCCCGCCGCACTTGTTGAATTTACCCCTATAACACTTTTTTATAGATAAGGGTTGGGGCTACAACTTTGTAGAACATCATTTTTTGAAATTCGAAAAATTTTCATCAACTTTTGCATTTTTAATAATGAAAATTGAATTGATGACCACTTTACCATCCTTTTTCGTATAGAATGCTTCCCCCCTCCGCAATTATTTTTATACAAATTTAAAGATTAACATTTATTGATTATTTTAATATCTTAATCTTGAAGATCGGACAATTAGAACAGAAGTTATGAATTATTTAATCCATCAATATCATTTGAGTTTTCTGATTTTGATAAAATAACGGGTAATCTACCACTGGTCGGTGGTGGTTGGCAATGAACAAATGAGGTAATTTCGATTAAATTTAATCGATTTTTTGATTGAATTAAGCCTCAACTACATAAGCCAAAAAAGTGAAAAAGTGCAAAAGTGAAAATTTTTAAATTGATTTTGTGATAGTTTTTCTGACTAGAAAACTTATAAAAATGATGCAGAAAGCTTAAATTTTGGTTTAAAAACAAATTTGTGTATTCTTTTTCACAAAACAACGGCGCTAGCGGTAAAAAAAATATTTTTACTTTTGTACTTCAGTACTTTTTGGCTTTTTGGGTAGACAAAGAGAGTGGGCCGATATCTTAAAATAATGTCCATATAATGTACCAACAACAGCAAAAAAGATAATGATTATATCACAAAATGCACAATTTTGAAATTAAGTCGCCCAACTACATAGAAAAATAAAACCCTTAACTCTTCTGATTGGTTTATTTCAAAAACCGTTATTTGTATGAAAAAAGTATATTTTACGTTTTTCTAGGAAATATTCCAAGCTACAAATTAGTCTTTGACACTTTTCTTGTATAACATACCATTTGAGAGTTATTCTCGAAAAACCATTTTGGGGGGCCTTCAACCCCCCGTAAAATTGTTAGCGGCGCTCATATCAATGGGGACTTTTGACAATTTCTTAAGAACACAATGAGGAAGCTATATACCAAAATCCAGCTTTCCGGCGACTTTTTCCGAGTCAAATGCTTCATTAAATGGACTATCATTTAGAAAATAGAAATCCGACTTTACCCTACTTAAACCTAAGTTTACCCTATTAAAAATAAGAATTTGAAAAAATCCCTTCTTAGTGGAGCTTTACATATATGAGCTAAGTGAAAAAAAATGTTTAAATATAATGTATATATAACACAGTAAGCTGTACAATGATTAGTTAATGAATGAGTCAGTCAGTCAGTCAGTGACCAACTTACGTCTTCATTATAATTTACTAGCGTCACATATCACCATATTGAAGAAATACCCAAATTTTGACAATATCAAGCAAAGACTCAAACCTCAACTTCTGTACAAAGAAAATTTCAAAACACCTGCAAAATTAAAGCTCATTAAAATTCACATAATCTTTTTCAAAATATAATAAGGGCCAGTTTCACAGTGCACACTAAACAAAATAAGTGACACTTAATTTTGACATTTTGGCACTTTAGCCGCAGTTTTACTACCTGAGTAAGTGGAACTTAAGTGTCACTTTTTCCGATAAGTTTACACTGTGAAATTGGGAATTAGTTTTCCATATTTGGCACTTAAGTTTCACTTACTTCACTGTGAATCTGGCCCTAAGGGTATTCATGCAACGTCGGAAAAGCATCGTAAACGTGGTAAACGTCTTAAAGTTTACGACGTCGTAAACGAACTGTCAAAATTTGTATGGGAAATCTTTTCAAACAAATCTTAAACTTTAAGACACAAATTTGTGTGTTAAACGAAGATGGTAAACATCGTAAACATCGTAAACATCGTAAACATGGTAAACATGGTAAACTCTTGTAACCTTAGAAGAAGAAATAGAGGAATGGAAACATCGAGGAAAAATGAGATTTTTTTCAAAATAGTGTGAGTTACACAAACACAAATGCATTCACACATGCACCTATGTTTTGATTTATTTATTTATTTAACATAACTAAATTGCTAGTTTACAAAAAAATTTTACAAAATTCTTACCAAAGTGTATATTAAGATTTTAATTAATTGCAAAAAAAAATGTTGATTTTAATTTACATGAATTAATTATTGTTTTATTAAACAGATTGTTATATTTATTATTGTAAAAATTAAATAGTTTAAACATATTATTTAAAGGAGAACAATTTTCGTAATTGGTATGATAGTTTTGAATAAGTATACTATCCGGTATGTTCCTCAAGTTTCTTTGTGGAATATTAAAGTTAATACGAGACAGAAGGTGCAAAGAGTCTATGTTACCGTTGATTAATTTTACAATGAAAACAAAACATAAATAGGAACGTTTGTCCTCGAGACTGGGTAAATCAATAAGTCTTAGTCTGTTTTTATAAGGTGGGAGATCATAAGGACTTACCCATCCCAGTCCTCTGAGAGCAAATCTAAGAAATCTTTTTTCTATTTTTATGGCATTCGTAGTGAGGTGACCAAACCTGACAAGGGTATTCTAAAATGGGGCGTACAAAAGATATAAAAAGCTGCTTTGTCAGAAAATTGTTTCGACTCTCTTTTTATCCAACCAAGAATTGAATTGGCTTTATTTGAAATGCAGTTAATATGTTCAATAAATTCGAGTTTGCGATCGAATGTGACACCAAGAAAAGATACATTGATTTCACGAGATATTGATATATCATTAAACAAATAGTTGAACGAAGTAAAAGAAAATTTTCTGGTAAAACACATAGTTTTACATTTATCGATATTGACAAAACAAACAGTTACGAGTACACCAGTCGAAAAACGAATTAGGGTCACATTGTAATTCTTCGCAATCCCGAGTATTTGAAATTGCTTTGAAAATTGTCACATCATCGGCGTAAATGAGACACTTAGAGTATTTTAACACAGATGGTAAGTCGTTTATAAATAAAATAAAAACAATAGGGCCTAAATGACTACCCTGTGGGATTCCAGAGTTGATTTTAAACTTATTCGATTCGCAACTGTTAAATAGCACCGAGTAAGATCTATCCCAATTTTCTTAATTTAAAAAGCAAAACTCGATGTGACAGCTTGTCAAAGGCTTTACTGAAATCAGTAAATACACAATCTACTTGTTTTTTGTTTTTAAATGAATCAATACAGTTTTCAACCAATTCTATTAAAAAAGTAACAGTAGAGCGACATTTTGTAAAACCATGTTGATTGGGAACAATAAATGATTTAACATAAAAACACAAAGATTCACAAATAATAGCCTCAAGAAGTTTAGGAATCACAGATAATTTGGCAATGGGCCTGTAGTTTTTAATTTCGTCTTTCTTTCCTTTTTTATGCAGAGGAATTATGAAAGAATTTTTCCAAATAGATGGGAATACACATGAAGACAATTAAAATTTAAACAGAATAGACAATGGTAATGACAAGTGACGTACACAGTATTTCAAAATAGTAGAGGGTATACCATCAGGACCTGGTATACAACTATCGTCAAGGTTAGATATGAATTTTACAATGTTGTAAGTATTAATGTTAAAGTTCATATCAGTCAAGTAAGTAAAAGATTTCAAATGGTCAAAATTTTGAGCCATTTCGTCAGATTTATCACAGATTAAAGAATCACAGGTTAAGGTATCACAGTCTAAAGTATCACAGCTGAAGGCACTTTGAAAGAAGTCAGAAAAAAGTAGCGTTATAACCCGTGGGTCATGACTTGAAATGTCATTTATCTTGAGAACAGACGGGTAGGGACAAGATTTTCTTTTGCTATTAATAAAATTCCAAAAACACTTTGGATTCATTTTCAGATCTCTTTGCACCTTCTGAATGTAATTAAGATACTTTAAACTAGATATTCTATTAAAAATATCCCTTGATTCACAAAAATTTTTTAAATTGGTTTCTGTTGGATAAAGTTTAAAAGTAGACCATAACTTGTTTCTTCGGTTTTTTAGCTTTTTGATTTCACTATCGTACCAATCTGGCTCAAAAGATCTCGATTTTACAATCGCTATAGGAACTGATTTAAGAAAGCAATCAAACAAAATATTATTAAATTTAAATACCATTAAGTTAACATTTAAACAATTATTCAAACAAGACCAATCAACTTGTGACAACATAGAATTAAGTTTTCAAAAATCAGTCTTTTTAAAATTAAAAGAGTAAAAGTTATCACACATTTCATTATCAAAAATGTTAAAGTTTTTAAAAAGTGAACAGATCAGTGACGGGTGATGGTTATCTTCAGGCACTAAAGGTTCAGTGGATATTTTTTTTCGTAATATCGTCGTCACTGGTGGTAAACACTAGATCCAGCAGTTTTCCATTAATATTTAAAATATCATTTAATTGAAGAAATCCAAGTGATGTTAAATCAGCAATTAGTTTTGAGTCGTTAGATCTGAGGTTACCAGCTTGTAACATACAATTTGTGTCACGACAGCGCAACCAAGCGACATACATTTGCAAGGTTGAACTCACCAAGGCAAATGATTTCATCCTGATACTCTAATAAATCATAGATAAAGCTGAAGTATTCGAAAGCTTTGAAATAAGCCTCTTTTGGGCTTCCAGGAACTATATATAATGTTATAACATACAGGTTTTTGTCTTTAAATGATACTCTTACGCAGAGAATTTCATTGTCAAGTGCAACAGGAACATTAAACAGTGAAGTTATGAAAGAAGACTTTACAGCTATTAGAATCCCGCCTCCAACAGTATCGATATTTGTATCAGAGTATCTGTCACGTCTATTTACATTAAATGTGTTGTCAAACAATTCAGAATCATTGATACCCGTATGTAGCCATGTTTCGGTGAGACAAATAATATCATACGAGCTGATCGAAGAGGCATAATAGATCTTGTTGGTCTTAGTCCGAAGACCTCTTGTCAAACTTTTCTGAAAAGGATTACGAACATTTTTCTTTTTATTCATAAATTCGTGAACTATGATACCTTCTGGCCAGTATTTCTTATCAAGCAGATAATTAAACAGTTCCTGAGTCAGATATAGTTTAAAAGATGCATAATCTTTACTTTTAGTTGGCAATTGTTCAAGTCTGAACTTTGCTTTGTTGAAACGAGAATTAATAAACGTGGATATGTCATCAATGCTTGTTTTGGGATCAAAGTTAGATAAAAAAATACATTTAAAACGCTGAGCTGCCTTCAGCTGTATTTCTGGAAAAGTATCCTTATTTAAATTTGCATCATGAGTATTATTTAATTGCAATGGTGGCGAAATGAGTGTCGAAGTAGAAGTAGGTAAAGATGAAGATTACTCAGATACACAGAAAATCGGAGAATGAAGTGAAGAAGTAGAGGCCGTGAATGGTGAAGATATCGTAGGTAACGAAGGAAGTGGAGTTGATAGTGAAGTTGATACTTACGATGAGGATATAGAAGACAATGATGTAGACGATGATGATGAGACAAGTGTGGAAGATGTTGAAGAAATAGAACTTGAAGGTATTATAGACGACGAAGTTGACGATGAAGTTGGGGAAGTGGTTGAAGACTTTGATGATACATTAATATTTGAAGTCGATGGTATATTAGGCGATTTTGATGGCAGTTTTGGCTTCTTAGTCTTTTTATTTAAAGGAGTTAGAGCAACATTTGCTCTTTTTAAAATATTTCGGGTAACGCGGACAGGAGCAGGAGGTTCAATTACTTTCGGAGATGATAATAAAGCTGTCTTCCTTAGGTTATCAAGTTTTGGTGATTTAGGTATTATTCCCTGAGTTGTGGAAGGATGATAAAGAGAAAGGTGCTCTTTGATAAAAGCAACCGCGTCCATAAGTTTATCGATTTTTACTTCCAATGAGTTAATATCTGCTCTCAGGTTTTCCATTTTGTAATTTCCTATTCTTGATTTATTTTAAAATATGACGTAGATATTGATTTGATCACAATGTTGTGCTTTTTATTATTTTGATTCGAGAAGCACGATTCTCGAAAGGGGTCTTACCTTTTCAGTGTTATGTTTTGTTTGTGCCGTATTGAAACTCTTATTCTTTTTTATATTTTTGAGTTTTTTATTATTTTTTATTTACCAAATTTACTTATTCACCAATTTGAAGATTTAGAAATAGAGTTTTTCTTAGTTCACTATTTTACAAGATTTTGAAATGAGATATTAATCTTTGTTTTCAATTTACAGGATTTAGAATAAAAGAAGTAGTATATAATTAGCTCACACGACGTCGATCCAGTTGAAAGTGAAAAGTGTCGAATCTCCGACTCGTCACCCGACTCGAAATATACCAAGACATGTCACCCGAGCTGAAGTGTGCCTGTGCACAGCTGGGAGCAATGCACATTTTTTGTGTTAGCAGGAAATTGAAAAAAAAATGAAATGTGATATTGGAAAAAAAGGTGCATTGGTTATTTGGTTTGGGATTTGAAGTAATTAAAAACGAAAATGATGACCTGGGAATTTTAAGTGGTTTGGAGTTGGACAATTAAAGGAAATGATGATTATTGGAATTTTAATTGGTTCAGAGTTGAACAACTGAAATAAATGATGAATATGGGAATATGGAATATTGGTCAATCAAAAGGAAATGATGACTGTGGGAATTTGGAGTGGCAAGTGGCAAGGAATGATAAGGGGAAATGATAAGGGAAGGTTGTAAAGTACGTACTTTACAACACCTCCCCCCTTAAGAACGAAACTTGTACCTTGGAGTGGTGCGAGTTTCGGCTTTGTTGTGAAAAGATGAAATTGGAAGTGAACGAGATAGATTTGATGGAGCTAGACGAGGTTTTGGAATTGGTAATGGTTCTTGAATTTGTACGTTGATGGTTTGGACTGGGTCTAGGATTTTTATTTCTTCTAATGGTAAGCAATTCGATATTTTTTTAGTGTTTACGAAAGTTTTATTTTTATTTCGCATGAGTAATATGATTATAACCATAAGTATGGCGGAAAACATTGCAAGAAGGAACACGACTATCATATTTTTATTTTCCTGATCGACTTTAGAATATATGAACTGGGAATTTTTTATACTTTCTATATCTTTACTGATAGAATTAAGTTCATCAATTTGATTATGTAAGTTAACACGATCGCCTAGCATCCGCCGCCAAGCCACACATCGTCGTCGTCTTGCACAAGCTGCAAGATATCCAATGCATTGAGGTTCTAGCTGTTAAGTTAGTTTTAAGTAATTCAGTCTATAACAAGTCTCAATAAAGAATAAACATTGAATATCAAACGAAATTCATTACTGGCGCCCAACTTGGAAGAACTTTTTGGAAATCTAAACAATATCAACCGGAATAAACCAACTGAAAAAAAAATCATCATCATTCATCAATTACGAGCATTAAGAAATATTTTTTTTTAGAAAATGTAAGAATTTGTCTATACTTTGAATATTTTTATTATTTGTAAAGCTTGCAAGTGTTATTTTTTTTATGTATTTAAGTGCTTCTATTGATTGACTTTTTTTAATGACATTGAGATTTATTAAACTACATATAAATATTCTTTACGGTTAATGAGTGAATCATCTGAAAATATTGAAACACTATTAGAAAAGTTTAATTACTTACGCATAGGGAAAGCAATAGAAAAAAAAATGAATGCTACAGATTTAAAAGTATTAGTGGAATCCGCAGTCAGTGGTGCCCTTGAAGCACAAAAAGTGGATTTTGAACGAAAGTTAAGTGATGCAGTGAAAAATTTAACGGTGACAAACAAACCTGAAGTTGACATTTTTAAAGAAATTGAAATTGTGGAAGGTAATAGATGTGAGGAGTGTCTCGACATAGTTAAATCTCTCCCGGAATTTGAGGGCAAACAGGGCACTTACGTCTCTTGACGTCAAGCGGTTCACTCCGCTTACAAAGTTTTCGAAAAATACGATGGTAGTTCTAGACATTACCAGGCAGTTGGTATAATAAGAAATAAAATAAGAGGCCCAGCCGATGCTGCTCTGGCTTCGTTTAATACAGTTTTAAATTTCAAAGCTATCATAGCTACACTGAACCAAAAAGGTACATGATTTTCATGAAAAATTTCCTACTTTTAATGCACACATACTTAAAAATTGAGCCAAACATCGCGTTCATACGATTTAGGTATTTTTGTATGAATTGATTCCTACGAGTATGAACGAGTCATGCGGCTCATGAATTATTCATAAAATTTATGTACCTGATGTTCATAAATCCAATGTTTGTATACTTAAGTTATATGAATGAATTTCATTTAAAGTGAATTTTCTGTAGGTACTATACATACAAATTATGAAAATGTCCATGTATGCTATGAAAATTTTACCTAAAGCATATGATCTCAGTCATTAATTTTATGTTTTATTTCATAAAAAATATGAATCGTTCATTATTTTTATGAATACCTTGTCATACAACGCATGAATTTTTCATAAAATTTATGAAACCAATACATAAAACATAAAATTTTGCTGCAAATGAAAAACTGCAAATTAAATGAAAATAATTTCCGACTTACCTACAAAATCTGATGAGCTAGTGAAATTGCAAAATACATACCTCAATTTATAATTTCGAGTGATCTCCGGTCCAAAAATTGTGTTTCGCCCAGGTACGACAGTTGGACTCATCAGTCAGATGCTGTCGTACCCTACTAAGACGCGAATTATTGTCGATGCTTACCGATTCTTATAAAACTCACAGCATGAATACACTGTGAATTCTATATTTCTAAATTTTATCGAATAACTTTCTCTGAGACCAGTGATCATAATTTTCATGAACAGTTCATGCTCTTGCCGATTTCATTTATTTTAAATTCATAGAACCTAGGAATAAATGCCTTAAATTTATGAAATTGATATACATGAAGACTTTAAAAATCCAGGTTCATGATTCATAAATTATAGGAATAGACATTAAACTCATGAATTGATACATGCAACCTAAAAATCCACATTTATAAGAATCATACATAAAATTAAGGACTGTATTCCTAATGTTTATATATTTTTCATAAAAAAGTGCAAATTTTAGTGCATGAACCGTTCATGCTCGTATGAATAAAATCATGAAAACTATGATCAGTAATTTTAAACGAAATTCTTCCATAAAAATTTTTTTAGGAATGGATATTCATAAAAACAACACCCGTTCATGAAATGTATGACCGTTTTTTCATGAATTTTCGGATAAAATCTGCTATTTTAGCTCTAAGATCGCCGTTCATAGATTTTATGTACAAAATTATTTTCAGTGTAGGTTAGATTTACGTACGCCGATGTACGTCCGATTTATTTAATTGAGCAAGAGCTCAGTACATTGCGGCAAGGAAATCTTACCGTTCTAGAATATTATGACGAGATTGAAACAAAACCAATATGTCATATGACAGTGCATTAGCCATTGCATTTAACGAAAGGTACAGAAGGGACGCCCTTAGGGTTTTCATATCTGGGTTAAAAAAACAATTAAGTGATGTTTTGTTTTCGGCCCGTCCTTCAGATATGCCTACTGCTTTGGCTTTGGCTCAAGAAGTTGAAGCAAACAATGAAAGGTATTTGTTTGCGGCGAGTTACGCGAAAAATTCTGAAGGAAAATCTCTAAGGTCCGAGTTCAAAAGATCGCCAAACCATTATCAAAACAATAATAATAGTAATAACCTTAATAATTATAACAGCCAAATGAATAAGCAGTGCAAAAATCCATATTTTAACAAAAAGCACAGTTATGATAATGATAATCAATTGGAACGTAACAGTTGTAAAGTCCCCAGCAGTTGTGCAAAAATGTATGTTGATCCGACATCATCACGTTTACGGCAATTTAATGGCTATCAACAAAAAAATAGTAACGATACCTATGATCAAGGGCAAGAACAAAGGAATAAAAGGCCAAGTAGCTCTCAAAGACAGTCGGGACAGCGTCGCCAAAGAGTAAATTACGTTTTGCAGGAAAATCCTCCACGGAATAATAAAGGTGACTATGAAGCCACAGCTGCGTTGCAGGCAGATGAAGTGGAAGCTGAGGTACATGATTTTGACTACGTTAATTTTTTAGGGGTAACTCCCAACTACCGTTTATTCAAAAAACAGTAGGAGGGAGGTTAGTAAAGTTTTTAATTGACACAGGAACCTCGAAAAATTACATCAGGCCATTATGAGAGATTAAAGGTTTAGTGCCAGTAGACACACCCTTTTTAGTAAAATCAATTCATGGTTTTAACAGTATTGAACTCAAATGTTTTACAAATATTTTTGAAAAAAAAGCACTTTTTTTATTTTACCCAACCTGTCAACTTTTGACGGAATTATTGGTCTTGACCTGTTAACACAGGTTAATACCACAATTTCCTTAAATTTCTGTTCCATAAATGCGATAATGTGAACTTTACGAAAGTAGAGGACATTAAGGTTCCATCATCCGTAAGCATAGATTTTAAAAATATGATACGTAATAGAATAAAAACATTTGCAGACCCAAATGAATCTTTGCCGTATAACACCAACATCGTTGCCACAATTCGTACAGTAAGTGAAGACCCTATTTACTCAAAATTTTATCCATATCCTATGGGTGTGACAGATTTCGTAAATAATGAAATTAAGGATCTTTTGAAAAATGGCATTGTTAGACCGTCAAGGTCACCTTACAATAATCCTATTTGGATAGTTGACAAAAAGGGAATAGATGAGTTGGGCAATAAAAAGAAACGTTTAGTAATGGACTTTCGAAAGCTCAACGAAAAAACCATAGACGACAAATATCCTATCCCAAATATTACAACTATTTTGTCAAATTTAGGCAAGGCACGATTTTTTACAACCCTAGACTTAAAATCAGGGTTTCACCAAATTGAATTAGCGGAACGGGATCGGGAAAAAACTGCTTTTTCCGTTAACGGCGGAAAATACGAATTTTGTCGCCTTCCGTTTGGGTTGAAAAATGCGCCCAGTATTTTCCAACGGGCTATAGATGACGTCCTTCGTGAACAAATTGGAAAAAATTGCTATGTTTACGTCGATGACGTAATTGTTTTCTCAGAAACCGAGAATGAACATGTCAAAGATATTGACTCGGTTTTAAAAAAATTGTATGAAGCGAACATGAGGGTTTCACGAGAAAAATCAAATTTTTTTAAGACGGATGTTGAGTACCTAGGCTTTATAGTATCTAGGGATGGTATAAAAACTTGCCCTGCTAAAGTGGAGGCGATTAAAAATTATTCACAACCTTCTACACTCTTTGGACTAAGATCATTTCTAGGTCTAGCCAGTTATTATAGATGCTTTATAAAAGATTTCGCATCAATAGCTAGACCACTTACTAATTTATTAAAGGGTGAGAATGGCAAAATAAGCGCTTATCAATCAAAAAAAATTAAAATAGAATTAAAAGAGAAAGAACTCCAAGCATTTAATAAATTAAAAGAAATTTTGGCGTCAGAAGACGTCACATTGTTATATCCAGACTACACGAAGCCTTTCGATCTTACGACGGACGCTTCATCACATGGTCTTGGAGCGGTTTTATCACAAAACGGAAAGCCTATAACAATGATTTCAAGAACACTCAGAGGTAAAGAGTTGGAATTTGCAACAAATGAAAGAGAACTTCTGGCAATTGTGTGGTCATTAAAAAATCTACGTAACTATCTCTATGGAGTGAAAACTCTTAATATTTTTACAGATCATCAACCTCTTTCATTTTCAGTTTCAGATAAAAACACAAATGCAAAAATTAAGCGCTGGAAAGCTTTTGTAGACGAGCATAATGCTCAAATATTTTACAAGCCAGGAAAGGAGAATTATGTCGCTGATGCACTTTCGCGACAAAATATTCATGCATTGGAGAACGAGGCGTCTTCTGATGCCGCTACAATTCACAGCGAATTATCCTTGACTTATGTAATCGAAACAACAGATAAACCTTTAAACTGCTTCAGAAATCAAATACAGGGTGGCGCACCAATTGTGCTACAATAAGAAATTCAAATAACTTTTTTTTAATCGATGTATTTCATTTTTTTTTTTTTATTGGTTAGAAAATTAAATTTTATTTTAAATAGTTAGTTGTTTTTAAAGATAATAGACCGCAAATGACCTCCACGCTGTCCCACGCATATGCGGCATCTGGTCAAAAAATTATTCATTGCGGCCTGAAGAGTTGAAGTTGGGATCGCCTCAATTATTGTCGTTATGGACTGCTTTAATTCAGTTAAATTCCTGGGCTTCGTTTTATACACCTCTTGCTTGACATAACCCCATAAAAAGAAGTCTGGTGCAGTCAGGTCAGGTGACCTTGGGGGCCAGCGAAGAGTGGAGTTCCTAGAAATTAATTTGTTTGCGAATTTTTTGTTTAGCTCCGCCATAACTGGTCTGGCTATATGTGCAGTTGCTCCATCTTGCTGAAACCAAACGCTGTTGAATGGTATACGTCTTCGGCGCAGTTCTGGGTAAAAAAACTCCTTCAACATCTTTATATAACGGTCCCCATTGACAGTAACGGTTACAACGTTTTCTTCAAAGAAGTACGGCCCGACAATACACCTTGATGAAACTGCGCACCACACAGTGACTCGTTCTGGGTGCAGTTCCGTCTCATGGAGCATTTCTGGATTAGACTCATTCCATATACGGCAATTTTGCTTGTTTACATTGCCGTTAAGATCAAAATGGGCCTCATCAGACATGAACAAACAATTGATCAATGTGTTGTCTTCTTCGGCCATTGATATCATTTTTTGGCAAAATTCCAGGCGAACAGGCAAATCCTGAGGGTTTAACTTGCTAGTAATTTGGACTTTGTACGGAAACAAGTTTAAATCGTCATGAAGTATCCGTTGTAATGACCGTCTACTAATTCCAATTTGCCCCGATAAGTTTCGGGTCGAAACGTTCGGATTGGCCTGTATTGCAGATGCTACTGCTGCGATTGTATCCTGAACCCGAACATTGGCATCTCGATGGTACGGCCTTCGTGCGATGCTTCCAGATTCGGCAAACATGTTTACAAACCTCATAATGGTCCATCTACTCGGGGGATTACCGCCAAACTCCCGCCTAAATTCCCTTTGGATGGAAATGACGGACTGCAAAGCATGGTACCGTTGCACTATCTAAATTCTTTTCTCCGTATCCCAAGCATCCATTTTTATAAATCTAAATAGTAACCTACAAAATAAAAAAAAAAAATAAGCCGATTACTCACACAGAAAAAAAGTTATTACGTTTTATTTTTGTAGCACGATTCGTGCGCCACCCTGTAGTTATAGAGGAAGACCCAATCGCTTCAACCCGTACATTTATAATATTTGGTAAAAAACTAGACATTTCATTAGTTTTTCAGAAAAGAATACATTGATAAACACTTTAAAAAACGTGATTAAAATAGATGTCGTCAACGTAATTCATTGTGACCTGCTTCTAGCTTTTATTCAACACAATTTAGTAGAGTTATTTCCATCAACTAAGTTTTGGCATACTCATAAATTTGTGCCAGATATATTCGACCCGAATGAACAAAAAGAAATTATAATTACTGAACACAACCGAGCACATAGAGCAGCTCAAGAAAACGTTAAGCAAATTCTATGTGACTATTTCTTTCCAAAAATGACAAAACAGGCAAATGAGATTGTGGCAAACTGTAAAATATGTTCAAAGTCGAAGTACGATCGACATCCAAAAAAACAATTGATTGGCGAGACACTAGTCCCATCGTATGCTGGAGAAATGCTTCACGTTGACATATTCTCCACAGATAAAAAATATTTTTTAACTTGCATTGACAAGTTTTCTAAATTTGCGGTTGTGATGCCAATACCATCACGTACAATAATAGACGTAAAAGTTCCAATCCTGGAGATAATTAATATCTTCCCAAATACAAAACAAATCTTTTGTGACAATGAGGCTTCTTTAAAATCCGAGACAATTAGGTCAATTTTGCTCAATCATTTTAATGTTGACATAGTTAATGCTCCACCCTTACACAGTACATCTAACGGTCAGGTAGAAAGGTTTCACAGCACTCTATTAGAAATTGCAAGATGTCTAAAACTTGACAGAAAAGTCGAAGATACAGTCGAATTAATACTATTAGCAACAGTAGAATACAATAGGACCGTCCATTCTGTCACGAGCCAAAGACCAATTGATGTAATACACTCGTCTCCGACAGATTTTAGAGAAAAAAAAAAAATAAAGTTCAAAAGGCCCAAGAATTACAGTTGCAAAGAGAAAATGAAACAAGGCAGAACAGAATTTTCAGTGTAGGAGAAAAGGTATTAGTAAAGACAAACAGACGATTAGGTAATAAGTTAACTCCATTATACGCTGAAGAGAAAGTAGAAGCCGATTTAGGGACAACGGTTCTAATTAAAGGGAGGGTGGTCCATAAGGACAATTTAAAATAGAACCTTAATTATTTTATACTTTTACAATTAATCTTTCAGGATTCGTCTATTATTGATGATGACAACAGTCGTGGCTAAATTAACGGACTACACCAGGGGCCTATTTCACCAAACACTTTTCACTTTGCAACTTTGCAAAAAAAAATTTCCTGCAAAGTAAAAGTGCAATGTGTTTCAGAAAATTTGCAAAGTGCAAAGCCTTTGCAAAGAGGCAAACTTTTCAATTCAATAATTTCCTCTTTGCAAATTTGCGTTTGGTGGAACAAAATTTGCAAAGTAAAAGTGCAAAGTTGCAAAGTGAAAAGTGAAAAGTGTTTGGTGAAATAGGCCCCAGTTCTAACTATATTCCAATACTAGACGGGGATGTCATTGTTTGGGAGGTTAACGGATACTTACGCCACACAACAAATTTGACTGCCTTTAAGCAAATAATAAACGAATCAAAAAACATGACTGAGCTGTTTCCCCCACAGTCTCATATGCGAAAAATTTTGGACATAGACCTTAAGCACTTAGAAACACTCTTCAAGAGTATAAGTATCCACCATAGAAACACAAGGAGTTTAAATTTCTTAGGCACAGGTTTGAAAATTGTAGCTGGCACCCCTGACTTCGATGACTTTGAGAAAATTAAATTCAATCAAGCCCAATTGACCGATTCCAACAATAGACAAGCTGTAATAAACACAAAATCTCAGGAGCAAATTAATAGTTTAACGGACACCGTAAATAATATTTTGGCTTATTCGAAAAAATCACAAATCGACACTGGCCATGTTTATGAAATCTTGTTAGCAAGAAATAGAATGCTCATTTCAGAAATTCAAAATCTAATGTTCTCTATAACACTTGCAAAGCTCAGGGTCATAAACCCAGTAATTTTAGATGATGATGACTTAAAAGTCATAATAAACAAACAATTTTTTAATGTAAGTGTTACAGAACTTATGGAAGTGTCAAATGTAAAGGTTCTGCAAAATGATTATATTTTACATTTCATAATTAATTATCCTAGACCTAAGTTAGTTTGTAGGAAACTAATAATCTACCCTGTTGCTCATAACGGCAATATTTTATCCTTCAACGGAGACGATGTGGTAGCGGAATGTGGAAGACAAGTGCTGGCTGTTGAGAAATGCAACGTAGCAACAACTTTAACATTTTGCAAGGAATTACCGGGCAAAACATGCGCTCAACAATTACACTCTGGAGGCATGGCTCATTGTAACACACAACCGGAACATCGGGAATCTGTGTTGGTTATCGATGATGGCATAATTATAATAAACAACAGAAACGCCAGAATAAGGGAGGCGAATGACTTTGCGACGAACATCAACGGGACGTATTTGCTGACTTTCGATGATGCTGTGTGGATCAATGGATCCAAATTTATCAATCGAAATAACATCCAGAAAAAGCGACCCGGTAGTGCAACATCTATGCTCCTCAATATCACCGGTCATAAAGAGATATTGAGCCTACTATTCCTTCATAGAATGAACATGGACAATTTACGTTATATTGGTGAGATAGAGACAAAACTTACTACTCATCCATTTATAGCTTGCTGCGTGACACTCGCATTCATTACAGTTTGTTATACCATCGTTAAACTAAAGCAATGTCAAAAGAAGCAGCGCCAAAATGCCGACCTTCAAAAAGTCATCAAGGCTCTCAAGAAGCCCGAGGACGGTCTTCATCTAAGTGAGGGAGGAGTTAACACGATCGCCTAGCATCCGCCGCCAAGCCACACATCGTCGTCGTCAACGTCGAATCATGCTGACACAGCTAATTCTATAAACGAATTAGACTAGTGTCAACAACCCACCGCTTCCCACTGATGTGAAGGATGAAATGCGATATATTGCACAAGCTGCAAGATATCCAATGCATTGAGGTTCTAGCTGTTAAGTTAGTTTTAAGTAATTCAGTCTTTAACAAGTCTCAATAAAGAATTAACATTGAATATCAAACGAAATTCATTACTTGTATATTAAAAGATTTTGTCACGTAGCTGGGAATTTTCTCAAATTGTGGTGGTGTTATATTTAAGGGAAGATTAGGACTTGATGAAATAAAGTTAAGATTGGTTTTTGTCTCGAAGTTTGTTTTAGAGTTTAAGGATTGATATTTTTTATTTGCTACGCAGTTTTGTTGGATTTTAAGAATACCAATTGCATTTATTTGTATCTGAGAGTTAAAGTTTGGGCATTTAATTATAAGATTTTCTGGATTTGGAGATACGAAAATCCAAGAGTTAGATTTGGCTAATTGAAGAAAAATTGGGTGGTATATTTGCATTAACTGAATATTGCAATTGCTGATTTCACTTGGTAAAATTGAAAGTAAATTCAATTCGCAAGCGCTACTAGAATGTGTGAAAAGAGCTGGTTCGTTTCGTTCACAAAGATAGTTATTTTTTATGGTTCTTTGGCAATTATCTAAGTCATGTTTATTAAAGAGAAAATATGATTGTTTTTCCGAGTCTACTACAAGGAAAGGTTTTTCGGAGATTATGATTGTATAGGTTTTGTTTTCGAGCAGGTTTGGTATGCTAGTCATTTTATAATTAATGTTATATTTTTTAGAAGAAGTTAGAGGAATCTTTAATACGAAATTAATGTGGTTGTCAATATAGAATACATGAGTTTCTAGGATATTGAATAAAGTGTCTATATTTTTCTTGTAAAGGTAGAGGCAGGTGATTTTCTTCTGGAACAAGTAATTGTACCTTCTTTATTTCTTCGGTGAGTTTGAAAGGATCTATTAGGTATGGATGTAGTTTTCCATGGGCTGCAGAGTAAATAGCGTCAAGGAGATGATCTTTGGTTGAGTAGTAGTATTCTGATAGGGAAACATTGTGAAAAGTTCGTTTAGGTGAATAAAAGATTTGTTAAGGTTGCTGTTATTATTTGAAGTTTTACTTATTTGGTTTATGATTTTATTGGTTGATTCAATTTTTTCTTCTATTTTTATAATTTGGTCATTTGTTAGGTTTAATTGATGGATAATGTTTTTTGATATGGAAATTTGTTTATCGTGCAATTGGGATGTATAATGTTGTTGTAGGTTAAGTTTATCGATATGTTTTGAAAATATTTTGGCATCTTCGTCGTCGAGGGTGCCGAATAGCTGCTTTGAAATAGAACCAATAGCATTTATTAGTCCTTTCTTTTGTATCCTGGGTTTTATAGTAGTTCCTAAGTACTTATTTATAATTATATCTTGGGATTTATTCGATCTAGCATCATGGTAGTTAGGGTAGGAAGGGATTCGCATAGACTTAGGTATTCGTTAGAGGAAAGAAGTTTTTGGTATGTGGATAAAATTTGTTCATAGGTCAGCAAAATAGATTTATATTGTGAGTATAATTCAGTGAGATTAGTATATATCACTAAATTCCATTGATTAGAAAATAATTTGAGGTTACCAACGTTTTTTGTAGTATAGTCCTGATTTGTTATGTAGTTCGATGATTTCGTGTAGTTGATTTTCGGTGTTTATTGCCATTTGGAAGGTTAAAACCATGTTGCTTATAAAGATGCCAATTAGTAGTTTATCCATTTCTGGAAAGAATGTTGAGGTTGGGGTTAGGGATGCCAGACGTCCCGCCAGGCGCGGGACAGTCCCGCAAACTGTCTTTTGTCCCGCAAGTGTCCCGCCGGGAAATTATGTCCCGTTATGTCTCGCAATTTGATATAATGTCACGCTAATCCCGCAAAAAAATTAAAATGCTATCAAGATTAAATTTATTTTATCATTATCATAACACGTGCTTTAACAAATGTTTTGGAAAGACACTTCACATGAAGATATCAAACCTTTTCTTGGCTTCCTTGCAAGCTTATTATTCAGGTGAATCATCAGCTTATATATAAGATTGCATAAATATTTTTAGGAAGACTGTTAAGATTGCTTTATTATGCTTTTTTATGATTCTATCTACTTCTCACACTCGTTATGAAATTCCTGTTATGTAATTATCTAGAAAAAGATTTTAATAATGAATTTAAATGATTATCAGCTTTAAGTTTTATAAATAATCCCGAGTTTGAGAAATATCTCAAAATTGTTGATATTTCTAAATTAAAAAATGTAAATATGTATTATTATTTAAAAAATTTGTGCAACTTAATTTTTTTTATAAAAATGAGCCTAGAAGTATTAGGAACGAAAAATCTGTCGATATTTGGGTAAACTTTTTTTAAAAGAATTCAGCCCCTAACTTTGAAAAATTATGTGGTTTTTGCTAATTTCGAATGCCAGCTCTGAAAAAATTTTCAGTTTTATGAAAAACTCATGGCGTGAAGAAAGAAATAAAGATTCTATGTCGGTGTTGGGAGCGAAATTTGTTGATTAAACAAAATTTTAATATGACTTGTAGAGAATTCAAAAAATTGTGGTAAACTGAAATTGTTTCAAAAATCTCAGCAGAAAAATACTTATAAAAAACCTACCTACTATTTACCTTGTAAAAATTTATGAAATTTTACTTTTATTAAAAGACTGAAAATTTTGTTTTTATTATTATAGTTTTCAATTTATTTTGTTTTTAGGAAATTCTTTGTTTATTTATTTATACCTTAGTTCGTTATGTTGTATGTTCACTCAGAAATTATCAATGTTAAATAAAATACTGGTTTAAAACTGAAGACTTTTTTTCGAATAAAAAACAAATCATATCTTTAAAGTTTTCGGAAAGGTTGTTATGTTCTCAAAATAAATTTGTCCCGCAAAGAAATTTCTCAAATCTGGCATCCCTAGTTGGGGTAAATTAGTTAGGTTGAATAAATTTTAAGTCTGTTGTTATGAACTTTTGTTATTTTGTTCTTTATTTTAATGTTTGAGTTTACTCCTGACGTAGATATGATTTCGTATGGTACTGACCAAAGGGGAAGTAATTTTTTATTTGTATTTTTGGGATTTCTTTAATTTTTGAGTAAAACTAGGTTTCCTATTTGAAAATCAACAGGGTTTTGTCTCTTATCGTATTGTTGTTTTGAGGATTCTGTACTCTTGAGGAGATTGTCTCTTGCTATCATTGGCATAAAGGTCGCAATTGTAGCAAATTTCTGGATTTTTTGTTACGCTAGAACTAAGTTCAACCTGTCTACCATACATGAGTTTGAACGGAGTAAATGATGTGAATTATTCGGGGTCGTGTTATGGACGAAAACGGCATATTTTATCCAATTATCCCAATCATCTTGAGATTTGTTGATAAAACAACGCAAATATCCTACAAAGTTTTTGTGGCTTCGTTTGCAAGATCCATTTGACTGTGGTCGGTATGCAATGGTTTGCAGTTTAGTTATTTAGAGAAGCTTACATACGTTTTTAAATATGTCGCTAAGAAAATTTTGTCCTTGATCTGACAAAACGTATTTGGGTGTGCCATAACGAAATATTATTTCTTTGACAAATGCTTCTGCGATTTGGTAAAGGTATTGCATCAGTATATTTTGTAAAGTCGTCAATGAAGGTTAAAAGATATTTGTTATTGAATTTCTGAACAACAACAACAACTTAAAGGTGCTACCACCAATGGTATACGAATTAATTTATAATTTGTTTTAATTATTTATTTGGCTGGAGATATAGCTATTTCAAGGGGTGCCAAGCCCTATCATCAGTCTCCTTCAGAAATTTAATGAAATTGACGGAATAAAAAATGGTCAAGTCTAATAAACTGACATTCAAGTATGAATAATACAATAAATAATAATAAATATTTGTTATTATTGTTAGTGATAGGATACTGACCAACGATGTCGATAGAAATTTTCTCAAAGGGTTCCTTAGCAGTAGAAGTAATGACCATTGGTTCCATTGTGTACTTAGTAACTTTGTTCTTTTGACAGAGTTCGCAATTTTTTATAAAGTTTTTTTTATATCCTGGAACATATTTTTCCACTTATGATAAAGTCATATGCGTTTAAAAGTACGGTTGACACCATAGTGTCCTCCGATAGGATTTAAATGAAATTCTTTGAGTATAGTTTAAAATAGTTTTAATTTCATTTTGAGATAGGTCTCCTCTTGTTGAAGGGTTCGAAGAAGAATTAGAATTTATGTCTGAATATGAAGGACTAGAGTTTGTATTCAAAGTAGTAGAGCAAGAATTAGAATTATTATTTGAAGATGTAGGATGAGAACAAGGATTTTCATTTAAAGATGTTGGGGAAGAATTTGTTATTGTAGTTGTCGAACAAGATTTAGGAATTGAGGATGTAGAACAAGAGTTAGTATTAGACGATGTAGTACAAGGATTTGTGTTTGAAGATGTTGAACAAGAGTTAGTATTAGACGATGTAGTACAAGGATTTGTGTTTGAAGATGTTGAACAAGAATTAGTAATTGACGATGTAGTAGCTGAGATAGAAGACGACTTTGGATATGATTCAGAAGATGAATTTTGAGAAGAAGTAGAAGAAGATTTTGTATCTGAACGAAGAGTCATTTTTGCAATTCTGCTTAGGCAATCAGCATTTGTATTTTGTTCACCTTTTTTGTGAATGATTTCATATTCAAACTCTTCGAGCTGTAGACGATATCTCATCATTCTAGAATTTGTGTCTTTACAATTTTGGATATAAACTAGAGGCTTATGATCCGTGTAGAGTTGAAATTTTCTTCCACACAGATATGGTCGGAAATGTTTGACTGACCAAACGATAGCCAAAAGTTCCTTATCTGTAGTAGAATAACTTTTTTCACTTTTATTAAGAGTTCGTGATGCATAAGATATAGGAAGGTCATTACCAATTTCACCTTGCGAAAGGACACTACCTATAGCTACATCGCTAGCATCCGTTGTTAAGATAAAGTTTTTGGTGAAATCAGGATATTGAAGAAGGGGCGGATTAATTAGTCTTTCTTTTAATCCCTGAATAATCCCAATAAGGAATTTGAACAAAGAGGAGTCCAGTCAAAACGAACATCCTTGCGTAAAAGATTAGTAAGAAGTTTGGAGATTCTTGCAAAATTTCTTTTTATTTCTTTGGCATTTTTGGGTTGAGCGAAATTCTTTACACATTCGATTTTTTGTGGATCGGGTTTGATACCTGATTCATTTATCACGTGTCCTAGATAGGTGAGTTCTGTTCGCAAAAACTGGCAATTATCGGGTTGCAATTTTAGGCTATGCATTTTAACGCGTTCAAAGATTTCTCTTAGTTTTGAATTGTGTTCTTCTAAAGTCTTACCATAGACCACTATGTCATCCATATATACAAAAGTTTTTATACCTTGAAGACCAGTCAATAGTCAATACATTATTCATTAACCTTTGGAAGGTGGCTGGGGCACCTTTTAATCCATAAGGCATTCTAATGAATTCGTATTGACCAAATGGTGAGGAGAAGGCGGTCTTCTCTCTATCTTTCGGTCTAACTTGGATTTGATGGAATCCACTGGCGAGATCTAAGGTGGAAAAAAATTTTGAGCTTCCCGGAATCGACGACAATTCTCCATTTCTTATTACCGTCCTTGTCGGGTTTTTTTGGAACAACGATAAGAGGGAAATTCCACGGACTATTCGATGGTTGGATTATGTTATCGTCCATCATCTCATGGATTTGTTTGTCAACCTTTTGTCTTTGAGCTTCCGGTAACCCGTAGGGTTTAATATATGTAGGTGAAGCATCCGGATTAAGAATTGGGTGTTGTACAGAAGAGGTATGAGTTAATTTGTCTCCCTTTAGACAGAAGAGTTCGCTATACAAGATACACAGATTTAATATCGATTCTTTTTCGTTCTTCGACATGTGATCTGTCACCTCTAGGTCTTTTATAGCTTGAATTCTATCATATGATTCAGAATAATTTTGAATTCGTAAAACGTTGTAGTTGGAGACTTCATTGAATATAAGGTCTTCAATATTAAATTCAATAGGAGATTCAGAAGAATTAACGACAGATATGTAAGAGATAGAACTATTGGCAGGAGTAATACTATTGCCAATATATAATCCAATGGGAAACTGTTGGGAGAGACATATACTGTCTACATTAACTTTTTTAAGAACAGGGACTACGATTTCGGATCTTGGTGGGATAGTGACTAAATGCGAATTTATTCAATAATGAATTTTTTAAAAGAGAATGTAAGCATTTCAGTCCTATAGTCGATTTGAGCTTTATGATCATCTAGAAAATTAATACCTATGATTCCGTAAGTGCTTATGGGGAAGTTTTTATCTACAACATGAAAGGGATAAGAAATAGTAATACTTTGGGAAGGTTTATGCGTAAGTATATAACACCCTTAGTACGAATCACGAAATCAGTAATACCAGATAATGAATGAATAATGTTTGAGTCAATGGGTTGTTCTGGTTTTAATTTATCTATTTTAATCTTTTAATCAGACAAATTTCACTACCACCATCAATGAGAAATTTCGAAGGTTGAGGATTTAGTAAGGTTTCGGATGAAATTTTTATTGAATCTACTCTACTAATTTTATTATTTAAGTTTATATGAAAGATGTGGCGAGTTGAGATTAAGTTGGAGTCCGAAGCCTGCCACTGGTTCCGGCCTCTGAATCGTTTTCCGAATGCTTATTTGGAATTTGATTTGTTGATGAAAATGGCTTCAAGTTATTTTGTTTTTATTGTTATTGTATTCCCTTTTTCTACACTCATTTATGCGGTGGCCGGGATTTTTACAATAACTACAGTAAAAAAAAAAAAAAAAAAAAATTGTTACTTTTTTAACCTCACTCTTGAAAGAAGGAAGTTGTTCCTTGTTTTTCTTTAAATAGCATTGTTCGATGCTATGTCCAGGTTTTTTACAATAATTACACGATACGGGATTTCTGGATTTAGGTTGAGATGAGCTAAGGGAAGTTTGGTTAGTATATGAAAAACCACTTTTCTCTTCTAATACGGCAGCTTCTATGGCTTCTGTCAGAGTAGTAAATCTAGAAGCTTTAATGATGAGACTTAATCTAGGGTTTAGGCCTCTTTCGAATGCTTTTAGTGCAGTTTTTCCATTAAGATTCAGAATTGTACTAGAATTTCCTGAGCCTTCGCTAGCTATGCAAGCGTCATTCAAGTTTTCCAACGTTTGTTCTAATCTATTGGAATAAGTACGCACTGTCTCGTTTTGCCTTTGTTTTATGTTAATGAGATCTAATTGGAGTTGGGACAGGGATTTAGTTTCTAAGAATTGTTGGACCAGTTTTTCTTTAAGGGATTCCCAATTGGTAAATTCTGTATATTTAACTATATTATAAGCTGGGCCAGTTAGTTTGGTTTTAATGATGAGGAGAAGGATAGGAATTTCGGAACCGGAGATGTCTTCGGATATCAAATCGCACGCATGTAGGAATTTATGGAGATTTGCTCTGTTCCCATCAAACTCGGGGATTAATTTGAGGGCAAAAGATCGATCTAGTTTTGGGGCCATTTCGGGATCGGTTTCCAAAATAGAATTAGAGGTTTCAGAGGAAGAGGAATTTTCAACAGTAGAATCGGATTCTTCGGAGTCGGATATTTTGATGTTCTTATTTTCAGACATAAACTGATAATATTATAATAATATAATAAAAAAAATTAATTCAAATTTGAAAAAAAAAATTTGGTTACTAAAAGGTAATGATAATAAAAATAATAAAAGTTATTAATAGTTGATAAAAGCAATAAGTAATTAGTTTTTTTTTTTTTATATATATATAATATATTTTTTTTTTCTTGCCTTTTTTCTTAATCAGATAGTATATATAGTTGGGATGATGGTTGGCTAAAGATGAGTGCAGTAGGTTAAAGATGAGTGTAGTCGGTTAGAGATGAGTGTAGTAGGTTTCACTTTACTGGTGCTGAGAGTCTTTTTTTTCTGAATTACAGTTTTTGTATTTTTTCACTAATTCTTATTTATTTAATGCGTCACTTGAGTTTCTTTTGGATTTCTATTATATTTTTTTTTTGTATTCTTGTTTCACTTTTTTTGGTCTGAATTACAGTTTTTGTATTTTTTTTTACTAGTCCTTATTTATTCAATGCGTCACTTGAGTTTCTTTTGGATTTCCTTTACATTTTTTTTGTATTCTTGTTTCACTTGACACAAACACTTTTCAGACGAACCCCACACCTGACACCATTTTTCTGTTGTGCTTTTTATTATTTTGATTCGAGAAGCACGATTCTCGAATGGGGTCTTATGTTTATGTTATGTTTTGTTTGTGCATTCATCATAAATGATGAATATGGTATTGCTGCAAATGAAAAACTGCAAATTAAGTGAAAATAATTTCTGACTTAGCTATACAAAGTCTGATGAGGTAGTGAAATAAAAGTTATTAATAGTTGATAAAAGCAATAAGTAATTAGTTTTTTTTTTTTTATATATATATAATATATTTTTTTTTTCTTGCCTTTTTTCTTAATCAGATAGTATATAAAGTTGGGATGATGGTTGGCTAAAGATGAGTGCAGTAGGTTAAAGATGAGTGTAGTCGGTTAGAGATGAGTGTAGTAGGTTTCACTTTACTGGTGCTGAGAGTCTTTTTTTTCTGAATTACAGTTTTTGTATTTTTTCACTAATTCTTATTTATTTAATGCGTCACTTGAGTTTCTTTTGGATTTCTATTATATTTTTTTTTTGTATTCTTGTTTCACTTTTTTTGGTCTGAATTACAGTTTTTGTATTTTTTTTTACTAGTCCTTATTTATTCAATGCGTCACTTGAGTTTCTTTTGGATTTCCTTTACATTTTTTTTGTATTCTTGTTTCACTTGACACAAACACTTTTCAGACGAACCCCACACCTGACACCATTTTTCTGTTGTGCTTTTTATTATTTTGATTCGAGAAGCACGATTCTCGAATGGGGTCTTATGTTTATGTTATGTTTTGTTTGTGCCGTATTGAAACTCTTATTTTTTTATATTTTTGAATTTTTTATTATTTTTTATTTACTAAATTTACCTATTCACTAATTTTAAGATTTAGAAATAGAGTTTTTCTTAGTTCACTATTTTACTAGATTTTGAAATGAGATATTAATCTTTGTTTACAATTTACAAGATTTAGAATAAAAGAAGTAGTATATAATTAGCTCACACGACGACGATCCAGTTGAAAGTGAAAAGTGTCGAATCTCCGACTCGTCACCCGACTCGAAATATATCAAGACATGTCACCCGAGCTGAAGTGCGCCTGTGCACAGCTGGGAGCAATGCACATTTTTTGTGTTAGCAGGAAATTGGAAAAAATGAAATGTGATATTGGAAAAAAGGGTGCATTTGTTATTGGGTTTGGAATTTGAAATAATTAAAAACGAAAATGATGACCTGGGAATTTTAAGTGGTTTGGAGTTGGGCAATTAAAGGAAATGATGATTATGGGAATTTTAATTGGTTCAGAGTTGAACAACTGAAATAAATGATGAATATGGGAATTTGAAGTGGCAAGTGGCAAGTAATGATAAGGGGAAATGATAAGGGAAGGTTGTAAAGTAGGTACGTACTTTACAACAACAACAACAACAAACATACTTACCATCATTTTCGCCAAATAACTCAAGAATTAATAGATCATCGAAAGCAATTTGTTCATACAATTGTATAAATTTACTTTTTTGGTTTATTTTGGGCATTTTTAAATTGTGGATGACAAATTTTACGAATGTTAAAATTAAATTAAAGATTTTAAGCTGTTTGACGTTTAACGAACAGCTGACATCGTAAAGTTTAAGACGTTGCATGAATACCCTAAATATCTTATATATAAATCATGTCATTTGGTGAAAACCAAACAGGAAAAGAGGAAGTAAGCAATTCCGAGCTTGAGGACATGATAGCACTTATATATAAAAGTGTTGAAGAATCGAAAAAAGATATACGATCTGAAATTAAGGAAGTAGGAAACACTCTTGCTGAAGTTGGATTAAAGATCGATAAAATCAATACTAAAGTCAAACAAATAGAAGGAAAAGGAAATAAGAATGGTGAAAAAATTAGTATTTTAGAATATCAATTAAGACTAAAAAATATAGTTTTCTTTAACCTAGAAGAAACAGAAAAATCAACAAACGAGCTCGAGTTGAAGGTGTTACAAATCTTAAAAGAGAAACACAAACAGCCACACGGAAAAAATTCTTAGATCAGAACAAGAAAAATAAGCTACAAATCACGAAAAATGAATCCAGTTTTGTACCTTGGCTTCGAAATTAGTAAATTACAACTTTTTGTTTGCAATTTCATAAAATGAGCGAATTGAAGATATTGACCCTCAAAAATCATATTTCACCACTTTTGAGTATCAATTATTCAATCGAGGAAAAAAAAATTTTGCCAGTTTTGATACTTATCTTTAAATTGCAACTTTTGAGTCGTAATGTGAAACAGGTTATTCGGCAATTTGCAAATGACAATCACGATTTTGATACTCTTTATCTTTAAATTGCAACTTTTGAGTCGTAATTTGAAACTGGTTATTCGGCAATTTGCAAATGACAATCACAGTTTTGATACCTATTTATCTTTAAATTGCAACTTTTGAGTAGTAATTTGAAACTGGTTATTCGGCAATTTGCAGCTTTTAAAGATTAATTAATCCTGTCGAGATTTAAGAACAATTTTTCGTTTAGATAACAATCTTCGTCAGTTATTTAAAACTTAAACCTATGGTATTGCTGCAAATGAAAAACTGCAAATTAAGTGAAAATAATTTCTGACTTAGCTATACAAAGTCTGATGAGGTAGTGAAATTGCAAAATACATACCTCAATTTATAAGTTCGAGTGACCTTAACTCCAAAGATAGTGTTTGGGCCAGGTACGACAGTTGGGCTCATCAGTCAGATGCTGTTGTACCTTACTAAGACGCGAATTATGGTCGATGCTTACCGATTCTTATAAAACTCACAGCATGAATGCACTGTGAATTCTATATTTCTAAGAGAATTTGATTAAACTCAGACACTTAGAAAAAAATAGTAGCCTGTGGTCTGGTTTTAGCATCGAGAGCATGCGAATCACCATATAAATGTTCAAATTATTCCCCTGAAGATAGTAGATTGCGACTAAAAAGTTGTAATTTACTGTTTAGTTTTGATCTTAAATCAGCAAATAGGTAATTCATAAATTACGATCGTGTGGGCTCAATTTTATATATCGTGATTACATTTTGTTGGTTTGAGCATTGAGAAAATGAAAATCACCATTTACATTTCGCAAAACAAGATTAATAATTTGTAAAATTAAATTATTCCCCAGAAGTAGTAGATTGCGACTCAAAAGTTGTAATTTGCTTTGAAGTCAACAAGCTCGAATTATGACTTTTGATAATAAATACCAAATTATAAAATTTTGTATTTTACGAAGATTTGAATGCTAAATTACAATTTTTTCAATCATTTTTAAATAAAAGCGTCTTGATTTACTAAAAAAAAGAGTTTCGTAAATGTGCTGTTGCTGTTCTAATCTCTTTCTCGCTTCACACTTATCGGACCGCAGCCATCTTCGATGGTGCCTAGAGAAACGGAGCTTGCTTCTGGGATTTGTAACATCACTACCAGGATGAAACAGTGCATGTCTTTGTTTCTTTTTTGATGGCACTCTCGAAGATGTCAGTGGATTGCAGTGGACCGATAGCTATTGCACCTGGTATGCTAGACACATTACCAGTTGCTTTATTTTTGTGTGCATTATGAACGGGAATTTGCTTAATTCACAGGAGTGTGTTTCAGAAGCGATCCGCCATTTGGTGATGGCAGGTTTGATAGACGTATTTAAGGTTACCTGAACAGTAGCATGGTGTAAGAAGTGCTTTTTGTGAGTCGCTTTCGCAGTGGCATATTCGAAATATGTATATGTATTATGTGCACTGCTTCTTGAAGCTTGACTACTGCTGGAGCTAAATCTGACAACGTTGGTGTCCGGTGCCGGTACTCCTGTCCACATTTTTGATATCCGATGATTTCCCAATATTGCATTTTCTTGGATTTCTCTAAAAAAAATTTCACGAAAATACTTTTACATTTACCTATAAACTTTTTTTAAGGGTGATTCTTTTTCAACAAATTTTGATACTCGTTTTAAGAGAATCAGTTATTGCTGATTCCAAAAAAGTATCAACTATCGCTGTACGGCTTACAGTTGGTCAGATACATTCCAAAAGGTTTTTGGTTTTTCTTCATGATGGCAAAAATTAAGAAAATTGAAAAAGCTTTTGGAGTGTATCTAGCCAATGGTAAATCTTACAGAGATGAATGATACCTTTTTGGAATCAGCATTTAATACTGTTTAAAGAAACTTTGAAATATTTTACTCAAGAGTTTTAATGAGAAAAAGCACTCTTAAAATACGCATACAAGTTCCAATATGCGAGTCACAAAAGTAAATTTTTTTTAATGGTGATCTTTTTTTAACAAATTTTGATACTCGTTTTGAAAGCATCAATTGCTGATTTCAAAAAAGTATCAACCATCGCTGTACGACCTACCGTTGGTCAGATACACCCCAAACCGTTTTTGATTTTTCTCCATGATGGGAAAAATCAAGAATATTGAAAAAGGTTTTGGAGTGTATCTGGCCAATGGTTAATCGTACAGAGATGAATGATACCTCTTTGGTTCTGAAAACCATTTTCAAATCGAAAAAAGATTTCAAAAAATTTCCATATAAAAGTAATTTCGGCATTTGCTTTAAAACTGAAAAATGCAGGAAATTACTTTTATACGGAAATTTTTTAAAATCTTTGTTCGATTTGAAAATGGTTTTTAGAAACACTTTGAGGACTTCAATTCAAACTCAAAAAGGTTCCAATAATCCAAATGAAGCAAGTAGTTTGGAAATGAAAACGTTGTTTTTCAGGAAATTTCTATTACTTTTAAGAAATTTCTTGAAATTTGTAGATAAACCACGCTGTCGTTTCAAAACTATCAAGTTTATAAGGATGGTTGGAATGGTTCTAAGTTTCGTTTTAAGTTCCCTAAGTGTTTCTGAAAACCATTTTCAAATAGAAAAAAGATTTCAAAAAATTTCCATATAAAAGTTATTTCGGTATTTGCTTTAAAACTGAAAAATGCAGGAAATTACTTTTATATGGAAATTTTTGGAAATCCTTGTTCGACTCAAGTGAATTGAGTTTTAATGCGATGTTTGGCTAGAAGTTGTAAAGGTGAAAGGAAATCGGTTGCCTTTTCAAGTGGATCGTCTTGACGTCAGGGATGGGACTTTTTGAAAAAATGTCCGGAGTAGATTAGGAAAAAAAACGCAGTAGATCCAACTTTTTCGCAGTAGATTTTTATATTTTCAAAATATAACCAAAAAATAACATAAATAAACATAAATAATTTAAAATAATAAAATATATATTCTGCCCTACCGAGGTATCCGTCGGAGCGGAAAACTCTCCGAAACGCATACGACGTCGGAGGTTCAAAGTTCATTAGAGATGTCAAAAATGTCACTTCAAAACACACTTGCTCGCACTTCAACGCAAAACAACATTGCGCATTCCATAATGTCGGAAAAACGTTCCGAACGCTGTTCGGAAGAATAACTCGAAGCAAAAATCCTCCGATTCCGGTCCGACGGATACCTCGCTAGGGCAGATTCTTTTTTAGCTCTGATCGTTCAGAGCTTCAAATTTGTGTTTCTTTTTTAGTTCTGAGCATGTTCAGGCACGCTCTGTGAGCTCAGAATAAAATAGTAGAGTAAACGGAGTAAAATGCTGAACACACACGAGATGACGGGAAATTAAAAAAAATCGTCGTCAAAACAATAAAAATGGCGGAAGAGGCTGGTTGTTCTAGTGGAGAAGGTAAAATAATAATAATAAATAAATAATTTATAATCATGACAGTTCAGTGCTCAAGTTGTTTCATAATTAAATCAGAGAGCTCTGAACATACGCTGCTCAAAACTTATTCTGTTCGCTCAGACTCTGCTCAGCTCTGAACTAAAAAAGAAAAACGTCTAATGAATGATTTTTTTTGTAAAACCAAAAGTGCAGTAGATTTTATTTAAAGGCAGTAGATTTATTTTTCGAAAAAAATGAAGTAGATCTACTGCAATTGCAGTAAAGTCACAACCCTGCTTGACGTTCGAGCTTTTCGGCGATCAATTCGGTAACTGCGGAGACTCGACCTCGTGACATTTCTTCAGAGAGTCACCCCATTTCCCAGACGCTGATAACCCAATGCACATTCTGTCTGGAACCACATGCATTGAATTTCCACATGTTTTTAGCGCACTTGGAGTTGATGTACCTTAAAAACACATTTATCAACAAAACCAAATACAAACGCCACCTTGTTTTGTACTCACCTATCTGCAGTGTCTAAGCTTTGTGTGTTCATCCAGCCAAATGTGCGTTTCCACTGGACTACCCGCATGTTTGTAAATTCGTCTTTTGGTGACAAACAACTCTATTTATGATCGATGGCTATGTTCATGAATTCCAGCGCATCACTTTATTTGAGGCTTCTAAAATGTTCGCCTCATGCCGAGTTGATTTTCTTTGACGAAGTTTTCTTTTACAACTTAGTTTAGTGATGTAACTATCCAAAAAAAGTATAATGTCGTTGTATTTTGGACTTGGTTTTAATGGTTCTTCAATAACGAGCTCAGTGGTAACCGATGTTGGGACTTGTAACTTCCCTGTAGATGGGTTTGGTTAAGATGCGTTGAAATGCGTTTGTGAACAAACATCACTGATTGTTTTCTGGAGTTGCGGATGCACATCCGTAGAATACAAATTATGTTTCATTTTATTATGGTCATTGCAATTATTACTGCCACCATCACCTGAACTCACAACACAAAAATACGAATGAATTAGCCGACGCGACGTACTCACAACTAACAAATGAGGCATTAATTGAAGATAATACCTTTGTGAAGATGTATTTAAGATTTAAAAATAGAAAAAATTTCAATAAAAATGTTTTTTTCTCCCCGAATTTATTTTTTTAATGAAATTTCAACAAACTGAGAAAAACGTTTCACATTTTCCACTTCTTTGACGTTTGACTTGGTCACTTTTTATATGTTATAAAGAAACTGTTATACAAAAAAGTAGGCAGCTCCACTATAACAGTTCATCAAATGGAGTCAAGTTTCTTGTATGGATACGGTATCCAGTATATTATAGAGATCAGTGGGCACAGCGCATACAGCCAGTTTTTTGTTTGTTTTTGTTCCTTTGCACTACTTATATGTACTTACTCTTTGATATGAAGAAGAAGAAGAAGCAGTGCACAAACCAATTGGTGAACGATTTAGTGTTTGTAAATGTATTCTTGTGTTGGAAAGGGATATTATGTGATTTTTTGCTTTTGGATTGTGGTGCGCGAAGCGCTATTTGTGAAGTTTTGTCTGTCTTATTTTTTCCTCGTTAGGGAGTAAAATTATCGTAGGTAAATGTAGAATACCTATTTGTATCTTTTTTTCTTTCGTATTTTTTGATTTCTTATTAGAGAGGAAAACTTCTGTTGAAATTTTTTTCACAATGATATGTATTATTTTTACCGTGCGTCGTATTTTTTTCTTCCTTGTATTTATTAGGTATCTATTTTATCGTACTACAGTAAAACCGGTTTAAGAGAAACCCGCTTAAGAGAAAAACCCGCTTATCTGAAACACTTTTTTCATCCCCGAGTATTTGTCGACCAATTACCTTTGTAACACTCCGCTTAAGCGAAACTCGCTTAAGTGAAAAACCCGGATACCAGAAACATATTTTCAGTTAAATTTAATCTATATATATAAAAGAAAGTCGTGTTAGTATAACTATTTATAACTCAAGAACGGCTGAGATAACAACAAGATAATATGTCAATTGAAGAAAACTAATTAAACGAAATTTTTTAACGGATCAAAAATTAATTCACGAAATATCTATTCTTCTGTATATATAAAAATGAATTGCTGTTCGTTAGTCTCGCTAAAACTCGAGAACAGCTGGACCGATTTGGCTAATTTTGGTTTTGAATTATTTGTGGAAGTCCAGAGAAGGTTTAAAAGGTGAATAAATATGAAAGTTATTAACTATCTTTGACATTTGACAATCAACTAATATGTCGATCCATCCTCTATGTCGATCGATGTCCCAGACAAAGACGATTACCGCTACGTGCGCGAGAACTACGAACAGCAATTCATTTTTATGCAACGGACATTGTCATTAAAATTCATTTTTCGCTACTTTAGCACAAAAAATAAAATAAAAGTTTATAAGAAAAAATTAATTTCTATAGGAAATATATTATGTACATACATAATATGTCAATTGAAAAAAATTAATTAAACGAACATTTTTAAATGAATTAAAAAGGAATATGAAAAAGACAATAATAAATCGTATGTGCACTGTGCATTGTGCATATTGAAAATAGTTAGATCAAAAGGTATGTTTGAAAGTATTAAAAGAAAGTTAATAATAAATAAATAGGGATTGAACAATTAAGGTTCCCCCACATCAACGCGAGTCTTTCGTGGCGACGACGATAACAATAATAACAACATGTGGTTGTCATTGAAAACAACACATTGTTATTTTTGTTTTCGTTGCCGCGACAGATTCGCGTTGGTGTGGGGGAACCTTTAAAGGAATACTCAAAACAAATTAAAAAAGTTGTATGTGCATAAGAGAGATCCAAACTCTATGCCGATTATTGAAATTGGTTTCCGCGTCCGGTTATTAGAGACTCCGCTTACTAGGAATTTAAAGGTTAACTAAAACCAACGCGAAACATTCGGAACGACGACGAAACTTTTGCCTGTAAAAATTATTTACAAGACGATAAATAATTCACACAAAGCAACGTGAATTGTGACGATCGCGATGTGACTTAGCGAAACGTATGTAAAATACATTGACAACCGAAAGTCACTTCGCGGTCGTTTCGAATGTTTTGCGTTGGTTGTATTTCCTAAAAATGCCCCCTAAAAGACTAAATATAGGAAGAAATACACACAAAAAAAAAAAAAATGTGTGAGTGCCGGGACTCACGGTTAAGATGTGTAAACATCAACATTCGTCCGAATGCCTCATAAACCGAGAGCCTACATCAAATTTAGGGTGTGGATGATAGCAAAAATTTACTGGTATTTTTATATAGATCTTAACTTTTCATAAGCAAATTTGAAAATCGGTAATGATGCATGGAAAATGCGTTTTTTAGTTTACCGACAAAGGCCCCAACCACGCTTATAAAAAGTTAAGATCTATCTAATATACCAGTGAATTTTTTCGATCACTCACACCCACAAACAGCTGTGGGCTCTTAGCCAATCATTAAAATTATATTTAAAAATATTTTCCAGTCAATGACCTTATTTCGACTAATTTCTCAAAAAAGGCGGCTTTCTATGTTTTAAAACCCTGCAGCCATGATGAAATCGCAGTCCATGTACTATATGGTCTAAGCAACCAACCACATTTCAACCCAAACTGAACTCGACTTTTTGATTTCGTATAAAAACACTCAGCGTTTAGTTACTGAGCGTACATAGCGTTCAACGCACTCAATTTTCGTGAAGCTCAGAACAGAGATTATGGATAATTCATAAGTCTGCTATTACACGATGAATATAGTTGCATGCACCTTCCTCGAATTCTTCTTTGTTATTTCGTCCGCTGTTTCAAGCGCTATTACACGTTGAAACCAAAGTCATGAATCTAATTTGACAGTTCTCTTTATTTTTCATTTTCGTGTTGGGCTGTGCTCAAGCAATAAAAAAACTTTTTCTGTTTTTATTTTTGTTTTCATTATTTGATACATTGAAGAAAGAAAGGTTTGTGTGCCTTTAAATGAATATCAGTCAAGAAAAACAATAATTTATTTTATTTATGTTGTTTTTCCGGTCACTTTTTTTCCGTCTCATCTTTTCGATTTTTTTTTTCTCTTTTGCACTTATGTAGTTCGAAAAGTCGCATGCGTCTAGATGCATCGTGTAATAGCAGAATAATCTCTGGCTCAGAATCAAAATCACGACCACGGCTACAAGATAAGAATCACGACTACAAGATACGTAACGTACCGCCAGTATAGATGTTTACACATCAAAAATCTCTGGAACTGAAAGAAAAACAAAATAGAAAAACCGCTCTGGTCTCAAAGCAGTCATGTAATTGAAAAAAAGTACTGCAAAGAATACAAAATACGGATAATGCTTTAGAAGCGTCAGAAAAAAAGAAGCGTCATCTCGTAAAACTTGGCCCACGACTCACAGGGCAACTGGTCTTCCGTCTTATCTTTTGTTCTCTTTTGCACTCATTATGTTCGAATAGAGTCAGGCGCAAAGAATCATCGTGTAATAGGGGCTTAATATATCCTCTAAGCAGCCAACCTAATTCCAACCCGAACTGAACTCGACCTATCGATTTCGTATATAAATACTCAGCGTTTAGTTACTGAACGTACATATTGTTGAACGCACTCAATTTAAATGGTGGTTTTTCCGCTGTTTCAAGCGCTATTACACCAAAGTCATGAATCTAATTTGACAGTTCTCTTTATTTTTCATTTTCGTCTTGGGCTGTGCTCAAGCAATTAAAAAAATCTTTTTGTGTTTTTATTTTTGTTTTCATTATTAGATACATTGAAGAAAGAAAGGTTTGTGTGCCTTTTAATGAATATCTGTCAAGAAAAGCAATAATTTATTTTATTTATGTTGTTTTTAAAGATGAATTTCTCATTTCTGGAAAGCATATAAGGCTATCAATAACAGTGCATTGCATCGAACTTTACTCTTTGAACAACAAAACCATATGAAGCAGAATAGCAAAAAACGGACAAGAGAAAAGAAAAACGTCAAATACTTGCATCGAAAATTTAACTCACGCGACACCGGTCACTTTTTTTCCGTATCATCTTTTCGATTTTTTTTCTCTTTTGCACTTACGTAGTTCGAAAAGTCGCATGCGTCTAGATGCATCGTGTAGTAGCAGACTAATCTTTGGCTCAGAATCAAAATCACGACCACGGCTACAAGATAAGAATCGACGAGATGAGTGGGCGTAAATTTTATTTTTTTTTTAAATTATGCGTTTTCTAAGTTGACGCAAAGTTTTTCAAAAAATTCAAAATCTACACTGAGCCATCTTTGGCGTCTACATTAAGGTACATACATTCATACAATGTATGTGATGTATGTTCCGTGAAATAGGCCCCTGGTCTCAGAGCAGTCATATAATTGAAAAAAAAGTAATGGAAAGAATACAAAATACGGATAAAAGTAGCTGCAAACAAACGCGATAAAGGCACACATCTACACGATTGAAGTGTGCTTTGATTTTTATATGAGGCATCCACATTTTTATCGTGATCGCCACCGCCATCGCGTTGGTTTGCGCGTAGCCTAATGCTAAAGAAGCGTTAAAAAGAGTCTCGTAAAACTTGGCCCACGACTCACAGGGCAACTGGTCTTCCATCTTATCTTTTTCTCTTTCGCACTCATTATGTTCGAATAGAGTCAGACGCAAAGAATCATCGTGTAATAGGGGCTTAATATATCCTCTAAGCAGCCAACCAAATTTCAACCCGAACTGAACTCGACCTTTCGATTTCGTATATAAATACTCAACGTTTAGTTACTGAACGTACATATTGTTGAACGCACTCAATTTTCGTTAAGCTCAGAATCACGATCACGACCACGATCATGATTACAACGTTACGTTGTTTTCTTTTCACCCAACCGCCAGTTTACACATCAAAAATAATAATGAAAATGAAGAACTATACGAACAACCCATTGAATCAATGCGCGTAAGAAATCCACGGTCACATTCGAATGAAACAAACGGACAAACTGAATTAAGAATTGAAAGTAGAAAAGGAGACGAGCAAGAGAAAGTTTAAAGCATAATTTTTATAATGAAAGGGGTTGCAGGCTGTGGGGTAGAAGCAGTTTGATAACAGTTATACAAAATAAACAAAAAATTCGACTTTTGAGTTATTAAAATACCTAACGCGAGTTATAGCAATCTTCCATTGCGTTTAAGGTTATTCCACTATCCCAAATTCTTCACAAAGGTCGATTTGTTGTACATAAATAACATATTAATATTTTATTTTCTTAATTTTTTACGAAACCAAGATTTGTCAACTCGTGCGAAGCCGGGGTCAGCTAGTATTTAATAAATTGCTGAACGCTTTTACTTCTTTTTTATTTTTCACCTCCACCAAATTTTCATCACAAAATTGACATTTGAATCTCTGATGTGTCAGAACCCTTTTTGGAATTTTTAAATCGCTTTGGTGCAATTTTTTATTCACTTATCCGGGCTCCGCTTAAGTGAAATTTTTTTGTTATCGTAGGTAAAGGATAAAGTAGGTAGGTATGTACAATGTACATATGTATGGCGTATGGAAATAACGCTCAAATCGATTTGGAAATATTGCAGAAATTTTTTTTATCGCCGAAAAAAAAAATTGGAAATATCGCCCAAATTTGTATTTTTCCAAATCTTTAATTAGAAATATCGCCCAAATATTTTCAATGTAAATTGTTTTTGTAAAATTTGGGCGTTATTTCCTAAATTTGGGCGGTATTTCCAAAGTGAAATTTCAATGATAATATAATCTTAAAAAAAATCGCGGAGAATAAACAGTGAGGAATGTATGGGGGGGGGTGACTTGCTGCCCCCCTGAAACCCCCTTGCTTGGGAAAATTATACGATTTGGGGAAGGTGCGAGGTTAGGTGTATGCAAAGTCTCTTTTGCATTTAAAGAATATGTATTTAAAGAAACTTTGCATATACCCAGCCTCGCACCTAACCCAAATCCTATAATGTGCCCAAGCAGAGGGTTGCAGGGGAGCAGCATGCCCCCCTCATACATATCTCACTATTTATACGGCGTTTTAATTTTCAAAAATCCATATTTCCTTTTTCTGCATTTCGTTTGGGCGATATTTCCAATTTTGGGCGTTATTTCACATTTGACTTTTAAATTTTTTATTTTGGGCGTTCTTTCCTTTAAAAAAATGGAAATAACGCCCAAATCGAAAAAAAACAACAACAATTGTTTTTTGACTGATATTTCCAAATATATTTGGGCGTTATTGCCATACGCCCATTTGTATATATTTTCAAATTCCGGATAACTAAGAAGTGATTATTTTAATTTTAAGGTAAGGTGTTTGACGTGTTTTTTTTTCACTCCTGAATAAAATTTTTTTTTAACTATCATTCAATCCTTTAATTTTCCAAGTTTTTGATGATTTTTATTTTTGTAATTGAAATATTATAGACTGAACCCTGTGTGGATTGTTGATTTCTTGAGAATTTTGACTTTGATAAATAGTGTTTTTATTTTTTGCATTGACAAATTATTCTCCGTTCCTGAGTGATTCAGTGTAATCTCTTTACTTGAGTGAAAAAAAGAAAACAAAAAAAAAAAAAAAAATTACATGAAACTTTTAACTTTTACACGAATTGACATAAGACATTTATAAAATGGATGTTTTTATAATAAATAGCCTCAGAGGTGATATTAATTCCTTAGAGGGAAAAGTTGATCGACTTTTTGACGCTGTTGCTC
This sequence comes from Epistrophe grossulariae, assembly GCA_929447395.1. Classification (NCBI taxonomy): domain Eukaryota; kingdom Metazoa; phylum Arthropoda; class Insecta; order Diptera; family Syrphidae; genus Epistrophe; species Epistrophe grossulariae. The sequence continues at coordinate 58,840,668 of OV839566.1, read as the reverse complement.
TTATCAATGAGCAGCTTTCAAAATTATTTATATCTTCACCTAAATCTCCGAAACAATCGATTATTGAAAATTTAAAAAATAGAGAAGTAACATTTCATAAACCTTCACCAAAGTTAAAGGAACCTGCTGGCTCCAGCCGTGTTACCCGCAATACCCTAAAAAGAACAAACTTAAGTCTTACACCACTAACCCAAAAGACAAAGAAAATAACTTCCATATTGAAACCTCAATCTTCACCTTCTACTAAATCATCAATGTTAACAACTTCGTCGTCATCTACATCTTCTATCCCTTCTTCTCAGTCTTCGTCATCATCATCTACGATATCTACATCTTCATCATTTTCATCACTTACGACATCCAAGGCCCCAACTTCATCTCTGTCTACAATATCAGCATTAACTGTGCCCTCTACATCGTTTGTGTCACAAATGCCTCTTTCATCTACGACATCTAAGTTTCCATCTGTATCATCCTCATCTACATCTTCTTCGACATCTAGTTTCTCTTCTTCACCTACATCATCGCTTTCTACCGAATTTACTCTTTCAACACCATCAACATCTATGCTATCTTCGACTTCTTCAGTTTCTTCTATCTATTCACTACCATCGAATTTATTTCCAATCACCACGTCTACTTCTTCCTCATCATCTTTAATACTACCTGCTATAACTTCAGATGCTCTCACTCATAAGGAAGTTCAACTCAAAGCAGCAGAGCGTTTTAAATGTATATTTTTATCTAATTTTGATCCTGAAACAAGTTGTGATGATATATCCAAATACATAAGTTCACGCTACAGTAAAGCCAAGCTAAGGCTGGAACAGTTGCCTACCAAAAGTACGGATTATGCATCGTTCAAATTGTACTGTAATCAGGAAATTTTCAATCAACTCACTGATCACAAATGTTGGCCTAATGACATAATCGTTCACGAGTTTGTAAATAAAAGGAATATGTCCCGCAATCCTTTTCAGAAAACACTGACAAGACAAACAAATCGTCGCCAATAATTGATATATTTTATCAAAACGTTAGAGGACTACGGACTAAGACCAATAAGGTCTACTATTCATCATCCATCTGTTCCTTTGACATTATTGCCCTCACCGAAACTTGGTTATATGCTGGTATCAATGACTCTGAAATTTTTGACAACACTTTTAATGTTTTTAGGCGTGACAGATACGCTGATCCCAATATTGATACTGTGGGAGGTGGAGTTTTAATAGCCATAACGTCTTGTTTCATAACCACGCAAATTCATGTTCCTGTAGCACTTGACAAAGAATTTATCTGCATTAAAGTCAGTCTAAAAAATAAAAACTTATATGTTGTAACGCTATATATCGTACCTGGAAGTCCTCGTGATGTCTATATAAAAGCCTTCGAGTACCTGAGCTTCATCAACGATTTATTGGAGTATCAGGATGAAATTATTTGTTTGGGCGATTTTAATCTTACCCACGTTGCTTGGATACGCTGTCCAGATACAAATGTTATGTTGCCAACTGGAAATTTGAAATCGGACGATTCAAAACTAATTGATGATTTAACTTCTATTGGACTTCGACAACGTAACGATATTTTAAATACAAATGGAAAGCTGTTGGACTTAGTATTTACCACTATTGAAGACGATATTACATTGGAAAAATCAAGCGAGCCTCTAGTGTCTGAAGACATCCATCATCCAGCGCTGACTTTTTCACTTTATTTTAACTCAGATAATTTTAATAATGAAATTTTAGAAAATTCATACGCTTTTAATTTTAAAAAAACTAATTTTTTAAAACTAAATACTTTGCTATCACAAGTAGACTGGTCTTGTCTAAATAACTGTTTAAATGTTAACTCAATGGTCTTTGAATTTTATAATATTTTGTTTGATTGTTTTCTTAAATCAGTACCTCTTGCTATTCAAAAATCGAGATCTTCGGTTCCTGATTGGTACGATAATGAATTAAAAAGTCTTAAAAATCGAAGAAATAAATTTTGGTCCGCTTATAAGCTATTTCAAAGTGAAGCAAATTTTAAAAAATATTGTGAATCAAGAGATATTTTTAATAGAATTTCAAGTTTAAAGTATTTTAATTATCTTCAGAAGGTGCAAAGAGATCTTAAAATGAATCCGAAATGTTTTTGGAAATTCATAAACAGTAAAAGAAAGTATTGTCCTTACCCGTCTGTTCTCAAGTCGAATGGCATTTCAAGTCATGACCCTCGAGTTATAACGCAACTTTTTTCTGACTTTTTTCAAAGTGCCTTCAACTGTGATACTAACAACTGTGATACTTTAAACTGTGATACTTCGAACTGTGATAAACTTGACGAAAATGACAATAACTTTGACCTTTTAAAATCTTTTCCTTACTTGACTGATATAAACTTTAATATTTATTCTGAAAACATTAAAAAGTTTATATCTAATCTGGATGAAAGTTGTGTACCAGGTCCTGATGGTATACCTTCCATTATTTTGAAGAACTGTGTAAATCACTTGTCGTTTCCTTTGTCTATCCTTTTTAACTTCTCTATGTCTTCTTGTGTTTTTCCGTCTACTTGGAAAGATTCTTTTATAATCCCTTTACATAAGAAAGGTAAAAAAGATGATATTAAAAATTATAGACCAATTGCTAAGTTATCCGTTATTCCTAAACTCTTCGAGGCTATTATTTGCGAATCACTATGTTTTTATGTTAAATCAATTATCGCTGCAAATCAACATGGTTTTACAAAAGGTCGCTCTACTGTGACTTTTTTAATGGAATTAGCAGAAAGTTGTATTGATTCGTTTAAAAAAAGAAAACAAGTAGATTGTGTCTTCACCGACTTCAGTAAGGCATTTGACAAACTCTCACATCGAGTTTTCTTATTAAAATTGAGGAAGATGGGGTTTAGCGAACAGTTTGTATCGTGGCTCCAGTCTTATTTATTTGATAGATTTTATTCGGTTCTTTTCAATGGCTGTGAATCAATTAAGTTTAAGGTTAACTCTGGAATACCACAGGGTAGCCATTTAGGACCCGTACTTTTTATTTTATTTATTAATGACTTACCGTCTCTTCTGAAATATTCCAATTGTCTCATTTATGCGGACGATGTTACAATCTTCAAAACTATTGAAAATACTCGAGATTGTGAAGAGTTTCAGTGTGATTTTAATTCTTTTTTCGATTGGTGTGTTCGTAATTGTTTGACTCTCAATATTGATAAATGTAAAACTATTACTTTTACGAGAAAGCTATCTGTATCTCCTGCAAATTATTTTCTTAATGGTGTATTATTGTCACGAGTTAGCGATTTAACTGTCCTTGGTGTCCTATTTGATCAAAAACTTGACTTTATACAACACATCAACTCCATAACTAATAAAGCTAATTCAATTCTTGGGTGGATAAAGAGAGAGTCAAGGCAGTTTTCTGATCCTTTTGTTATCAAACAGCTTTTTGTGACATTTGTGCGACCCATTATTGAATATGCTTGTCAGGTTTGGTCACCCCACTATGACTGTCACATAGCCAGATTAGAACAAGTGCAAAAAAGATTTCTGAGGTTTGCACTCAGAGGATTGGGTTGGGAAAATCCTTACGAACTCCCGCCTTATAACAACAGACTGAAACTGATAGACATGCCTAGTCTTGAGAGCAGACGCTTGTATTTATCTTTTGTCTTCATTGTGAAACTTATAAACGGAAACATAGACTCTTTGCACCTTCTGTCTCGCATAAACTTTAATATTCCCCAAAGGAGTTTGAGGAATTTGTCCGGATGCATATTTATTTCAAATTATCGGACTAATTATGAACGATTTTCTCCTCTCAATAAAATGTTTAAATTATTTAATTTTTTCAACAGTAAATATACTAATTTGTTCAACCAAACTGTTAATACTTCAATTAAATTTAAATCAACTTTTTTTCAATTTTGTAACATGTACATATAATTATAACCTTTAAAGCTAGCAATTAGCTGAGTTAATAAATAAATAAATAAATAAATTTTTTTGTGTGGTTCCAAGAGTTTTTTTTCTTGTAGGTATTTGAGTGTAAGTAACAAAAGCGATTAATTTAACAAAACAGGAGGGTATTTTTGATTTTATTTGATTATGAAGATGTAGGTGTTCGATGGTCACCAAAGGCTGAACTCGACCGAAACTACACATTGGGCTCATGTAGCAGTTGCGTTACACAATTCCGCAATTCCGCACTTGCCCCAAACAAATTCAGCTAAAAACAATCATCCCTGCGCCTGCGAAACGTCAACTTACTTACTTTTGTAAAAACATCAACCTCGCTGCAATAAATATATCATCTTTTCTTAAAACTAAAAACTTCTGTTGTTTTTTCCTTTTTTTCGGAGTTTTTTTAAACATTGAACGTAAAATAAAATTAAAGCTTTACAGCGAAAACAGTAGGTATTATTTGTTAGAAATTCCTGAATTATGAATTATACTACATACAAAAAAGGTATCGTTTCTTGAGGAAATTAATAAATAAATCTGAAAAAAATATGTGCACGACTGGGTGGCACGAACTTACTCTTATTTACTCTTATGTGCGATCACACTGTGTTTTTAAAGTTTTAATATTTCAAAAACTATATTATGTACCTATCTTATAAAAGAAATAAATTAGTTATGGGAGCCTATATTGTATACCACCTGCTTAAAAAGTAGTTAAGTTTAAGGTAGTATTATGCGACATAGTTGCCACCCGACTGGAAAGTCAGAGAAAATCAGGGAAAGTCAGGGAACGCGAATTTGGTCAGAGAGTCAGCGAATTTCGAAAGTGGTCAGGGAAAACTTTCTGAGCACTGAATTTTTTTGTTCAATGAAAAAAATTTAATATTTTGTTGAACTCAGGGCCCCTACTCTGTATTTCGTTTCGAAAATCAATTCTTATCGAAAGTGCTTTTTCGTCCCGCTTTTCAATTGGAACTTTGTAAAACTTTCGAAGGGCAAAAGATAGTATTAATACTTTATTCACTTACGGATTATTTTTTTTCAGGTTGCGAAATTTTTGATTAATTAGAAGCTCGCCTAGCTTGTATTGAAATAATTTTTTTTTTTGTAAATCTTGGAAAATGTTTTTGAAAATGCGGTAGGTAAATAAATAATCAAAAAGAAAAAAGTTAAATTGTTTGAGAATTGAATTTAAGTTATAGTACGAGAGCTAGCAACGTCGACAAAAAAACCATTTCAACAGTCATGATTGTTTAATATCTCACTATCTCGAGTGAAATTTTAAAAGTCTGGCTGGTGGATACGTTGCGTTTTTCTGAACGCGTCACTTTTGAAATGGTGAAAATTGATTTTTAAAGTCATTTCAACAATCTTGGCTTCTTTTTCATTCCGTTCTATAAACTGTTTGCCATGTCAATAAACAAGTCATGTAGGTGTCAGACGTTGCAAAATACGTCTGGCAAGCTATTTTTTAATTAAAAAAATTTAAAAATAAAATGAAAGAACAGACTCCAGGCTTTCAGAAAAGGTAAAACACTTTTTAATAAGTGTTGCCATTTTTTTTAAATATTTTTGTTTGCATTTTACATACTTGTTTTATAAAATGTGCCAAAACACAACTTTTGCGCTCGATTTCAATTTAGCTGCATATAATGAATTAAAGTGGTCTCCATATGCTTTCATATGACATAAGTTTCATCTTTTTTGAGCAAATTTTTTTGAAATTTTTTGATGACGTCGCAAAAAAATTGGTTCTGCTGACTTTTTGTCCGCTAACTTGAGAGACATGTCACATATATTATGTTACTATTTTAAGGTTTTTTAAAATTTGGTCAGGGAAAACTTTAAAATTGGTCTGGGAGAGTCAGGGAAAGTCAGGGAAATTTATTTTGAAAAATAGTGACAACTATGTGCGAGTAGGTACATTTATTTATGAACAATATAGCACGAAACTTACAGTTAAGACTGTAAAATAGTAAAATAAAATATGTAATAAACACATCTAAATTGATTAAACTGCCTCTGAAATTGTTTTGACATCCAATGCGAAGTACATCATCCGATTTCTTTACGAAATCTCAATTTATGAGAAAAAAAAATTGAAAATCGTTGGAGCGGTTTTAAAAAAAATTATTTTTTTTGTTAAGGTGTGACAAAGGGCTAGGGCGTGTAGAAAAACAAAAAACAAATATTAAAAAATAACGGTAGCATCTATAGTCATGCTATAGCATTATGAAAAGCCAGAAATCTATTCTTTAATTTCATATTCAAATCAAGTTGTTGGAGTGAATAGTTTTTGAAAAATTAATTATCAAAGTCAAAATTTTGAAAACAAATTTTTTAACTATTTTTTTTTTCAAAATTTTACGTAATTAAGTATTATTTTTTCTTCTTATATTCAATGCTCTTTTTAATTTTTGATCAAATACAAAAAACCGGATGTCGAAATGTTTTGTAGTTTTTGAGAAAATCAAAAATAACAAAAACAACTTGATTTAAAATTAAAATTAAAGATTGGATTTCTTGCTTTTCATAATGCTTTATCATGACTCTGTAGGTGTTACCGTTATTTTTTAATATTTTTTTTTGTTTAAAATGATTTTTTTTAAATTGCCCCTCCCGCCTAAATGGGGGAAATAGACCCCCCTCCCACACGATTTTTTTCTTGTCTAAGTCCAACCTACACGCCCTACCTTTTTGTCACACCTTATGCAAATCACCCTGTATATACAATTTTGAAAAATTAAAAAAAAAATGGTATGCAAATTTTTATTCTTTATTATTGCGGAGTTAAAAAATTTATTAAAAAAAAAATATCATCTACACATTTTCGAAATATGGAATTTTCAAAAAGTTGTTTTGAATTTTTTTCTTAATTTTTTTTTTTAAATCAATAATTTATTTTTTTGAAAATATTGGTATGCAATATTATTAGAACTTATTTGAAGCTTTTGTGCAAAAAAATTCATTGAAATCAGTTCAACTTATAATGAGATAGGTAGTCGAAAATCAAAAAAATGAGAGATACCATTTTTAAACAATAGATAATTTTTTTCAATAATATGGTAGATCGTACAGATATAAGTTCACACAAAAATTTTAATGAAAATCGTGGAAGCCGTTTTTGAGAAAAATGAGATTTTCAAAACCGGTTTTTAAACATTTGTATGAGAGGTACCGTTTTTTTTGGTTATAAGAATAATTTTGATTTAAAATCTGCTAGATAAAGTTAAAAAACTGCTGGCTGTCAAGTTTAAAAAAAAATTAACTGAGTTGTTTTCGAATTATTAAGTTCTCAAAAAAAAAAATTTTTTACTTTTTTAAAAATCCAAAAAATTTTTTTTGAAAATTTTGGTATACAAACTTTTAAAACTCTTTCAAACATACTCTATACAAAAATTGATCAATATCAATTGAACTGTTTATGAGAAAATCGAAAATAAAAAATGGTTTTTTTTATAAAATGGTTTCCTTTAAAAAAAAAAAATAATAATTTTTTTTTTATTTGTGGGCACGTCTTTGAGTATAACAAGATTTTCGTTTTTTGCAAAACAAATTTGTACGGTAGGTATGTACCGTTATTTTTGGTCTTAAAAAAAATGAAAAAAACCTGTGGGGGAAATGCCCAAAAAACACTAGGTACCAACTTTGAAGAAAATCGACCGACACGTTTAGGCTGCAGTTGAAAGGGCAGACAGACAGACACGGACAGAATTTCTAGACCCACTTTTTTCGACTTCGCTATAATTTTAGAGTCAACTTTGACCAAAATCCCGAGTTCGATTTTTTTTACGAATCCATAACTTGCCATATAGTGCCTATATATCGCAAGTAAAAAGCAATATTTATTGTTAGGTATACACTAAAAATAAATATAATATAATTTTCGACTAGGTATACTTTTTTTGAAAAATAAAAATAAAGGAAATCCAAATTAAAAAAAATTAAATTTTCTTTCTTTATTTTTATTTTACCTAATTCCAATGACAATATAATCGGCTCACAAAAATTAAAATCACATCAATGGTAATAAAACAAAATAATTAAAAAATCCTGATAGCATAAGCTTCTTGCCACAAAACAAATATGGTAGCCTACCTAACTCACACATCATTCTCATAACGAAAAAAATGAAGACCAAATTATCACATTTTTGCTTGTTCGCACTCAGAACTATTTTGTCAGTAGTTGCCATTATAATCTAGATTCCATCAACAAACGACCTTCGCACACAGACAAAAATCATTTTGACTTGACCTACAGACAATTTGTTTTCTCTTTATTTCTTTTTGACATTACCCACAAAATACGTCATCTACACATTCCCATTCTATAATGCTGCCTCTGGTTCATGTTTGATTCGATCTACAACATGACGTTCATTCATTTTCGAAGAAAAGCCATCATATGGCTAATAGAATTACTAAAAATTCGAAATATTTGAAAATAACGACTATTTATTGCAAAAAAGACCTTTCAAAAATGTGTTATTTCTAACAATATTTAAGTTTTTGTGATAGTTGTTTTTAGTGAATTTGTAAATTAGAAATTTTCTGGCATTATGAGAAAGTTTTGGGTTATTTGGTTTATTTCTTGTTATTTAAAAACACAATTGAAAATTAGAAAATTTGTCGCTTTTCAAAAGCAAATATTTCAAAAAAAAAGGACGAAAAAGGAAGCCCTAATAACTACCTTTAAAATAATATACATTTTGCATATTATGTACTCCTCTCCTGTTTTCCAATCCTTGGGAATCAATTTGGCAGTTTGCGTGATTTTTACAAAACCTCTCACTGGTTTTTTGAAATAAAGCGAAATCGAAATCAAAAATATAGCCGGACCATTTTGAAGCCAAAATGTCATTCTTTCATATGCAATTTAAATTTTAACAATACATGGTCCCGTGGCTGAGATCCTGGGGAATACGTTTTGCCAATTTTCCATATTTCTCAAAAATTCGTCCGGAGACCTCTTGAGATAATTTTCTCGTTTTCGCTTCGTTTTCGACTTAAAACAGTTTTTTATGATTTTAATTCTTTTTTCCTTTTACTGGCTCTAACTTTGCCAAACTACAACCGATTTTTGATTTTTTTTTTTATTTAAACAAAGACAGTTAGAAATTTTTATCTGATATACAACTTTTTTCTGTGTGGATAACGGTTTTTCCGCAATTTATATCAAACACTTTTTTTAAGCATTTTAAGGGTTTTTTTTTACTTCGATATGATTTTTTTCTAAAAAACACGTTTTTTTTCTTTTCATTATGAAAGTTCAATATGTGTTCTTAAAAATACTTATCATTTTTTTTACCTAAAAATACATTTAAATTATTAAAAAAACAGAAAACACAAAATAAAGGAAAATCAATAAAGTATTAATATTTAATGAAAACGAATAAAAAACTACGGTGAGCGTTGAGTGTTGAATGTTAGAAAGGATAAAGTAAGAGCACAGACAAGAGAAATATACAGATCAAAGATACTGAATTATAAAGATTGGAATCCTCGGCTGTCATTCGGGTTTGCCTACAAGCTAAACAAAATGGCGGACAGTAGTGAATTCATATTTTTGCACTAGTGTTCCATGTTTTAAAGCACACTATTGAATTCATATTTTTGCACTAGTGTTCCATGTTTTAAAGCACACTATTGCAAAAATATGAATTCACCACTGCATAAATTGTTGTTGCAATTCACATCTATTCATCGACACGAGATGAAATTACAAAAACAACAATGTAAACAAATGGGTTTTGGGGGATGGAACGTACGAAAGATTCAAATCTTTATAATTAAGTATCTTTGATACAGATGCAGAATATGGTCTTCATCGAGTTTAGTTCCCTTCTTTTATGTAGATGGAGCTAGTTGTACTGTTTCTCGGTTATTGTATGATCATGCAAGTTTGAATTGATAATTTTCTTATCTGTCCTGTCTCTGTCTGACCTCTGTGCTGTGGACTATGGTATGGTACATGAACATAATACAAAAAATAAGCTACAGGATACAACATCCAACTCGGGGGTAGATTTTGTTTTCAGTATATCATTTTCATTCACATTTGAATTTGATTTCAGTGCAAATCAAGTTTGGAAAGGATACGGATGTCAATGCTTATGCGAATTGTTTTTGAAGTAAAACTTCTTTTGCGGCATGGGGGTAAAAAATGTTTCTATGGAGCTGTCAGTGACATGTCAAACCGACAAACAAATTGCCGTCACGAATTACAAAATTCAGCGTCACGATATTATATTTTCGTTAAATGCAATGGTTCGTGCATTTAATATATTCGTTAAGATGGTTAGTGAATTCGGGTAAGGGTTTTTTGTGGGAAGAATTTTATTTCTGAGGATTTTTTTCTGTTGTGTTGGATTTTCGGCCATTGGTCGATTTAATGCGAGGAAGCATAAATTATGTATAGTTGTAGGTTTATTGGTTTTGCATGGAAATATTCTGCAATCTATTGTGTCTCTCGCTCATTGGGTGTTGTTGAAGTAAAACTTCTTTTGCGGCATGGGGGTAAAAAATTTTTCTATGGAGCTGTCAGTGACATGTCAAACCGACATACAAATTCCCGTCACGAATTACAAAATTCAGCGTCACGATTTTGCAACGGTTCTGAGTTTCAAATCGGGTGCTCTGAGTGGTAGGACTTGAAAAATACTTGCCCTGTTGTCGTGAAAGAAGTTTTACTTCTAGCGCGTGTACATAAGTACGCACACTCTTTTTTTTAATTAAAAAACAAAGGCAAAATTTACAATTTACTGATTTTGAAATCCAGAAATCTGTTATATAACCTTAAATTTAAATTATGTCAACAGTTTTTGAAAAATTCGCATGCAAACTCAAAATTTTGATAACAAAAATGAAAACAAAAAGTTAAGACCAATTGATAATTGATAATAATTGATAATTTATGAGTGAATATACAAAATAACGAACTCAGGTCTAAATAAATAAATAAAGAATTACATAAAAACAAAATAAATTGAAAAGTATAAAAGTTTACAACAATAAAAGTTAATTAATAATAGAAACAAAATTTTCAGTCTTTTTTATAAAAGCAATATTTTCCATAAATTTTTACTAGGTAAATAGTAGGTAGGTTTTTATACGTATTTTTCTGCTGAGATTTTTGAAACAATTTCAGTTTACCACAATTCTTTGAATTCTCTACAAGTCATTAAAATTTCGTTTAATGAACAAATTTCGCTCCTAATACCGACATAGAAACTTTATTTCTTTCTTCACGCCATGAGTTTTTCATAAAACTGAAAATTCTTTCAGAGCTGGCATTATTTTTAGTTAAAAGCATTTTTGCAAATTCTTTTGCATTTTTATTTGTGACAGGGAAAGAATTGATTAAATTGGAAATTGTTTTCAAGCCTGTTTTATTAGATTTTTTTTCTGACAAACTTTCTACCTTGATTCTGTTTAATTTACGCTTTATTGCAATATGTTGAAGATTATTTTTTTTTCGAATTTGATTTTTTTTTTTTTTATAAATCAAATACTTTTTGCATCAATTTCAAAATTTCTGATTCTGTGCTTTGGAAAATTCATCCGATGAAGAATGCGGCAAACATTTGTCTGAAAAATCTTGAAATTCTCTAAGGCTTAAAACTACAGCAAGACCTTCTGAAGAAAGGTTAGGCTTCAAAAAGGTTTTAAGATTTGAACCATAGGGATTTGGATGCATTTCCTAGGTTCAATGCCGGCACAGATCCTTTTTTTAATTTGTTTTTTAATATAAATTCCTTTTCAAAATGTATTTCACAAAATATGTAAATACAATTTTTTTGAAAGGACGTCCTGTTTTAAACTACAAGCATCATATCATTTTTTAACAAGTACTTCGTTTTCCCGTGCAGGGAATTTAAAAAAATTGGTGGTTAAATTATTCTGTCGCTTGGCACCCCAAGAAGAAACTCAACATTTTACATGGTATACCTACCTCTGCTATTCAGTTGCAAACATTAGATATATACCTACCTACAAAATAAAAAACACCGAGTCTAAAAAATATTATAGGTATACCTAATATCTAAATAGTCTTTAAAAAAATAATCCAAATAGTGTTTAAAAAAAACTAAAATTCATCACTATGGAGTGACGACAACCACACCTGTAAGTGCAAAATAAATTCCGTCTACTTACCCAGTCTGAAAAAAAAAACAATTCGCATAAGCATTGACATACGTATCCTTTCCAAATTTGATTTGCAATTTGCACTGAAATCAAATTCAAATGTTAAAGAAAATTAAATATACTGAAAACAAAAACTACCCCCTGTCTATATCTTTTTATTATCCTGCCTGTACCTGTACCAGTCTTCTAAAAAGATGCCAAAATGTCTGGTGCACCCGTTCCGTTTTCCATATTTAGTAACAAGAAAAATAAACATTTCCACTCCCCGAGGATCGTCGGATCCAAGTTTAACGCACTCAAGCAAAAAAAAAGGTTGCGTTTGGTTGCATGTTTAATATTTCATACGAAGTCGATGTATGACGGTTGGGTTTGTTTGCTTATCAGACGAGTATTGTATGAGGCTGACTTTTCAATTTGGTATGCTGGTTTTTAATTTTTTTCCTGAACATGCTTTTATTCTACCATTCTACATCTGTATATTTCTGTACCGTTAAAAGTTTTTTATTCATTTTAATTCGTTTTTATTCAAATATTCATATTTTCTTGATTTTCCTTTATTTTTTATTTTTTTAATAATTTAAAATATAATACTTTAGGTCTTATAGATCTCGCAGAGTATTAAAAAAAATATTTCGACATTGTACCTACCTACCAGTTTCTATTTGCACAAAAAAAATATTATCGGCTAGACTTTGTTTTGTCCTTTTGTAAATAAAGCCCATCGTCGTGTCGCCCTCAACGATTGACTTACCTACTCGTTTTTTGTTTTTGCTTTTTTTGGTTGGTCCCACACGCAGGTGTGTCGACAAGAAAAGTAATTCTCGGGTCGTTCTTAGATACGGAACAATAATTTCCTCGAACTTTGTACTGCGGCTATGAAAAGAATGGAGTCTATTACGGAGGTGGGTTCATTGTTGAAATTGTACAGGCGAATACTTTGCTTTTAGCAAAAATTGATGATTTAAAACTTGCTGTTTCAAAATTTGCTAGTGTTAATGATGAGGTGTCAGAGTCAGAACTTCTCTCAGAGATACCAAGGTTGAGAAGTCATTTGAAGGCATCTAAAGTGACTATATCTAATTGGTTATCTTTAGACTTTATGAAATTCATCTTTGAATGGGACTTTGCAGAATCTCTTCTTAATCTCATTATAGCATTAAAGATGTTTATGACAATATGTGTGTCAGTTGCATAATGTGAAAGGAGTTTTATACGGTTTTCACACCGAACCAAAATCTCGAAATTCGGCAACAAGATTTCCAAATCTCGTCGAATCGTTCACACCACACATAAACTATATTTTGTTTAAGATTTTAAACAAATTTCAGTGTTGATAAAAACTCCAAACAAAAAATTCCCAAAACAAGTACATACATTTCCTGTTTTTCTCTCGCTTTCTGTTGAAAATATGCGCAAAACGGAATGAAATCCCACTATCTCAGTACACTTCATTCAATAAATTTTATAAACTCTCTTTTCATTTTTTATGACGGAACTGTTATACTGAAGAGAAAATTGGGTAATTAAATGTGTTTTTTTCACATTCATAACGTTCCAAGAAGATTTTGGGAAGATTTCGCAGTAATCTACTAGATAACGAAATCTGAAAATGTATGGGAAATCTTGTTGATTTTGATAAGATTTAGTGATTTTTGCTCGAAATCTAGATTTTAATTCCGTGTGTAAAAGCTATTAGTTAGTTAAAATTAATTAAAAACTACCTGCAGGCAACAATGACGGAAAAGAGGCTCAACAGTTTGGGAATTTTGACCAAGCAAATAAATTTTGCTTACGCTATCAACGAATTTTCTGCTTTAATAGCTAGGAAGAAGACATAATAAGGGTATTCACGCAATTATGTAAAACACTGGATAAGTTTACCATTTGGTTAAGTTTACCATTTGGTTAATGAACTGTCAAATTTTGTTAAGAAATGATTTACACAATTTGGTTAAAATTCTCCAAGGATTTTGCTGGATAAAATTAACCAAATTTTTTTGGTAAACTTAACCAAACGTAATTGGCCGTGTTCAGGTTTGTATCCAAAGCGATCTGGATAGCTTTGTGTTGTTGTAATCCTTTGTAAAATCACAGCTGATGACAAAGCAGCTGTCGCCAAAAAATAAATCTCAAGCTATCCTAAACATTCTTGGATACTCATCTATCCTATGAGAAATGTCAACAACAGCTGATTTGCGTTCAGAAACATACTGGATACTCGAGTATCTTAGATAGGCTATCCTAGTGCAACCTGAACGCGGCCATTGTGACTTTTAGAATTAGGTGTGTTCAGAAATATGATAATTAGATATCTCAGAGAACTAAAAAAAACTCTGCCCGTGTTCTGTAACTATCGCATTGAGATTAATTGGCTATAAAAGTTTTGAATAAAAACGTTTTTTATACAAAAAAAAGTAATTATGATATCCACATTTCCTGACTGTTAATTATATAATGGGTCATATGTATGTACAAAAGCAAATGGCCACGTTCGTGGATCAATCCAAAGCCATCCGTTTGTGTTTTGTGTTGTTGTAATCGCTGGTGTCAAACCGACATACAAATTGCCGTCACGAATTACAAAATTCAGCGTCACGATATTATATTTTCGTTAAATGCAATGGTTCGTGCATTTAATATATTCGTTAAGATGGTTAGTGAATTCGGGTAAGGGTTTTTTGTGGGAAGAATTTTATTTCTGAGGATTTTTTTCTGTTGTGTTGGATTTTCGGCCATTGGTCGATTTAATGCGAGGAAGCATAAATTATGTATAGTTGTAGGTTTATTGGTTTTGCATGGAAATATTCTGCAATCTATTGTGTCTCTCGCTCATTGGGTGTTGTTGAAGTAAAACTTCTTTTGCGGCATGGGGGTAAAAAATTTTTCTATGGAGCTGTCAGTGACATGTCAAACCGACATACAAATTCCCGTCACGAATTACAAAATTCAGCGTCACGATTTTGCAACGGTTCTGAGTTTCAAATCGGGTGCTCTGAGTGGTAGGACTTGAAAAATACTTGCCCTGTTGTCGTGAAAGAAGTTTTACTTCTAGCGCGTGTACATAAGTACGCACACTCTTTTTTTTAATTAAAAAACAAAGGCAAAATTTACAATTTACTGATTTTGAAATCCAGAAATCTGTTATATAACCTTAAATTTAAATTATGTCAACAGTTTTTGAAAAATTCGCATGCAAACTCAAAATTTTGATAACAAAAATGAAAACAAAAAGTTAAGACCAATTGATAATTGATAATAATTGATAATTTATGAGTGAATATACAAAATAACGAACTCAGGTCTAAATAAATAAATAAAGAATTACATAAAAACAAAATAAATTGAAAAGTATAAAAGTTTACAACAATAAAAGTTAATTAATAATAGAAACAAAATTTTCAGTCTTTTTTATAAAAGCAATATTTTCCATAAATTTTTACTAGGTAAATAGTAGGTAGGTTTTTATATGTATTTTTCTGCTGAGATTTTTGAAACAATTTCAGTTTACCACAATTCTTTGAATTCTCTACAAGTCATTAAAATTTCGTTTAATGAACAAATTTCGCTCCTAATACCGACATAGAAACTTTATTTCTTTCTTCACGCCATGAGTTTTTCATAAAACTGAAAATTCTTTCAGAGCTGGCATTATTTTTAGTTAAAAGCATTTTTGCAAATTCTTTTGCATTTTTATTTGTGACAGGGAAAGAATTGATTAAATTGGAAATTGTTTTCAAGCCTGTTTTATTAGATTTTTTTTCTGACAAACTTTCTACCTTGATTCTGTTTAATTTACGCTTTATTGCAATATGTTGAAGATTATTTTTTTTTTCGAATTTGATTTTTTTTTTTTTATAAATCAAATACTTTTTGCATCAATTTCAAAATTTCTGATTCTGTGCTTTGGAAAATTCATCCGATGAAGAATGCGGCAAACATTTGTCTGAAAAATCTTGAAATTCTCTAAGGCTTAAAACTACAGCAAGACCTTCTGAAGAAAGGTTAGGCTTCAAAAAGGTTTTAAGATTTGAACCATAGGGATTTGGATGCATTTCCTAGGTTCAATGCCGGCACAGATCCTTTTTTTAATTTGTTTTTTAATATAAATTCCTTTTCAAAATGTATTTCACAAAATATGTAAATACAATTTTTTTGAAAGGACGTCCTGTTTTAAACTACAAGCATCATATCATTTTTTAACAAGTACTTCGTTTTCCCGTGCAGGGAATTTAAAAAAATTGGTGGTTAAATTATTCTGTCGCTTGGCACCCCAAGAAGAAACTCAACATTTTACATGGTATACCTACCTCTGCTATTCAGTTGCAAACATTAGATATATACCTACCTACAAAATAAAAAACACCGAGTCTAAAAAATATTATAGGTATACCTAATATCTAAATAGTCTTTAAAAAAATAATCCAAATAGTGTTTAAAAAAAACTAAAATTCATCACTATGGAGTGACGACAACCACACCTGTAAGTGCAAAATAAATTCCGTCTACTTACCCAGTCTAAAAAAAAAAACAATTCGCATAAGCATTGACATCCGTATCCTTTCCAAATTTGATTTGCAATTTGCACTGAAATCAAATTCAAATGTTAAAGAAAATTAAATATACTGAAAACAAAAACTACCCCCTGTCTATATCTTTTTATTATCCTGCCTGTACCTGTACCAGTCTTCTAAAAAGATGCCAAAATGTCTGGTGCACCCGTTCCGTTTTCCATATTTAGTAACAAGAAAAATAAACATTTCCACTCCCCGAGGATCGTCGGATCCAAGTTTAACGCACTCAAGCAAAAAAAAAGGTTGCGTTTGGTTGCATGTTTAATATTTCATACGAAGTCGATGTATGACGGTTGGGTTTGTTTGCTTATCAGACGAGTATTGTATGAGGCTGACTTTTCAATTTGGTATGCTGGTTTTTAATTTTTTTCCTGAACATGCTTTTATTCTACCATTCTACATCTGTATATTTCTGTACCGTTAAAAGTTTTTTATTCATTTTAATTCGTTTTTATTCAAATATTCATATTTTCTTGATTTTCCTTTATTTTTTATTTTTTTAATAATTTAAAATATAATACTTTAGGTCTTATAGATCTCGCAGAGTATTAAAAAAAATATTTCGACATTGTACCTACCTACCAGTTTCTATTTGCACAAAAAAAATATTATCGGCTAGACTTTGTTTTGTCCTTTTGTAAATAAAGCCCATCGTCGTGTCGCCCTCAACGATTGACTTACCTACTCGTTTTTTGTTTTTGCTTTTTTTGGTTGGTCCCACGCGCAGGTGTGTCGACAAGAAAAGTAATTCTCGGGTCGTTCTTAGATACGGAACAATAATTTCCTCGAACTTTGTACTGCGGCTATGAAAAGAATGGAGTCTATTACGGAGGTGGGTTCATTGTTGAAATTGTACAGGCGAATACTTTGCTTTTAGCAAAAATTGATGATTTAAAACTTGCTGTTTCAAAATTTGCTAGTGTTAATGATGAGGTGTCAGAGTCAGAACTTCTCTCAGAGATACCAAGGTTGAGAAGTCATTTGAAAGCATCTCATGTGACTATATCTAATTGGTTATCTTTAGACTTTATGAAATTCATCTTTGAATGGGACTTTGCAGAATCTCTTCTTAATCTCATTATAGCATTAAAGATGTTTATGACAATATGTGTGTCAGTTGCATCATGTGAAAGGAGTTTTATACGGTTTTCACACCGAACCAAAATCTCGAAATTCGGCAACAAGATTTCCAAATCTCGTCGAATCGTTCACACCACACATAAACTATATTTTGTTTAAGATTTTAAACAAATTTCAGTGTTGATAAAAACTCCAAACAAAAAATTCCCAAAACAAGTACATACATTTCCTGTTTTTCTCTCGCTTTCTGTTGAAAATATGCGCAAAACGGAATGAAATCCCACTATCTCAGTACACTTCATTCAATAAATTTTATAAACTCTCTTTTCATTTTTTATGACGGAACTGTTATACTGAAGAGAAAATTGGGTAATTAAATGTGTTTTTTTCACATTCATAACGTTCCAAGAAGATTTTGGGAAGATTTCGCAGTAATCTACTAGATAACGAAATCTGAAAATGTATGGGAAATCTTGTTGATTTTGATAAGATTTAGTGATTTTTGCTCGAAATCTAGATTTTAATTCCGTGTGTAAAAGCTATTAGTTAGTTAAAATTAATTAAAAACTACCTGCAGGCAACAATGACGGAAAAGAGGCTCAACAGTTTGGGAATTTTGACCAAGCAAATAAATTTTGCTTACGCTATCAACGAATTTTCTGCTTTAATAGCTAGGAAGAAGACATAATAAGGGTATTCACGCAATTATGTAAAACACTGGATAAGTTTACCATTTGGTTAAGTTTACCATTTGGTTAATGAACTGTCAAATTTTGTTAAGAAATGATTTACACAATTTGGTTAAAATTCTCCAAGGATTTTGCTGGATAAAATTAACCAAATTTTTTTGGTAAACTTAACCAAACGTAATTGGCCGTGTTCAGGTTTGTATCCAAAGCGATCTGGATAGCTTTGTGTTGTTGTAATCCTTTGTAAAATCACAGCTGATGACAAAGCAGCTGTCGCCAAAAAATAAATCTCAAGCTATCCTAAACATTCTTGGATACTCATCTATCCTATGAGAAATGTCAACAACAGCTGATTTGCGTTCAGAAACATACTGGATACTCGAGTATCTTAGATAGGCTATCCTAGTGCAACCTGAACGCGGCCATTGTGACTTTTAGAATTAGGTGTGTTCAGAAATATGATAATTAGATATCTCAGAGAACTAAAAAAAACTCTGCCCGTGTTCTGTAACTATCGCATTGAGATTAATTGGCTATAAAAGTTTTGAATAAAAACGTTTTTTATACAAAAAAAAGTAATTATGATATCCACATTTCCTGACTGTTAATTATATAATGGGTCATATGTATGTACAAAAGCAAATGGCCACGTTCGTGGATCAATCCAAAGCCATCCGTTTGTGTTTTGTGTTGTTGTAATCGCTGGTGTCAAACCGACATACAAATTGCCGTCACGAATTACAAAATTCAGCGTCACGATATTATATTTTCGTTAAATGCAATGGTTCGTGCATTTAATATATTCGTTAAGATGGTTAGTGAATTCGGGTAAGGGTTTTTTGTGGGAAGAATTTTATTTCTGAGGATTTTTTTCTGTTGTGTTGGATTTTCGGCCATTGGTCGATTTAATGCGAGGAAGCATAAATTATGTATAGTTGTAGGTTTATTGGTTTTGCATGGAAATATTCTGCAATCTATTGTGTCTCTCGCTCATTGGGTGTTGTTGAAGTAAAACTTCTTTTGCGGCATGGGGGTAAAAAATTTTTCTATGGAGCTGTCAGTGACATGTCAAACCGACATACAAATTCCCGTCACGAATTACAAAATTCAGCGTCACGATTTTGCAACGGTTCTGAGTTTCAAATCGGGTGCTCTGAGTGGTAGGACTTGAAAAATACTTGCCCTGTTGTCGTGAAAGAAGTTTTACTTCTAGCGCGTGTACATAAGTACGCACACTCTTTTTTTTAATTAAAAAACAAAGGCAAAATTTACAATTTACTGATTTTGAAATCCAGAAATCTGTTATATAACCTTAAATTTAAATTATGTCAACAGTTTTTGAAAAATTCGCATGCAAAATTTAAAATTTTGATAACAAAAATGAAAACAAAAAGTTAAGACCAATTGATAATTGATAATAATTGATAATTTATGAGTGAATATACAAAATAACGAACTCAGGTCTAAATAAATAAATAAAGAATTACATAAAAACAAAATAAATTGAAAAGTATAAAAGTTTACAACAATAAAAGTTAATTAATAATAGAAACAAAATTTTCAGTCTTTTTTATAAAAGCAATATTTTCCATAAATTTTTACTAGGTAAATAGTAGGTAGGTTTTTATATGTATTTTTCTGCTGAGATTTTTGAAACAATTTCAGTTTACCACAATTCTTTGAATTCTCTACAAGTCATTAAAATTTCGTTTAATGAACAAATTTCGCTCCTAATACCGACATAGAAACTTTATTTCTTTCTTCACGCCATGAGTTTTTCATAAAACTGAAAATTCTTTCAGAGCTGGCATTATTTTTAGTTAAAAGCATTTTTGCAAATTCTTTTGCATTTTTATTTGTGACAGGGAAAGAATTGATTAAATTGGAAATTGTTTTCAAGCCTGTTTTATTAGATTTTTTTTCTGACAAACTTTCTACCTTGATTCTGTTTAATTTACGCTTTATTGCAATATGTTGAAGATTATTTTTTTTTCGAATTTGATTTTTTTTTTTTTTCTAAATCAAATACTTTTTGCATCAATTTCAAAATTTCTGATTCTGTGCTTTGGAAAATTCATCCGATGAAGAATGCGGCAAACATTTGTCTGAAAAATCTTGAAATTCTCTAAGGCTTAAAACTACAGCAAGACCTTCTGAAGAAAGGTTAGGCTTCAAAAAGGTTTTAAGATTTGAACCATAGGGATTTGGATGCATTTCCTAGGTTCAATGCCGGCACAGATCCTTTTTTTAATTTGTTTTTTAATATAAATTCCTTTTCAAAATGTATTTCACAAAATATGTAAATACAATTTTTTTGAAAGGACGTCCTGTTTTAAACTACAAGCATCATATCATTTTTTAACAAGTACTTCGTTTTCCCGTGCAGGGAATTTAAAAAAATTGGTGGTTAAATTATTCTGTCGCTTGGCACCCCAAGAAGAAACTCAACATTTTACATGGTATACCTACCTCTGCTATTCAGTTGCAAACATTAGATATATACCTACCTACAAAATAAAAAACACCGAGTCTAAAAAATATTATAGGTATACCTAATATCTAAATAGTCTTTAAAAAAATAATCCAAATAGTGTTTAAAAAAAACTAAAATTCATCACTATGGAGTGACGACAACCACACCTGTAAGTGCAAAATAAATTCCGTCTACTTACCCAGTCTAAAAAAAAAAACAATTCGCATAAGCATTGACATCCGTATCCTTTCCAAATTTGATTTGCAATTTGCACTGAAATCAAATTCAAATGTTAAAGAAAATTAAATATACTGAAAACAAAAACTACCCCCTGTCTATATCTTTTTATTATCCTGCCTGTACCTGTACCAGTCTTCTAAAAAGATGCCAAAATGTCTGGTGCACCCGTTCCGTTTTCCATATTTAGTAACAAGAAAAATAAACATTTCCACTCCCCGAGGATCGTCGGATCCAAGTTTAACGCACTCAAGCAAAAAAAAAGGTTGCGTTTGGTTGCATGTTTAATATTTCATACGAAGTCGATGTATGACGGTTGGGTTTGTTTGCTTATCAGACGAGTATTGTATGAGGCTGACTTTTCAATTTGGTATGCTGGTTTTTAATTTTTTTCCTGAACATGCTTTTATTCTACCATTCTACATCTGTATATTTCTGTACCGTTAAAAGTTTTTTATTCATTTTAATTCTTTTTTATTCAAATATTCATATTTTCTTGATTTTCCTTTATTTTTTATTTTTTTAATAATTTAAAATATAATACTTTAGGTCTTATAGATCTCGCAGAGTATTAAAAAAAATATTTCGACATTGTACCTACCTACCAGTTTCTATTTGCACAAAAAAAATATCATCGGCTAGACTTTGTTTTGTCCTTTTGTAAATAAAGCCCATCGTCGTGTCGCCCTCAACGATTGACTTACCTACTCGTTTTTTGTTTTTGCTTTTTTTGGTTGGTCCCACGCGCAGGTGTGTCGACAAGAAAAGTAATTCTCGGGTCGTTCTTAGATACGGAACAATAATTTCCTCGAACTTTGTACTGCGGCTATGAAAAGAATGGAGTCTATTACGGAGGTGGGTTCATTGTTGAAATTGTACAGGCGAATACTTTGCTTTTAGCAAAAATTGATGATTTAAAACTTGCTGTTTCAAAATTTGCTAGTGTTAATGATGAGGTGTCAGAGTCAGAACTTCTCTCAGAGATACCAAGGTTGACAAGTCATTTGAAAGCATCTCATGTGACTATATCTAATTGGTTATCTTTAGACTTTATGAAATTCATCTTTGAATGGGACTTTGCAGAATCTCTTCTTAATCTCATTATAGCATTAAAGATGTTTATGACAATATGTGTGTCAGTTGCATCATGTGAAAGGAGTTTTATACGGTTTTCACACCGAACCAAAATCTCGAAATTCGGCAACAAGATTTCCAAATCTCGTCGAATCGTTCACACCACACATAAACTATATTTTGTTTAAGATTTTAAACAAATTTCAGTGTTGATAAAAACTCCAAACAAAAAATTCCCAAAACAAGTACATACATTTCCTGTTTTTCTCTTGCTTTCTGTTGAAAATATGCGCAAAACGGAATGAAATCCCACTATCTCAGTACACTTCATTCAATAAATTTAATAAACTCTCTTTTCATTTTTTATGACGGAACTGTTATACTGAAGAGAAAATTGGGTAATTAAATGTGTTTTTTTCACATTCATAACGTTCCAAGAAGATTTTGGGAAGATTTCGCAGTAATCTACTAGATAACGAAATCTGAAAATGTATGGGAAATCTTGTTGATTTTGATAAGATTTAGTGATTTTTGCTCGAAATCTAGATTTTAATTCCGTGTGTAAAAGCTATTAGTTAGTTAAAATTAATTAAAAACTACCTGCAGGCAACAATGACGGAAAAGAGGCTCAACAGTTTGGGAATTTTAACTATTGAACATGGGGTGACCAAGCAAATAAATTTTGCTTACGCTATCAACGAATTTTCTGCTTTAATAGCTAGGAAGAAGACATAATAAGGGTATTCACGCAATTATGTAAAACACTGGATAAGTTTACCATTTGGTTAAGTTTACCATTTGGTTAATGAACTGTCAAATTTTGTTAAGAAATGATTTACACAATTTGGTTAAAATTCTCCAAGGATTTTGCTGGATAAAATTAACCGAATTTTTTTGGTAAACTTAACCAAACGTAATTGGCCGTGTTCAGGTTTGTATCCAAAGCGATCTGGATAGCTTTGTGTTGTTGTAATCCTTTGTAAAATCACAGCTGATGACAAAGCAGCTGTCGCCAAAAAATAAATCTCAAGCTATCCTAAACATTCTTGGATACTCATCTATCCTATGAGAAATGTCAACAACAGCTGATTTGCGTTCAGAAACATACTGGATACTCGAGTATCTTAGATAGGCTATCCTAGTGCAACCTGAACGCGGCCATTGTGACTTTTAGAATTAGGTGTGTTCAGAAATATGATAATTAGATATCTCAGAGAACTAAAAAAAACTCTGCCCGTGTTCTGTAACTATCGCATTGAGATTAATTGGCTATAAAAGTTTTGAATAAAAACGTTTTTTATACAAAAAAAAAGTAATTATGATATCCACATTTCCTGACTGTTAATTATATAATGGGTCATATGTATGTACAAAAGTAAATGGCCACGTTCGTGGATCAATCCAAAGCCATCCGTTTGTGTTTTGTGTTGTTGTAATCGCTGGTGACAAAACAGCTGATGCAACAACAACCCAACGTATCTGAAAATTTTTGGATGCGTGGATAGCCTATCTGATAGTTTACGGAACGCAAGGAATGCTTTTACTTGTATTTGTTATGGTTTCCAAATTGTCATCGAAGTGAAAGGAACCATTTATTTTTTTTTTATTCTTCTTTCATCAAATTTCAGTTGAGTTGAGCTCAGGACAACTTTTACTGCCGAAAACGAAAGTGAACTAAACTGAAGGAAAAGTAGATATCCGAAATCGTTTTCTCATATAATTCCCGTCAGGCTTGAAAAAAAAAAACTGTTTTTTTTTTTTTTGTGAAACTTGAATTTTTTTTCCGTTTCGAGACATTCTCCTCCGATTTCAAGTTAGTTTGGGAGAGGTTCTACATTTAAAAATTACTTCGAAATCTGAACACGCTTATATTTGTATACATATTTTGAAGTTTCATATTTGACGTTTAACGAACATCTGAATTAATTACACTGCATTTAACCAAATGAATTAAAAGGGCGTTCACGAAACTTTTGTGTAAACTTATCATTATACACAATTTGTAAACTTACGACGTTGATTGAATACCCTTAATATAACTTTTTAGGCTTTCGCGGTTGTTTATTGACAAGTTAATTTCTGATAAGCCGGGTAGTTAACTACTTACCTGATAATAGGAAGAAGACATTTTAAGTCTCTACAAGTATTATAATGTGTATATTATATAAATGTTTGTTCTGTTTTTTTTATACAATGTGTATATGTATATTAATTTTCGTTCATTAATTTTTGTTCTCCTTTTTTTAAATTTTTTATTTGAATTTAAATAAAAAAAATGATAATAATATATGGAATAGTGGAATTTCATTTATTTTACTATTTTTCGTTCTGCTGGTGACACCAAAATTGCCGCCCCGGGTGCCACCCATGCTAGCTACCCCACTGGATGCGAGGTTGGGTGTATGCAAAGTTTCTTTTGCATTTAAAGAATCTGGATTAAAAAAAATCGTAAAAACAAAAATATTTCGAACAGTGAAAATCAATTTTTTTTCATTAAACGAAAGTATTATGAGGCTATAGTTAGATATGGCCTTAAGTCGCAAAAAAATATGGCACTATGACACTTCGTTAAAGCGTCAAAAGGCCATTTGTTTTCGAGTATGGCCTAGCGTCACTTTTCTAAAGCGTCATTAGACCATATTTTTTATATGGCCTTATGACGCATGGCCTTATGTCACGGCACCATTTTTGTGGGAAGGATTTTTTTTTCGGAGGATATTTTTCTGTTGTGGCTTGTGTGGGATTTTCGGCCACTTGTCGATTTAATGCGAAGAAGCATGAATTATGTATAGTTGTCTGCAATCAGCTATTGTGTCTCTCGCTCATTGGGTGTTGTTTTTTTAAATTGAAATGAAATGTGAGCAAAAAAAGGAAAATGCTTCCTATTTGTAGATGTAGAAAAATGTCGTAGCATTGATTTGGTTTCAAAAAAAATAATAATAAATCAACATATTCTATGTAAATTGTTGTTTTGTTGCAATTTCTAATCTTAATACTTAGTGAGCAAGTAAAGTGCATCACCTGTTCGATAACCCACCACCCGCCACTGATTGGCATCAATTACTTTTAAAACATCAATTTCACTTAAAAGGGCTCTGATACGAAAATTCCAGATGGAATATTTTTCTCCATCCAACTTTTTTGTGTTTCGCTTTCCTTTTTTCATGGTTAGTTAATTAGTTTTTACAGTGATACAACGTTTACTGGGACCATGACATGTTAAATTTATACGCCCTTTTCAATTATGGAAACAAACTTTCATAATTTCAATTATATTTTATTTATTTAAGCAGCTACGGCTTGTGGTGACACAAGATAAAGAAAAAGAATAAGATAAAGAAAAAGAATAAGAATAAGAAAAAGAAAAAGGTTAAACAAAATTCAAGCCAGACAGACCGCAAACATACATACCCACCAAAGGCGTGGCGTCCATATAACCCGATTCCTACCGGGTTACCTATTAAATTTTCTGCTAAACAGCAATGTTTATTAAGTAAAAAATAACCTTGCCACACAACATTATTAACTAAATAACGAGCAACATAAAATCCACGGGATATACTTAATATGTATTTATTCATTAACCTGCGCAAGCTGCACACTCCAACAACTCAATTGAACTATATTTTCAAGCACACACGGAAACACACACGTTATTATTATTAGTACTAGTATATTTACCCGAACAGTTGGCTTCGCTAACTGTCACACGATGTATGTGCAAGACAATGTATTTGCAAGACAATGTATTTGCAACACAATATATTTGCAACACAATGTATTTGCAACACAATGTATTTGCAACACAATGTTTGTTATAACGCGATGTATTTGCAACACAATGTATTTTGCAACACAATGTTCCAACACAATGTTGCAATACAATGTATGTTGCAACAGAAAGTATTTTGCAACACAATGTATTTTGCAACACAATGTATTTTGGAACACAATATATTTTGCAACACAATGTATTTGCAACACAATGTATGTATTTGCAACCAATGTATTTGTAGCACAATCTATTTGCAACACAATGTACCGTTTTGCAACTCAATGTATTTTGCAACACAATGTACTTGCAACATGTATCTCTGTATCTCTTCTACCTCAAGCCTGATAATTCACCTTAATTTTAGGAAATTAAACTTGAAAATCTGACCATTGTTACTCCATCTAGGCTACCTTTTATTCCAGTAACTCACTTAGTTTCACCTTAGTTGATAAAAATCGATTGCGGGTCCCCTGCCCCGCTCACGCAACTCCGTTGCTCCGCTTAGGGTATGTTCAGTCGCCAGGCAGGCGCCCAAGTCAACAGTTTTCTCGGAGAAAGGTACCTTTGGGTGAACCGTATGAATTGTTTTGCTAACTTAATATAGGTTCACTGTTTAGCCGGATAGGTACATACTTAATTAAAATTTAACAAACTTGACCTTGAAAATCTGACAATTATAACTGAAGTTATACTTGCCACGTCAATCACTTGACTTCACTTTGCATGATTCTAAATTATTGCTTAGTCGATTTGATGGTTAGGTAGGTAGATAGTAGATACCTAACAAATATAATTATACCTAGGTACCTACTTTAACACACTGTCGTTTAAGAATACCTATAAGATTAGAAGATAATTATGAATTTATATTATTGCAAATAAACAATACAAATATATCACAAACTTTTGTATGTAACTATGTATATGCGTTAACTGACATTATACCTACCTAGATACCTCTCTTAATTTTAAGACCTTAATCTTAAAAATCCTATCATTAGAAAAGAAACCAAATCAACCCTTTTCTATTAATTTACATACCTACATTATGTGCTTACATAGACACATACATATAGATGTAGGTATGTACATAATATGTATTTTAATATCCATGTAAGCGAAATCGATTTTTTTAAATCAACGTCGAAATCATTCACCTTTTTTAAATACCTACATTTTCATATGATTTCAATTATTATTTTATTATTATAATAACTCAAAATAAGTTAGCCTACCATTTAACCTTTATTTTAAGATTAATTTAAGACCTTAATCTTACAGATCCGATAAGTAGAACAAAAGATATAAGCCAACTAAAAAATATACTCTACCCACATCATAAATTTCCTTAAAAGGTTCGAGTACACGTGCATGAACATTTTAAGGCATCAACCCTAACGATCCGATCATAAGAACAAAAGTTATCAGCCAACCAAACCAACCATGAGGGGACTTTTAGTATTGTTGTGCATGAAAAAAAATACCTACAACACGTTGGTTATAGGTATTTTTTTTCATGCACAACTGCCTGCATAATATAATAATAATAATATATACCTACATGTATAGGAAAATTATGATTTTTTGTTGCACACACTCGACCATCTTTAGAATAGCCATCTTTCTTCCCACCAGTATATTGATATAGGAAAGTTTTTTTTTTTGTTTTATTGTATTCCTCTTTGTTTTTACGTTTGCCTCGATGAAATTTTTTCCCGAAAATATTATTTCATGTTTTTAGTATGAAATTTTGAAAGGTTTTGAAAATTCTCTCTAACTCGACTGTCATTGTGGCTTTAATTTAAAGTTTGAATTTTAAAAATCGGACAACTGGTTGTGAAGATATAAGCATTTGAATGGACAATTCTCCACTGAGACACGATGGTTGGCAATGAATAAAAACCCCATTTTTTTGGTGTTTTGCGAGATTTTTCAAACTATTTCTTTTTAAACTAGTGTGAAGGTCGTGTGGGGTGTACAATTATGAATGATGTATCAAATTAATTGTGTATTTTCGTAGATGCGATTAAAAGAAAAACTAATCGTATGGGTGCAATAACTAATGAGTTATGAGGTGATTAATAAAACAACAGAAAACATGTCAAAATGTGTGTTAAAAAAATTTTGAAAAATCTAAAATTTTTATAATAAATGTAAATCAATTATATGTATGAGGTGTATGATTTTGAGATTTTTTAAAGAAACGGTTATTTTTTAAAAATTAAAAAAGTAGTAAAAATTGTATTGAAAAAATGTAAATTTTTGAAAGAGAAAAAATGATGTTGAAAAAAAAAAAATCAAAATTTTGTAAAACATGGATAATTTTTTTTTGAAAAACCTTTCCAATGGTATTTTATTTATTAAAATCGGACTACCCCCTGATTTATTGGAATTATGTAATTTGTGAAGTTTGAAGTATAAAAAATTTTGTATCTCGCTTTGTAGATTTTATAGAATTTATTTTTAAATTAATAAAATTCTGGAAATTTAATAATGCATTTAATAAAAAATAAATGAATATTGTACGACTTACCATTTGGAAGTTAGTTTTTGAACCTTTGACCAATTTTACCTTATTTTACCCTATTTATAATGGGAATTTTAAAAAATCCCTTCTTAGTGCTCACTTACATAAAATTTGTAATATAAAAAAAATAATAAAATATTTTAAAAACTTATAGTATAAGCTGTGCGTTGATAGCCTAAAAATGAATGAATAAGTGATGCAGTGAGCGATTCTTTCTTTTATATAGTTAATTGGTATACTGTCTACCACCAACCTCACTCCACAGTCCACACTCTCTGTGCACTGCATAAACCAAGGCAAAGCAAAGCAGCCCAGATATATGTCGAGTTATAAAACATCTCGCTGGATGGAACAAAATTGTTTCATTTCTCTTTCTTTACTTATAATTTTCGAGTTTGATTGTTCTCTGTTTAACGCCCGCTTCTTATGCAAAATAATAAAACGATTTTCTTCGACTTATTTGTTGAATTTTGTGAGTATCTTCTATCGCTGTTCTGTGGTGGATTAATTGAGTAGGTCAGTTGCAGCTCTCTTTTCTTCTAAATGATTCTCTGCGTTTGACTCGTCTATGCTCAAAATCCATTTTCTTATGCAAAAAAATAACACGCTTTTCTTCGACTTATTTTGTGTATTCTGTGTATCCCCCAGCAGTGGCTGGTAATAGCCAAACCACAACCACGCGTCAGGTCGCTCTGACTTTGCCATATTGAATAGAAACAATGGGCTCTTGAAGCAATCTGAAATATTACCTCACGCTTCGCGTTCGCTTTAGATCGTAAATATCGTAAGCCGGAGCGCGACGCCCTTGGCCAAACCACGCTTCGGACGCTCGGGCTTTTGACAGGCTTTTCACCGACTTTACGATATTTTACGATATTTTACGATATCATGTGTCATAAAGCGCGACCTTAAGAATTTGCAAAACGAAATGTAGCTTCAAACCTCAGGAGTTGAGATTTGAGACAGTAAAAGTTCTGTTTCCTTAAAATAACACTGCGCAGATTCTTCGCAGATAATAAGGAACTAAAAATGTCCCTGTTTTTATGGTTTCAATTAGGTACTCATAACAATTTAAATAAAAAGCTTTGCTAATGAAAGTATTTATTAATGTCGATGTTTTCTTTTTGATTTCAATGAAATATAAAACAACAGTCTTACGACATTGACACAATGCTAGTTTACGAAAAACCTTTCTTCAAGCATATTGTACTTTGACAAGTAATTCGAAGAATGACTTTGTATTTGCAATCGGGACGTGAAAAAATAATTAATTATTATTACTATTATTATTATTATCACTAGTTGTATTTTATGTTCCCAGATCAAATCCAGTGCCTATACAATTTTTAACTCTCGCATCGATTAAATTGGTCAAGAAACGTTCAAAAATGGAACAAAACTCATACGAGATGTTTCAATTTTCGAAGATGAACATTTAACAAATGTAAATTTTAATCTTACATGCTTTTTTTTTGCAGTACTCGCATGAAGATGAATGTAAATCCACCATTATATGGTTTTCACAAAATCTTGGATTTCGGCAACAAGATCACGAAATCCGTTCACACCACACATAAATTAGATTTTGTTTGACATTTCGAACAAATTTCACTATTGAAGAAAACTATCGAAAAATATATGCATTGTAGTTAGGTAAAAGTCCCAAAACAATTACCTACACATATATAATTTTAATTTTCTTTTCCTATTGAAAAATTCACAAAACGGAATGAAATGCCTCTGACTGTGAACACTTCAGTCAAAACTGTAATATGAAGAGATAAAACAACGATCCCAGTGACAACGTTGTTATATACCTATCTCTTTTTTCCATTTGTTTGCTTTATTTGTATGTACTCGTATCTGTTTCTTTACACTCCTGCGCCATTTTGCAAATTAAAACAGTCATCTACCCGTAAGTCGGATCTTGTGTTGTTTTTCCTAGCACACAAAATAAGAGAAGTGAGAATTCGGCATTACAGGTACGAAAACCAGAGAAAATTCACTCTCCGGAACCAGACAAAAATTGCCTAAATCAAACAAGTCCAACCAAACAAGGGTAGCTTTGCTAATGAAAGTATTTACTAATGTCGTTTTCCATCGATGTTTTCTTTTTGATTTCAATGGAATATGAAACAACTATCTTACGCAATTCACACAATGCTAGTTAACAAAAACCTTTCTTCAAGAATTTTGAACTTTGACAAGTAATTCGAAGAATGACTTCTTATTTTTAATCGGGGTGTGAAAAATTATTAGGTATTTATTATTATTACTAGCTGTATTTTATTTTCCCAGATCAAATCCCGTGCCTATATATGTACGTTCTGTAACTTTCGCATCGATAAAATTGGTCGAGAAACGTTGAGAAATGGAACAAAGCTCATACGATTTGTTTCAATTTTCGAAGATGAACATGTTCGTCTTTATGTCTGCAATATGGGACTTCCTTTAATCTTCATTTATGAAAATTTCTGCATTTTGGTCTTTTCTCTCTATTCAACAAATGTAAATTTTATATCTTACATCCTTTTTTATTGCAGTGCTCGCATGAAGATGAATGTAAATCCACCATTATATGGTTTTCACAAAATCTCGGATTTCGGCAACAAGATCAGGAAATTCTCTTTGAATCGTTCACACCACAGATAAACTAGATTTTGTTTGAAATTTCGAACAAATTTCATTATTGAAGAAAACTATGGAAAAATTTATCCATTGTAGTAAGGTAAAAGTCCCAAAACAATTACCTACAAACATTTAATTGTTTTTCTTTCTTTTTCTTTTGAAAAATTCACAAAACGGAATGAAATGCCACTGCCTGTTTACACTTCACTCAAAAAAAAAATAAAAAACTCTCTTTTCATCGTCTCCTTTTTTGTGACTGAACTGTAATACGGAAGAGATAAAACAACGATCGCAGTGACAATGTTGTTATATACCTATCTATTTTCTCCATTTGTTTGTTTTATTTGTATGTACCTACTCGTATCTGTGTCTTTACACTCCTGCGCCATTTTGCAAATTAAAACAGTCATCTACCCGTAAAAGTCGGATCTTGTGTTGTTTTTCCTAGCAGACAAAATAATACAAGTGAGAATTCGGCATTACAGGTACGAAAACCAGAGAAAATTCACTATCCGGAACCAGACAAAAATTGCCTAAATCAAACAAGTCCAACCAAACAAGGGTACTTCCAAAACTTTAAATATGATTTATTTGTTATATTTTTATTGTATCCAATTAATCAAATCTTATCTACAAAGGTGTGTGTATCTACTGGAATAATAAAAACATGCAAATTAATTTCCAAGAATCCATAATATTCAATTGAATCTGGATCTTGAACCACAATTTAACAAACCACACGTATACATAGGAATAATTTAATTTTTAATACAGCAATTGTTGCATTTAACACTTATCTTAGTCACTCACACACAAATATTCCAATGGTTTTACTGAAATAACATATTTTTGTATATTTATTTTAATAAAAACTTTCACATCCAAAAGGAATGGAATAGCAAATTAAAAAAAACTGATTGTTGTTTGCTGAGCTGTCAAAGCGCGACCAGAATAGAAAATAGATCTATTCGGGCGTTGCGCTCAGGCTTACGATATTTACGATCTAAAGCGAACGCGAAGCGTGAGGTAACATTTCAGATTGCTTCATAAGAGCCCATTGTTTCTATTCAATATGTTAAAGTCAGAGCGACCTGACGCGTGGTTGCGGTTTGGCTATCATGCTTTTTGTACTTACTGGAATTCTCTATAAATTGCATTAGTATACTAAGAATAAAAAAACTTAACTTAAAAGAATTCCTATTACTCCAACAATATTATTGTCCTACAAGTTGCTGTTGGTGCTTTTCATGAACCAGTGGCCGAATTACGGCATCAGTGACTGAACGACGCGGCCCAGGTTTCTTTCATGAAACCAGGGTCCTTCGCAACGCTGTATTCAGCTCCAGAGCATAAACAAACTATATGAAAAATTGTGTAATAATGACGCCTTTAATCTAGGTGATTAGGGCCCTATTTATGAAAAAGTTGGTAAGTGCCAGCAAGACAATGGAAATCTAACAGAAACTCAAAGAAAATTCTTCAACGAGAATAGTATTAGAAATTGATTTTTTATTGTTTAAGCTAAGCGGCG
Source organism: Epistrophe grossulariae (assembly GCA_929447395.1). Classification (NCBI taxonomy): domain Eukaryota; kingdom Metazoa; phylum Arthropoda; class Insecta; order Diptera; family Syrphidae; genus Epistrophe; species Epistrophe grossulariae. The sequence goes on along the minus strand of OV839566.1, from coordinate 58,807,969 downwards.
ATTCCGCGGAGACTTTAAAAATTTACGGAACAAACCGACGCACAGTGGGCAGAAATCGTCGTTTTAGTGGTCAAAATATTTTTTTTTGTTTTCAAATCACATAAATTTAATTTTATTTAAGTAAAGAATTATGTGTACGTAAAATAAATGACTTTTTTTATTTAAATATGCTGAAGTTAAGAGAAAAATAAGTTCAGACTGAGTAAACCTTATAAATGGATGTATGAAGCATTTATTGGCATAATTTTTAATTCCCGATTTTCTCAAAAAATCCTTTTGGAAACAAATTGAGTTTAATATAGCTAGTTCTTGAACGCTGTCTTAATACCCGTGATACAATTGGACTTAAACGCAACCCCTACGACACATTCGAAGCACTTACCAAAATTATACCAAATGTACTTGCCTAATGTCAACCCTATATGAAGGTTAAATGGAAGTTAAAATAAAATGATCACTGGAAATTTATAATTGAAAGTAGATAGATGTGTTTTTTATTTTGGAGGTTTTAAAGCGATTTTTTTTAAGATTTTAAGAGTGCGATCATTTCATTTAGCACCAAATATTTTGGTCCTTCGAGTCAACAAAAGAATCATCGGAAAGCGATTGTTGTGATTAAATAATAAACAAAAAAAAAACAAGTGTAGCGACTATTTCGTCGCAGTTTTTTTTTTTTTTAATATTTTGTTGAATAAGAATAGTTACAAAACAATTATAATTAAAAACAAGATAACAAAATACATTAAATAAACATAAAGGCTGTTTGGTTCGAGGAAGTTCGATTGTCATCCGTAGATTATTCTTCATAGAAGAGTCGCAGGAGGGTGTTACAGAGGCTACACTAAAAGAAAAAATAAGTGAGTACGTTTTTACTTACATTTAAAAAAATATATATATAAACTAGTAGCAGATTTGAGTGTAAAATGAGTGAGGTTAAAATATTTCAAAATACCTGCAAACAAATTAAAAAAGATCTTGCAAACTTCAAGAAGACTGTGAGTCCAGATCGTCGCACGAAGAATAACGTCACCACACGTCTCGATCTTCTGGAAAGTAATTTTTCAATAATCTCACAGGGGTATCAAGACATTGTTAGCGATGTGAAGATGGAAGAAGACGTTTTTAAACTTTTAGACGGGCTATTCAACGAAACGAAAGAAATATATTACCAGTACAAATCGATGCTTATGGGCGAATTAGATAAACATGCCTCGGTCGTCCAGTCAAATATACGGGTCGATTTGACGAAGTCAGCATCTCATAAGCATGATGTTCGGCTTCCCAAAATTCATCCGCCTTCATTTACAGGTGAATACCAGAATTGGCGTTCTTTCCATGACCAATTTGTTTCACTTGTGCACAATAATTCTACTTTGTCTAAAATAGAAAAATTACATTACTTGAAGTCATGCTGTAAGGAGAGTGCAGGCACTTTACTTGATCATATAAACATTGATGATGCAAGCTACGACCACGCTTGGGAATTGCTAAAATCTCGCTACGATTTTAAGCGGATTTTAGTTAATAATGAACTCAAGTTGTTTTACGATCTGCCAATCGTCCATGACGATAGTGCGAAAGGAATCCGTGAGCTTTTAGATAATTCAACTAAAATTTTACATTCATTAAAGAATTTAGCCTTACCTGTCGACCAATGGGATGCAATAATCATTTTCATGCTTGTGAAAAAACTGCCATCGAAAATACAGTCCTTATGGGAAAATTCCCTAGGAACGCAAAAGGAAATTCCAAAGTTTGAAGAACTTTCTGCGTTTTTAGAAAAAAAATTTAGAACTTTGGAGATGATGGATCAGCAGTTGAATGAGAAATCAACATCAACAAATAAACGGCATACAAAAAACATTTTTCATGTAAATTCTGAAACCACCGAAAAATGTACATGTAAAGTATGTCATAGGGGTGTGCATTCATTGCGTACCTGTGATAGGTTTTTAAAAATGGATGTAAACGCAAGGCAGCGAGTTATGAATCAGTTCGGCAATTGTTTTAATTGCTTGGCATACAGCCATCGCACAAATACTTGTCCAAGTAATAAAACATTTTTGTCAAAGACCACACAACTTACTACTCCATTTTAATAACAACAACACAAATTTTAGGAATTCACACTCAAATTCATTACAAAATATCACACAACAAACAAAATCAAACACAAATTCAAGTAACTCATTCTCTCGCTCTCAAGCACCTTCGCATTCCCACACTAACACACGCTCAAACATTATTACTCACCTTAACACAAATGCAAATAACCAGTCACAAACACCCCACATATCCACACAAATTAATCCAAATGCACCAGCGTTTCAACCTTTCGACATACAACAACAATCAACATCCGCAAATTGTTTTCATTTAAATGAATTCACAAAGAGTTCTCAAATTTTACTAGCTACAGCTATTGTAAAGGTAATGTCAGCACATGGTGATTTTGTAAAATTGAGAGCTTTGATTGATTCTGGGTCACAGGCCTCTTTTATTACCGAGTCTGCTGCCCAGCTTTTAGGCTTGAAAAAAAATCATACCTTCTTCGATGTTTCGGTGATAGGTAAAACTAAAAGCAGTTCCTGTCAAAATTACGTTGAGTTGAACATTGGGTCAAATTGTTCTGATTTTGAAACGTTCACAAGAGGCTATGTGTTCAAGAACATTACAGGACTACTACCAAATCATGAAGTGAATCCAACGAAATGGAAACATATTCAAGGTTTAACTTTGGCCGATCCTGAGTTTCATCGACCTGCCAATATAGATTTTTTGCTGGGCAATGATGTGTATTGCGAAGCAATTTTACCTGATATTATCAGAGGTAAAGAAACAATAGCACCAATTGCTCAAAAAACTCAATTCGGTCGGCTCATTTTGGGCAAAGTTCCTTTTGATACACGTTGGGCACTACAAGTCTTCGCCCAATTCGTCGACATTGACCAGCAACTCAGACAATTTTGGGAAATCGAGGAATCTCCATACGAACAAGATGAAAAAGAAGAAGATGTTGCATGCGAACAACACTTTTTATACAATACCAAGTGGTTGCCGGAAGGTCGCTTTGAAGTTTCACTGCCCTTCAAAGGAAATAAACAACCAGCTCTTAAATCTACACACAAAAGGGCATTAGCTATATTCTACAAGCAGGAAAATAAGCTACTCAACAACATAACACTTTACAATGAATACAATAAATGTATAGCTGAATACCTTGAGTTAAATCAAATGGAAGAAGTTAAGTTACACGACGACATCAGATTGAATACACCCTTCCAATACGTCGTACCACACCACGCAGTCTTCAAGGAAACGAGTACAACTACAAAGCTGCGTGTAGTCTTCAACGCCTCGTTTAAGACTTTTGATGGAAGTTATCTGAACGATCATCTGCTGACGGGACCTAAAACGCAAACAGACATTATATCGATAGTTTTGAGATGGAGAACACACAAAATTACCTTCGCTTCCGATATAGAGAAAATGTATAGACAAATTCAAATCCCCCCAGATGATGCCTACTACCAACTTCTCTACTGGCGGAAGGATCCAAAAATGCCGGTAAAACTTTACAAAGTTAAAGTATTGATGTTTGGTTCGGCTCCTGCTCCATATCTTGCGAACCGCACACTAAAAAAGCTTGCTTGTGATGAAGAACAAACATATCCGTTAGCGGCAAAAATGATTCGGGAGGATATGTACATCGATGATTTAGTTTCTGGTGCAGATTCATTACAAGAAGCCAAAGAGAAATACATTCAAATTTCATCTTTACTACTATCAGCTGGATTTCATCTAAGGAAATGGATGAGTAATAGTAAAGATTTATTAAAAATGATACCACAAGAGGACCGAGAAACTAATGTATCACTTACCCTTGGAAAGCAAGAGGATCATACGAAAACTTTAGGAATCAGCTGGTACACTTCTTCGGATTCCTTTTCATTTCAAAAAATTGCCATCGAAGAGATTGTTTAAAAACGGACAATATTGTCAATAATCGCTCGTATGTTTGATCCTCTTGGTTGGATGTCACCCTGCATTATCAAGGCAAAAATCATAATGCAGCAATTATGGTTGAGAGGTCTCTCATGGGATGAAATCATTCCGGTGGAATTGCATCAGGAATGGCTTTCTTTTCAGGAAGAGTTGTCCATTTTAGAAAACATCCGAACACCCAGATGGATAAACACACAAAGTGATATAAAAATCTCGAACTTCACGGATTCAGCGATGCTTCGATTAAGGCATATGGAGCTGCAGTGTATGTACGAGTTTTGGATGGCAACAACCACGTGCATACTGATCTACTCATCTCAAAAACCAGAGTGGTTCCAGTCAACACAGTATCATTGCCAAGATTAGAACTCTGTGGAGCAGTCATGCTAGCAAAGCTTCTTAACTACACAGAATCAGTGCTTCTATTCAAACATGTTAGAACATATGCCTGGACGGACTCAACAATCACCCTTTGCTGGATAACTGCGACCTCGTCTCGATGGAAAACTTTTATTGCAAATCGAGTCACGGAAATCCAGCGGTTGGCGAATGTTAGCATATGGAAACACATCCCAACTAAATTAAACCCAGCGGATCTCGCATCCCGTGGTGTTTTGCCGTCGAAGTTAATAAATAATAACCTTTGGTGGAAAGGACCCGGTTTTCTGCAAGAGAAATGGGAGTTTTCTATCCCAACACAACCCATTCAATTTGAAACTGAAGAAGAGAAAAGAAATATAAAGGTTCATATTGCTCTGAATGATGAGCAAGGATTGATAAAATTGATACAAAAACATTGACACTACGAGAAGTTGTAAGGATTCTGGCCTTTGTAAACAGGTTTGTTTACAACATTAGAAAATCAAAGGAGTTTAGGATGAAATCACATCTGTCACCGATGGAACTTAAACTTGCGCTGCTAACTGCTGCACGAATTGTACAGCAAGAAATGTTTCCTGATGTCATCAGTGAATTGAAGAAAACCAAAACAACAAAACTCTACAAATCATTCAATCTTTTCATTGACCAAGCAGGTATTATAAGAATTGGAGGTAGACTTCAAAATTCGTCACTTACCTACGATGAAAAGCACCCAATTATTTTGAAATCCGACCATGTATTCACCAAACTCGTCATCTATGATGCACACGAATTCACGTTGCATGGTGAATTACAACAGGTTATACTGTATATCCGAAATAAGTTTTAGATTTTTAACATTAGAAGTACTGTGAAGAAAATTGTTAGAAAATGCATTACTTGTTTTAGAAACAAACCAAACCAAAACAAAAATGCAACAGTTAGTGGGCAATTTACCAGCCCCGAGAGTCAACATATCAAGACCGTTCGCCCATACAGGTGTTGACTACGCTGGGCCCATGGAAGTGAAAGCCTGGAAAGGAAGGAATTCGAAAAAGTTTAAGGGATATTTTGCTATATTTATTTGTCTTGCAACAAAAGCAATTCATCTGGAAGCTGTTACGGATCTGACGACCCAAGCCTTTATAGCCGCATTCCGAAGATTTACGGTAAAAAGAGGAATTTGTTCTCAAATCTATAGCGACTGCGGGACCAATTTCGAAGGAGCTAGTACGGAAATGCAAAAAATGTTGAAAGCTGCTAAACACGACTACCAGGAGATAGCTGAATCATTGAGTAAATCAGGCACAAATTGGAATTTCATTCCTCCCGCTTCTCCTCACTTCGGTGGATTATGGGAAGCAGGAGTGAAATCGGTTAAATACCATTTGAGACGCGTTGCCCGAAACTAATCTTCAACCTTTGAGGAGCTCAGCACACTTCTATGCCAAATAGAAGCATGCCTAAACTCGAGACCCCTCTGCCCACTAACAGATAGTTTCGAAGATTTCACCACACTTACACCAGCACACTTTTTGATAGGCACTTCAAGTCATGTTATTCCCGAAGCAGATCTAGCGAACGAAAGAATTGGTTACCTCAACAGATGGAAACGTCTTCAAGCCTCATTACAAACATTTTGGAAACAGTGGAGCAGCGAATATTTAAATAGGCTTCAAAGTCGCCCAAAATGGTTGAAAACTAAAGAGCAACCTAAAGTCGGAGACTTAGTGTTACTCAAGGATGAAAGACTTCCACCTTCAAGATGGCTTATGGCTCGCATCATCGTAACATATCCGGGAGAAGACGAACTCATCCGGGTTGTTAAAGTAAAAACCCAAAATGGAGAATTCAAAAGACCCATCACCAAAATCTGTCCACTTCCATCAAACAACTCTAACAACGAAAACTCAATTATATAAAAACACACCCAACATGAAATAAAACTTCAATAAACACACTCTAAACAGATAAAATAAAAACACACCCAACATAAAATAAAACTTCAATAAACACACTCTAAACAAATAAAAACCTTAATCACAACTATTATGAAATTAAAACGCACTTAAAATTCATCAAAACACCCAAATAAAGAATTAAAATCGCTCCTACAAAATAAAATTTACTCAATAATTCATAAGTCACTTAAAAAAAAAAAAAAACTCACTCAATCGCTAATCACTCATACATTTACATCTCTCACTCATTTGATCGCTAAAAACTCACTCACTCATTCACAACACACACTTCACAAAAAAACTCATTCATGGCCAAGTACCTATTTATACGCAGCATCATTATTAGTTAATCCGGCTATTCGATTTATATTTATTTATATAAAGAAAGGTTTTATTTGAATTTTCATTATAATTGCACCACAGAAGGAATAAATAGTTAAAAGAAAAAAAAAAAGGTTAAATAATGAGACTCCAGTGGAGATTAAATGGCGTCGTACTAACTGCAACGTAATTGATTTAGTAGTAGCAAGGCCGCCAAGTAAAACATAAACACAATACTATAAATAATGGAAACTCACAAACATTAAATATTAAACCAGCGTTCAAAATATAAGAAACCCAGCCCGATTAATAGTAATTAAACAGAAACCATACTTAAAAAACATGATCACACATTCATTTATGCCGCATAAGGATGATGTGAAGTTGGTACCGAGTCGAAAGAACGGAGAAGGAGTAAAACAGAATTGCAATCCAATTTTTCAGTTACTGGAAGTTCGAAAAGGCCTACGTCACACTGCAATTTTGTAGGTTTTCATGCTGCGTTTTTTTCCGTATTTCTGAACTTTAAAATGGAATAAAGAAACATTATTTTTGAACTTTCTTTAGTTTTATTTATCTTTCTTTGCATGTGAGGCAAATAACACAACCCAAGAAGATTTTACCAACATTCTAATTAAGAACTTGATTGACGTAGAAGACTTAAGATGGCCTAATCAATAAGGGTTTACTCTATTCACTGGCGGGGGAGAATGTTGAACGCTGTCTAAATACCCGTGATTTAATTGGACTTAAACGCAATCCCTACGACACATTCGAAGCACTTACCAAAATTATACCAAATGTACTTGCCTAATGTCAACCCTATATGAAGGTTAAATGGAGGTTAAAATAAAATGATCACTGGAAATTTATAATTGAAAGTAGATAGATGTGTTTTTTATTTTGGAGGTTTTAAAGCGATTTTTTTTAAAGATTTTAAGAGTGCGATCATTTCATTTAGCACCAAACAGCTAGTTATTCCACATACTTTTCTGTTATAATACGCAAAAAACAAAAAGAAACGTTAAGTAGATTATTACTGTTTGATTTTGAAAAACCCACCTCAATTTTACCCAATTTATCAAGTTTATAGAGCCGATACAAAAATTCACAACTTTAATTTATTTACGAATTAAAAAATGCTCTATCGAAATTCGAAAGATTCATATCCGCATGTATCCGCACTTACGAGTTATAGCAAAAAAACACTTTATATTGGCGAGTTTTACTTTGAGTATACTCCTAAACAAGGTTTCGGGAACACACGGTAATACGACAAGAAGATTTTTTGAGAATTTTGAAATAACTGCGGAAATACTAAATATTAAAGTTAAAATAAAGGGTGATTTTTTAGCTGGTTTGGTTTTGGCAACACTGGTTTTGACAGCTGACGTGTGTTTAGTACCTTGTGTCACTGTCAAACAGCTTCAGTTTGGTTTGCAATTTAACCATGGATCGTCTTACAAATGAACAACGCTTGCAAATTATTGAATTTTACTATCAAAATTCGTGCTCGGTTCGAAATGCTTTTTTATCAAAAAAATTGTGTTCAGCGATGAGGCTCATTTTTAGTTGAATGGGTACGTAAATAAGCACAATTGCCGCATTTGGAGTGAAGATCAGCCAGAAGCATTGCAACAGCTACCAATGCATCCCGAAAAAGCCACTGTTTGGTGCGGTTTATGGGCCGGCGGCATTATTGGGCCATATTTCTTCAAAGATGATGCGAATCGCAGCGTTACTGTCAATGGTGAACGCAAACGCGATGATAACAAACTTTTTTTTGCCCGAAATGGAAGTTCTTGACTTGCATGATATGTGGTTTCAACAAGACGGTGCCACATGCCACACAGCACGCGAAACAATGGCGCAATTGCGAGGCGAGTTTGGTGAACAGTTAATTTCACGTTTCGGGCCGGTCAATTGGCTGCCTAGATCGTGCGATTTGACACTATTAGACTATTTTTTGTGGGGATATGTCAAGGCTAATGTCTATAGGGACAAGCCCGCTTCGATTGACGCACTGGAAGCCAACATCCATGCATTCATTCGTGAGATACCGGCCGATATGTGTGAAAGAGTATGCCAAAATTGGACTCAGCGGATGGGCTACCTGAGACGCAGTCGCGGTCAACATTTGCATGAAATTATCTTTAAACATTAAATTGCAAGGTTCAAACTATCGATTCAAATAAATATTTCATTCATTTTTTCGAATTTTTTGTGTTTTTTTTTTAAAAAAAGTTCTAAACCTCTTAAAAAATCACCCGTTAGTAGTGAGATTTAGAAATATTGTTAATTTAATTAATAACGGTTTAAAGTTAAATCGCAAAAATTTGGAAAATACGCCGACACATTAGATGAGATGAGAAACCAACCATAAGCTATATAGGAAGTACCGGTTAAACAACACTTGAAAAATTTCAGGAACGAGGACAAACGAAGACTTATTTCGAATGATGTTGGTATCAACAGACCCTTTTATATCGTCATTGAGAACATTTCAACAAAAAATTAAATTCAAGATATATGACCTTCAGAAAATCAAGATGTTTAAGAATAACCAATTAATTAACTGTTTTCATTTACTTTTTTTACTTAGACCAATATCAATTTTTATAGTTTTCAATTTTCTGAAAAACTGAAAGACCTTAAACCCCAGATTTTAAACACTTGACGTAAAATTAATATCAGCATTAAATATACTAGCACTCAAAACAAATAATTTTGTACCTAATTTTTTTTTATATTTTTTTTTCAAAAACGACAAAATTGAAAAATTATATTTTTGAAATTTTGAAATAAATTAATTTGTTTTTTTTTTATAAAATAAAGCTATAATTAAATATTCTAATTTTATCTGTTTGTAAATTATTTTGTATCCATTTTAAGTCAATGTTTTGAAAAATTTGTCCTCCCACATTAACAAGGAGAAATACAACCGAACAACTTTTTGTTTAGAACATAAGAATCATTTCCCATAATTTTTTGGTGATTAACTTCGAAACAACTTGTAGGTATATAGGTACTTTATTTTAAAAAAATGAACGAACATTTTTTACTATTTATTTTAAAATTAAAATAACACATATTTGATATAATTTATCGTTGTATATTGATAGGTACTTAAATAAAGTTACAAATAAAAAAATTATAAAAAAATCTCAACTGGTTCAAAAGTTATGGATTTTTGAACACTTAATTAACGATTTTTGCCCACTGTGCGACGTGCAAAAACCAAAATTATTATGAGTCTTAATATATGTTTATCTCATGATGATTGATACAAAGAAGATGAAGCCATAATTGTTCCTTAAAACGCTGATAACTCAGCAGATACTTAGACTAAAAGATGTGAAAAACTGTTTAATTACTTAAAGCAGTAAAAATTATTATTTTGAGATACATATGTATGTACATACATAATGTGCATATAGTATAGACTCCAACAAATATTTCCTTATGTTGTTCAGAGCTTTTTGTACCTCTTTTTTTTACGTCAATTCATTTCAAGGTATTTTTTTGTTTTTTTGTTTTGCTTCTTGGGTTAAAAACTGGATTTTTTGCTTTCAGATAAAATATGCAGTTCCAAAAGATTCCGGAGCTTATGAATGCCAAGTGTCAACTACTCCACCTATTGGTCTCGTTATATTTTTATCAGTTGTTGGTAAGTATTATAATAAATTCGCAATAGATGCCTGTATATATGTATATATGACTGTATACCTACTATTAGTTTCCAAGATTTTGCTTTTAGTTCTTACCCGTTATAAAACATCAACTATATAATGTATATTGTATACATAAGGAATTAATCCGCAAAATTAAAGGTTTTTGAAGTTAAACTTTATTGGGTGCTTAACAATATAAAAAAGATGAATACAAAACATAGAAAATTGTGTTTTTTTTGTCTCCCTTACACTATAATTAATTGTATATGCCTCGTTTTATTAATATTGCCATATTGCCATTGAATTTTCTTTTATCAAGCAAGTTCGAAAATATCGACAAGAGCACTCTTCAATTTGTGCTTATCTTATCCGACGAACAAGTTCGAAAATATCGACAAGAGCACTCTTCAATTTGTGCTTATCTTATCCGACGAACACCTCGAGAAGCATATTTCCAATTTTAGGGCAAAAACTAATGCTTCAGCAAGTGTGTGTTTTCCAGCTTTTTGATATGCTCTCAGAAATCGGAATACTAAACGGACGAATGCTTCCGTTAAAGATGAGCCATCCTTCTGCTGGTATGGATGGCAATAGTTCAGCATAATATTATACCAGCCGTTCGTTGCTGCCATTGCCTCGAATTTCTTCTTGTCCATTAAAGGTTGGATGCATTTCCCTTTTCTTTTTATAATTACCATAACTTTCTTGAAACTTAGGTTTATGAACTTGGTTCAATTTTGTATCTTTTAATTTCTCGAACTTTGCGCCTTCTGTCTTGACACTTTCAAGATTTGTTTTCGAACACATTTTTTTTTATTAATTTTGTTTATCAATATCATGTATAAATGACATTATTAATTTTGCAAATATTTTTTATAGAACCAAAAACTACAATTATTGGCGGGCCAGATATTTATATTAACACAGGATCAACGGTGAATCTCACTTGCATCATACTTCAAAGTCCTTTTCCACCACAACAAATTCAGTGGACGCACAACAATAAGGTGGGTTTGTTGACTTTTAAAATGTTCAATACAGGAAGCTAGTCTAATACATATAATAGTTTACTAAGCTATGTGTCTTATTTAAGAAAATAAACTATGACTCTCCACGAGGTGGTGTTTCAGTAATAACGGAAAAAGGAGAAACGACCACTTCGTACTTACTAGTGCAGCGAGCTAAGCCAGGAGATTCTGGAAAATATTCTTGTATTCCGTCTAATGCTAATACATACTCGGTTAATGTTCACATATTAAATGGTGGGTATAAAGTTTTAGTTTAAATAATTTAATTGTAATTAGTTAAAAAAAATTTAATACATATTTATTTAGGAGAGAATCCGGCTGCAATGCAGCACACAAGTGATAAGGGATCCATTGGGATGCATTTACTTTCACAAATCGCATCTATACTAGCAGTGTTTCTAACGATATATGTTCTTCAAATGTAAAAATGCACTCTTTTAATTCCGAAAAAAAATCATTATTCAAAATATTCTGAAAATAAAATTGATGCTATGTCTAATTGCATAAGATGTATATTTTTTTATTTAATATTATTTACTTACAAAAAGATTTCAGAATCATTATATTTTGCTTAAGGGTGCTGGATAAGCTAATTGCATTTATCGTGAACAAATTAATTAATTGGGTGTTGAGGTTACTGCTCCATGAGAGTCGTTGTAATAAATGTCGTTCAAAGTTTGCAATAGCTGCTCCTTCTGGGGATAGATTTCTGGATTACTTCTAAAGTCACTCCAAATATTATTCACGGTGCTTACTCCAGTACAACCTAAAGAGTTTGAGCGAGTCAAGCTTATATTTCTTCATTAGCAGTGTTGAGATTAGGTAAAACTACGTAACAAAAAGTCATTGAGATGCAACACACCAGTATTCCTATTAAGCCAATATATTGCCCGAGCTCACCTGTTATACAGAAGCTTATAAACACTGAGCTTGATCGGATGTCATCGCAGAAAGCCTTTAGATCTCCTATTGTATTGGTTCGTAAGCCGGGGGCACAACAGACTTGGCTTGGATTCTCCTATTGCACGTGTAAATGACTACCCGTGTTACACGTGGAATTAAATTATTCGTGTATGAACACATCTATTTATATTTACAAGTGTAATGGTGGATTTAATTCATCTTCATCTGCAAATATCAAAAAAACTAGAGCGGGACAGATTCATGCGAATGTGTGAAAGAGTACCTATATATATGCCGTAATACATTTTCATGAACATGTTCATCTTTATATCTGAATTATGGCATCTTCTTATAATCTGCATTCATGAAGATCTCTGCATTTTGGTCTTCTCTCTCTATTCAACAAAATATGTCAATTTTATATCTTACATCCCTTTTATTTGTGGAACTCCGCATGAAGATGTATGTAAAACCACCATAATTATTGCTACACGTGTAGTTAGGCAAAATATAAGTGTAATTACAAATGTCTAAATCTAACTTATGATGTTTTGTGGTTGAGAAGACGTTTAAAAATATATACAATTCAGTAACTAAATGCTTCGAAATTATTCTATTTTTGGTGTAAAATAATATCAATTAGTATCTAAAAACCGTTCCTTTGCACTGTAGAAATATTTTAAAATCGCTTTATCTCGATCAGTACCAAAGAAGGGACGCTTTTATAGTTATACGTGTGTTTTTTTTTTATATGTGCACTTAGAGCCTACACGTGTACACGTGTTGAATTTTGTTACTACAAGTGTACACGTGACAGGAATACACCTGTAATTACACGATTACACGATTACAAGATTTTTATATCTTTCCCGCTTGGTTAGTAATGTGACGGAGGAAAATGTTATGGAAGAATACCGTGCGCTGTACAAAACTTATTGAAAAAGAAGTAGATTCGACTTTACTCCGTTATGTGAATTTCAAGTCAGGGATCCCCGAAAGCCATTTCGAGGCTGCTTTGGATGCTTCAGTCTGGCCTAAACATGTTCAATTAAAGAAATTTGAATATTTTCGGAAAAAGGAAGGCAAATCCAAGATAAAATAGTGGATACAAAGATTAAATCGAGTTTATCTGAAATTCGCGTATATTTTAAAAATGCTGGAGGTTTACGTACGAAAACAAACGAGCTTTTTTTATCCTCTTCTCTTCAAGAGTTTGATGTCATAATCATCGTTGAAACATGGCTTAATTCAAATTTTACATCGTGTGAGCTCTTCGATTCTTCGTACAATGTATATCGCAAAGATCGTTCAACTAAAACAGGATGGGATCGAGGAGGTGGTGTTTTGGTTGCCATCCGAACAACTTTCAACAGCACTGAATATAAATTGAAGAATGATGCAGATGATATTGAGCAACTTTGTGTTTGTGTAAGTTCTGAAGATTCTGCTGAAATTAAAGATTTATTTTTTATTGTAAGTTATATCCGTCCAATGAGTGGAATAGTTTTATATACCGAACATGTTTCTAATGCTCAAGCAATAGTGAATGAATTGACACATGACCAATTTTCTTGTATACTTGGCGACTTCAACATTGGTGATATCGACTGGTGCTGCATGGAAGAAGAAGAAATGTTAGTAGTTGATTCTTTTTTTGCCTTGGACCTGTTTCAAATTAATAATGTTAAGAATGATTTAAATAGAATTTTGGATTTAATATTTATTAACAACGATTTAAAGTATTCTTTAAAAATCTCTGATTTTCCTCTTTTAAATAACTCATTTCATCATAAGGCTATTTCTTTCTCTTTTGAATACTACAATTATGCTTCTGTCTGTCTCAAAAACCGTAAAACTTTTAATTTTGCTAAGGCAGATTTTATAGCACTAAATAATTTTTATAATACTGTTAACTGGCAGGATTTATTGGAAGGCAGGTCTCTAGAGGATAAGATTTAAATGTATTGTTCTTTCAAACTCCATATAAATGTGACATTTTAACAAATGTTGATGGCTTATACCCTGATATTACTCCTTTGATGGATTTCAAAATACAAAAGTTTTTCAGAACAGGATGTCTTGGAAAGTTTAAAAGAAGTTGATGTTTCAAAAAAATCTGGCTTTGATATGATTCCTCCTATTCTTTTGTCAAAATGTTCTTATTCACTTTGTAATGCTTTGACCCTTATTTTTAATAAATCTTTAAAAACTGGTGTTTTCCTTAGTGAATGGAAAATATCTTATATAGATCAAATTTATAAGAGTGGCCTTAAGCACTTAGTGAAGAACTATAGACCAATCTCAAAAATTTCAGTTATACCCAAACTTTTTAAAAAAATGGTCACCCAAAGACTTTATTTTGCTGTTAAGAATTTGCTACCTCAAGAACAGGACGGTTTGGTTAAAGGTAGATTAACTTGTACTAATTTAAGTCTTTTTGCAAATTACTGTATTAATCATGTGGAAAAGGGTAAACAGATTGATGTCCTATATACTGATTTTGTTAAGGCTTTCGATCGCGTTCATCATGGTCTTCTACTGCAAAAGCTTAAGATGTTGGGATTGGATGTTTCTTTTTTAAAGTGGTTAGGATCATACTTGACTGACAGGAAACAAGCTGTTAAGATAGATGAATGCGTTTCAAATCTTATAGAGGTGGTATCGAGACTTCCACAGGGCAGTCATTTGGGCCCACTTCTTTTTATAATCTTTACCAGTGATTTACCTTCTATTTTTAATTATTGTAACTGTTTGATGTATGCTGATGATGTTAAAGTATTTACAGCAACATCTTCACTTACTGACTGCATGTTAATTCAGTCAGATATCTGAAATCAAGAGAGAAGACAGAATTCACAGTTCAATTAAGAGGCCTCCACGCAAAATTTTGAGAAAAACGTGAAATTGGGTAAATGGCCATAAAGTTTCAGAAGTCAATACAACACTTATTGTAAAAAACTAAATTGTTTATGAAAGAATGATATTTCCCAGGCATTCCTTTCAATATAGCTATAGACGCTATTAAAGAACACCTACAAAAACCTTTCAAAAGAACAAATCAACACATATATTTTCGCGATAGAAACATGCATCAAATACAAGGGTTTTCAATTTAGAAACAAATACGAAAAACGACTTTGGCTGCAGCATGGGCTACAGTCTTTCACCGTATATTGCTGAAGCGTTTATGTGCAAGCTAGAAAGATAAATGAAAGACAAAGACATCTTTCCAAGGATTTGGTGGCGATACTTTTGCTGTTGTAAAACAATCGTGTTTTAAATCTCATCAACAGCCGTCACGAAAGCATAAAATTTACTTATGAATTGGAGGATGCATCAGATCACACATTATCATTTCTTGATTTAAAAATTAAACGCTTTGGTCAAAATCTTCAATTTGAAGTTTATAGAAAATCAACAACTACCGATAGATACATTACACATGACCCCTATTGCTCTTATCAAAATAAAATAGCATCATTCAATTCGATGATTTATCGCATGTGTCGGTTGCACCTCTCGGTTGCTGATTACAAAAGCGAATATGAAGAAATTCTTCACTTAACTCAGATCAACGGTTATAAAAAATAACTCATCGATCGCTTGATTAAAAAACATACGGACAAAATCAAGAAGATGAACTGTTGAACTCTTTTCTCTGAAAACACCACACGCATCAACACTGAACGTCGTGTTTCTTTTACTTTTGTACCGAAAATCTGCAATCAACTTAAACACATTTTCAGTAAAGTCATTTTGACCATCACAAACTCCAACAAAAACAAACTTCGCTCTTCTCTTGGTACTTCCAAGTACATCAAACCTATGATCAAGAAGAACGGAATATACGAAATCACTTGTCCTACAACCGGCAGCAAATACATCGGCGGGACTAAGCGGGCTGTTGAGTGTGGCATAGCTGAACACGAGAGGTACATCAATAACAAAGACATTCAAAAGGCTGTTGCAGCTCACGCATTTGATTTAAATAACACGGAACCCCATAATATGAATCTTCTCACCGACAACTACAAATTAATAAAAAGTGTACCTTTTCCTTCAAAACTTGACGGATATGAATCCATATACATGAACATTAAGAGGCCTCCACCCAAAATGTCGAAGTCAGATTCGAAGATTTTTATCTTCGAATAAAAAACGACAATAAAAAAACTCACCCCTAACAACATGTTTGAACTTCGAACAAACATCGTTCGAATGGCATATGAAACAACAAAAAAAATAGAAGCTATACGTTCACAGCGCATACAGCGATGTTTGTTTTTGTTGCTTTGCACTATACTTTTACTTTGTTATGAAGAAGAAGATGCAGTGCAGGTATAGATTTTTATTTTTTTTTTTGTTCAATTTTTCGTCTTGGGTATAGGGAGTAAAGTGTTTGTAAATGTATTCGTGTGTTGGAAAGGTATATTATGTGTTGTTTTTGCTTTTGTATCGTGGTGCGCGAAGAGCTATTTGAAGAAGTTTTTTCTGTGGAGGAAAACTTGTGTTGAAATTTTTTTCTCAATAATATGCATATTTTATTTTTTTCATTTCAAATTATTTGTAGGTCACTTTATTGGAATGGGGTAGTTTTGTTCAACTTGAATGATTTTAGATTTTAGGATATTGTTATGGTAGGTAAAGGATAAAGTATGTAGGTAGGTATGTACCTACAATATGCATTTGTATGTTTCCAAATTCCGGATTTACTAAGAAGTGATTATTTAATTTTAGGGTGTTTTTTACTTTTTGTGTTTCAAGAGTTTTTTTTCTTCTAGGTAGGTATTTGAGTGTAGGTAAAAAAAGCGATTCGGAAGGTATTTGTGATTTGATTTGATTATGAAGATGTAGGTATTATTTGTTATAAATTCCCGAATTACATACCAAAAATAGGTATCGTTTCTTGACGAAATTATTAAATAAATACAAATACCTACCTATTGTTATAGATATAATTGGTAGGTACCTGTAGGCTGTAGGTAGGTAGGTTATGCACTAAAAATAAATAGGTATGTAGATAGGTACATACTTACTGTCAAATAACTTTCGACTACCTATACTTTTTTTGAAAAATAAAAACAAACAAATCCAAATTAAAATTTAAATTGTCTTCCTTTATACTATGTACTGCAAGAGTACGTAACTTAGGCGCCAAGAAATGATAACGGTTTTTGTAGAACAGTTCAATACAAGCATTTTTTGCAATGGGAGGGGGCTCTATCTCCCCCGTTTGGGCAGGAGGGGCAAATTTATAAAAAAAAAACTAAATAATGTAAAAAAAATATTAAAACATAACGGTATTACTTACAATTAAGTATTATACCTATATTTAAAGCCAGTACTCTGTTCTATTAGTACATTTAAAATGTTCAGGTATGAAAATGTAATGCATTCTAAAAAATTCACATTAATTAGGTTCTACCGTACGACTGCAGCAAATTAATATAATTTCTTAAATTGTATGTATTTTGAAATAAATGAGTTTAAACATTTTTTTTTTATTTTTTTCATAAATATTTTGAGTTTGTAGGCGAATATTTCCAAAAAATTTGACATAAATAATTTAATTCAGATTTAAGATTAAAAAACAAATTTCTGGCTTTCAAAATCTGTATATTATTTCATTGTAAATGTTGCCGTTGTTTTTTAATAATTTTGTTTTCATTTTAAACCATTTTTTTGTAAAATAGAAAAAAAAATAAAACACTTGAATGTTTTTTTGTTGCATCTCAATATGACCATTTTTCACAAAGGCACAGCTCTTGAAAATACTGCATTTATCTACAAAAATCTCTCTACATAAAAATGGTCCCGAAATTGTTGGATTTTTTCGTAATAAAAAATGGCCCCATTTCCAAATAGGAAAAATTGCCCCTAAAATAATGAAAAAAGACCCCAAAAATTTAACCATAAAAATTAAAAATAACCCCACAAAATTTGTATGTAGGTAAAATAACAACAAAAGACGTCGATTTATGTATGTTGTTCGGATTGATTTTTCATAGTTTTGGAGCATTTTTTATTTTCAATTTTCGGTTTGGGATGAGACTTCATTATGAAAAAATATACCCCAATCTTCCAATCTTAAATAAATATGTAAATTTATTTCAAACCAAGTATTAAAAAATTTAAACAGTTTATTTTGATTTATTTAATCATATTAACGCACGATATTTTTATATTTTTAAAAATTAAAAAGTTCAAATTATTTTTATCATCATGTCACCCTAATTCAATAAATGTAAGACAATGTTGGTGTTGTTGTTTTACACATATATTTTTGGGTTCATTTATCATATTTGGTTTCAAGCAATTTGAAATTTTGGGCCTTGTTTCATCTTATTTGCATTTTAAAAATTGGGCGATTTTTCATTGTGAAAAAATGCCCCCATTTTGGGGTCAGTTTTAATTTGTTATTCCAGATTAAAAAAATGTATGGGGCCTTTTTTTGTAATGAAAAATTACCCCAAAATTGCGTTTTTCCTTCATAATTCATATTATTTATTTTAATCATGCCACGGGAAATGTCCTAAAATAAACTTTTCGTATATGTATAGGTTTATAAATTTTTTTTAATTCGGTAGCGGGCAGAAAGCGGTTTCTAAATAAAAAACCCTTTTTTGAAAACAATTAAAAACTATTTTTAAAACACCATTGTTAACAAAAATTAAATGAAAATTTGGGTATTGTACATAATATGAAAATTAAAAATGGTGACTTGAAGATTCATTTTGATAAAAATTGATATCAAAGTTCGAATCAGCGCGAAAAATCATTTTAAACAGATGTGTATGTAGGTATATGCTTTATAAAAAAATATCCATGTTTTTTTTTTTTAATAAAAAAAATGGTAGGTACATATACATAATATGTGGCGCTAACTTGATATTTAGTTAGCATTACACTTTTAGAAATTAAAAAACTAAGTAAGCAATCGTAACTTTTTTTACTGTATCTAAAGAAGTTGCGAAAAGAAAAAAAATATAAAAATTTTTTGGGAGAAATTTAAAATTCAATTTCAATTCAAATTTATGTGATTCCATAAAATTGTTCATTTTAGGTACCTACCTACATATTTACATGAATGACTTGCTTATTTTGTAAATTTCTCACTAGTTGCCATTTTTTAACAAACTTGCCCCTTAGTTTTGGTTGTTTTCTACCCATTTTTTCACTGTTTTTCACTTCACTGAGAAAAAAAAATATGCAAAAAATTGGATCACATCACCAGACCTACCTCAAACTCTTGTTCAGGCCATACAATACAAGATACATTTCACTCACATTATCTATATGTCTTACCTAATTATTATCTTGTCGATCATGTTTGATTTCCAAATTTCAACCCTGCTATGAAGCAATGCAAAATAAAATGTCGTTCGGTTTATTGCTCCGGTATAAAGCTTATTGTATCTAACACCTGTATCAACCCCACTCCTGGTTTCTTTATTATGATAGGTGTTCACTGTTCAATGAATAAAAAAATGGACTTTGGTTTATTTTTTTTGGAAAATCAAATCAAAAAAATCTTAGCTTAAAAATATTTGTTTGTATTCTATGCTAATAAAAAAAAAATAATAAAAAAATCCTGATAGCATAAGCTTCTTGGACAACACGAATATGGTACCTACAGGGTGGCGCACGAATCGTGCTACAAAAATAAAACGTAATAACTTTTTTTCTGTGTGAGTAATCGGCTTATTTTTTTTTTTATTTTGTAGGTTACTATTTAGATTTATAAAAATGGATGCTTGGGATACGGAGAAAAGATTTTGGATAGTGCAACGGTACCATGCTTTGCAGTCCGTCATTTCCGTCCAAAGGGAATTTAGGCGGGAGTTTGGCGGTAATCCCCCGAGTAGATGGACCATTATGAGGTTTGTAAACATGTTTGCCGAATCTGGAAGCATCGCACGAAGGCCGTACCATCGAGATGCCAATGTTCGGGTTCAGGATACAATCGCAGCAGTAGCATCTGCAATACAGGCCAATCCGAACGTTTCGACCCGAAACTTATCGGGGCAAATTGGAATTAGTAGACGGTCATTACAACGGATACTTCATGACGATTTAAACTTGTTTCCGTACAAAGTCCAAATTACTAGCAAGTTAAACCCTCAGGATTTGCCTGTTCGCCTGGAATTTTGCCAATGATGATATCAAAAAAATGTTATCAATGGCCGAAGAAGACAACACATTGATCAATTGTTTGTTCATGTCTGATGAGGCCCATTTTGATCTTAACGGCAATGTAAACAAGCAAAATTGCCGTATATGGAATGAGTCTAATCCAGAAATGCTCCATGAGACGGAACTGCACCCAGAACGAGTCACTGTGTGGTGCGCAGTTTCATCAAGGTGTATTGTCGGGCCGTACTTCTTTGAAGAAAACGGTGTAACCGTTACTGTCAATGGGGACCGTTATTTAAAGATGTTAAAGGAGTTTTTTTACCCAGAACTGCGCCGAAGACGTATACCATTCAACAGCGTTTGGTTTCAGCAAGATGGAGCAACTGCACATATAGCCAGACCAGTTATGGCGGAGCTAAACAAAAAATTCGCAAACAAATTAATTTCTAGGAACTCCACTCTTCGCTGGCCTCCAAGGTCACCTGACCTGACTGCACCAGACTTCTTTTTATGGGGTTATGTCAAGCAAGAGGTGTATAAAACGAAGCCCAGGAATTTAACTGAATTAAAGCAGTCCATAACGACAATAATTGAGGCGATCCCAACTTCGACTCTTCAGGCCGCAATGAATAATTTTTTGACCAGGTGCCGCATATGCGTGGGACAGCGTGGAGGTCATTTGCGGTCTATAATCTTTAAAAACAACTAACTATTTAAAATAAAATTTAATTTTCTAACCAATAAAAAAAAATAAATGAAATACATCTATTGTAGCACAATTGGTGCGCCACCCTGTACCTACCTACCTCACACTTCATTCGCATAACAAAAAAAATGGAAACCAAATTCTCATAATTTTGCTTGGTCATAACTATTTTGTCAGTAGTTGAAATTATAATTTACATAGATTCTGTTTACAAACGACCTTCGCATACAAACAAAAATCAGTTTGACTTGACCTACAGACATTTTTTTTTCTTTAATTCTTTTTGACATTACCCACAAAATAATTGGATGTAGCTATATGGTAGAGCGCAGCGCTCGCTTAGCAGTACCCACAAAAACACTTTTTTTTATTTCATTTTATCATCAACACATTCCCATTCTATAATGCTGCCTCTGGTTCATGTTTGATTCGATCTACAACATTCATTTTCGAAGAAAAGCCATCATGTGGCAGCTAGATTTACTAAAAATTCGAAATATTTGAAAATAACGACTATTTATTGCAAAACAGACCTTTGAAAAATTTGTTATTTCTAACAAAATTTAAGTTTTTGTGCTAGTTTTTTTTAGTGAATTTGTTTATTAGAAATTTTTTGTCATTATGAGAAAGTTTTGGGTTATTTGGTTTATTTCTTGTTATTTAAAAATACAATTGAAAAATAGAAAAATTGTCACTTTTCAAAAGCAAATATTTCAAAAAAAAGGATCAAATTCAAAAATCGGTGCCCAAGGCATTGAAGCCCTAATCAATACCTTTAAAATGATATACATTTTATATATGTACACCTCTCCTGTTCTGAAATCGTTAAGCATCCATTTGGCAGTTTTGCGTGATTTTTATAAAACCTCTTACTGGATTTTTGAAATAAGAATAAGAAAACAAAATCCAAAATCAAAAATATAGCCCCAAGACTTTGAAGCCAAAATGTCATTCTTTCATATGCAATTTAAATTTTGGCCATATATGGTCCCGTGACGGAGATCCTTCGGAATCCATTTTGCCAATTTTCCATATTTCTCAAAAATTTGGGTAGAGGCCTCTTAACGATAAACTAATGAACATAGAAGAAAGTCCAATTATCTCAAATTTATCCTCACTAACTAAATAATATATATGTATATGATATGTGTTTAACTATATATATAAAATCTTAATATTACTCTCCATTTTGTTAATTTTGTGTTATTACCATACGCGTATTGCGCTGAAGATGGTAGGCCAATGCCTTCCAAAATGTATTCGGTATTTAAATAATAAAGTACAACAAAAATAAATTTCTTTGTTTTGTTTTTATTTTATATTGTGTGTTGCCAGTATTGCCGGAGTGAAATATTATAAAGTAGTACTACAGCCAAAAAACGGGAGTATTTTGAAAAAAATAGCAGTACAGACATTTTTTAGTCTTCCAAAATATGTTGGTGCACAAAAATTTTTGTTTTAACTTTATTAAAAAAAATCTCAAAGAAAAAAAATTCAGTTAAAAAAAACTAAACATAAATAAATAAATTATTAATTCTAATAACAAAAGTAAGTAAATGTCTTTTTAATTATAAAAAATCTGTCCTATTGCAGATAGGTTAATACATACATAGTTATAATTTGCTAAAAACTTACAGTCGTATTTATAAAATTTCCTTAGAACACTCCTGGACAGTTTATAAATAGTTGGGCATCTCCTTATATATAAACGCATTCCAACAGTTGTCTAAATATCTATGGAATCTGTAAATTTCGTGAACATTTGGCTTCGTTCAATGAACTTTTCATCTAATTTCCAATTTTTTGTTCATTGAACATACCCACTTTAGAATAGGTTTGGACAACCAATTGCAGTGTCTAAGTTAGACACTCGATGGAACATGATTATAAATAAGGTTTTGGAGTTGGACAGCTGTCCAAAGTTAGACATACTTACTAGCTCTTCGAAAATTTTATTTTTTTTTCTCGTTGTACTACCTAGCAAAATACAAATTACCTTTTATTAAAAACGGTGCATATGAACACTTCCAAACAATAACGGTTCGTGAAAGAAAATCTAAATTAAGGAACGGACCTACAAATATGAAATTTCAGAAGTTAAAGTGACAATCTACAATTATTTTTTTGTTAATTTATTTTGTCTAGTTGCTGTTTTTGTAGGTTTGTATTTATTTTATAATATTGTTTCAATTTCCTTTTTAAACGGGTAAGCTTTTTTTTTGTTATCGAATATATTTTCTATACACATAAAAAAGTTTTACTTTAAAAAATAATGTTTTTGGAAGATTCCGTTGACTACAATCAACTACATTTAATAATTCCTTGCATTGAATTGCATTCAATGTATTTACCTACAATCTGTTTTGTTTTTTATCTCTACCAGTGTGGCTTCCTTTTACCCCTTATTTGAGAAGGAGGACAGGAGATGGCCAATGATTTATTGTATTGAGGGCTGATGTTAGAATGTTGACTTTGTTGTCAAGATCGTTAATGTTAGACGGAACATTCCAAAGTTCAGGTTTAATTAAACTTTTAAGTGTTTCTTTGTATTTGAGCCAGTCGGTCTTCCGAAGATTTCGAAAAACTGACTGGCAGGGGGGTTCATCATTTAAACTGAATTGGATGTATCTATGATCTGAGAACGAGTGTTCTTTAGATACCTTCCAATTAATAATTATTTGATAGATGTTGTCGGAGACAAGAGTTATGTCTAATACATCCAGTCGGTTTCTAGTAATGAATGTAGGTTCATTGGCTACGTTACTTACAATAAGGTTAGTACTTAGAATAAAATCAAAAAGAGACAAACCTCTATTGTTAATATCAGTGCTACCCCACACCGTATGATGGGCGTTAGCGTTGCATCCAATAATGAGGCTGATCTTTTGCCTTTCTGCATCAGCGATGAGTCTCCAGTGTATCGCCAGGGAGAGGGCCAAGTACGTCATGGCCGAGATACGCCGATGCCAGCCAAAAAGAAAGTACCTTTGGCCGTTTCCAGGCTTGCAACGGTAGTATCTCGATCGCTGAAATTAGGGAGTAAATATACATTAATGCTACTTTTTAACAGAATGCAAGATCTAGGGTCACCTTTATCTGATGCATACAGTAAGTAGTATCCAGGAGTCCTGAGTCCACGAACAATGGATTTCACAATCCAAGGTTCTTGGATCAGGACTATATCTTCTCCGCTGCTGGATAACCAAAGAAGAAGGGAGGCCGAAGCCTTAATGGAGTGTTGGAGATTGATCTGTACTAACTGAAGCATATTGGCTACAAGTTAGTTAGATCGGCCTCCATAATGGTGAGGTCATGGTCTTCAGAGGATGAACTTAAAAGTTCTTCCCCATTTAGAATATCCATGCTATTGTGATCTCCGGTCTCCATGTCGTGTAAACCGTCGACGTTAAGGAGAGACTCCGTGGCCACGGATGTCCTGGAAGCATTGTCGTCCAAATATGGAAGGACGATCGATTAAATTTAACTGAAAATGCTTTCTAACTTCTGTAAGAAATCTGTAAAACCTCGTTAAATATAAAAGGAGAACATTATAGAGGCTCAAAGAACCTTTTTTAAACTTCTAGTGACTTCGGTACATCTTCGTACAGGTACCATGAGCAGTTCTTTTAAAAATTTGAGATTCTATAACAAGTGTTTGTTAAATCTATACGAGGTCTTATCGAACGCTATGCGCTATCGAACGCTATGGCTTTTATATACCTATTAGAAGCAGATTATACAGCTCTTACCGAGGTAGTAAAAAAATATAATAAAAATTATATATTTTATTTCTATTTTTTTTCGAAGTGTTTTTTCTTGTATTTAATCTATTTTTTACCTGAAAGTATATATCCACATGAGATTATTTATTAATTAATGTATTGGAAATAATTTTAAAACACAAAAATTTTTCTTACTTTTGGGGATCGAACCGGAACCTCCTGTGTAAAAGTCCATCATCTTAGCCACTGCGCTATCTTAGATATATTTTGGAAGATGCAAGAACTTGATCATACTTTTCTTTTCGAGTACTTCAAAAAGCTTCATTAAATAAGCCCAATAAATTAAAAAAAATAAATCAATCTGAAAAGTGTTAAATTATGAGCAAGAAAAAAAAATCAATTTTTAGATTGAACTGAATTTACCAATCGAAAACCCATCATTTTCTAATGTGGAATTCCTTTCAACAAAAGATTTCATTCTTTATAGATTTTTTTCTAAACGAATTCGAGTTTTTTTTTGTACAAATTCTCCTCAATTGAAAAAATACATGCATATTATATATACGATTTTTTTCGCATGTTACATCGGCCGCGTTCGAGTGAAAGGCCGATAGGGTATCTAAGATCATTTTGCATCGGATATGTTTTCGAACGACCAAAACCGGATTGGATATAGGTTTGTCTGGTATTTTATATTTATTTTGTATTTCATATATTATTTTTTTCGGTAAAAATGAAAATCTATGTAAAAAAAAACCACAAACTAGAAATCCCGCGTGTTCTTTAATCCATTGCCACAGAAAGTGAGAGATAGGCAGCTGAAAATCAGCTGACACATATTTCAGATGCCAGCTATTTTTTTTTTCACAAAAATCCAAAAAATTTTAGGATACCTTTCAGATTTATTTTGGAAAACAGCTGGTTTATTTATCAGCTGGGTTTTCCTATAGGACAACAAAAACACCAACCAATCCGGATTGCTTTTAAATTTTACTCGAACTCGGCCATTGTTTGTAAAAAAAAACAGACTAGCAAGGTTTGATATTCCAAGTTCTGCAACTTCGCATCTAGAAAAGGAAATATAAGAACGGGCATATCGAGGAAAAAGTGAGGCTTTTTTCATAACACATAGTCATAACACATAGTCCGAGTTATGTATTCACAAAGGGAAGGCATGCAGCTAGACAGCTAAATTCTGAGGCGCTTTTAGCTATTTTTTTGAGGAATGTGATTTGAGATTTTAAATCGTCAAAATAGTAAAAAAAAGCTTATAGTTAATTAAATAAACCAGTGAAATAAAAGTAAGTAAAGTGAATATACACAACAATTCAATGACAAAAAAAAAACTACATGCGGTGCTGCGTTAAATTCAGTAAAAACACTTATTAATACGCAGTGTAATTTTTGTTCATTTCACAGGTAAGCTGTGTCTCATATTCCACATAAAGTAAGTAAAATTACTCTGCGATATGGGCGCTCAATGGATTTGAGTGCCTTGCCAGCACCAACGAAAACTAATTCGACCCTAGACGAGAATTTCAATTTTGGCAAATACATACATAATGTAGATACCAGACAATCTTGTTTCAATCAATTTGCCTTTTTTACAGCAAAATGATATGAAATATCAATTTCCAAGTATTCTACGGTAGTGTATTTATATAAAAAACATCACTTCCCATTAATTTATGTGGAATTTGAGAAAGAATCAGCCCGAAAAAACTGTACACTCCATAATATTATATGTGTTTTTTTACAATTTAACACAGCACCACATGCTGTTTTATATTTTTTTTTTAACAAAGTATTGTAAGTGTTTTCACTGTTCTCACTTTCATTTCCTTTTTTTATTTAGTTGAATTATCTTTTTTCACTATTTTAACGTTTGAAAATCTATAAACACTTTTCCTTAGATAGGCAAAATGACAGATACCTTACCTATGCACCATTTTGTTTTTTTTTTTTATTTGGTGGCTAACTCACATGATATTTTCTTTAAAGGTTCGATAAGCAAAACCTGACAGGTCTTACCGAAGTACTCGATTAAGCCTCTACACAAATTTTATAGAACCCTTATTAACACCTTTTGCCAGCAACCTCTATAAAAAACTCTATGGAGCTTTTATGAAGTGGCAGCCACTTTATCCTTCTATTATATTGTAACGATTAAATTACTCAACTGCTTTTGAATTATAATGTAACGTCTTTTATGAAGCGCCATCTCTTGGAAATTTATGTAAACCACAAATCGGTACTGAACGCTACCACTTTCTATGAGGTGAGCTTTGGGAGAGCTTTTCGAATTTGGATTCGAAATCGAATACCAAAGCTCAAAACATCGAAAAGCTTCTTCTATGGAATGTTCAAGTAGTTCAAAGCTCAAAACATCGAAAGGCTTCTTCTATGGAATGTTCAAGTAGTTTCGGGAACCTATGTAATAAGTATAAAAGCGCCTGTCTGGCGGACAGAGGGCACAGTTTATTTTTGATAGTGAAAGAGTAAAGTTGGTTGTGATAAGAGATAAGTAAATTGTTTCGGAAATTAGTTTCGGTATTTTTGAGTGTTGAATAATAAATTCTTTGGTTGTAAGAAAGTAAAGTGTTTTATTTACGGAATAAATAAGTGGAATTTTTAAACAAAGTATATAAGTTTTATCTATTACGATCCCTTGGTAAAATGTTACATTGGTGTCAGAAGTGAAGGTAAAACTTATTATCTGTGAATTCGCAAAATTTATGGTACATAAATAAACTTAAAAAAAAAAAAAAGAAAAAAGTGCGCGTGTGTTGTAAATAAAACAAAGACAAAAATTGAAAGTGTTAAAAGAAGAAAAATAAAAAGAAAAATGGGTAAGATATTGAATGAATTAAATTGTGTTGAACTTAAGGCAGAATTAAGTAAACGAGGTCTTCCTACTGCTGGAGCTAAAAATTACCTCATTATCCGTCTGCAAGAAGATTTAAGACAACACAATGAAAACCCGGACCCATTTGTATTCGAAATTGAAATGCCGGAAAAACAAGTAAGTACTGGTGCTGACTTGTCGTCAATAATGGCTCTTCTCCTTGAGCAAAGAAGTGAACAGAGGAATCTTCTCGAACAAATCGAACAACAACGTGTTGAACAAAAGAGTGAACAAAGAAATCTTCTCGAACAAATCGAACAACAACGTGTTGAACAAAGGAATCTTCTCGAACAAATCGGACAACAACGTGTTGAACAAAAGAGTGAACAGAAAAATCTTCTCGAACAAATCGAAGAACACCGTAATATTGAACAAAAGAATCTTCTCGAGCAAATCGAAGAACAACGTAAAGAGCAAAGGGACCTTCTAGAAGAACAGAAGAACCTAATCGAAGGTAAGCTCGATACATTTGAGAACAAGTTCATTACTCTTGGTGGACGTATTGATGATGTAGACGCAAAGCTCGAGAGCGTTCAAGAAACATTCAAAGGCAAAATTCAAAGCATTGCCGATGAATTAGACAAAGTTCAAAAAATTAAGATCAGAGAAAGTGTTGGCGATTACCCAAAGAAGAAGGAAATGCATCCACCGACTTTTGATGGGCAAACTTCTTGGTCGATCTACAAGAAGCAGTTTGAGGCAGCCGCAGCAACGAACGGCTGGGATGACGAAAACAAATTTATAGCTCTGACACTTGCTCTAAGAGGAGCTGCTGCTGAACTGCTGCAAGCCATACCAGCAGATAAGAACGGCAACTTCAGTGCTCTTGTTCAGGCCACTGACAAACGCTTTGGAGATGGCCATATGCAAGAAGTTTTCCGCGTCCAGCTCAACACCAGAGTCCAGAAAAGAGGAGAAACTTTGCAACAGCTCCAAGCAGACATCGAATGGTTGGCGAATCTGGCATATCCAGCTGCAGGGTATAAAGCTTTCAAGAACTGAATCTGCGTTTATGCAATGCACCTGTGCTGGCCTACCCAACTCCGGGAAAACCTTTTATAATAGACGCTGATGCAAGTAACGTTGGAATTGGAGCTGTACTATCGCAAGTCCACGATGGAGAGGAAAAAGTTGTCGCCTACTACAGCAAAGTACTCTCGAAGCCAGAAAGGAATTATTGCGTGACAAGGAGGGAACTTCTCGCTCTGATACTGGCAACAAAGCACTTCCATGAGTACATCTATGGACAGAAGTTCCTTCTTCGAACAGACCATGGTGCGCTCAATTGGTTTTTAAACTTCAAGAATCCAGAAAGCCAAGTAGCAAGATGGATCGAAAGGCTGCAGACGTATTACTATGATATTCAACATCGAAGAGGAAAGCTGCATTCAAACGCAGACGCACTATCTCGGCGACCGTGCAAACCAGACTGTAAGCATTGCACACGCCAAGAGGAAAAAGAAATGATCATCGTCCAACGAACAAGAGCTGATCCCATTTACGGCTGGAGTAACGAAGAACTCAGAACATGAAAAGAACACCAAGAGAAACCAGAATGGTGTGATATCTCCGACCGAAGTCCGGCTCTCAAAGCATATTGGGCACAATGGGACTCGCTTCATGTGCAAGAAGGGGTACTAAGGCGTAAGTGGGAATCCGCAGACGGCAAATCTTATGTGATGCAGCTAGTCGTACCTCGGTCAAAAGTTAATGACGTTCTTCAAGGAATGCATGACGGAACTTCTGGAGGTCATTTGGGAGTGAATAAGACGTTGGAAAAGATACGACAACGGTTCTACTGGCTGCACGCAAGAGATGACGTCGAAAAGTGGTGCCGCAAATGTGATACTTGTGCTGCTACCAGAGGACCGGGTAGAAAAATTCAGAGTAAAATGCAGCAGTAAAATGTGGGCACACCTTTCGAGAGAATTGCTAAAGACGTCGCAGGCCCTTTTCCTGAAACTGACAGTGGAAACCGATACATCCTTGTAGTCATGGATTATTTCAGCAAGTGGCCTGAAGCATTTTTCCATCCCAAACCAAGAAACCAAAACAGTTGTCGATCAGATTGTCTTTAATTGGGTGAGCAGGAAGGAAGGAATTTCGAATCTAAAGTCTTTCAGGAGTTTTGCACGCTTCTTGGCATTAAGAAGACGAGAACAACACCGCTCCATCCACAATCTGATGGGATGGTTGCACGATTCAACAGGACGCTTAAAGAACATCTATCTAAGGTTGTCGGTGACTACCAACGAGACTGGGACCGACATATCCCATTGTTCCTTATGTGGTTTTACAATCCTCATCGACAAAAAGGACTATCACCAAAACTTCAACAAAACTGGGAAGGCCCATATACTGCTGTGAAAAGAATCAATGATGTGGTTTACCGTATACAGAGAGGGGTAAGAGGCAAATTAAAAGTAATTCATTGTGACCGTTTACATCGATACAACGGTGAAAGAAGTGATGAAATTCCTCGGGACGATCAATCCTAAGAAGGGGGCAATGTAACGATTAAATTACTCAACTGCTTTTGAATTATAATGTAACGTCTTTTATGAAGCGCTGAACGCTACCACTATCTATGAGGTGAGCTTTGGGAGAGCTTTTCGAATTTGGATTCGAAATCGAATACCAAAGCTCAAAACATCGAAAAGCTTCATCTATGAAATGTTCAAGTAGTTTAAAGCTCAAAAAATCGAAAAGCTTCTTCTATGGAATGTTCAAGTAGTTTCGGGAACCTATGTAATAAGTATAAAAGCGCCTGTCTGGCGGACAGAGGGCACAGTTTATTTTTAAAAGTGAAAGAGTAAAGTTGGTTGTGATAAGAGATAAGTAAATTGTTTCGAAAATTAGTTTCGGTATATTTGAGTGTTGAATAATAAATTCTTTGGTTGTAAGAAAGTAAAGTGTTTTATTTACGGAATAAATAAGTGGAAGTTTTAAACAAACTAACCCTTGGTAAAATCTTACAATATCATTTATAGAGCCTTATCAGAGTGTCAGCTCTTAACCTTTGTTAGTCTTCTTTTTTATTTCCAAACGGCTTAACAGAAGTTGTTATCGAATTCATGACATCTATAAGAATTTTTTTTCACAGAAGGCCGTATTGAGTCCTTACATAAGGTAAAGCCTGCGGAATATCAATATTTATAAGCTAAAAGAAGCTGAAATGTTGGTTGGGCAAGGGAGTCCTTATTGATTACAATAATTGCACCTCTATAAAGACCCCTCTGCTCCTCCACTTTCTAGTCGTGAGTAGGTAAGACTGGGTTTGATAGCTGGAGTATCTCGAGTATTTCATCAAGATAGGAGGGCTCGGCCGGAATCCATATTACCATTACTTGTTTTTATTTACCTATCAATGGGGGCGAGGTGTGAATACTGGGAACAGAAGTGGTCATCAATCAGAATCATCATCTGAATCCAATACAGAAATATCTTCTGGTGATTCCGTTCTTTCCGAAAGCGGAAATGGACACACTCCAACAGAAGAAGACAATGATGTCAGTTGCATGTTCTGCTCTCAAATGTATTTAGACGATCATCGTGGTGAGGTTTGGGTTCTATGGCAATCATGCAACTTATGGGCACACAGTGATTACGCAGGATGCGTTAATGATTCTTATGTTTGCAATTTTTGCCCACAAAGCTAAAATGTAATTTTTACATACATTTAATATGGAACCCGGGGTTCCATATAAGGAACAAATTACTTGGTAATTTCAACTAAGCTTATCAGGTAAAAGAATCCGGTTTTGGTCGTTCGAAAACATTTCCGATGCAAAACAATCTTAGATACCCTATCGGCCTTTCACTCGAACGCGGCCATTTAGTTTCCTTCTGTACAAATGTCAAAACTGAGGTTTCATTTTTTTCCGCTAGTTGCAGTGAAGAGGGCTAGTGTCGCAGAGGCTAAAATGGAACCAACCTGAGATTGGCAACTAGCAGTCCATATATAACACGTCAATGGTCGAACACATCTTCTGTATACTTGTGCTCTTCTACCCTACACGTTTGTAATAATGCTTTAAAGTAATACACCGGAACTTTTCACCTCATCAGCCTGCTTAGTAAATACCACCAACCTGATCGTCTTTTGCTCAAAAGCTTAATTTGTTCAGCTAATCCGATCCACAAACCAAACAGAATTTTAAACTCACCACATCATTGACTTACTATATATGGACTGCCAGGAGCCAACTTCACGATGGTTCCACCTATAACTAAACGCCGCTAGCTCTAACATAGGACAAGCGGAAAACACGGTGAAACATTTTGACACTTCAGTTTTGTTTTGTTCTTGTTTTTTTTCATTCGTTTTTTTCATTCATTTTTGTTTGTTTTTTTTTGTCATTTTAGAAAACTTTATTTACAAAAATAAATAAAAGATTATGAATGAATTAAATGTATTAATTCCACCGCATAATTTTGAACGCATATCTGTGAAAAAAGTTATAAAATTCTTTGAAACTCAGCGCTTTGGCTGTTCTCACAGAGCATGAAGACCTAGTCAAGAAGGTTCTGGTGACCAAAGAAATGTATCCCCAAGTGCGACTGGTTATGGATCGGTTTCCGGCCGTGTAGACATCCTCCTTAGTTAGAATCTCTCCTACGAAACTCGTGCTAGCTAGAATTGCGTCCAAGTGCCTTCTGGCACTTGGCACAAGTAAATAATAAATATTTATGTACTTGAAAAAATTATCTCCAAATGCTGTTGAATCACCACTTGTTATCCAAATTTAAACAAAAAATATAATTATAAAAAAAACAAATTTACCACGCACGACGCAAAATGTGAAATGAAAATTAAAATTATACACAAACGTCAAAATATAAATTTTAGCAAAAACAGATGGCTCAGTTTTTTATAAGAAATAACAATAGATGTCCGTAGTATCTATGGCAAAAAAAGCTTGCTCCGACAGAGTAGCAACAGATGGCACTGAAAATAGTTACTTCTCTTATCCGCGTGTCCTACCATAGCGCTCATGTCACTAGGGAGAGGTGGAACCATTTTCATTTCGGAATTTGTATGGAAATGACGCTCGACTAGCAGTCCATATATAATAGGTCAATGCACCACATGAATAAAAATTCAAATTCAAACTCAAAAAAGCCGTTACGGGAAATATCCCCGGAAACCCATAATACGTCAATGAAAAAATCTTGTGCTGTTGCTAAAATGTCTGAGACTTCAATAATGAATCAACTTATTGTAGAGATGAGCAAACTTTTAGATGAAAAACTAAAAGATGTAGCTACCAAAGACGAATTAATGGTTTTAAGTCACAAGTTGCGACTCTGGAGCAAGAAAACAAACAATTACGCCACGAAATAGAGCAACTGAAATTAAATGATCTTGCAATAGAAAAAAGGATCGAAGAAGCAGAAAAGTTTTCGAATAGGCTTAACATAGTTGTAAGGGGCTTAAGAGCAGAAAGTGTTGAAGAAGCTAAATTACAATTTCAAGAAGTTTGTCAATCTACTCTCAAAGTCTCTGTCAAAACCAATAGTGCCAGAAAAATCAACTTGGCAAGCCCGAATGACTCATCCTTCATTTTTGAACTATCCAGCGTAAACGATGTGAGCTCCGTCTTATCTTCAACGACACAGCTCAAAAACACACAAATTTCGATCAACAAAGACTTAACTTTGAGTGAAAGAAATGAGAGATACCACCTTCGTCAAGTCAAAAGATGTCTACTTAAAACCCACAAAAAACTCAAAGTAGAAATCAAACGTTTGTCACTAATGGTTGATGGACGCCGTCGCTTCAAATACAACAAAAATGGTTCCATAACAGCTTATAACGAAGATGATAGAGCCTATCTTGTTGACATACTGCGGAAAACAGACTCTAACTACGTGGTTAACGTGGCACCGATAAATATCAATAAAAGTTTTCAACCCTAAAACTAGCAATAGTGGAGCGGCTAGCGTCCATATAAAAGATAATTGTGCACTTTGTGATAAAAGCATAAACTTTTTTTCATTGTTGGTACATTATATGAATATGATTTTAAGATAGTGGGCCACTTCGAAATTCCGCCCCTTTAGGTGGGAGGGGCAAATTAAAAAAAAAAAATACATAAGATTGAAAAAAAAATATTAAAAAACAACGGCAACACTTACAATATCATGCTATACTTTTTTTTAAAGCCAAGAACCCATTCTTCAATTCTGTTTTCAAATCAAGTTATTTTAGTGCTTAGTTTTTGAAAAAATTATTTTGAAACTCAAAATTTTGAAAAAAAAGGTTATTATGATTTTTTTGCAAAATTTTATGATATTAAGTACTAATTTGCTTTATCATTTTCGATACTCTTATTAACTTTTAGCCAAATGCTTAAAACCAGATATTCTTAAGTCATTTAGTTTTTTAGAAAATTGAAAATTACCATAACTACTTTTTTCTTAAAACCGTCATCTTTGAACATAAACAATGGATTTTGACTTTTTTGTTTAAATTATAAAATAGGTCCAATCGCTAAAACTATTAAAGGTCATGTATTTAGTTATAAATTTTTAAAATGTTACTTAATAAGTTTGGTAGATGAAAAAAACAAATTTGCACAACCACGCCCCCTCCACCCCTTCAGTATCATAATAAAATCACAGAAAACCATCACTTTTTCAGTCTTTTGCCTTGAACATCATTCTGATATATGTATTTTAAGTTATTTTGCAACTTGCAGAAAACAAAAGAAGCTACAAATATGATCCTCATGGTATTTTTGTACATAACCGACGCCATTAAGCTCCAACAAAAACTTAAAATTCCGTTAGTTGTAAAATTCTCAGTTTCTTCGCACAGTCTTTAAGTCTTCTGAATAAATTAAAAATTTGATCACATACAAATTACTGGTACCACTTGTTTTTTGCGACGAATACCTTTAGGGGGGGATTGAAAAAGTGTTTTTTTTTTATAAACGTTTCATTTTCAATTAAACCGATTTCTTTTCGATCCGCTACAAATTTTGCGAACGGTTTTTATCTTATTGCGACAAGAAATAAAGTACATATGCGGCTGATGTTATCGGTTCACGGAAGGCCGCAGAAGCCGGCAGAGGTAGGTAGGTAGGTTGAAATGGCGGTCACGTGCCACCTAGCTTATTGAGCCAATTAGAGCAAGAGTGCGTCGTTTTGATACCATAACTCATAGGACCTATGGATGGAAATGGTATGGATTGTTTGAGTCTCGCAGCAACATGCCACATTGATCAGATTGTCGGTTGGCTCAGAAACTTACAAGGTTTGTACTCTTAGAACGATCATCTAGTCCTAGAAAAGATGTACAGTGGCTACTGAGGTTTATCCTAGAGCTAGTGCGTTTCGTTAAGGAGATCAAATCTTTGATCCTCATCTCAGAAAGTTCGTTAAGGTCACGGAAAAAAGCTTTACCAAGTGACTGAGCTCTTTTTCTGGCCAAAGCGGAGCATTTACAGAGGAAGTGAATGACTGTTTCCTTTTCCTGCTGATCCCCGCAACTACGACAGTGGTAATTGTAGTGTATATCTAGCTTCGCTGCATGCTCTCCGATTGGCCAGTATCCTCTTCATGTTGCAACGACCTGGCTATGTCTCGCCTGCGTCTGCAAATTAAGTCGTTTGTCCGGGATTTACTATAGGTGGGCCAAATCTTCCTATAAATGATGGAATTTGACAAATTGCCCCACTTGCGATTGGATTCGGTAAGAAAAATAGAGAATGTATTGCCCTTCATGACTCCAAGTGGAATGTTAACTGTTTCCACAAGTGAGTCATGAAGGGCTGAACCTTGCCTGGCCAGTTCGTCAACCCGCTCGTTTTCCTCTCCTTGAGATTCGCATTTAGGCTGGCGAGGTCATCACAGCATTGCTGCACCAATTTGAAAGACGATGCAGCTGAGCTAATGGCTTTAACAGCTGTCAGGATAGTGGTATTCGGTATTGGTTGGGGTCTTGTTTGAGTACCTTACATGCTTCCCCAATTTCCAGTAATTCAGCTTGAAAAACAATAGCAAATTTGGGTAGCGGAAAAGATCTAGAGATATTTAGAGATTCGGAAAATATTCCTGGACCAACCCCACACTCCATCTTTGAACCATCAGTAAAAATAGTTGTGTCGAAGTCTTT
Source organism: Epistrophe grossulariae (assembly GCA_929447395.1). Classification (NCBI taxonomy): domain Eukaryota; kingdom Metazoa; phylum Arthropoda; class Insecta; order Diptera; family Syrphidae; genus Epistrophe; species Epistrophe grossulariae. Next base: position 58,772,135 of record OV839566.1, on the reverse strand, counting down.
CGTCACAATGTCGTTTTGCCAGTCCCATCTGGATGGGAAAATAACTTTAAAATCCTTACTGAGACACAGAATAGGAGCGAAGTAATCAGTAGTAGTTGACAAAATATCTGTGGGAATAAGATTATTAATACAGCCGGCAGAGGTTTTGGCCTTGTTAATTATTTGACCAAAATGGGAGCGAAGGTTAAGCTCACTGACACAAATAATTCCAAGGTCTCGAATGGATTAAATTATGGGAATGGCCACGTTGCGAAAGTTGAGAGAAACGGTTTACGGGAGAAGGTTATAGATTGAAAGTAATGTTGAGTTCTAAGAAATTCTTTTCGCACCAAGTTTGGAATAAATTGAATTGACCTTAATGATTTTAATATCAACTACATAACTACTATATGAGTCAGTAGTTATATTGACTGTCAATATCGTTTATTGTTAGAACAAAGATAAGAGGAAGTGGCTTTGAAGAACGCATGAAGTGGCGTAAATGGGGATAGTGGGGTCAGAGATTGAGAACCTGAACAAAACCGGAATAATCATTATAAATCCTTCTTTCATTCCGTAAACTATTTTCCCAAGTAAGATCAACGAATGGTTTGAAAAATATATGTAAATTCACAAACGCATCGTTGCAGAGATGTTGCACAATCACTTGGGTCAAACATTCATAAAGCCATCAAACCAGCATCAGTTTTGCAAACTTGCATCAAATAATGCGCAAACTTAAAGCAAAACCAATATCAAGGAAATGCGATGCGTAGTTGCTGATGTATTGCATCAGCATCAGCTGCGTTGCGCATCAGCATCGCAACAAAGCAAATGTTTGATGTTTATGAATGTACACTATTGTTGATTAAAAAATTTATTGTCCGTAATTAATTGAGACAAATTGTATAAATTACACCCAAATTATGTCATTTTTATATTATAAAACAACTAAAGTCTTCTTAATTAAGTGAATACAAAAAATTTAAATCTTAATATAATACGTTTTTTACTAAAAAGTATAAAACATTCTCTCCCCATACACTTAAAATAAAAAACGATGGGGTGCATGAAATAGATCTTAGTAATAATTCTCATTTGATTGTATTTGTCGCAAAATATTTTTTGCTTAAATAAAAACCAGAATGAAGTTATAGGCAAGAGACCGAAAAAAGTGTGGGTTTTTCAGAATTGTGAAGGCGGGCGTATGGGGCGTGGTTGTCGTAATTTGTTTTTTCATCAAACAACCATATTAAATAACAAATTAAAAGTTCGTAACTACCTATTGATTAAACTAATTTTATAATTTAAACAAGAAAGTCAAAATCCATTGTTTATGTTCAAAGATGACGGTTTTAAGAAAAAAGTAGTTATGGTAATTTTCAATTTTCTAAAAACCTAAATGACTTAAGACTATCTGCTTTTTAGCACTTGACTAAAAGTTAATAAGAGTATCGAAAATGATAAAGCAAATTAGTACTTAATAACGTAAAGTTTTGCAAAAAAATCATAACTTTTTTTTTTTTTATTTTTTTTTCAAAATTTTGAGTTTGAAAATAATTTTTTCAAAAACTAAGCACTAAAATAACTTAATTTGAAAACAGAATTGAAGAATGGGTTCTTGGCTTTAAATATAGTATAGCATGATATTGTAAATGTTGCCGTTGTTTTTTAATATTTTTTTTTCAATCTTATGTAATTTTTGTTTTAAATTTGCCCCTCCCACCTAAAGGGGCGGAATTTTGAAGTGGCCCAATATCTTAAAATCATATTCATATAATGTACCAACAATGAAAAAAATTTTATGCTTTTATCACAAAGTGCACAATTATTTAACTAAGCCGCCCCACTACAACCAGTTTCCCGTCAGGTTTTATTTTATAATATAGCTGGTCTTGTAAATAAAACTTTATTATGTAACTTTTTTAAATTTATATGTCAATTTGAAATATTTTTTCTTTGGACGAGCCAGTGGTGGCTGTCTTTACGTCTTTATGGATTCAGAAAAAACCATTGAATCAACCTATCAGCTTAAATTTACAAAACACAGTGATGCAACGATACTGCAAGCTAATTTCAGTTGAACAAAAATAAACTTTATATCTTCATATCTGAACTGCAACCATTGGTGAACAGACTTTGATAAACTTAAGAACTTGTTTGCCGAAACTGATTTCGATAATTTCATTCTTGTTGGAGACATGAACGTGAGAACTGGAACGAAAGCCGCAGTGGACACCATCACCCGTCCTACATACCTCGCTGATGTTTCAGAAAATAGATGCTCGAAGGATACTTTCTGTGATAGTAAGTGCAACAAGTTCCTAGATCTCCTAGATGATATTGGTGCTTTCATTCTTAATGGAAGGAGCTTTAATGATAAAAACGGTGAATTTACATTTATCAGCAGCAGGGGTTCCTGTTATTGATTATTGTTGTCCATCGTATGGAGCTGCACATTTGATCGATGACTTCACGGTAGGATGCGTAACCTTTTCTGACCACATGCCCATCACTTTTTCTTTATATACCTCCAATCATCTGAGTTGCATTTCTAGCCCTGTAGTTAGGCTTACCATCCGTCAGGATTTTGCCTGACGCGTCAGGCTTTTAAAGTCCAATCAGGCTTTGGCCAGGTTTCGGCTTTTGTCAGGCTTTTTTATAATTATCGTACAAAATATAATCGTTAGAAGAAAAACGTTTACTGAATGCTTTCATATCGAAATTCTTGTAAATCACAATGAACACATTAATTTTTTTCATTTAGTTGTCACTTTTTAGAAAGAGACAAAGAGTTGTGCAATAGAGTGAGTAAAAAAAAACACTTTTCTCGAAATTCAACCGGGACCGGGCGAAATTATGAAATCCTTGAAAATTTCATGCTTTTTACTTTTAGCACCAAAAATCGAAAAGTTATGTAGCTTTTAACACTTGAGAAAAGTTCCGATTGGTAGCGACCGCTAAATGCTGTTCGATTTTGAATTTTTTGTTTTCAATCTAAGCTTCATAATTTCGCCCGGTTCCGGTTGAATTTCGAGAAAGCTGTTATTTTGAATCACCCTATTGGGCAAGAAATGACACTTCCATTTTATGAAGTCTGCTGCAGATTGCAGTTGCAATCTTTTTAGCGTCGCGTCGCCTTCGTGCATCCGAATGAAGGTAAGTTATCTATGAATGTTTTTTAAAATTTTTTTTTTATAAAAATTAAGTTTCAAAAAGAAAAAAAATGTTTTTTTATTTGTCAGGCTTTTTTCCTCAAAAATCAGGCTTTTCTTTCTTACTGTCAGGCTTTGCTGATTTTAGAGCTGGTAACCCTACCTGTGGTCGAAATTCCCCGCCTTAAGTGGATAGAAAATAGAAGTCAAAGTACACTTGAATGACATTCTACCTAAATTTTAAGACGATGAGATCATTAGAACAAAAGTTATCAGCCAACCAAACCAACAATGAGGGTACCTTTAGTATTATTACGAATGAGAAATACCTACCACCAACGCACGTGCATATTTATTAATAATATAAATATGTATATGTATATACCTACAAAAATAGAAAAATTTTCGCGTTTTTTCATTTACTTTTTAAGAAAATTATTTAAGATTTTTTTCTGAAATTTTTTTTTTAGAACGTTTTAATGTATGAAATCGATGATAGAATCATTTAGATGGTTTATTTCGTTAAATACTAACGGTACATAAGTACATTTTGTTAAAATTAAAATTACAATTATATATTATATTCTTACAAAATAAAAGAAAAAAACTTACATCTAGTTCATATTATAAATTGTTTTGAATGAAAAATATTTTTCTTAAGTTAAGTGATTTAACATTAACATTGGTGGAATTAATTTGAATTTTTATTGTAGATAGTTATTAAAAGATTTAAAGGACTATTAGCACCGTAGTTTGATCTACTGAAAATGTTACTAATTGGCAACTGCCTTCTCAAACTATATTGACTAGCAGTGAAATTCAAACGACTGAGGATCAATGGAGCTGAAATTGATCCATTGATTATTCCAATAATAAAACAAAATTGTATATACGCTCTGTGACTTGTTAGAGATGGGAGATTTATTAATTGAATACGTTGAGCGTAAGGTGGCAAGTTAAATCGATTCGACCATGGTAATAATCTTAAACAAAATCTCATAAATCTTCTTTGAACGAACTCCAATCTGTTTATATGAACCGCATAATAAGGTGCCCATACAACACAACCATACTCTAAGATGGATCTTACAAAAGAGACATAAAGAGTTTTTAAAACATAAGGATCACGAAATTCACGAGCAAACCTTTTAATAAAACCGAGAGTCATGTTAGCTTTTTTAATTATATAGTCAAAATGGTCAATAAAAGTAAGTTTAGAGTCCAACACTATCCCTAGGTCAGTAAAACTAGACAGATTACACAATGGTGACAAATTAATAGCGTAATTATACACAATCACATTTTTCTTGCGTGTAAAACACATTGTTTTACACTTGTCAATATTTAAAACTAAACCATTAATATTGCACCATTCCCAGAAACTTTGAAGGTCTTTTTGTAAAATATCACAGTCTTCTACAGAGTTAATTGTACGAAAAATTTTTACATTATCGGCATATATAAGAGACATTGAATTAACTAGGACTGACGGAAGATCATTAATAAATAGTACAAATAATAACGGACCAAGATGGCTACCCTGAGGAACACCGGAGTTAACTGTAAAACATTTAGAACGTTCACTCTTAAAAACAACACTATATAACCTATCTTTGAGATATGAAGATATCCATAACACAAAACTGTCGCTAAGACCTATATTTTGAAGTTTTCTTAACAGTACATGATGGTTAAGTTTGATAGATATATATGTTTTATATATCAAAATAAGCGCTTACTTGTTTGCAAGCGAATAAAAGTCATTTGATTAAAATCCGTTATTGTAGTAAAAAATAATGAGCATTATAATGAAGAAAACACTATGTCGCAAAAAAAGCATGTTATAAATAAATTTATTTCAAAATTTATTTAATATCTTAATTCTTGTTGGACTTAGAACTTTAAGATGTCTAACAAATATTTAGACAATATATTAATAAATAACATGTAATAAATTTTTTTTCTCTATTTTGAATATAACATATTATTTAAAATTTTTTAATCAATCAAAGTGGGTGTAAAAAAACATTAATTCAATTTGTTTTTAAATTTTTTTCATAATTGTCATGAAAATTTGAGATTTTTTTTACATACATTTAATGTTTGTTTTAATAACGGTATTTTAAGACTTTAATCTTGAGAATCCGTTAAGAATTTTAGGAGTTATTAATTAATTAATGATGTCATGCCTGATGATTTTTTTGATTAAAATCGATTTTTATCGTTAAATTTAATTTAAATCCCCCTCCCGCCGCACTTGTTGAATTTACCACTATATTACCATTGATTTTTTTATAGATAAGGGTTGGGGCTACAATACTGTAGAACATAATTTTTTGAAATTCGTAAAATTTTCCTCAACTTTTCGATTTTTACTACAGAAAATTGAATTGATGACCTCTTTACCATCCCTTTTCGTATAGAACGCTTCCCCCCTCCACAATAATTTTTATACAAAATTAAAGCTAAACATTAACTGATTATTTTAATATCTTAATCTTGAAGATCGGAGAATTAGAACAGAAGTTATTAATTATTTATTATTATCAGCCAACCAAACCAACAATGAGGGTACCTTTATTAGGATTATTATTACGAATGAGAAATACCTACCACCAACGTGCATTTAAAATAATATAAACATATGTATATGTATACAGATATTGCAAATTTTTCACGATGCTTAAAACATATAGGTAATATTTATTTTTCCACTGTAATTGTTTAGCCGTTTCAGATAATCTTACTGGTAATTTTTTTAATTGAATTTAAATTATTATACTATTATCTATCATGTAGCAAGACATTTTTAAATATCAAGATAGAATTACTAAAGTTATATGACATTTTCGAAGTTTTTTCATTTATTTTTCAAGAAAATTATTTAAGATTTTTTTATGAATTTTTTTTTTTAGAACGTTTCAATGTATTAAATCGATGATAGATAAGTATGTTTTATATATCAAAATAAGCGCTTACTTGTTTGGAAGCGAATAAAAGTCATTTGATTAAAATCCGTTATTCTAGTAAAAAGAAATGAGCATTTTAATGAAGCAAACACTATGTCGCAAAAAGCATGTTACAAATAAATTAATTTCAAAATTTATTTAATATCTTAGTTCTTGTTGGACTTAGAACTTTAAGATGTTCAACAAATATTAAGAGAATATATTAATAAATAATATGTAATAAATTTTTTTTCTCTATTTTGAATATAACATATTATTTAAAATTTTTTAATCAATCAAAGTGGGTGTAAAAAAACATTAATTTAATTTGTTTTTACATTTTTGCATAATTGTCATGAAAATTTGATATTTTTTTTTACATACATTTAATGTTTGTTTTAATGACAGTATTTTAAGACTTTAATCTTGAGAATCCGTTAAGAATTTTAGGAGTTATTAATTAATTAATGATGGCATGTCTGATGATTTTTTTGATTAAAATCGATTTTTATCGTTAAATTTAATTTAAATCCCCCTCCCGCCGCACTTGTTGAATTTACCCCTATAACACAATTAACTTTTTTATAGATAAGGGTTGGGGCTACAATATTGTAGAACATAATTTTTTGAAATTCGTAAAATTTTCATCAACTTTTGCATTTTTAATACAGATAATTGAATTGATGACCTCTTTACCACCCCTTTTCGTATAGAACTCTTCCCCCCTCCGCAATAATTATATAGAATTATAGCTTAACATTTAATGATTATTTTAATATCTTAATCTTGAAGATCGGACAATTAGAAGAGAAGTTATGAATTATTTAATCCATCAATATGATTTGGATTTTCTGATTTTGTTAAAATAACGGGTAATCTGCCACTGGTCGGTGGTGGTTGGTGTTAATTATTTCTTTTCTTCTTTCCAAATAAAAAAACGCAGTACACAAACTTTATTTTAATTACGTTTTTATTAATAGCTGAAACGTCCAAATCGTTACGATTATAAAACCAAACTGAACACTGTATGAAAAATTGGGGTAGTTTTTTTAAGGGGTATATGTATGTGTAAAAGCTTTATATAATAGGATGAGGATGTGATATACAACTGGTGTGAAAGGAAATTATGGAAGGATGTGTGCGTTTTATGTGTGTGTATTAATTTTCAACATCCTCGGGCGGGGGCAAATTATTTAACTCCAGTGGATACAGGAGCTGAACTGGTCTTCGAAATCTGGTACCATCTGCACAACGAACCTCACAGAAACGTATTTTTCCATCTCGTCCAGGGTAAATATGCTCGATGACTACCATTTTCCAATGAATTCTTGACTTTGCGTGATCATGTAGAAGCACTACGTCGCGGTCGCCTTCTTTAAGAGAAAATTTAGATTTTAAACTACTGTGATGAAATGATCGTAAGAGTTGAAGATATTCGGATTTCCATCTTTTTGCAATTTTAGCGGTGTATTTCATTCGGTGCTTCCACAATTCTTTAATAGCTGCGTCAGTGATAGAATGGCTTTCGTTATCCATCCAATCAGAAACTTAGCAGGTGTAAGAGGAACCAATTCAAGGGGATCGTTGGATGCATACGTTAAAGGTCGATCGTTGGTTTGTGCCTCAGCTTCACTCAAAACCATTCGTAGCTCTTCGAAAGTAAGTCTTGCCCTACCGATGACAACTTTTAATGTGTTCTTCACGGTTCTTATTAGTCTCTCCCAGAAGCCTACCCACCAGGGTGCTCGTTCTACGCTGAAGTTCCATTTTATCTGCTTTTGGGCTAGAAAATCATGAACTGCACTGTTGTTAAGAACGCCGTGAATCCTGCTCAGTTCCAATGCCGATCATCTAAAAGTTTTCGCGTTGTCAGATACTATAGTAGACGGAACACCTCGTCGAGCTATAAACCTTCGTATAGCCATAAGACAGCTATCTGTTGACATATTTATAGTTAACTCCAAATGCACAGCCCGAATTGCCGCGCACGTAAATATAAGTATATATACTTTATGTTGACCTTCATCGCCAAGGTTAATGTAGTAAAGTGGACCTGCGAAATCGATGCCCACGCAATCAAATGGTCTCGTCAATGTAATTCTCTGGATTGGAAGAGGAGCAAACGGCTGATTTGCAGGTTGACCGAATAATTTTTTGCATACTATACACTTTCGTATGTTCTTTTTCACTAGTTGACGTCCTCTTATAATCCAAAATCGATGTCTGAGTTTCGTTAATACAGCACTTGTGCCTCCATGACAGGTTGAGAGATGATGATCATCAACAATTAATAAAGTCATATAATCGGCCGGTAAGATAATGGGGTGTTTGATATCGAATTTTTCGTCCAACATTTGTAAACGTCCACCAACTCTCATGATGCCATCTTCGTCCAAAAATGGTGATAGTTCCAGAATTTTGGACGATGTTTTTAGTGGTTTCTTTTTTCTTAAGTTTTCTATTTCACTTGAATAATGATGTCTTTGCACGATTTTAATCCAGAAAGTTTCAGCATTATCAAGTTCCTCTTTCATAAGAAATTCCATTGTGTTTTCTTCGCTTTCTGTTTGTAACTCATTTATCTTTCTTTCTTGTGCTATTTTCTTTAAATTTCGCACGTACCGAAAAATCCAGCATGTAACTCGTAAAGGCCGTACCCAACTGCTAAAATCTTTGCAGCGTATTGGAAATTCCACGTTTTTCTGAAGGCTGTCATCAACGTCTACCAGCAGTCTCGTACTGGAACAATGAGTCTCTTGTTTATTCGGGAAATTATCAGGATCGTTCAACCAATCTGGTCCTCGCTCCCAAAGTAAAGATGATTTCAATTTCTCTCCAGAAATACCACGAGTGAGAAGATCTGCGGGATTACATTTCCCGGAGCAGTGATTCCAATAAGAAATTTTAGTAGACCGCCTTATCTCTAAAACACGGCTTTGAACATATGGCTTCCATCTTTGAGTTTGACCGAAAATCCAATTTAGAGTTATTTTTGAGTCAGTCCATAAGAAAAAATTGTTTATGGGAATTCGAAGTGACTTTCTCAAATATGCGTACAGCCTAGCTGCAATTAAAGCTGCTGTAAGCTCTAATTTGGGTAGAGTGAGTTCATCTAATTTGTCTTCTTTGAGTGGTGCTACTCGACTTTTAGCACATAAAAATGACGTTATTTGTTCTTTATCCGTTACAACCTGAAGAAAAGCTACTGCTCCATAAGCTTTAATACTTGCGTCAGCAAAAATATGACAGTGAATGGCTCTAGCTGATGAAACTGACTGTATTGCTCGAAGAATTGTCAAATCTTTAAGCTGTAAGACACTTCGGATGCATTCGTTCCACTGCAACATTAATTCTGATGGCAAATCTTCATCCCATGAAAGTTTTCTTTTCCACGCCTCTTGAAAAACAATTTTTAACTTTATTATTACGGGGCTAACAATTCCTAATGGGTCATAAACTCTTGCAATGGCTTGTAAAACGTTTCGTTTGGAACCTTTAGAGCGACTGGATTCAAGAAAGCTTTGAATAGAATCCAATGGTACAGCTAATTCGTCATTGAAAGGTGACCACACTAAACCTAGAACCTTTTGAATTGTTGGATACTCTTCATTCCCTACTACAGTCCTTACTGCTTCGCTATTAGAATACCACTTCCTTAGATTCATAGAAGCTCTTCCCATAATATCCACTGCTTCCTTATATAATCTAACTGCCTCGCATTCTGAACTGACACTTGACACCAGATCATCAACATAAAACCCATTCTTTAATATCTGACAGGTCTCAGGAAATGCTAATTGTTCTTGAGCTAAGTGATAATTGATGGTTGCAGAGAGGATAAAAGGACTACAACAAACTCCAAATGTAACTCGGGTCATTCTAAAGTCTTTGATTATATTTTTTTCAGGTGAAGAATACCATAAAAAACGATGTGCGTCTCTGTCCGAATCATTTAATAAAATTTGCAGAAATGCCTTCTCGATGTCGGCCACGACAGCTATACCTCCAAGGCGAAAATTTAATAAAACTTTGAAAACATCGGGCAATAAATTAGTTCCAGTAAAAAGCTGGTCATTTAATGATGGAGAATTTTCTGAATGACTTGACGCATCAAAAACTATGCGCATCTTTGTTGTCATACTGCTTTCTTTACAGACAGGACGGTGAGGAAGGTAAATAATTCGCTTTGGGCTTTCTGCTTCTGGTGTTACAACTGGTTCAGCTATACCATCCTCAACCATCTGCCGTATCGCCAGATCATATTCATCAAATTTAGTAGGATCACGAGATAAACGATTTTTTAAAGAATTTAATCGACTTACCGCTATGTTTTTGTTACTTTCAAAAACTATTTCTGGGTCTTTCCATGGCATGCTTGCCACGTATCTTGACTCGGCTTTCTGCAAGCAGCTCATAGTCATCTCCTCTGTCAGATGCAACTTCTCAGATTCCTCACCGCGAATACCGATCGATTCTAAGGACCACATTTTTGAGAGTTCTTTATCACTAATTTGAAGGCTTAACACGTTAGTGACCAATGAGGTATATTCTTTATCTTTTTTAGAACCATCGTCGATAGAGGAATTGTTGCGGTAAATTTTACCACAACAAGTTTCACCCAGCCTATTCTATCTCCTATACCCATTCTTAACCTCTCCTTCTTCGTTGCGGCTCCAAGATACTCGTAGAGTTCAGTAGAAAACCTGGTATCCATCACCCAGAGTCCTGCTCTTAAAGTATTTTAGAAAAGTAACCAAAAACAGGTGTGCGAGCAGTTCTATAAATCGAAGGGAACAGTTGGTTCCAAAATCCATGAAGTATACGAATCATATAGACGGGCGGTCTTATGTTGAATTATCAGCGGACGAGCTGAAAAAGTCATCGAGTCAGGCGGACTCTATCGAAACTCTTATCTAAACTCTTCATCCTAACTTTAATTTAAAGTAACATTTTATTGTAAGTTAAATGGGCCTTTAACGTAGTCAATAGTAAAATCTTAAGTTACAAAATATTTTATTGAAAGGGGTTATCGGAATGGAATCAAAACAGTAGGGTTCGCGTTTCAAAAGGAATTTGCCTTCCTCCCTCTCATCTCGAAAAATATTGATTGTCGACGGAATTTATTCGTGCCTCGAATCACCCGCGAAAACTTTGTTGTAGCTAGGAGAATGCCTAGGATAAACTTTTCCTCGGGTTTGTTTCTTTTTAATTTTTCTCGAAAATATTAGTTTGGGATGGGTTTGAACTCGGCCATTAAGGTTCGGCAAGTTTTGGAAAGACATCCAACAACTTTGCCGAATCCGTGAATGTGTGTGTGAGAGTAAAGTTTCGTTGAGATTCAACAACGGAGGTTTTCGAGGAGAGCACGTAGCTTTCCAGGAAGCCGCGATCCCGTGACCGATGATCACGAAAACGAATGGCTGAATGTATGAATGTGTGAGTGGTTGGAATGGTCGAGGGTGGAATTGATGGTAGCTGGGAAAGTCACTCTTAAGAGAGCTATCCAAGCAAAAAGTTGTATTTTTGGTAATTTGAGAAAAATTAAGGAAGAAATAAAATCGAGGAAAAGTTTTTTTGGTGAAAAAAATTGAAAAGTTGAGAAGTTGAAAAGTTGATAAATAGAAAAAGGTGATTCGAGGAGCGAAAGGAATTTGGTTTAAAATCAGGATAAAGCGAGTTGAGAGAGGAGATAAAGGAGAAGGAAGTACAAGAAAAAAAAAACAGATAAGTAGAGCGGACATTTTGTCCAAAAGTGTAATAGTGGGAATTGTTTGTTTTCCCGATTTTTATAAGAATTCTAAATTCCGATTAACCCTAGTTCTTTTCTTTGTTTTTTTTTTTATTGTCGTGTTAGATTTCGTTTTAAATCCCAGTTAAAAGCGGGACGCGGTAGTTTCAGTTGTTAACGGCTCATTTTTCTTTCTTTTCTTTGTTTCGGCTTTAACGGTTCCCCGTAAGCCTTATAATAATTCTTAATTGTATTTCGGTAATTGAAAAAATTTTGGGTTTTAATCCTGGGTTTCGACCCAAAGGTTTCCCAAATAAAATTATTTAAAATCCCCATTCGGGCATACAAAATTTGTGTTTAATTTTGGTTTTCCTTATCGTGTCTTTTAACAATATAGTTCAATTAGATTTGGAATTTTGCTAATTGCATTTGGTACAAAGAAAATTCCTGGCGCCCACTTTAGTAAAAGTACACCCTGTACTTACATTCTTTTTTTTATCATCAATTTGATTATTCTTTTATTAATCAAACTCGATTAATAAAATCCCACTTCGCTGAACCCACCCCATTGCTGAGCTACTGGGTGGCAGCACTCTACGTGTTGTCTGTTGTGAACGCACCTATCGTCGTTTGACAGTTTGTCATTCTCGTCGCGACGCACATCGTTTTCGTGCACAATTTGTTTCGTTTTGTCAATTGTTAAACTTTCGTGTCGTTTAGCAATTTGTTAAAAATATTTAAGTCTGCGGATTATAATTCCGCCATCCTAAACTACCATCCTAAAATTACTTACTCGCGATAAATAATTTCACAACAGAATGTATTCCTTGAAGTGCCCACCCAAAGATAGTATCGACCGCTCTGAGACGACTAGTGAGCTTGCGTTGTTTACCCGTAATCACTTCCCAATAATAGTCAGACCCGATTAACAAACTTAACCCTTCAATGTTTTCAATGTCAACTACTGCACAATCAGCTAAATTAAAATTTTTTAATACGCGACATGAATTAAGAACATCTACGCAAATATCCGGCACAACAATCTCTTCTACTTCAATACTTTTATTGTTATATTGGCTTTTCAATGTAATTTTAATTTTGTGCATAACTTTTGGAAGCAATTGTTCTTTTGAACCAAAGGGAATAATTGATAGATTAATGGTCTCGCGGCTCAAGGGAAGCTTTAATTTTTTGACCACACTTTGTTTGATGTAAGAGTGTTGACTTCCACCATCAACTATAATTCTAATACGCACATTATTATTTAAGCCAACGGCAACACATTGTGCAGTTTTCAAAAAGACGTTCGAAATATTTAAATCATTATATGCGCACAAACTAGTACCGATCTCTTTTTTTTCTTTAAAGTTTGGGTCGCACATTGAAGTTATATGCTTTCCACCACACTTACTGCACTTTAAAAAATGAACACATTCTGCATTTTCTCGATGAATGACCTACATTCGTACAACGGAAGCATCTGTTAGCTTTAATGAGAATATCTCTTTTTTGTTTCATTGTCATTTCTTTTGTGCACTCTTTCGTTGCATGCTCACCGTTGCAAAACACACACACACTATCTTTGTTCACCCCTAACAAACTCGCGGCGGTCGATTGTGGTAGTTGCGGAGACTTTTGCGTAGAATTTGATTGCGAAGGTGTGAGTTTACTTTTTTCCAACGCCTCTACCTCTATCTTAATAAATCGCATAAGATCGTGAATGTATTTATCACTAATACCACGTAGGGATGAATTCGCTTCACTTTTCGAGTCATTTCCACTTTGTCCGTCATTCGCGTCATTATGTTCGTCTTCGCCAATAGGTTTTATTTTGCGATGGTATTCAACGCGAAGTTCGATGGGCAAACACCGCAAAAGGATAGACTTTAACATAACATTGTATTGGTTTGCTGGTATTTGTAATGCCGAGAGGGATCTTATAGATCCGTATAGATCCGTGTTGTATAGTGTTCTCAAACCGATTACGTCAGACTTTTGCGAGACGGGACGAATATTTATAAGTTTTTGAATGTATTGATCAGCGAGTTTGTCGGTATTGCTATATTGCTCCAAAAGCAAGGAGATAGCTGAATCATAGGAAGCCGTTGATGCCGTAAATCCACTAATTGTATTTTTTGCGACGCCATACAATACACTCTCAAGATAATGAAATTTATCTGAAGGGGATAAATCGTTATTTGTATGAATTGCACTTTCGAATTGGCTCCAAAATGGCAGCCAGTCACGTAAATCACCACCGAATTTTTTTAGTTCTAATTTAGGCAATTTAGCCGCGGTTTTATGGGGATTTTTAGAACGATCTTGTTGAGGCTGCGATGTTACTATCGGATTCAAAAAATCACGAGCCTTTCGTAGCCTGTTATTAAGTTTGGATACCGTCGATACAGTTAGGTCATCGTATTCACTTATTTTTTTCATTTCCTCGTCGGAATTTTCGTTTTTTACGAGGCCCGCATCTAACACGATTTGATCTGCGGTTTTTAAAGAACCCGATGCGGCCGATAATCGATCTTAAAATGAGCACAGTTCTTCTTCTATACCCTCTAAACTTTCTATACTCGCGCCACGTACGCGTGAATTATCAGACTCCAAATATTCGGTCGCGGCTTTTGAAATTTTTGTAACTTGTGCTCTAAAAGCACCGCGCGTAGCTAGATCCATTTTTGTTTTTTTACTTTGTTCTTTAAATTATGTTCTTTAATTTGTTCGTTCCCGGGTTTCGGCACCAAATGATAATTATTTCTTTTCTTCTTTCCAAATAAAAAAAACGCAGTACACAAACTTTATTTTAATTACGTTTTTATTAATAGCTGAAACGTCCAAATCGTTACGATTATAAAACCAAACTGAACACTGTATGAAAAATTGGGGTAGTTTTTTTAAGGGGTATATGTATGTGTAAAAGCTTTATATAATAGGATGAGGATGTGATATACAACTGGTGTGAAAGGAAATTATGGAAGGATGTGTGCGTTTTATGTGTGTGTATTAATTGTCAACAGTTGGCAATGAACAAATGGGGTAGTTTCGATTAAATTTAATGGATTCTTTGATTAAATTAAAATTAAAATTAAAATTGTGATGTGTAGCATGTAGATTAACAAATGAGGTATCAAATTAATTGTTATCATATTGCCGTGCGGACTAAAGAAAAAAGAAACTCATGCGTGCATGCACTGATGAGTAATAAGCTTATATGTAAAACTACTTTAATAATCCCGTTAGTGGTAAAAAAAAAATGAAATAAAATTAAAATAAAATTTGAATCAATAGATTCTATTAGGTGTGAAAATTTCAACCTTCTATGACAATTAATTAAAACGGTATTGTCAGATAACCGTAAAATTTTTTTAATTTTTTAAAATTTTTTATACTTGAATAACTTTTCTCAACGGTACTTTAGAAATCCAATTCTCACCAAAATCATGTAAATCCATAATCTCTATAAGATGGTATAATTTCATATTTCTATCTACCCGCATTAAAAAGATAAAAAATAAAGAGGGTTAAAAAAAAAAAAAAAAAAAATTTAGTGTTTTTGAAAAATTGCGTGTGTCAAAAATACGATGTAAATAAAAATTTTGTATTACACTCCTAATTTTTATTTCTATGCCCTATTCAAAATAGTTAGTATAATAAAAATCAATGAACCCCCTGATTTAATATAATTTTTTTGTGAAACATTGATTTTTGAGATTTTGCGTTTTAAACGTTGGTAAGTGTGAAGATAATTTTTTATAATTTTTTTAACCCCCCTGACACACCTTATAATTAAAAAATCTATGAATTCTATATAAATTAATAATTTTATCTTAACCCATTTAGAAAATAGAAATCCGACTTTACCCTATTTAAACCTAAGTTTACCCTATTAGTTTTATGAATTTGAAAAAATCCCTTCTTAGTGTGCACTTTCAAATATGAAGTAATGTGAAAAATTTTTTATATATATTGTATATATTACACAGTAAGCTGTACAATGATGAGTTAATGAATCAGTCAGTGAGTGAGTCAGTGGTAAACTTTCATCTTTCGAATAATTTAACTAGTATATTTACCCGAACAATTGGCTACGCTAACTGTCACACGATGTCTCAATCTACCTTTTACTGCAGTTACACGATGTATGTGCAAGACAATGTCTCAATCTACCTTTTACTCCAGTCACACGATATATGTGCAAGACAATGTCGCAATCTACCTTTATCTCAAATCTACCTTTAACTGTCACACGATGTATGTATGTGCAAGACAATGTCTCAATCTACCTTTATCTCGAATCTACCTTTATCTCGAATCTACCTTAATCTCACTCTACCTTTTTCTCACTCTACCTTTATCTCACTCTACCATTATCTCACTCTAACTTTATCTCACTCTACCTTTATCTCACTCTACCTTTATCTCACTCTACCTTTATATCACTCTACTTTTACCTCACTCTACCTTTATCTCACTCTACCTTTATTTTAAGAACTTTAATTAACCATACAAATCTGACTATTTAGAACATAATAATAATAAGTTATAAATCAAAATCAAACCAACCAAAATGTCTCTCTGTATCTCTTTGTCTCTATCTGTCTGTATCTCTTTGACCCTCTCTGTATCTTTCTGTCTCTCTATGTATCTCCCTGTATTTCTCTGTCTCTCTCTATATCTTTCTGTCCCTCTCTGTATCTTTCTGTCTCTCTCTGTATCTCCCTGTATATCTCTGCCTCTCTCTATATCAGTCTGTCTCTCTCTTTACCTCTCTATATCTCTTTGTATCTCTCTGTATCTCTTTGTCTCTATATGTCTATATCTCTTTGTCCCGCTCTATATTTGTCTGTTTCTCTCTCTGTATCTCCCTGTATTTCTCTGTCTCTTTATCTATATCTTTCTGTCCCTCTCTGTATCTTTCTGTCTCTCTCTGTATCTCCCTGCATTTCTCTGTCTCTCTGTACATCTTTCTGTCTCTCTCTGTACCTCTCTGTCTCTCTCTGTATCTCTAGTATAGTATAGCTTAATAATTTACCTTTATTTTAAGAGTTTAACCATACAAATCTGACCATTAGAACTCAAGTTATAAATCTATATCCGATTTGCCCAGTCAGCCCTTGACCTACTTTTCTACCTCTAGCATGATAATTCACCTTGATTTTGGGAAATTAATCTTGAAAGTGTGACCATTGTTACTCGTCAAGTTATAAATCTAGTCTACCTTTTATTCCAGGCACTCACTTAGTTTGACCTTTGTCGATAAAAATCGATTGCGGGTCCCCTGTCCCGCTCACGCAACTCCGTTGCTCCGCTTACGGTATGTTCAGTCGCCAGGCAGGCGCCCAAGTTAACAGTACCTTTGGGTGAACCGTACGAATTGTTTTGATAACTTGTTTTGTTTTTTTTTTAACTTTTTGAACACTGTTTAGCCGGATACTTAATCAAAATTTAAAAAACTTCACCTTGAAAATCTGACCATTATTAAAAATGTAACCAACTTGCCAAGTCAATCACTTGACCAAATCAACTCTTTTCTATAAATCTGAGTATCAAATCTGTTGCCCAATGCCCAGCCCGTGTCCATATTAACGAAAGCGATTTTTTTTTAATTCAATTTGAATTTTTTATAAATTAACTTCAAAGTGAAGTTAGCCTTACATTTTACCTTTATTTTAAGACCTTAATCTTACAGATCCGATTAATAAAACAGAAGATATAAGCCAACCAAATAATATACTCTACCCACATCATAGTAAGTTTCATTAAAAAGGTCAAGTACACGTGCATGACATTCTACCTAAATTTTAAGACGATGCGATCATTATTATTTAAGAAAAATTATTTAAGATTTTTGTATGAATTTTTTTTTTTTAGAACGTTTTAATGTATGAAATCGATGATAGATATATATGTTTTATATATCAAAATAAGCGCTTACTTGTTTGCAAGCGAATAAAAGTCATTTGATTAAAATCTGTTATTCTAGTAAAAAGAAATGAGCATTTTAATGAAGCAAACACTATTTCGGAAAAAGCATATTATAAATAAATTAATTTCAAAATTTATTTAATATCTTAATTCTTGTTGGACTTAGAACTTTAAGATGTTTAACAAATATTAAGAGAATATATTAATAAATAATATGTAATAAATTTTTTTTCTCTATTTTGAATATAACATATTATTTAAAATTTTTTAATCAATCAAAGTGGGTGTAAAAAAACATTAATTCAATTTGTTTTTACATTTTTTTCATAATTGTCATGAAAAATTGATATTTTTTTTTACATACATTTAATGTTTGTTTTAATGACAGTATTTTAAGATTTTAATCTTGAGAATCCGTTAAGAATTTTAGGAGTTATTAATTAATTAATGATGGCATGTCTGATGATTTTTTTGATTAAAATTTAATTTAAATCCCCCTCCCGCCGCACTTGTTGAATTTACCCCTATAACACCATTGACTTTTATAGATAAGGGTTGGGGCTACAATATTGTAGAACATAATTTTTTGAAATTCGTAAAATTTTCATCAACTTTTGCATTTTTAATACAGAAAATTGAATTGATGACCTCTTTACCACCCCTTTTCGTATAGAACGCTTCCCCTCTCCACAATAATTTTTATACACAATTAAAGATTAACATTTAATGATTATTTTAATATCTTAATCTTGAAGATCGGACAATTAGAAGAGAAGTTATGAATTATTTAATCCATCAATATGATTTGGATTTTCTGATTTTGTTAAAATAACGGGTAATCTGCCACTGGTCGGTGGTGGTTGGCAATGAACAAATGGGGTAGTTTCGATTAAATTTAATGGATTCTTTGATTAAATTAAAATTAAAATTGTGATGGTTTTATAGTATGTAGATTAACAAATGAGGTATCAAATTAATTGTTATCATATTGCCATGCGGACTAAAAAAAATGAAACTCATGCGTGCATGCACTGATGAGTAATAAGCTTATGTGTAAAACTACTTTAATAATCCCGTTAGTGGTAAAAAAAAATGAAATAAAATTAAAATAAAATTTTAATCAATAGATTCCAGGGATGGAAAATTCGGTACAATTGTATCGAATTCGATACAATGAGTTTGGTCAAGTACAAAAGTACAATTTGCCTTACTTTAGTACAATTTTATGAAACCTGTTTTCTTTAAATTTGCAAATTTTCTAAATCTTTAATTATGTCGAATTCCTTTCAACAATTAGGTAACGAATCGAATTTTTTTCTAAAAAGAATCGAATTTTTTTTGTCGTTGAAAGGAATGCGAAAATACAGACTTGACAGCAGCAATTTTGAAGTAAAACGTCAAAAAAATATTCAATTTGGAAATTATGAGGCAGTTTACAAATCAACTTACCAGTATTGAAATTGCACTAATCACTTAATAAACCAAAATAACTAAGAGCAACAAAATCGAACTTAATGTTTCCATCAACAAAATATCAAGGTGAGTGCTTTGACTGGTAGGTATTTTGCGATGAGAATTTCCCGAAATAGACGATGAATTGCAAGACTTTGTGGAGGACAAATGGAAATATTAATATTTTAATATTTTTTACAAAATCGGTTGGCCTATTTGTTTACATCGCGACGTGAGTCTTTCTATGAAATGGAGTTCTCTTCGAAAACAATATTCTTTGCCCATGAAATACACTGAAGAAAGTATTTGTTAAATGAAACTAAACATAATAAGGGTATTCACGCAATGATGTAAAACATTGGATAAGTTTACCATTTGGTTAAGTTTACCATTTGGTTAATGAGCTGTCACATTTTGTATGAGAAATGGGTTACACAATTTGGTTAAAATTCTCCAAGGATTTTGCTGGATAAAATTAACCAAATTTTTTTGTTAAACTTAACCAAACGTCATTGTGACTTTTAGAAAAAGGCATGTTCAGAAATATGATAATTAAGTATCTCAGAGAACTAAAAAAAACTCTGCCCGTGTTCTGTAACTATCGCATTGAGATTAGTTGGCGATGAAAGTTGTGAATAAAAAAGTTGTTTATACAAAAAAAAAAAATAATTAGGACATCCACATTTTCTGACTATTGACCAGCATTGATTATTTACACAAATCCATATAATGGGCCATATGGATACACAAAAGTAAATGCTTTTACTTGTATTTGTTATGGTTTCTAAATTGCCATCGAAGTGAAAGGAACCATTTAGTCTTTTTATTCTTCTTTCATCAAATTTCAGTTGAGTTGAGCTCAGGACAACTTTTACTGCCGAAAACGAAAGTGAACTAAACTGAAAGAAAAGTAGATATCCTGCACCATTATGGGCGTGCCATATGATTTTTCTTGTATTCGCTCATCTTCGTTCGATCAGTGGCATGAGATTGCGACTATTACAGTTCTACATTTAACCCCGAAATCGTTTTCTCATATAATTCCCGTCAGGCTAACGTGTACCTTACATTTTTTTCCGTTCGGAGACATTCTGCTCCGATTTCAAGTTAGGTAGTTTGGGAGAGGTTTTCTGTAAGCTTATCATTTTACACAATTGGTA
This sequence comes from Epistrophe grossulariae, assembly GCA_929447395.1. Taxonomy (NCBI): domain Eukaryota; kingdom Metazoa; phylum Arthropoda; class Insecta; order Diptera; family Syrphidae; genus Epistrophe; species Epistrophe grossulariae. Next base: position 58,751,782 of record OV839566.1, on the reverse strand, counting down.
AACTTACGACGTTGCGTGAATACCCTTATTATTGTCTGATTTATTTGTTATTATTAATTGAAAAACAACGCACAAATATTTAATATAAAATTCACCGAAAATTCCTTGCACAAGCCGTTGATTCCGTTCTCCATTCGTTCGCAAATGTCGAACAAATTTTTCATACCAGAATAATATAAAGTCGAAATGTCGAAACAAAATGCAAGTTCAAACGTGTTCTGCCTTGATAGCAACAAAAAACTTTTTAAAGAATTCATCGTGCTATGATTTTGATATAAATGGAAATATTTTGAAAAATAACGTACAAAATGCAAGCATTTTGACAGAAGAACTTTTAGACTGGATAATTGTATAAATAATTTTCACTTCTATCAAAGTGCTTGCATTTTGTACGTTTTTCAAATTTTTTTTATTATAAAGTAGTTATTTCTTTATATTTGATGTTTTTTGTTTATTTATGTATGTACAATGTACATATGTACATATATTTATGAATAGTTTTTGTTTATGTTTTAAAGAATAAAATATTTTCGTTACATGTAAAATATTTTTTCATTCAACAAACAAAAATTTCAGTACAATTGACTTCATTTCAGTACAATTTTAAAGAAGTTTTCAGTACATTAAAAAAAAGTCATTTTCCATCCCTGATAGATTCTATTAGGTGTGAAAATTTCAACCTTCTATGACAATTAGTTCTGTCCTAACCTCAGCATAGTGCACGTCGCTCATCGCTGTTGTTTTTTCTTTGTACATGCTTAGTTGTTGTGTTGATCTTTATTGCTTTTTTTTTTGACCGGAGTTGCATTTCGACAAATTGTTTATTTGCATTTTTGGTTGGATTAATTTGGAATGAATCCTCTAATTAATTGGGGTTTATGTTTAAGTAATTGTCATCATTGAAACTTATTTGTGAGCGGATCGTTGAAATCATTACTTGAGTTATACTCTCAAGTGATTGGAAGCTTTTCTTCTCACTTATGCACATCGTTTACTTAAACAATAAATTTTGCAATAAGTTCTGACTCTTTCTTCCCGGTGAGTTAAATTTATTAGTGTATGTTCTGCACTGTAGAAGCATTGTTGACCTACACTGAAAATCTATACGGTTTTTATTTTTCATAAAACTACAACTGTATCAACCTGCCTGCGACAATTGAGTGCAAAATTCTTCTGCCGCGACAGAAAGCTGTTTTTCTCACTTATACACAACGTTTACACATTTTGTTTTGACTCCTTCATCCCGGTGAGTTAAATTATTAGTAGATGTTCTGCACTGAGGCTGCATTGTTGACCTACACTGATAATCTATACGGTTTCTCTTTTCATACAATTGCAACTGTATCACTCTGGCGCATTTGAGTGCAAAATTGTTGTTACCATATTAACATCGAGCCGTGCTTTGGGTTTTGGTATTTACTAACCTAATTAACATCGAACTGACTTTTGGGTTGTGGTTTTTACTAATATCATCGCGTTGCCACCTCAGCAGAAATTAGAGCGATGAGCAATATAACAGATTGTTATGTATGTAAAAAGAACACGTATGATGTTATTTTTTCGTGTGGAGTTTGTCTTCTAAATGTTCATGCTAAATGCTTGGGCTTTAAAAAAAAGGATGGAGTTAAAATCATTTCTACTCCTGGTTTTTGTTATTATTGTGAAAAGCATCGGGATATACAAATGGACGTACTGTTTCGGAAAATTATTAAAATGCAGAAAGCATTTCAAAGTATAGCGTCGACATTTTCGGAAATTCAAGATGTTCTTAAGTTTGATGTCTGTAGTAATAACAAAATAGATGATGTTTTATCTAAAATGGATCAGATGTTTCAAAGTTCCAAGCTGCAAGTACAACAATCACCAGAGATTTGTCCCATCGATATTCATCAGCAATCTCGTCTTAACAAAATAAATCCGGAAAATTCAATGTTGATTGAACATGGTGATGATCAAGTTCTTCATAATCAGTTTGATGATGGAACAATTAAGCCACTTAATACTGAAAAATCAAGCTGCTCTTCTTCTGCTCAAGTTGTTCTTGATCCTCATTCCGAAAAAGTTATTGAGATTACTGATGATACTGAAGTTATAAGCTGTGTTAACTCAGTTCTGAAAGATGATGCTTGCATTATCAATGATGCTGCAGTTACACATCAGGATTCGAGCGGTACTCCTGACAATGAAGTTTTGTTAAGGGTAGTCAAACCCCCATTTGCAGTATTCTTATCAAGGCTTGAATACGGTACCAAAAGCAGTGATATAATGAATTATATTTTTGCCAAGGGCATCGATATAAGCAACATTACATGCCATAGTTTGACATCTGATAACGTACCAGGTCGTTTGACTTCTTCGTTTAAGATTCTTTCATCTCAGCAAATTGGAAAATTGCTAGTTAATCCTAGTTTTTGGCCTGAGGACATGCTTGTAAAAGAATTCATCAACAAATCTAACTACAAGAGAGCTCAGTTAAAAAACCTGTCAAAAAACTAGATCCTAACGATTTACTTTCTTCAAAATCTTTACCATCGGACCTGCTGTCACAATATAATGGAGTAAACGATGACAACGATGTGGACGTTTCTTATGCTTGTCCGGAATCCTCAAGTTATTTTGTTGAAAATATATCTTTTTATTATCAGAATGTTGGTGGGTTAAGGACTAGATTAGACCAAGTATTTCTATCGTTCTCTTCTTTTACTTATGACATTATTATTTTAACTGAAACTTGGTTATCAGATAATCATTTAACTACAGAGTGTTTTCCTAGCTATTACACTGTATTTAGAAAGGATAGATGTAAATTAAAGACAGGGATGGAAAGGGGTGGTGGAGTTTTGATAGCAGTTCGATCTTCATTAAAATGTGTGCAGATACACTTACAATCGAACTCCACTACTTCAGACCTGGATATTGATCAAATCATAATATGTGTCAAATCTTACGATTCAGATTTATTTGTTATTGTAAGCTATATTCCTCCAAGGAGCGATTTAGATTTATATAAAATTCATTTAGAAAATTCTAAAACATTATTAGAAAATCTTAAACCTTCTCAACATATCTTATATGCCGGTGATTTTAGCCTATCTAATATTGAATGGACGTTGGACTTAGAAGATAAGTGTTTAGTTCCATTTAATGTCTCAACTGAAATAGAATCATTTGTTATTGACTTCCTAGGTCAATTTAATTTAGTTCAAACAAATGCACATTTTAATGATCTTAATCGTATTCTTGATCTGATTTTTGTGGACAGTGAGTTTAATATTTGTCTTCATAAGTCCAACTTTCCAGTTATTCCAAATTCAATTCATCATATAGCTGTCGATGGAAGTTTTTGTTTTTATAATTATTTAAAGAAAGAAATTAATAATCAAAAAATTTTGTATGATTTTCGAAAGGCTGACTTTGATGCAATGGTTGATTATCTTTTGTCTGTTTCGTGGTTTAATGTTTTTAGTTCTTCGGAATTAGATAACGTGTACTCTGAGTTTACAATCATCTTGAAGGGAGCAATTGAAAGATTTGTACCTAAAAAGCGCTTAAAAATTAATTCTAATCCTAGTTGGTAAAATGGGAGGTTGAGCAATCTTAAAAATAAAAAGAGTAAAGCTTACAAATTATATAAGTTAGATAAAGGGAATCCCGAATTGCGTAAAAAATATTTTGATCGTCAACGTAAATTTGATTATCTTAATAAATTTCTGTATCGAAATTACCTTTTATCGGTTGAAGGTGAGTTGAAAACAAACACTATTCCAACACTAAACGTTTTTGGAATTATACTAGCTCAAAGCGGAAATCAATTGGTTTACCAAGTTGCATGAAGTATCTGGAGAGAACAAGTAGTGAAGTTCCCGAAATTTGTGATTTGTTTGCAGATTATTTTCAATCAGTATATTCTGTTGACACTTCTTCTATCCATGAATTACATCATATAAATAGAGTTGTTGATATTGGTTCTATAGTTTTCAGTCCTTTTGAAATTGAACAAATTTTATTTAATTTAGATGTTAATAAAAGTGAGGGGCCTGATGGAATCCCAGCCGTTGTCTTGAAAAATTGCGCTATTGCAATAGCTCAACCACTTTCGTGGATTTTTAATCTTTCCTTAGCTTCAGGACACTTTTTGGACTGCTGGAAAATTTCTTATTTGACACCAATTTTTAAATCGGGGTCCAAACAGGATGTTACCAATTATAGACCTATATGTAAGATTTCTTCTATACCAAAAATTTTCGAAAAATTAGTATATAATAGGTTGTCACATTTATTCCTTAACCACATATCAATTTGTCAACATGGCTTTGTTACAGGTAAATCTACTGCGACAAATTTAGCTATAGTTAGCAATTTCATCATTTCTAATATGGAAAAAAGATCACAAACGGATATTATATTTACTGATTTCGCAAAAGCGTTTGACAGAGTCAACCATCAAATTTTACTTCGCAAATTGTCTTCCTTAGGCATCCACTCTTCCTTATTATTATGGCTTCAATCATATTTGACTTCAAGAGCTCAAATAGTAAAAATTGATAGTTCACTCTCAAAAAAGATTTTTGTTCCATCTGGTGTTCCGCAAGGAAGTCATTTTTGGAATTTTTAACAATTCTAATTGCCTTCTACTTGCTGATGACTTGAAACTTTATCGTAGTATTTCTTCTGAAGCTGATTGTATTCTTCTTTCTGAAGATCTGTTGAAGCTTGATCAATGGTGTAGAGGGAATAACCTTCTCCTTAACGTTTCTAAGTGTCAAGTATTATCGTTTTTTAGGAATTCAAATCCAATTCTATTTGATTATAATATAAACCTCACTAATCTTCAGAGAGTCAGTAAAAAGAAGAAACTCAGAGTAATTTTAGATCCAAGCCTTTCAATAATACCTCACTATGATTATATGATTAAGAAAGCTAATCAAATGCTCGGTTTTATCAAAAGAAACAGCAGTGAATTCTCGGATCCTTCTACATTAAATTCTTTATATAATTCATTAGTAAGATCAGTTCTTGAATACTGCAGTATAGTCTGGAATCCCTATTATAATAACTCAGTAGACAGGATAGAGAGAGTACAAAAGAACTTCACTAGATATGCGTATTTCAAGTTAAACTGGGGGATTGCAAGACCTTGTTATTATACCAGATGTTTATTGTTTGGAATGCAAACCCTTAAGGACCGCCGAGAATATTTTTCTGTAATGTTTATAAGAGATATTGTTACTCGTCATATCAATTGTCCCCTACTACTAAACTTAGTTTGTGGTGGAAATGCACCATCAAGGACTACACGTTATCGTTTTCTCTTTTATGAACAGTTTCATCGTAGTAATTATGGTCGTAATGAGCCTATTGCCCGTTGCATCAGAGAGGTCAATATTATTTGCAATAGAATTGATATCTATTTGGATGTTTCTAGAGATACTTTTAAGTCATATGTTTTAAACAATATTCGTTCAGTTCCTACTTAACTTTGTTAAAACTTGTTTCTTTTGATTCATATTTTTCTTAAAATTCTGTTGTATAATTTGTATCTATTTATTTGTATATTTATTATATATATGTAAATTGATGTTAATTTCAATATAATTGTATATAGCCCCCAACAATATTGTAATTATTATAGTATATAGTCTAAGTGATTGATGAAATAAATAAATTCAAGAAATAATTAAAACGGTATTGTCAGAAAACCGTAAAAAAGTGTTTTTTTTTAATTTTTTAAAATTTTTTATACTTGAATAACTTTTCTCAAAGGTACTTCAGAAATCCAATTTTCACCAAAACCATGTAAATCCATAATCTCTATAAGATTGTAAAATTTCATATTTCTATCTCCCCGCATTAAAAAGATAAAAAATAAAGAGTGTGGAAAAAACGTAAAAAAAAATTTGTGTTTTTGAAAAATTGCGTGTGTCAAAAATACGATGTAAATAAAAATTTTGTATTACACGCCTAATTTTTATTTCTATGCCCTATTCAAAATAGTGACTATAATAAAAATCAGTGAACCCCCTGATTTAATATAATTTTTTTGTGAAACATTGATTTTTGACATTTTGCGTTTTAAACGTTGGTAAGTGTTAAAATAATTTTTTATAATTTTTTTCACCCCCCTGACACACCTTGGAATTAAAAAATCTATGAATTCTATATAAATTAATAATTTTATTTTAACCCATTTAGAAAATAGAAATCCGACTTTACCCTATTTAAACCTAACTTTACCCTATTAGTTTTATGAATTTGAAAAAATCCCTGTCTTTCTCTGTCTCTCTCTGTATCTCTTTGTCTCTACCTGTCTATATCTCTTTGTCCCGCTCTATATTTGTCTGTCTCTCTCTCTGTATCTCCCTGTATTTCTCTGTCTCTTTATCTATATCTTTCTGTCCCTCTCTGTATCTTTTTGTCTCTCTCTTTATCTCCCTGCATTTCTCTGTCTCTCTGTATATCTTTCTGTCTCACTCTGTACCTCTCTCTCTATCTCTGTATCTCTCTATATCTCTCTGTCGCTCCCTGTATGTCTCTGTCCTTCCCTGTATCTCTTTGTCTCTCTCTAGATCTCACTGCACCTCTCTGTCTCTCTCAATACCTCTATGTCTTTCAATTCACTAACTTATATTATTATAGGTATATATACATAACTACCTATGTATGTATGTATGTATCTATGTATGTATGTTATTATATGTACATACATACATACTTTTTTTAAATTAATAGTATATACAAATAATTTACCTTTATTTTGAGACTTTAACCATAAAAATATGGCCATTAGAACTCAAGTTATAAATCTATATCCGATTTGCCCAGTCAGCCCTTGACCTACTATTCTTCCTCTAGCATGATAATTCACCTTGATTTTGGGAAATTAATCTTGAAAATCTGACCATTGTTACTCGTCAAGTTATAAATCTAGTCTACCTTTTATTCCAGGCACTCACTTAGTTTGACCTTTGTCGATAAAAATCGATTGCGGGTCCCCTGTCCCGCTCACGCAACTCCGTTGCTCCGCTTAGGGTATGTTCAGTCGCCAGGCAGGCGCCCAAGTTAACAGTACCTTTGGGTGAACCGTACGAATTGTTTTGATAACTTGTTTTGTTTTTTTTTTAACTTTTTGAACACTGTTTAGCCGGATACTTAATCAAAATTTAAAAAACTTCACCTTGAAAATCTTACCATTATTAAAAATGTAACCAACTTGCCAAGTCAATCACTTGACCAAATCAACTCTTTTCTATAAATCTGAGTATCAAATTTGTTGCCCAATGCCCAGCCCAGCCCGTGCTGCGATTTTTTTTAATTCAATTTGAATTTTTTTTTTTTATAAATTAACTTGGAAGTGAAGTTAGCCTAACATTTTACCTTTATTTTAAGACCTTAATCTTACAGATCCGATTAATAGAACAGAAGATATAAGCCAACTAAATAATATACTCTACCCACATCATAGTAAGTTTCATTAAAAAGGTCAAGTACACTTGAATGACATTCTACCTAAATTTTAAGACGATCATTAGAACAAAAGTTATCAGCCAACCAAACCAACAATGAGGGTACCTTTAGTATTATTACGAATGAGAAATACCTACCACCAACGCACGTGCATATTTATTAATAATATAAATATGTATATGTATATACCTACAAAAATAGAAAAATTTTCGCGTTTTTTCATTTACTTTTCAAGAAAATTATTTAAGATTTTTTTCTGAAATTTTTTTTTTAGAACGTTTTAATGTATGAAATCGATGATAGATATATATGTTTTATATATCAAAATAAGCGCTTACTTGCAAGCGAATAAAAGTCATTTGATTAAAATCCGTTATTGTAGTAAAAAATAATGAGCATTTTAATGAAGAAAACACTATGTCGCAAAAAGCATGTTTATAAATAAATTTATTTGAAAATTTATTTAATATCTTAATTCTTGTTGGACTAGGAACTTTAAGATGTCTAACAAATATTTAGACAATATATTAATAAAAAACATGTAATAAATTTTTTTTCTCTATTTTGAATATAACATATTATTTAAAATTTTTTAATCAATCAAAGTGGGTGTAAAAAAACATTAATTCAATTTGTTTTTAAATTTTTTTCATAATTGTCATGAAAATTTGAGATTTTTTTTACATACATTTAATGTTTGTTTTAATAACGGTATTTTAAGACTTTAATCTTGAGAATCCGTTAAGAATTTTAGGAGTTATTAATTAATTAATGATGTCATGCCTGATGATTTTTTTGATTAAAATCGATTTTTATCGTTAAATTTAATTTAAATCCCCCTCCCGCCGCACTTGTTGAATTTACCACTATATTACCATTGATTTTTTTATAGATAAGGGTTGGGGCTACAATACTGTAGAACATAATTTTTTGAAATTCGTAAAATTTTCCTCAACTTTTCGATTTTTACTACAGAAAATTGAATTGATGACCTCTTTACCATCCCTTTTCGTATAGAACGCTTCCCCCCTCCACAATAATTTTTATACAAAATTAAAGCTAAACATTAACTGATTATTTTAATATCTTAATCTTGAAGATCGGAGAATTAGAACAGAAGTTATTAATTATTTATTATTATCAGCCAACCAAACCAACAATGAGGGTACCTTTATTAGGATTATTATTACGAATGAGAAATACCTTTGTATATAAAAACTATAGTACTATCATGGAGCAAATTTTTTAGGGTTGCGTGTAGCCATACGGTGGCGCTAGAGTCACTTCAAATTTTTTTGCAGACTCAAATATATTATTTGGGCAAGAAATGAAGAGCACGTATTAAGAGCGAGAGAGAATTGTATTATTTCAATTCTGAAGAGTGATGAGTGATGACTGTAAGGAGAGTGGAAATAACTTTTCAGCTGTTTGCGTCGATGCCAGAGAAAACGAACAAAAAATTTTTATCTTTGTGTATGTATTGTGAAATTTGCTTTGGTTAGAAGAAAAAACTTTATGTGGGGGTAGTTTTTGGCTTTTAGCAAAACCTTTGTAGGTATAGGTATAAAAGGCAAAACAGATACATACTAAATGCTTCTAAGCCTTAATAATGTTTTTTTTTTCACGGTGCAATTTTTTATGTTTCTTCCTACCCATAGCACCTAAAATCTTCGCGCCAAAATATAGCCCAAGCAAGAAATCCCATAACAACAAAAAAAAAGGTCAATTCGTGAAAATGACTTTGAATTTTTTTTTTATCTTAAAGTTTTTCTGTTAGTGCCTTGGTAATTCGATCAACATATATTTTTATAAAAAAAGCAAAATTACAGTTGTTTTAAGACAGGTAGGTAGGTACATACATACATACACATGTATGTACATATGTAGGTAGGTGGTAACCTTAGTAACCTAGGTATACCTACCTACCTAGATAAATATTTTAAGCTTTTTTCGATAAATCATTTTTTTGTTTTTTACTAGTTTCTTTAAGGTAGGTAGGTACCTACCTTCAATTTTTGTTTAAACTAGGTAGGTATAGGTTTCAGGTTTCAATTTTTACCTACCTAATTAAACAATTCAGAAGGTTACTTATGTAAACAAAAATTCTATAAAATCTACAAAGCGAGAGCTACCTAGGTACCTAGTACCAATTCAAAATTAAGGAATTAGAAAATTCCTATAAATCAGGGCGAAGTCCGATCAAAATAAATTGCATAGGTACCTACCATTGGAAAGTTATTCCTACCTAAATGTTTCTGGAGATTTTGTACTTATGTTTTTTTACATCATTTTTTGATTTTTTAATATTTTTTATGCCAATTAAATTATTAATACCTACCTAGGTATATGTACCCATCTTTTTAATGATGCTTTAAAAAAAATCTCAAAATTATGTAGGTATGTAGGTGATCGATATTATTGTAGGTAGTGAATTTAGTATAGTAACATAAAAATATTTAAACAAATCTTAGAAGAATTAAAAAAAATGGGGTTGTTATTTACCGACGGGTTTCAGCAAAGAATTTTCCAATTTTTGCGAAATCCGAAAATCGCAATCGAGCCACCCTAATATACACAGAAACAAACCTACATATTATTATGTAGATAGGTAAGTACCTATTTAGGATCAATTTTGTTGCCGATGTCAACAAAGCCAACTTTTGTTCATTATTTTTCATAATGACGAACAACGAAGTACCTAATTCACTTTTTGCACTCACATTTTTTTGTTATCTTAATTATTTTTTTTAACTCTATAAGTTAGCCCGACATATTACCTTTATTTTAAGACTTTAATCTTACAGATAAGCTTAATAGAACAGAAGTTATAAGCTATTTAAAATTAATAACGTGTTTCATTTAATAGTTTTTTGTGCCTCCGTAATGAATTTGTAAAAATGAAGCCTCTCATTCTACCTAAATTTAAAGACCTTAAACTTATCCAAACCAACCAACAGTGAAGTGACCTTCACAATTCTTAGTTGAAGAAAAATACCTGCTACATCTGTGTAACCTACGTACACCTTCGTTCCCGATGCGAATCCAATATGCCAAGGTTATGGTCTATCTCACTCACACCAGTATATTCTTAGTAGCAAACTTTTTTTTAATAATTTTTGTGTATTTCTCTTTATCGTTACGTTTGCCTCGAAAAAATTTGTTCTCAAAATTTTTTTTCAACGGTTTTAGTATGAAATTTTGAACGGTTTTTTTTTGTAGCTTGTACTCGACTGTGATTCTGGCTTTAATTTGAACTTTGAATTTTGAAAATCGGACAATTGGATCTAAAGATATAAGCATTTGACTGAGCGAAAATCGGGTGTTTTTCAATTTTAACAAAAATTGGACAGTTCTCCACTGATCCACGTCGATTGGCAATGAACAACAACCCCAATTTTTTCAATTTTCCGATAATTTTTTTAATTTCTTATTAAACTATTGTGAAAGTCGTGTGGGGTGTACAGTTATGTATGATATATTAAATTAATTGTCTATTTTCCTAGATGCAAATTAAAGAAAATTGAATCGTATAAATGAAATAACTACAGAGTTACGAGGTGGTAAATAAAACAACAGAAATATGTCAATATTTCGGTTGAAAAAAATTAGAAAAATCTAAAATTTTTACAACACATGTAGACCAATAATATCTATCACCTACAATTTTTTAAAGCACCCGTTAAAAAGATAAAAAACAAAAAGTGGTAAAAATTCAATTCAATTTTTGAAACAATCAAAATTTCCTGAAACACGGATAATTTTTTTTTCAAATACCTTTCCAATGGTGAAAAATTTATTTCAATCGGACTTAACCCTGTATTATTGGAATTTTCTAATTAATTCAGTTTTGAACTTTCAAAATTTTATATAGGTACCTAGGTATCTCGCTTTGTAGATTTTATTGATTTTTTATCAAGTTAGCGATATTCTGGAATTTTAAATTCTAGTTTGATCAATTTTACATCATTTTGTCCTAGGTACTTTAAATTGCAATTTCAAAAAATCCCGTCTTAAATAAATCTAAAAATGTACTATACATATACATAAATCTACCTACAGTTTTTAATGCATGAAAAAGTGAGCGATTCGATATAACTATACCTATATATAAATTTTCTTCACCATGAAAAAAATGTAAACAAAACAAGATTGTGTCAGTGAGAAATTCACTTATAATGCCTAATCTATATAGATATAACTATACCTATATATACATTTTACATTCATTTTCTTCACCATGGCAGAACGAAAAAAAATGTAAGCAAAACAAAATTGTGTTTTTTCTTCATTTTATCTTTGTATAGGTAAAAAAGATTTTGTATTATATTCTGAATAAAAATTAATTTTTTTCGCTTCCTCGCACTCTCTTTAATTTAATATACAGCCGCCAGCGTTCACATTCTTCTCTTATTACGTTCCTCATTTTACGAATATCTGCAACCTGCAAAGCTGCAAGTCACCAAACTCTTGATGAGAAACTGTTGCGTGTACAATATAGGTGCCGCTACTGTCGCACCTCACCATGATAGTACTATAGTTTTTATATACAAAGGAAATACCTACCACCAACGTGCATTTAAAATAATATAAACATATGTATATGTATACAGATATTGCAAATTTTTCACGATGCTTAAAACATATAGGTAATATTTATTTTTCCACTGTAATTGTTTAGCCGTTTCAGATAATCTTATTGGTAATTTTTTTAATTGAATTTAAATTATTATACTATTATCTATCATGTAGCAAGACATTTTTAAATATCAAGATAGAATTACTAAAGTTATATGACATTTTCGAAGTTTTTTCATTTATTTTTCAAGAAAATTATTTAAGATTTTTTTATGAATTTTTTTTTTTAGAACGTTTCAATGTATTAAATCGATGATAGATATATATGTTTTATACAGGGTGTCCCGTAACTCAAAGTCAAGCGGGTAACGGGTGATAGGGTAGGTTGTACCTGTTCTGGAAAAAATAAGAACAAAAATCTATCTCGCTTGGTTAAGTAATAATAGCAATATTTAGAAAAATAGTGAAAATCGATAACCTAGACCACATTTTTAGGTACTGAGGTCACAAATTTCCGAATTTTGACGTGTTTATTTTTTTAACGTAATCCTAAATAACCATGCTATTGATTTCAATCACAAATTTAAAAATAAATATTGTAAGTTTCGTAAGAAAAATAAAGTTTGACTGAGTCATGTTTAAAAAAAAATTTTTAAGCGAACTTTGACACTTCATATTTAAAAAAAAATTTACTACACTACCTTGGCAAGTTTTTTAAAAAATTGGGGCGTTTCGTCAAGATTTCAAAATGGTACAACACTTGCTACTTATTCATTCGTAAAAAATATTTTTCATTTTTTATTTGCAAAAAACACCTCAGTTCACTTCAATCACTTTTACCAGAATAATGCGTTTTTGTACTCAAAAATCCATTTTACCAAGGTGTACGTGACATAAACAGAGGCACTAGAATCAGACACTGTTTGCCATCAATAAGAGTGAGACAGATCTACATTTCACAATATGGTACGCTACGATATACGTTCGGTACGGTACGTTCCTTGGTTTACTCGCAACTTCTCACAATCGTGCGTTTTTGTGATACCCTGGACTCGATTATTGTTGTAAAAATTTTGTCAGTTATTATCTAGAAATAGGAACTAAAAACTTCCATATTTTTCGCCAACATTGTTCTGCAGATATCGACTCTGGGAGCGTTTAGTCACGAGGTAGCAAACTTTGTACACGTTGCACATAGTACGGGCTGAAGTAGTTCTGTTTTAAAATTCGATGAGCAATGCTTTTCGGTATTCCAGTGGATCGAAAGGTACCCAAATGTGTCTGATTCTAGTGCCTCTGTTTATGTCACGTACACCTTGGTAAAATGGATTTTTGAGTACAAAAAAGCATTATTCTGGTAAAAGTGATTGAAGTGAACTGAGGTGTTTTTTGCAAACAAAAAATGAAAAATTTTTTTTACGAATGAATAAGCAGCAAGTGTTGTACCATTTTGAAATCTTGACGAAACGCTCCAATTTTTTAAAAAACTTGCCAAGGTAGTGTTGTACATTTTTTTTTTAAATATGAAGTGTCAAAGTTCGCTTAAAAATTTTTTTTGAAACATGACTCAGTCAAACTTTATTTTTCTTACGAAACTTACAATATTTATTTTTAAATTTGTGATTGAAATCAATAGCATGGTTATTTAGGATTACATAAAAAAAATAAACACGTCAAAATTCGGAAATTTGTGACCACAGTAGCTAAAAATGTGGTCTAGGGTATCGATTTTCACTATTTTTCTAAATATTACTATTATTACTTAACCAAGCAAGATAGATTTTTTTTCTTATTTTTTTCAGAACAGGTACAACCTACCCTATCACCCGTTACCCGCTTGACTTTGAGTAACGGGACACCCTGTATATCAAAATAAGCGCTTACTTGTTTGGAAGCGAATAAAAGTCATTTGATTAAAATCCGTTATTCTAGTAAAAAGAAATGAGCATTTTAATGAAGTAAACACTATGTCGCAAAAAGCATGTTATAAATAAATTAATTTCAAAATTTATTTAATATCTTAGTTCTTGTTGGACTTAGAACTTTAAGATGTTTAACAAATATTAAGAGAATATATTAATAAATAATATGTAATAAATTTTGTTTCTCTATTTTGAATATAACATATTATTTAAAATTTTTTAATCAATCAAAGTGGGTGTAAAAAAACATTAATTTAATTTGTTTTTACATTTTTGCATAACAGTTATGAAAATTTGATATTTTTTTTACATACATTTAATGTTTGTTTTAATGACAGTATTTTAAGACTTTAATCTTGAGAATCCGTTAATAATTTTAGGAGTTATTAATTAATTAATGATGGCATGTCTGATGATTTTTTTGATTAAAATCGATTTTTATCGTTAAATTTAATTTAAATCCCCCTCCCGCCGCACTTTTTGAATTTACCCCTATAACACCATTGACATTTTATAGATAAGGGTTGGGGCTACAATATTGTAGAACATAATTTTTTGAAATTCGTAAAATTTTCATCAACTTTTGCATTTTTAATACAGAAAATTGAATTGATGACCTCTTTACCACCCCTTTTCGTATAGAACGCTTCCCCCCTCCGCAATAATTTTTATACAGAATTTTAGCTCAACATTTAGTGATTATTTTAATATCTTAATCTTGAAGATCGGACAATTAGAAGAGAAGTTATGAATTATTTAATCCATCAATATGATTTGGATTTTCTGATTTTGTTAAAATAACGGGTAATCTGCCACTGGTCGGTGGTGGTTGGCAATGAACAAATGGGGTAGTTTCGATTAAATTTAATGGATTCTTTGATTAAATTAAAATTAAAATTGGGATGGTTTTATAGTATGTAGATTAACAAATGAGGTATCAAATTAATTGTTATCATATTGCCATGCGGACTAAAGAAAAATGAAACTCATGCGTGCATGCACTGATGAGTAATAAGCTTATATGTAAAACTACTTTAATAATCCCGTTAGTGGTAAAAAAAAAAATGAAATAAAATTAAAATAAAATTTGAATCAATAGATTCTATTAGGTGTGAAAATTTCAACCTTCTATGACAATTAATTAAAACGGTATTGTCAGATAACCGTAAAAAAATGTTTTTTTTTAATTTTTTAAAATTATTTATACTTGAATAACTTTTCTCAACGGTACTTTAGAAATCCAATTTTCACCAAAATCATGTAAATCCATAATCTCTATAAGATGGTATAATTTCATATTTCTATCTACCCGCATTAAAAAGATAAAAAATAAAGAGGGTCAAAAAAAAAAAAAAAAAAAATGTAGTGTTTTTGAAAAATTGCGTGTGTCAAAAATACGATGTAAATAAAAATTTTGTATTACATTCCTAATTTTTATTTCTATGCCCTATTCAAAATAGTGAGTATAATAAAAATCAATGAACCCCCTGATTTAATATAATTTTTTTGTGAAACATTGATTTTTGAGATTTTGCGTTTTAAACGTTGGTAATAATTTAATTATTATTGATTATTTCTATTACATTTTGCTTACTTTGATTTCTCAGAATTAAAATAATTTATAACATTTAGATTTCCGAGAATTACAGTATTATTTGCCATATTCTCAAAAGGAGAATTTGCTTACTAAATTTTATTTGTTTCTTATTTTTGAATTTGCTTATTTAATTATTTTGATAATTGGGACAATGGGAAAGTGGGAATATGATTTACATAATATTCAGATTTAATTACAATATTATTTGCAATATTCTCAGAGGGAGAATTTGCTTATTAAATTGTTTTGGTAATTGGGACAGTGGGAAAGTGGGAATATGATTACCTTAGCAATTTGGGTGACAGGAAGGTTTCTGCATATGTTAACATTGGAAGGTGTCGTGTTACATAACTTATATATACCTACATGTATAGGAAATTATGATTTTTTGTTGCACACACTCGACCGTCTTTAGAATAGCCATCTCCTTCCCACCAGTATATTGTTAATAGGAAAGTTTTTTTTATTTTTGTATTGTCTTCCTCTTTGTGGTTACGTTTGCCTCGATGAAATTTTTTCCCGAAAATAATATTTCACGTTTTTAGTATGAAATTTTGAAAGGTTTTGAACATTTTTTTGTTGCTCTAACTTGACTGTCATTGTGGCTTTAATTTAAAGTTTGAATTTTAAAAATCGGACAATTGGATGTGAATCATAAGCATTTGAGTGAATTGAAAAGGGGTGTTTTTGAAATTTAGCAAAAATTGGACAATTTTCCACTTAGACACGTTGGTTGGCAAAGAACAACAACCCCTTTTTTTGATGTTTTGTGAGATTTTTCAAACAATTTCTTTTTAAACTATTGTGAAGGTCGTGTGGGGTGTACAGTTATGTATGATGTATCAAATTAATTGTGTATTTTCCTAGATGCGATTAATAGAAAAACAAATCGTAAGGATTGAGTAAGTAAAGAGTTGTGAGGTGACTAATAAAACAACAGAAAATATTTTTATAATAAATGTAAAACAATAATATCTATGAGGTGTATGATTTTAAGATTTTTTAAAGAAACCGTTAAAAATAGAAAATTAAAAAAGAAGTAAAAATTGTATTGACAAAATGTATGTTTTTGAAAAATTAAAAATGATATTAAAAAAAAAAAATCAAAATTTGGTTGAAGACGGATAATTTTTTTTTGAAATACCTTTTGAATGGTATAGAATTTATTTGAATTGGCCTTGACCCTGATTTATTGGAATTATGTAATTTGTGAAGTTTGAAGTATAAACAAATTTTTATCTCGCTTTGTAGATTTTATAGAATTTATTTTTAAATTAATAAAGTTCTAGAATTTGAATAAGGTATTAAAAAAAAAAAAAAAAAAATGAATATCGTAGGACTTACCATTTGAAAGATAGTTTTTGAACGTTTGACCAATTTTACCTTATTTTACCCTACTTATAATAAGAATTTTAAAAAATCCCTTTTTAGTGACTGTTACATAAAATTTGTGATAAAAAAAAATAAATTAATATTTTTAAGACTTATAGTATTAGGCCCGGTGCACATATGCGTTTTTTTTGACGCCGCGGTGACGCAGCGGTGCCGCTGCGGTGCCGCAATCGTTCAGTGCACACATGCGGGTTTTTCTCGCTGGACTCAATCTGCAAATCACGATTTGCTTGCAGCAATAGAGGTTTTTTTTCGCTTAACTAGTGGATAAAAACTATGATCTTAAAAAGGACGTTATAGGGTACATCCTTTTGTTAATCATTGGCTAACAAAAGGCGTATTTTATATATCTTTTCTTTTGCCGGTCATGGTATGGATCGGAAGCAATATTCTATATTTCTGGACACTTTTTTATTTCACCGATAAATAATTCGATATCAAATTCTTCCATGTTTGAAATCTTTCTTCCAAATTTAATTTGCGTCAAAATGACGCATGTGTGCACTGCTCCATAACAAACAATGTACTGAAAGACGCAAAAGCGTCTGCGGTGACGCAGCGGTCTCGCGGAGACCTGCGAGTGTTTTTTCCCGCAAGAATGACGCGCGATGACGCAGCGTCACCACACGTGTGTGTGCACTACTCAATTTATTTGTGAGTACTGTAAGACGCAAAGGCGGTGACGCTGCGTCACCGCGGCGTCAAAAAAACGCATGTGTGCACCGGGCCTAAGCTGTGCAATGATGAGTCAGGTGAATGAATGAGTGAGTGAGTGTCCTCTCACTCTTTCTTTTATAATAGTTAAATAATAATTAAGTCGGTGTCTTAAGTTTCGTTTTGTTTTATAAGCTGTTATCTGACTTGTTTTGTGCTAGGTATATGAAGTGTGTTTGATTTGTGAGTAAATTTAATTGTGTTTTATATTATTTAATCTTCCTAGTTTACTCCTTGGCGTACCTACTACGAAATTCTTAATACTTTGTACGCAGTAAGACATACCGCACAGTCGCCATGGAGTCTTTTAACATTAGAAATGTTTAAGCGGAGGCATACCTACCTACTAACAATGTGAAAAAATCAACAGAATTTCAAAAAAGTGTAACGCCGAGTAGAGAAAGAAGGCAAAACGTCAGGGGAATAGATAAAATTATTGCGTTCGTGCTTTGTTCTTACTGGTCTGAGGAAACAGAATACGAAGAATATGATAAAACGGACACTAAAAAAGTAGAAGTGCTCGTAGGCAGGGATGGCCACTACATTTTTCACATTAGCTACGTAGTTTATGTAGTTAAATGTAGTTAATGAAATAAATTGTAGCAAACTTAGTTTCAAATATCAAATGATCTTCCTTCCAGTTGTAACTTTGAAGCTTGAATTTTGAGTTAAAATGTTCAAATTTGTATTGAAATTTTATTATTTCTCTAAATTTAATTTGTATGTATATGAAAACGTAACAATTTGTAGAAAATAAGACTTGTATTTTATTAAATTAACTACGCGTAGTTAATGATGTAGAAAATGTAATGTAGTTAATTCGGCCAACCCTGTTCGTAGGCTTTACAGATTTGTATGTGAAGAAGAGCAAATTTAAAAAAGAATTTATTCAAAGTTTTAAAATACATAAATGCTTTTTTCATTTCTAATGTACCTCAACTATGCTGAAATGGCAAATCGGGTAGATTTTGTACATTTTGTTTTGTTTATTATTATTTTTATACATCCAAATTGCAGATGGTGCTGGATTATGATGTTAAATAGACGGTGCTGCATTTTACATGTGTATGTGTTTATGTGTGCTGGGCTATGAAGGTTCCTTTTTTTATATACTGAGGCATGGTGCCACCATGGATGATGATATCATTGTATATAAACCCTATAGTAGTCTCATGGAACGAAAAAAAATAGTTCTGAATCGGGTATTGAGCGGCGCTGCCGTCGACAGAATCTGAAATTGGAGAGATAAAAAGGCGGGAAGAAGATAAGTAAAATAGAAATAAAGACTAGTAGTAAGAACGAGAGGATTATATTAAAATTATTCTGACAAAAATAATGAGGCTAAGGGAGATGGTTGAATCAGATGTTTTTGAAGAGGCAAAAAGCAAAATATGGGGAAGTAAATTTTTTTGTCCAATGGGCGATGAGAGACGGTTTCTTGTTATAGAGTATGGCTATATGTATGCATATAGGTTCAAGTATAGGTATGGGTATAGGCTTAATAGAAGCAAAATATTTAAAAAATTTGAATTTGATTCATATTTGATATAGCAAAGCAACGTTGTTAAATTTCACAATATGTGAGTTAAATACAACGTTGCTATATTTTGCATTTATAATGCTTTTTCCTATAGGAAGATCCAGGTAGGTATGGATTGTTGTTGGTTTTTTTTTATATTTATAGGTAGGTATTGTATTAGGATTAGGTTTAGGAATAGGTTAAGGATTAGGATTAGGTTGAGGTTTATAGGTTTAAGTTTAGGTTTGGGTTTAGGTTTCTGGATTTTGGGTTTAGGTTTTAGGGTTTAGGTTTTAAGTTATTTCAATATTATTTTGTATTATATTAAATTATTTCATTATATTTTTTCATTATATTATTTCATTACATTATCATATTATATTATTATATAAGTATATGTATATAAAAACAAAAACAAAAAAATTTAGTGATTATTTTAATATCTTAATCTTGAAGATCGGACAATTAGAAGAGAAGTTATGAATTATTTAATCCATCAATATGATTTGGATTTTCTGATTTTGTTAAAATAACGGGTAATCTGCCACTGGTCGGTGGTGGTTGGCAATGAACAAATGGGGTAGTTTCGATTAAATTTAATGGATTCTTTGATTAAATTAAAATTAAAATTGGGATGGTTTTATAGTATGTAGATTAACAAATGAGGTATCAAATTAATTGTTATCATATTGCCATGCGGGCTAAAGAAAAATGAAACTCATGCGTGCATGCACTGATGAGTAATAAGCTTTTATGTAAAACTACTTTAATAATCCCGTTAGTGGTAAAAAAAAAAATGAAATAAAATTAAAATAAAATTTGAATCAATAGATTCTATTAGGTGTGAAAATTTCAACCTTCTATGACAATTAATTAAAACGGTATTGTCAGATAACCGTAAAAAAGTGTTTTTTTTTAATTTTTTAAAATTTTTTATACTTGAATAACTTTTCTCAACGGTACTTTAGAAATCCAATTTTCACCAAAATCATGTAAATCCATAATCTCTATAAGATGGTATAATTTCATATTTCTATCTACCCGCATTAAAAAGATAAAAAATAAAGAGGGTCAAAAAAAAAAAAAAAAAAAAATGTAGTGTTTTTGAAAAATTGCGTGTGTCAAAAATACGATGTAAATAAAAATTTTGTATTACATTCCTAATTTTTATTTCTATGCCCTATTCAAAATAGTGAGTATAATAAAAATCAATGAACCCCCTGATTTAATATAATTTTTTTGTGAAACATTGATTTTTGAGATTTTGCGTTTTAAACGTTGGTAAGTGTGAAGATAATTTTTTATAATTTTTTTAACCCCCCTGACACACCTTATAATAATTAAAAAATCTATGAATTCTATATAAATTAATAATTTTATCTTAACCCATTTAGAAAATAGAAATCCGACTTTACCCTATTTAAACCTAAGTTTACCCTATTAGTTTTATGAATTTGAAAAAATCCCTTCTTAGTGTGCACTTTCAAATATGAAGTAATGTGAAAAAATTTGTATATATATTGTATATATTACACAGTAAGCTGTACAATGATGAGTTAATGAATCAGTCAGTGAGTGAGTCAGTGATAAACTTTCATCTTTCGAATAATTTAATTATTATTGATTATTTCTATTACATTTTGCTTACTTTGATTTCTCAGAATTAAAATAATTTATAACATTTAGATTTCCGAGAATTACAGTATTATTTGCCATATTCTCAAAAGGAGAATTTGCTTACTAAATTTTATTTGTTTCTTATTTTTGAATTTGCTTATTTAATTATTTTGATAATTGGGACAATGGGAAAGTGGGAATATGATTTACATAATATTCAGATTTAATTACAATATTATTTGCAATATTCTCAGAGGGAGAATTTGCTTATTAAATTGTTTTGGTAATTGGGACAGTGGGAAAGTGGGAATATGATTACCTTAGCAATTTGGGTGACAGGAAGGTTTCTGCATATGTTAACATTGGAAGGTGTCGTGTTACATAACTTATATATACCTACATGTATAGGAAATTATGATTTTTTGTTGCACACACTCGACCGTCTTTAGAATAGCCATCTCCTTCCCACCAGTATATTGTTAATAGGAAAGTTTTTTTTATTTTTGTATTGTCTTCCTCTTTGTGGTTACGTTTGCCTCGATGAAATTTTTTCCCGAAAATAATATTTCACGTTTTTAGTATGAAATTTTGAAAGGTTTTGAACATTTTTTTGTTGCTCTAACTTGACTGTCATTGTGGCTTTAATTTAAAGTTTGAATTTTAAAAATCGGACAATTGGATGTGAATCATAAGCATTTGAGTGAATTGAAAAGGGGTGTTTTTGAAATTTAGCAAAAATTGGACAATTTTCCACTTAGACACGTTGGTTGGCAAAGAACAACAACCCCTTTTTTTGATGTTTTGTGAGATTTTTCAAACAATTTCTTTTTAAACTATTGTGAAGGTCGTGTGGGGTGTACAGTTATGTATGATGTATCAAATTAATTGTGTATTTTCCTAGATGCGATTAATAGAAAAACAAATCGTAAGGATTGAGTAAGTAAAGAGTTGTGAGGTGACTAATAAAACAACAGAAAATATTTTTATAATAAATGTAAAACAATAATATCTATGAGGTGTATGATTTTAAGATTTTTTAAAGAAACCGTTAAAAATAGAAAATTAAAAAAGAAGTAAAAATTGTATTGACAAAATGTATGTTTTTGAAAAATTAAAAATGATATTAAAAAAAAAAAATCAAAATTTGGTTGAAGACGGATAATTTTTTTTTGAAATACCTTTTGAATGGTATAGAATTTATTTGAATTGGCCTTGATCCTGATTTATTGGAATTATGTAATTTGTGAAGTTTGAAGTATAAAAAAATTTTTATCTCGCTTTGTAGATTTTATAGAATTTATTTTTAAATTAATAAAGTTCTAGAATTTGAATAAGGTATTAAAAAAAAAAAAAAAAAATGAATATCGTAGGACTTACCATTTGAAAGATAGTTTTTGAACGTTTGACCAATTTTACCTTATTTTACCCTACTTATAATAAGAATTTTAAAAAATCCCTTTTTAGTGACTGTTACATAAAATTTGTGATAAAAAAAAATAAATTAATATTTTTAAGACTTATAGTATTAGGCCCGGTGCACATATGCGTTTTTTTTGACGCCGCGGTGACGCAGCGGTGCCGCTGCGGTGCCGCAATCGTTCAGTGCACACATGCGGGTTTTTCTCGCTGGACTCAATCTGCAAATCACGATTTGCTTGCAGCAATAGAGGTTTTTTTTCGCTTAACTAGTGGATAAAAACTATGATCTTAAAAAGGACGTTATAGGGTACATCCTTTTGTTAATCATTGGCTAACAAAAGGCGTATTTTATATATCTTTTCTTTTGCCGGTCATGGTATGGATCGGAAGCAATATTCTATATTTCTGGACACTTTTTTATTTCACCGATAAATAATTCGATATCAAATTCTTCCATGTTTGAAATCTTTCTTCCAAATTTAATTTGCGTCAAAATGACGCATGTGTGCACTGCTCCATAACAAACAATGTACTGAAAGACGCAAAAGCGTCTGCGGTGACGCAGCGGTCTCGCGGAGACCTGCGAGTGTTTTTTCCCGCAAGAATGACGCGCGATGACGCAGCGTCACCACACGTGTGTGTGCACTACTCAATTTATTTGTGAGTACTGTAAGACGCAAAGGCGGTGACACTGCGTCACCGCGGCGTCAAAAAAACGCATGTGTGCACCGGGCCTAAGCTGTGCAATGATGAGTCAGGTGAATGAATGAGTGAGTGAGTGTCCTAAGTTTCGTTTTGTTTTATAAGCTGTTATCTGACTTGTTTTGTGCTAGGTATATGAAGTGTGTTTGATTTGTGAGTAAATTTAATTGTGTTTTATGTTATTTAATCTTCCTAGTTTACTCCTTGGCGTACCTACTACGAAATTCTTAATACTTTGTACGCAGTAAGACATACCGCACAGTCGCCATGGAGTCTTTTAACATTAGAAATGTTTAAGCGGAGGCATACCTACCTACTAACAATGTGAAAAAATCAACAGAATTTCAAAAAAGTGTAACGCCGAGTAGAGAAAGAAGGCAAAACGTCAGGGGAATAGATAAAATTATTGCGTTCGTGCTTTGTTCTTACTGGTCTGAGGAAACAGAATACGAAGAATATGATAAAACGGACACTAAAAAAGTAGAAGTGCTCGTAGGCAGGGATGGCCACTAGATTTTTCACATTAGCTACGTAGTTTATGTAGTTAAATGTAGTTAATGAAATAAATTGTAGCAAACTTAGTTTCAAATATCAAATGATCTTCCTTCCAGTTGTAACTTTGAAGCTTGAATTTTGAGTTAAAATGTTCAAATTTGTATTGAAATTTTATTATTTCTCTAAATTTAATTTGTATGTATATGAAAACGTAACAATTTGTAGAAAATAAGACTTGTATTTTATTAAATTAACTACGCGTAGTTAATGATGTAGAAAATGTAATGTAGTTAATTCGGCCAACCCTGTTCGTAGGCTTTACAGATTTGTATGTGAAGAAGAGCAAATTTAAAAAAGAATTTATTCAAAGTTTTAAAATACATAAATGCTTTTTTCATTTCTAATGTACCTCAACTATGCTGAAATGGCAAATCGGGTAGATTTTGTACATTTTGTTTTGTTTATTATTATTTTTATACATCCAAATTGCAGATGGTGCTGGATTATGATGTTAAATAGACGGTGCTGCATTTTACATGTGTATGTGTTTATGTGTGCTGGGCTATGAAGGTTCCTTTTTTTATATACTGAGGCATGGTGCCACCATGGATGATGATATCATTGTATATAAACCCTATAGTAGTCTCATGGAACGAAAAAAAATAGTTCTGAATCGGGTATTGAGCGGCGCTGCCGTCGACAGAATCTGAAATTGGAGAGATAAAAAGGCGGGAAGAAGATAAGTAAAATAGAAATAAAGACTAGTAGTAAGAACGAGAGGATTATATTAAAATTATTCTGACAAAAATAATGAGGCTAAGGGAGATGGTTGAATCAGATGTTTTTGAAGAGGCAAAAAGCAAAATATGGGGAAGTAAATTTTTTTGTCCAATGGGCGATGAGAGACGGTTTCTTGTTATAGAGTATGGCTATATGTATGCATATAGGTTCAAGTATAGGTATGGGTATAGGCTTAATAGAAGCAAAATATTTAAAAAATTTGAATTTGATTCATATTTGATATAGCAAAGCAACGTTGTTAAATTTCACAATATGTGAGTTAAATACAACGTTGCTATATTTTGCATTTATAATGCTTTTTCCTATAGGAAGATCCAGGTAGGTATGGATTGTTGTTGGTTTTTTTTTATATTTATAGGTAGGTATTGTATTAGGATTAGGTTTAGGAATAGGTTAAGGATTAGGATTAGGTTGAGGTTTATAGGTTTAAGTTTAGGTTTGGGTTTAGGTTTCTGGATTTTGGGTTTAGGTTTTAGGGTTTAGGTTTTAAGTTATTTCAATATTATTTTGTATTATATTAAATTATTTCATTATATTTTTTCATTATATTATTTCATTACATTATCATATTATATTATTATATAAGTATATGTATATAAAAACAAAAACAAAAAAATTTAGTGATTATTTTAATATCTTAATCTTGAAGATCGGACAATTAGAAGAGAAGTTATGAATTATTTAATCCATCAATATGATTTGGATTTTCTGATTTTGTTAAAATAACGGGTAATCTGCCACTGGTCGGTGGTGGTTGGCAATGAACAAATGGGGTAGTTTCGATTAAATTTAATGGATTCTTTGATTAAATTAAAATTAAAATTGGGATGGTTTTATAGTATGTAGATTAACAAATGAGGTATCAAATTAATTGTTATCATATTGCCATGCGGACTAAAGAAAAATGAAACTCATGCGTGCATGCACTGATGAGTAATAAGCTTATATGTAAAACTACTTTAATAATCCCGTTAGTGGTAAAAAAAAAATGAAATAAAATTAAAATAAAATTTGAATCAATAGATTCTATTAGGTGTGAAAATTTCAACCTTCTATGACAATTAATTAAAACGGTATTGTCAGATAACCGTAAAAAAGTGTTTTTTTTTAATTTTTTAAAATTTTTTATACTTGAATAACTTTTCTCAACGGTACTTTAGAAATCCAATTTTCACCAAAATCATGTAAATCCATAATCTCTATAAGATGGTATAATTTCATATTTCTATCTACCCGCATTAAAAAGATAAAAAATAAAGAGGGTCAAAAAAAAAAAAAAAAAAAAATGTAGTGTTTTTGAAAAATTGCGTGTGTCAAAAATACGATGTAAATAAAAATTTTGTATTACATTCCTAATTTTTATTTCTATGCCCTATTCAAAATAGTGAGTATAATAAAAATCAATGAACCCCCTGATTTAATATAATTTTTTTGTGAAACATTGATTTTTGAGATTTTGCGTTTTAAACGTTGGTAAGTGTGAAGATAATTTTTTATAATTTTTTTAACCCCCCTGACACACCTTATAATAATTAAAAAATCTATGAATTCTATATAAATTAATAATTTTATCTTAACCCATTTAGAAAATAGAAATCCGACTTTACCCTATTTAAACCTAAGTTTACCCTATTAGTTTTATGAATTTGAAAAAATCCCTTCTTAGTGTGCACTTTCAAATATGAAGTAATGTGAAAAAATTTGTATATATATTGTATATATTACACAGTAAGCTGTACAATGATGAGTTAATGAATCAGTCAGTGAGTGAGTCAGTGATAAACTTTCATCTTTCGAATAATTTAATTATTATTGATTATTTCTATTACATTTTGCTTACTTTGATTTCTCAGAATTAAAATAATTTATAACATTTAGATTTCCGAGAATTACAGTATTATTTGCCATATTCTCAAAAGGAGAATTTGCTTACTAAATTTTATTTGTTTCTTATTTTTGAATTTGCTTATTTAATTATTTTGATAATTGGGACAATGGGAAAGTGGGAATATGATTTACATAATATTCAGATTTAATTACAATATTATTTGCAATATTCTCAGAGGGAGAATTTGCTTATTAAATTGTTTTGGTAATTGGGACAGTGGGAAAGTGGGAATATGATTACCTTAGCAATTTGGGTGACAGGAAGGTTTCTGCATATGTTAACATTGGAAGGTGTCGTGTTACATAACTTATATATACCTACATGTATAGGAAATTATGATTTTTTGTTGCACACACTCGACCGTCTTTAGAATAGCCATCTCCTTCCCACCAGTATATTGTTAATAGGAAAGTTTTTTTTATTTTTGTATTGTCTTCCTCTTTGTGGTTACGTTTGCCTCGATGAAATTTTTTCCCGAAAATAATATTTCACGTTTTTAGTATGAAATTTTGAAAGGTTTTGAACATTTTTTTGTTGCTCTAACTTGACTGTCATTGTGGCTTTAATTTAAAGTTTGAATTTTAAAAATCGGACAATTGGATGTGAATCATAAGCATTTGAGTGAATTGAAAAGGGGTGTTTTTGAAATTTAGCAAAAATTGGACAATTTTCCACTTAGACACGTTGGTTGGCAAAGAACAACAACCCCTTTTTTTGATGTTTTGTGAGATTTTTCAAACAATTTCTTTTTAAACTATTGTGAAGGTCGTGTGGGGTGTACAGTTATGTATGATGTATCAAATTAATTGTGTATTTTCCTAGATGCGATTAATAGAAAAACAAATCGTAAGGATTGAGTAAGTAAAGAGTTGTGAGGTGACTAATAAAACAACAGAAAATATTTTTATAATAAATGTAAAACAATAATATCTATGAGGTGTATGATTTTAAGATTTTTTAAAGAAACCGTTAAAAATAGAAAATTAAAAAAGAAGTAAAAATTGTATTGACAAAATGTATGTTTTTGAAAAATTAAAAATGATATTAAAAAAAAAAAATCAAAATTTGGTTGAAGACGGATAATTTTTTTTTGAAATACCTTTTGAATGGTATAGAATTTATTTGAATTGGCCTTGATCCTGATTTATTGGAATTATGTAATTTGTGAAGTTTGAAGTATAAAAAAATTTTTATCTCGCTTTGTAGATTTTATAGAATTTATTTTTAAATTAATAAAGTTCTAGAATTTGAATAAGGTATTAAAAAAAAAAAAAAAAAATGAATATCGTAGGACTTACCATTTGAAAGATAGTTTTTGAACGTTTGACCAATTTTACCTTATTTTACCCTACTTATAATAAGAATTTTAAAAAATCCCTTTTTAGTGACTGTTACATAAAATTTGTGATAAAAAAAAATAAATTAATATTTTTAAGACTTATAGTATTAGGCCCGGTGCACATATGCGTTTTTTTTGACGCCGCGGTGACGCAGCGGTGCCGCTGCGGTGCCGCAATCGTTCAGTGCACACATGCGGGTTTTTCTCGCTGGACTCAATCTGCAAATCACGATTTGCTTGCAGCAATAGAGGTTTTTTTTCGCTTAACTAGTGGATAAAAACTATGATCTTAAAAAGGACGTTATAGGGTACATCCTTTTGTTAATCATTGGCTAACAAAAGGCGTATTTTATATATCTTTTCTTTTGCCGGTCATGGTATGGATCGGAAGCAATATTCTATATTTCTGGACACTTTTTTATTTCACCGATAAATAATTCGATATCAAATTCTTCCATGTTTGAAATCTTTCTTCCAAATTTAATTTGCGTCAAAATGACGCATGTGTGCACTGCTCCATAACAAACAATGTACTGAAAGACGCAAAAGCGTCTGCGGTGACGCAGCGGTCTCGCGGAGACCTGCGAGTGTTTTTTCCCGCAAGAATGACGCGCGATGACGCAGCGTCACCACACGTGTGTGTGCACTACTCAATTTATTTGTGAGTACTGTAAGACGCAAAGGCGGTGACACTGCGTCACCGCGGCGTCAAAAAAACGCATGTGTGCACCGGGCCTAAGCTGTGCAATGATGAGTCAGGTGAATGAATGAGTGAGTGAGTGTCCTAAGTTTCGTTTTGTTTTATAAGCTGTTATCTGACTTGTTTTGTGCTAGGTATATGAAGTGTGTTTGATTTGTGAGTAAATTTAATTGTGTTTTATGTTATTTAATCTTCCTAGTTTACTCCTTGGCGTACCTACTACGAAATTCTTAATACTTTGTACGCAGTAAGACATACCGCACAGTCGCCATGGAGTCTTTTAACATTAGAAATGTTTAAGCGGAGGCATACCTACCTACTAACAATGTGAAAAAATCAACAGAATTTCAAAAAAGTGTAACGCCGAGTAGAGAAAGAAGGCAAAACGTCAGGGGAATAGATAAAATTATTGCGTTCGTGCTTTGTTCTTACTGGTCTGAGGAAACAGAATACGAAGAATATGATAAAACGGACACTAAAAAAGTAGAAGTGCTCGTAGGCAGGGATGGCCACTACATTTTTCACATTTGCTACGTAGTTTATGTAGTTAAATGTAGTTAATGAAATAAATTGTAGCAAACTTAGTTTCAAATATCAAATGATCTTCCTTCCAGTTGTAACTTTGAAGCTTGAATTTTGAGTTAAAATGTTCAAATTTGTATTGAAATTTTATTATTTCTCTAAATTTAATTTGTATGTATATGAAAACGTAACAATTTGTAGAAAATAAGACTTGTATTTTATTAAATTAACTACGCGTAGTTAATGATGTAGAAAATGTAATGTAGTTAATTCGGCCAACCCTGTTCGTAGGCTTTACAGATTTGTATGTGAAGAAGAGCAAATTTAAAAAAGAATTTATTCAAAGTTTTAAAATACATAAATGCTTTTTTCATTTCTAATGTACCTCAACTATGCTGAAATGGCAAATCGGGTAGATTTTGTACATTTTGTTTTGTTTATTATTATTTTTATACATCCAAATTGCAGATGGTGCTGGATTATGATGTTAAATAGACGGTGCTGCATTTTACATGTGTATGTGTTTATGTGTGCTGGGCTATGAAGGTTCCTTTTTTTATATACTGAGGCATGGTGCCACCATGGATGATGATATCATTGTATATAAACCCTATAGTAGTCTCATGGAACGAAAAAAAATAGTTCTGAATCGGGTATTGAGCGGCGCTGCCGTCGACAGAATCTGAAATTGGAGAGATAAAAAGGCGGGAAGAAGATAAGTAAAATAGAAATAAAGACTAGTAGTAAGAACGAGAGGATTATATTAAAATTATTCTGACAAAAATAATGAGGCTAAGGGAGATGGTTGAATCAGATGTTTTTGAAGAGGCAAAAAGCAAAATATGGGGAAGTAAATTTTTTTGTCCAATGGGCGATGAGAGACGGTTTCTTGTTATAGAGTATGGCTATATGTATGCATATAGGTTCAAGTATAGGTATGGGTATAGGCTTAATAGAAGCAAAATATTTAAAAATTTTGAATTTGATTCATATTCGATATAGCAAAGCAACGTTGTTAAATTTCACAATATGTGAGTTAAATACAACGTTGCTATATTTTGCATTTATAATGCTTTTTCCTATAGGAAGATCCAGGTAGGTATGGATTGTTGTTGGTTTTTTTTTATATTTATAGGTAGGTATTGTATTAGGATTAGGTTTAGGAATAGGTTAAGGATTAGGATTAGGTTGAGGTTTATAGGTTTAAGTTTAGGTTTGGGTTTAGGTTTCTGGATTTTGGGTTTAGGTTTTAGGGTTTAGGTTTTAAGTTATTTCAATATTATTTTGTATTATATTAAATTATTTCATTATATTTTTTCATTATATTATTTCATTACATTATCATATTATATTATTATATAAGTATATGTATATAAAAACAAAAACAAAAAAATTTAGTGATTATTTTAATATCTTAATCTTGAAGATCGGACAATTAGAAGAGAAGTTATGAATTATTTAATCCATCAATATGATTTGGATTTTTTGATTTTGTTAAAATAACGGGTAATCTGCCACTGGTCGGTGGTGGTTGGCAATGAACAAATGGGGTAGTTTCGATTAAATTTAATGGATTCTTTGATTAAATTAAAATTAAAATTGGGATGGTTTTATAGTATGTAGATTAACAAATGAGGTATCAAATTAATTGTTATCATATTGCCATGCGGGCTAAAGAAAAATGAAACTCATGCGTGCATGCACTGATGAGTAATAAGCTTTTATGTAAAACTACTTTAATAATCCCGTTAGTGGTAAAAAAAAAAATGAAATAAAATTAAAATAAAATTTGAATCAATAGATTCTATTAGGTGTGAAAATTTCAACCTTCTATGACAATTAATTAAAACGGTATTGTCAGATAACCGTAAAAAAGTGTTTTTTTTTAATTTTTTAAAATTTTTTATACTTGAATAACTTTTCTCAACGGTACTTTAGAAATCCAATTTTCACCAAAATCATGTAAATCCATAATCTCTATAAGATGGTATAATTTCATATTTCTATCTACCCGCATTAAAAAGATAAAAAATAAAGAGGGTAAAAAAAAAAAAAAAAAAAAAATGTAGTGTTTTTGAAAAATTGCGTGTGTCAAAAATATGATGTAAATAAAAATTTTGTATTACATTCCTAATTTTTATTTCTATGCCCTATTCAAAATAGTGAGTATAATAAAAATCAATGAACCCCCTGATTTAATATAATTTTTTTGTGAAACATTGATTTTTGAGATTTTGCGTTTTAAACGTTGGTAAGTGTGAAGATAATTTTTTATAATTTTTTTAACCCCCCTGACACACCTTATAATAATTAAAAAATCTATGAATTCTATATAAATTAATAATTTTATCTTAACCCATTTAGAAAATAGAAATCCGACTTTACCCTATTTAAACCTAAGTTTACCCTATTAGTTTTATGAATTTGAAAAAATCCCTTCTTAGTGTGCACTTTCAAATATGAAGTAATGTGAAAAAATTTGTATATATATTGTATATATTACACAGTAAGCTGTACAATGATGAGTTAATGAATCAGTCAGTGAGTGAGTCAGTGATAAACTTTCATCTTTCGAATAATTTAATTATTATTGATTATTTCTATTACATTTTGCTTACTTTGATTTCTCAGAATTAAAATAATTTATAACATTTAGATTTCCGAGAATTACAGTATTATTTGCCATATTCTCAAAAGGAGAATTTGCTTACTAAATTTTATTTGTTTCTTATTTTTGAATTTGCTTATTTAATTATTTTGATAATTGGGACAATGGGAAAGTGGGAATATGATTTACATAATATTCAGATTTAATTACAATATTATTTGCAATATTCTCAGAGGGAGAATTTGCTTATTAAATTGTTTTGGTAATTGGGACAGTGGGAAAGTGGGAATATGATTACCTTAGCAATTTGGGTGACAGGAAGGTTTCTGCATATGTTAACATTGGAAGGTGTCGTGTTACATAACTTATATATACCTACATGTATAGGAAATTATGATTTTTTGTTGCACACACTCGACCGTCTTTAGAATAGCCATCTCCTTCCCACCAGTATATTGTTAATAGGAAAGTTTTTTTTATTTTTGTATTGTCTTCCTCTTTGTGGTTACGTTTGCCTCGATGAAATTTTTTCCCGAAAATAATATTTCACGTTTTTAGTATGAAATTTTGAAAGGTTTTGAACATTTTTTTGTTGCTCTAACTTGACTGTCATTGTGGCTTTAATTTAAAGTTTGAATTTTAAAAATCGGACAATTGGATGTGAATCATAAGCATTTGAGTGAATTGAAAAGGGGTGTTTTTGAAATTTAGCAAAAATTGGACAATTTTCCACTTAGACACGTTGGTTGGCAAAGAACAACAACCCCTTTTTTTGATGTTTTGTGAGATTTTTCAAACAATTTCTTTTTAAACTATTGTGAAGGTCGTGTGGGGTGTACAGTTATGTATGATGTATCAAATTAATTGTGTATTTTCCTAGATGCGATTAATAGAAAAACAAATCGTAAGGATTGAGTAAGTAAAGAGTTGTGAGGTGACTAATAAAACAACAGAAAATATTTTTATAATAAATGTAAAACAATAATATCTATGAGGTGTATGATTTTAAGATTTTTTAAAGAAACCGTTAAAAATAGAAAATTAAAAAAGAAGTAAAAATTGTATTGACAAAATGTATGTTTTTGAAAAATTAAAAATGATATTAAAAAAAAAAAATCAAAATTTGGTTGAAGACGGATAATTTTTTTTTGAAATACCTTTTGAATGGTATAGAATTTATTTGAATTGGCCTTGACCCTAATTTATTGGAATTATGTAATTTGTGAAGTTTGAAGTATAAAAAAATTTTTATCTCGCTTTGTAGATTTTATAGAATTTATTTTTAAATTAATAAAGTTCTAGAATTTGAATAAGGTATTAAAAAAAAAAAAATTAATATCGTAGGACTTACCATTTGAAAGATAGTTTTTGAACGTTTGACCAATTTTACCTTATTTTACCCTACTTATAATAAGAATTTTAAAAAATCCCTTTTTAGTGGACTGTTACATAAAATTTGTGATAAAAAAAAATAAATTAATATTTTTAAGACTTATAGTATTAGGCCCGGTGCACATATGCGTTTTTTTTGACGCTGCGGTGCCGCAATCGTTCAGTGCACACATGCGGGTTTTTCTCGCTGGACTCAATCTGCAAATCACGATTTGCTTGCAGCAATAGAGGTTTTTTTCGCTTAACTAGTGGATAAAAACTATGATCTTAAAAAGGACGTTATAGGGTACATCCTTTTGTTAATCATTGGCTAACAAAAGGCGTATTTTATATATCTTTTCTTTTGCCGGTCATGGTATGGATCGGAAGCAATATTCTATATTTCTGGACACTTTTTTATTTCACCGATAAATAATTCGATATCAAATTCTTCCATGTTTGAAATCTTTCTTCCAAATTTAATTTCCGTCAAAATGACGCATGTGTGCACTGCTCCATAACAAACAATGTACTGCAGCGTCTGCGGTGACGCAGCGGTCTCGCGGAGACCTGCGAGTGTTTTTTCCCGCAAGAATGACGCGCGATGACGCAGCGTCACCACACGTGTGTGTGCACTACTCAATTTATTTGTGAGTACTGTAAGACGCAAAGGCGGTGACGCTGCGTCACCGCGGCGTCAAAAAAACGCATGTGTGCACCGGGCCTAAGCTGTGCAATGATGAGTCAGGTGAATGAATGAGTGAGTGAGTGAGTGAGTGTCCACCTCTTTCTTTTATAATAGTTAAATAATAATTAAGTCGGTGTCTTAAGTTTCGTTTTGTTTTATAAGCTG
Organism: Epistrophe grossulariae; assembly: GCA_929447395.1. Lineage (NCBI taxonomy): Eukaryota > Metazoa > Arthropoda > Insecta > Diptera > Syrphidae > Epistrophe > Epistrophe grossulariae. Next base: position 58,718,284 of record OV839566.1, on the reverse strand, counting down.
TTATCTGACTTGTTTTGTGCTAGGTATATGAAGTGTGTTTGATTTGTGAGTAAATTTAATTGTGTTTTATGTTATTTAATCTTCCTAGTTTACTCCTTGGCGTACCTACTACGAAATTCTTAATACTTTGTACGCAGTAAGACATACCGCACAGTCGCCATGGAGTCTTTTAACATTAGAAATGTTTAAGCGGAGGCATACCTACCTACTAACAATGTGAAAAAATCAACAGAATTTCAAAAAAGTGTAACGCCGAGTAGAGAAAGAAGGCAAAACGTCAGGGGAATAGATAAAATTATTGCGTTCGTGCTTTGTTCTTACTGGTCTGAGGAAACAGAATACGAAGAATATGATAAAACGGACACTAAAAAAGTAGAAGTGCTCGTAGGCAGGGATGGCCACTACATTTTTCACATTTGCTACGTAGTTTATGTAGTTAAATGTAGTTAATGAAATAAATTGTAGCAAACTTAGTTTCAAATATCAAATGATCTTCCTTCCAGTTGTAACTTTGAAGCTTGAATTTTGAGTTAAAATGTTCAAATTTGTATTGAAATTTTATTATTTCTCTAAATTTAATTTGTATGTATATGAAAACGTAACAATTTGTAGAAAATAAGACTTGTATTTTATTAAATTAACTACGCGTAGTTAATGATGTAGAAAATGTAATGTAGTTAATTCGGCCAACCCTGTTCGTAGGCTTTACAGATTTGTATGTGAAGAAGAGCAAATTTAAAATAGAATTTATTCAAAGTTTTAAAATACATAAATGCTTTTTTCATTTCTAATGTACCTCAACTATGCTGAAATGGCAAATCGGGTAGATTTTGTACATTTTGTTTTGTTTATTATTATTTTTATACATCCAAATTGCAGATGGTGCTGGATTATGATGTTAAATAGACGGTGCTGCATTTTACATGTGTATGTGTTTATGTGTGCTGGGCTATGAAGGTTCCTTTTTTTATATACTGAGGCATGGTGCCACCATGGATGATGATATCATTGTATATAAACCCTATAGTAGTCTCATGGAACGAAAAAAAATAGTTCTGAATCGGGTATTGAGCGGCGCTGCCGTCGACAGAATCTGAAATTGGAGAGATAAAAAGGCGGGAAGAAGATAAGTAAAATAGAAATAAAGACTAGTAGTAAGAACGAGAGGATTATATTAAAATTATTCTGACAAAAATAATGAGGCTAAGGGAGATGGTTGAATCAGATGTTTTTGAAGAGGCAAAAAGCAAAATATGGGGAAGTAAATTTTTTTGTCCAATGGGCGATGAGAGACGGTTTCTTGTTATAGAGTATGGCTATATGTATGCATATAGGTTCAAGTATAGGTATGGGTATAGGCTTAATAGAAGCAAAATATTTAAAAATTTTGAATTTGATTCATATTCGATATAGCAAAGCAACGTTGTTAAATTTCACAATATGTGAGTTAAATACAACGTTGCTATATTTTGCATTTATAATGCTTTTTCCTATAGGAAGATCCAGGTAGGTATGGATTGTTGTTGGTTTTTTTTTATATTTATAGGTAGGTATTGTATTAGGATTAGGTTTAGGAATAGGTTAAGGATTAGGATTAGGTTGAGGTTTATAGGTTTAAGTTTAGGTTTGGGTTTAGGTTTCTGGATTTTGGGTTTAGGTTTTAAGTTATTTCAATATTATTTTGTATTATATTAAATTATTTCATTATATTTTTTCATTATATTATTTCATTACATTATCATATTATATTATTATATAAGTATATGTATATAAAAACAAAAACAAAAAAATTTAGTGATTATTTTAATATCTTAATCTTGAAGATCGGACAATTAGAAGAGAAGTTATGAATTATTTAATCCATCAATATGATTTGGATTTTCTGATTTTGTTAAAATAACGGGTAATCTGCCACTGGTCGGTGGTGGTTGGCAATGAACAAATGGGGTAGTTTCGATTAAATTTAATGGATTCTTTGATTAAATTAAAATTAAAATTGGGATGGTTTTATAGTATGTAGATTAACAAATGAGGTATCAAATTAATTGTTATCATATTGCCATGCGGACTAAAGAAAAATGAAACTCATGCGTGCATGCACTGATGAGTAATAAGCTTATATGTAAAACTACTTTAATAATCCCGTTAGTGGTAAAAAAAAAATGAAATAAAATTAAAATAAAATTTGAATCAATAGATTCTATTAGGTGTGAAAATTTCAACCTTCTATGACAATTAATTAAAACGGTATTGTCAGATAACCGTAAAAAAGTGTTTTTTTTTAATTTTTTAAAATTTTTTATACTTGAATAACTTTTCTCAACGGTACTTTAGAAATCCAATTTTCACCAAAATCATGTAAATCCATAATCTCTATAAGATGGTATAATTTCATATTTCTATCTACCCGCATTAAAAAGATAAAAAATAAAGAGGGTCAAAAAAAAAAAAAAAAAAAATGTAGTGTTTTTGAAAAATTGCGTGTGTCAAAAATACGATGTAAATAAAAATTTTGTATTACATTCCTAATTTTTATTTCTATGCCCTATTCAAAATAGTGAGTATAATAAAAATCAATGAACCCCCTGATTTAATATAATTTTTTTGTGAAACATTGATTTTTGAGATTTTGCGTTTTAAACGTTGGTAAGTGTGAAGATAATTTTTTATAATTTTTTTAACCCCCCTGACACACCTTATAATAATTAAAAAATCTATGAATTCTATATAAATTAATAATTTTATCTTAACCCATTTAGAAAATAGAAATCCGACTTTACCCTATTTAAACCTAAGTTTACCCTATTAGTTTTATGAATTTGAAAAAATCCCTTCTTAGTGTGCACTTTCAAATATGAAGTAATGTGAAAAAATTTGTATATATATTGTATATATTACACAGTAAGCTGTACAATGATGAGTTAATGAATCAGTCAGTGAGTGAGTCAGTGATAAACTTTCATCTTTCGAATAATTTAATTATTATTGATTATTTCTATTACATTTTGCTTACTTTGATTTCTCAGAATTAAAATAATTTATAACATTTAGATTTCCGAGAATTACAGTATTATTTGCCATATTCTCAAAAGGAGAATTTGCTTACTAAATTTTATTTGTTTCTTATTTTTGAATTTGCTTATTTAATTATTTTGATAATTGGGACAATGGGAAAGTGGGAATATGATTTACATAATATTCAGATTTAATTACAATATTATTTGCAATATTCTCAGAGGGAGAATTTGCTTATTAAATTGTTTTGGTAATTGGGACAGTGGGAAAGTGGGAATATGATTACCTTAGCAATTTGGGTGACAGGAAGGTTTCTGCATATGTTAACATTGGAAGGTGTCGTGTTACATAACTTATATATACCTACATGTATAGGAAATTATGATTTTTTGTTGCACACACTCGACCGTCTTTAGAATAGCCATCTCCTTCCCACCAGTATATTGTTAATAGGAAAGTTTTTTTTATTTTTGTATTGTCTTCCTCTTTGTGGTTACGTTTGCCTCTATGAAATTTTTTCCCGAAAATAATATTTCACGTTTTTAGTATGAAATTTTGAAAGGTTTTGAACATTTTTTTGTTGCTCTAACTTGACTGTCATTGTGGCTTTAATTTAAAGTTTGAATTTTAAAAATCGGACAATTGGATGTGAATCATAAGCATTTGAGTGAATTGAAAAGGGGTGTTTTTGAAATTTAGCAAAAATTGGACAATTTTCCACTTAGACACGTTGGTTGGCAAAGAACAACAACCCCTTTTTTTTGATGTTTTGTGAGATTTTTTAAACAATTTCTTTTTAAACTATTGTGAAGGTCGTGTGGGGTGTACAGTTATGTATGATGTATCAAATTAATTGTGTATTTTCCTAGATGCGATTAATAGAAAAACAAATCGTAAGGATTGAGTAAGTAAAGAGTTGTGAGGTGACTAATAAAACAACAGAAAATATTTTTATAATAAATGTAAAACAATAATATCTATGAGGTGTATGATTTTAAGATTTTTTAAAGAAACCGTTAAAAATAGAAAATTAAAAAAGAAGTAAAAATTGTATTGACAAAATGTATGTTTTTGAAAAATTAAAAATGATATTAAAAAAAAAAAATCAAAATTTGGTTGAAGACGGATAATTTTTTTTTGAAATACCTTTTGAATGGTATAGAATTTATTTGAATTGGCCTTGACCCTGATTTATTGGAATTATGTAATTTGTGAAGTTTGAAGTATAAAAAAATTTTTATCTCGCTTTGTAGATTTTATAGAATTTATTTTTAAATTAATAAAGTTCTAGAATTTGAATAAGGTATTAAAAAAAAAAAAATTAATATCGTAGGACTTACCATTTGAAAGATAGTTTTTGAACGTTTGACCAATTTTACCTTATTTTACCCTACTTATAATAAGAATTTTAAAAAATCCCTTTTTAGTGGACTGTTACATAAAATTTGTGATAAAAAAAAATAAATTAATATTTTTAAGACTTATAGTATTAGGCCCGGTGCACATATGCGTTTTTTTTGACGCTGCGGTGCCGCAATCGTTTAGTGCACACATGCGGGTTTTTCTCGCTGGACTCAATCTGCAAATCACGATTTGCTTGCAGCAATAGAGGTTTTTTTCGCTTAACTAGTGGATAAAAACTATGATCTTAAAAAGGACGTTATAGGGTACATCCTTTTGTTAATCATTGGCTAACAAAAGGCGTATTTTATATATCTTTTCTTTTGCCGGTCATGGTATGGATCGGAAGCAATATTCTATATTTCTGGACACTTTTTTATTTCACCGATAAATAATTCGATATCAAATTCTTCCATGTTTGAAATCTTTCTTCCAAATTTAATTTGCGTCAAAATGACGCATGTGTGCACTGCTCCATAACAAACAATGTACTGCAGCGTCTGCGGTGACGCAGCGGTCTCGCGGAGACCTGCGAGTGTTTTTTCCCGCAAGAATGACGCGCGATGACGCAGCGTCACCACACGTGTGTGTGCACTACTCAATTTATTTGTGAGTACTGTAAGACGCAAAGGCGGTGACGCTGCGTCACCGCGGCGTCAAAAAAACGCATGTGTGCACCGGGCCTAAGCTGTGCAATGATGAGTCAGGTGAATGAATGAGTGAGTGAGTGAGTGAGTGTCCACCTCTTTCTTTTATAATAGTTAAATAATAATTAAGTCGGTGTCTTAAGTTTCGTTTATAAGCTGTTATCTGACTTGTTTTGTGCTAGGTATATGAAGTGTGTTTGATTTGTGAGTAAATTTAATTGTGTTTTATGTTATTTAATCTTCCTAGTTTACTCCTTGGCGTACCTACTACGAAATTCTTAATACTTTGTACGCAGTAAGACATACCGCACAGTCGCCATGGAGTCTTTTAACATTAGAAATGTTTAAGCGGAGGCATACCTACCTACTAACAATGTGAAAAAATCAACAGAATTTCAAAAAAGTGTAACGCCGAGTAGAGAAAGAAGGCAAAACGTCAGGGGAATAGATAAAATTATTGCGTTCGTGCTTTGTTCTTACTGGTCTGAGGAAACAGAATACGAAGAATATGATAAAACGGACACTAAAAAAGTAGAAGTGCTCGTAGGCAGGGATGGCCACTACATTTTTCACATTTGCTACGTAGTTTATGTAGTTAAATGTAGTTAATGAAATAAATTGTAGCAAACTTAGTTTCAAATATCAAATGATCTTCCTTCCAGTTGTAACTTTGAAGCTTGAATTTTGAGTTAAAATGTTCAAATTTGTATTGAAATTTTATTATTTCTCTAAATTTAATTTGTATGTATATGAAAACGTAACAATTTGTAGAAAATAAGACTTGTATTTTATTAAATTAACTACGCGTAGTTAATGATGTAGAAAATGTAATGTAGTTAATTCGGCCAACCCTGTTCGTAGGCTTTACAGATTTGTATGTGAAGAAGAGCAAATTTAAAAAAGAATTTATTCAAAGTTTTAAAATACATAAATGCTTTTTTCATTTCTAATGTACCTCAACTATGCTGAAATGGCAAATCGGGTAGATTTTGTACATTTTGTTTTGTTTATTATTATTTTTATACATCCAAATTGCAGATGGTGCTGGATTATGATGTTAAATAGACGGTGCTGCATTTTACATGTGTATGTGTTTATGTGTGCTGGGCTATGAAGGTTCCTTTTTTTATATACTGAGGCATGGTGCCACCATGGATGATGATATCATTGTATATAAACCCTATAGTAGTCTCATGGAACGAAAAAAAATAGTTCTGAATCGGGTATTGAGCGGCGCTGCCGTCGACAGAATCTGAAATTGGAGAGATAAAAAGGCGGGAAGAAGATAAGTAAAATAGAAATAAAGACTAGTAGTAAGAACGAGAGGATTATATTAAAATTATTCTGACAAAAATAATGAGGCTAAGGGAGATGGTTGAATCAGATGTTTTTGAAGAGGCAAAAAGCAAAATATGGGGAAGTAAATTTTTTTGTCCAATGGGCGATGAGAGACGGTTTCTTGTTATAGAGTATGGCTATATGTATGCATATAGGTTCAAGTATAGGTATGGGTATAGGCTTAATAGAAGCAAAATATTTAAAAATTTTGAATTTGATTCATATTCGATATAGCAAAGCAACGTTGTTAAATTTCACAATATGTGAGTTAAATACAACGTTGCTATATTTTGCATTTATAATGCTTTTTCCTATAGGAAGATCCAGGTAGGTATGGATTGTTGTTGGTTTTTTTTTATATTTATAGGTAGGTATTGTATTAGGATTAGGTTTAGGAATAGGTTAAGGATTAGGATTAGGTTGAGGTTTATAGGTTTAAGTTTAGGTTTGGGTTTAGGTTTCTGGATTTTGGGTTTAGGTTTTAGGGTTTAGGTTTTAAGTTATTTCAATATTATTTTGTATTATATTAAATTATTTCATTATATTTTTTCATTATATTATTTCATTACATTATCATATTATATTATTATATAAGTATATGTATATAAAAACAAAAACAAAAAAATTTAGTGATTATTTTAATATCTTAATCTTGAAGATCGGACAATTAGAAGAGAAGTTATGAATTATTTAATCCATCAATATGATTTGGATTTTCTGATTTTGTTAAAATAACGGGTAATCTGCCACTGGTCGGTGGTGGTTGGCAATGAACAAATGGGGTAGTTTCGATTAAATTTAATGGATTCTTTGATTAAATTAAAATTAAAATTGGGATGGTTTTATAGTATGTAGATTAACAAATGAGGTATCAAATTAATTGTTATCATATTGCCATGCGGTCTAAAGAAAAATGAAACTCATGCGTGCATGCACTGATGAGTAATAAGCTTATATGTAAAACTACTTTAATAATCCCGTTAGTGGTAAAAAAAAAAATGAAATAAAATTAAAATAAAATTTGAATCAATAGATTCTATTAGGTGTGAAAATTTCAACCTTCTATGACAATTAATTAAAACGGTATTGTCAGATAACCGTAAAAAAGTGTTTTTTTTTAATTTTTTAAAATTTTTTATACTTGAATAACTTTTCTCAACGGTACTTTAGAAATCCAATTTTCACCAAAATCATGTAAATCCATAATCTCTATAAGATGGTATAATTTCATATTTCTATCTACCCGCATTAAAAAGATAAAAAATAAAGAGGGTCAAAAAAAAAAAAAAAAAAATGTAGTGTTTTTGAAAAATTGCGTGTGTCAAAAATACGATGTAAATAAAAATTTTGTATTACATTCCTAATTTTTATTTCTATGCCCTATTCAAAATAGTGAGTATAATAAAAATCAATGAACCCCCTGATTTAATATAATTTTTTTGTGAAACATTGATTTTTGAGATTTTGCGTTTTAAACGTTGGTAAGTGCGAAGATAATTTTTTATAATTTTTTTAACCCCCCTGACACACCTTATAATAATTAAAAAATCTATGAATTCTATATAAATTAATAATTTTATCTTAACCCATTTAGAAAATAGAAATCCGACTTTACCCTATTTAAACCTAAGTTTACCCTATTAGTTTTATGAATTTGAAAAAATCCCTTCTTAGTGTGCACTTTCAAATATGAAGTAATGTGAAAAAATTTGTATATATATTGTATATATTACACAGTAAGCTGTACAATGATGAGTTAATGAATCAGTCAGTGAGTGAGTCAGTGATAAACTTTCATCTTTCGAATAATTTAATTATTATTGATTATTTCTATTACATTTTGCTTACTTTGATTTCTCAGAATTAAAATAATTTATAACATTTAGATTTCCGAGAATTACAGTATTATTTGCCATATTCTCAAAAGGAGAATTTGCTTACTAAATTTTATTTGTTTCTTATTTTTGAATTTGCTTATTTAATTATTTTGATAATTGGGACAATGGGAAAGTGGGAATATGATTTACATAATATTCAGATTTAATTACAATATTATTTGCAATATTCTCAGAGGGAGAATTTGCTTATTAAATTGTTTTGGTAATTGGGACAGTGGGAAAGTGGGAATATGATTACCTTAGCAATTTGGGTGACAGGAAGGTTTCTGCATATGTTAACATTGGAAGGTGTCGTGTTACATAACTTATATATACCTACATGTATAGGAAATTATGATTTTTTGTTGCACACACTCGACCGTCTTTAGAATAGCCATCTCCTTCCCACCAGTATATTGTTAATAGGAAAGTTTTTTTTATTTTTGTATTGTCTTCCTCTTTGTGGTTACGTTTGCCTCGATGAAATTTTTTCCCGAAAATAATATTTCACGTTTTTAGTATGAAATTTTGAAAGGTTTTGAACATTTTTTTGTTGCTCTAACTTGACTGTCATTGTGGCTTTAATTTAAAGTTTGAATTTTAAAAATCGGACAATTGGATGTGAATCATAAGCATTTGAGTGAATTGAAAAGGGGTGTTTTTGAAATTTAGCAAAAATTGGACAATTTTCCACTTAGACACGTTGGTTGGCAAAGAACAACAACCCCTTTTTTTGATGTTTTGTGAGATTTTTTAAACAATTTCTTTTTAAACTATTGTGAAGGTCGTGTGGGGTGTACAGTTATGTATGATGTATCAAATTAATTGTGTATTTTCCTAGATGCGATTAATAGAAAAACAAATCGTAAGGATTGAGTAAGTAAAGAGTTGTGAGGTGACTAATAAAACAACAGAAAATATTTTTATAATAAATGTAAAACAATAATATCTATGAGGTGTATGATTTTAAGATTTTTTAAAGAAACCGTTAAAAATAGAAAATTAAAAAAGAAGTAAAAATTGTATTGACAAAATGTATGTTTTTGAAAAATTAAAAATGATATTAAAAAAAAAAAATCAAAATTTGGTTGAAGACGGATAATTTTTTTTTGAAATACCTTTTGAATGGTATAGAATTTATTTGAATTGGCCTTGACCCTGATTTATTGGAATTATGTAATTTGTGAAGTTTGAAGTATAAAAAAAATTTTATCTCGCTTTGTAGATTTTATAGAATTTATTTTTAAATTAATAAAGTTCTAGAATTTGAATAAGGTATTAAAAAAAAAAAAAAAAAATGAATATCGTAGGACTTACCATTTGAAAGATAGTTTTTGAACGTTTGACCAATTTTACCTTATTTTACCCTACTTATAATAAGAATTTTAAAAAATCCCTTTTTAGTGGACTGTTACATAAAATTTGTGATAAAAAAAAATAAATTAATATTTTTAAGACTTATAGTATTAGGCCCGGTGCACATATGCGTTTTTTTTTACGCTGCGGTGCCGCAATCGTTCAGTGCACACATGCGGGTTTTTCTCGCTGGACTCAATCTGCAAATCACGATTTGCTTGCAGCAATAGAGGTTTTTTTCGCTTAACTAGTGAATAAAAACTATGATCTTAAAAAGGACGTTATAGGGTACATCCTTTTGTTAATCATTGGCTAACAAAAGGCGTATTTTATATATCTTTTCTTTTGCCGGTCATGGTATGGATCGGAAGCAATATTCTATATTTCTGGACACTTTTTTATTTTACCGATAAATAATTCGATATCAAATTCTTCCATGTTTGAAATCTTTCTTCCAAATTTAATTTGCGTCAAAATGACGCATGTGTGCACTGCTCCATAACAAACAATGTACTGAAAGACGCAAAAGCGTCTGCGGTGACGCAGCGGTCTCGCGGAGACCTGCGAGTGTTTTTTCCCGCAAGAATGACGCGCGATGACGCAGCGTCACCACACGTGTGTGTGCACTACTCAATTTATTTGTGAGTACTGTAAGACGCAAAGGCGGTGACGCTGCGTCACCGCGGCGTCAAAAAAACGCATGTGTGCACCGGGCCTAAGCTGTGCAATGATGAGTCAGGTGAATGAATGAGTGAGTGAGTGAGTGAGTGTCCACCTCTTTCTTTTATAATAGTTAAATAATAATTAAGTCGGTGTCTTAAGTTTCGTTTTGTTTTATAAGCTGTTATCTGACTTGTTTTGTGCTAGGTATATGAAGTGTGTTTGATTTGTGAGTAAATTTAATTGTGTTTTATGTTATTTAATCTTCCTAGTTTACTCCTTGGCGTACCTACTACGAAATTCTTAATACTTTGTACGCAGTAAGACATACCGCACAGTCGCCATGGAGTCTTTTAACATTAGAAATGTTTAAGCGGAGGCATACCTACCTACTAACAATGTGAAAAAATCAACAGAATTTCAAAAAAGTGTAACGCCGAGTAGAGAAAGAAGGCAAAACGTCAGGGGAATAGATAAAATTATTGCGTTCGTGCTTTGTTCTTACTGGTCTGAGGAAACAGAATACGAAGAATATGATAAAACGGACACTAAAAAAGTAGAAGTGCTCGTAGGCAGGGATGGCCACTACATTTTTCACATTTGCTACGTAGTTTATGTAGTTAAATGTAGTTAATGAAATAAATTGTAGCAAACTTAGTTTCAAATATCAAATGATCTTCCTTCCAGTTGTAACTTTGAAGCTTGAATTTTGAGTTAAAATGTTCAAATTTGTATTGAAATTTTATTATTTCTCTAAATTTAATTTGTATGTATATGAAAACGTAACAATTTGTAGAAAATAAGACTTGTATTTTATTAAATTAACTACGCGTAGTTAATGATGTAGAAAATGTAATGTAGTTAATTCGGCCAACCCTGTTCGTAGGCTTTACAGATTTGTATGTGAAGAAGAGCAAATTTAAAAAAGAATTTATTCAAAGTTTTAAAATACATAAATGCTTTTTTCATTTCTAATGTACCTCAACTATGCTGAAATGGCAAATCGGGTAGATTTTGTACATTTTGTTTTGTTTATTATTATTTTTATACATCCAAATTGCAGATGGTGCTGGATTATGATGTTAAATAGACGGTGCTGCATTTTACATGTGTATGTGTTTATGTGTGCTGGGCTATGAAGGTTCCTTTTTTTATATACTGAGGCATGGTGCCACCATGGATGATGATATCATTGTATATAAACCCTATAGTAGTCTCATGGAACGAAAAAAAATAGTTCTGAATCGGGTATTGAGCGGCGCTGCCGTCGACAGAATCTGAAATTGGAGAGATAAAAAGGCGGGAAGAAGATAAGTAAAATAGAAATAAAGACTAGTAGTAAGAACGAGAGGATTATATTAAAATTATTCTGACAAAAATAATGAGGCTAAGGGAGATGGTTGAATCAGATGTTTTTGAAGAGGCAAAAAGCAAAATATGGGGAAGTAAATTTTTTTGTCCAATGGGCGATGAGAGACGGTTTCTTGTTATAGAGTATGGCTATATGTATGCATATAGGTTCAAGTATAGGTATGGGTATAGGCTTAATAGAAGCAAAATATTTAAAAATTTTGAATTTGATTCATATTCGATATAGCAAAGCAACGTTGTTAAATTTCACAATATGTGAGTTAAATACAACGTTGCTATATTTTGCATTTATAATGCTTTTTCCTATAGGAAGATCCAGGTAGGTATGGATTGTTGTTGGTTTTTTTTTATATTTATAGGTAGGTATTGTATTAGGATTAGGTTTAGGAATAGGTTAAGGATTAGGATTAGGTTGAGGTTTATAGGTTTAAGTTTAGGTTTGGGTTTAGGTTTCTGGATTTTGGGTTTAGGTTTTAGGGTTTAGGTTTTAAGTTATTTCAATATTATTTTGTATTATATTAAATTATTTCATTATATTTTTTCATTATATTATTTCATTACATTATCATATTATATTATTATATAAGTATATGTATATAAAAACAAAAACAAAAAAATTTAGTGATTATTTTAATATCTTAATCTTGAAGATCGGACAATTAGAAGAGAAGTTATGAATTATTTAATCCATCAATATGATTTGGATTTTCTGATTTTGTTAAAATAACGGGTAATCTGCCACTGGTCGGTGGTGGTTGGCAATGAACAAATGGGGTAGTTTCGATTAAATTTAATGGATTCTTTGATTAAATTAAAATTAAAATTGGGATGGTTTTATAGTATGTAGATTAACAAATGAGGTATCAAATTAATTGTTATCATATTGCCATGCGGACTAAAGAAAAATGAAACTCATGCGTGCATGCACTGATGAGTAATAAGCTTATATGTAAAACTACTTTAATAATCCCGTTAGTGGTAAAAAAAAAAATGAAATAAAATTAAAATAAAATTTGAATCAATAGATTCTATTAGGTGTGAAAATTTCAACCTTCTATGACAATTAATTAAAACGGTATTGTCAGATATGGTAAACTGGGGCACATTCATCATCGGGGCACATTCGTCAAAGCTATTTTCGATTGAATGCACTCCGAATTAAGAAATGAAAATAGGGCCGAACACACCCATTACTGATGTCATGAACGCACTCTTAGTTTGACGTTTGTATTTTCGCGCTCAAAAAAGTTGAGTGTAGTTTTGTGTTTTTGTGATCTCCGGTATAATTTTGGCTAGTAAATAAGTAAATAATTTTCAAAGTGAAAAATTTGTTGTAGGAAGTGCAGGTTTCACTCATTTCTTAGTTCAGTAAGTAGGGAAGTGAAATATAATTAAAAAAAAGTCTATATTTAATTGTGATAAAAATTTGTGCAAAAAAAAACAATTTTGAGAAGTCGGGGTAGATTCAGCATTTTGATTGAGGCACATTCAGCAGGTGCCGAATGTACCCCAGGATTCTCAAAATTTTCCTTTATTTTAATTTTTACAGAAATGGTTCGAAATTATAAAAGAAAAACTAACAGAATCTACATAAACGAAGATTTAATGAAAAAGGCAATTGAGGATGTCTTAAAAAAAAGGGAAACTATTTCGTCTGCGGCAAGAAAGTACGAATTAAAACGTCAGACCTTGCAATCGAGGCTTAAGAAACGGGACCCTTTGAAAGGATCATCGGATTCCGAAACCGAAATTGAAATGAAGTTTCAATCTAAGTATACCTCCAAACAAGTTTTTACTAAGGTTCAAGAAGAAGAACTCGTTTCTTATGTAAAAAAGTCCGCTTTTCATCACTTTGGTTTGAGTTATAGTTCATTTCGAAAGCTCGCGTATGAATTCGCATTAAAAAACAATTTGCTACGTCCAAGCAGTTGGAACGCACCTAAAGAAGCTTCAGAAGATTGGCTTTTTGGGTTTTTAAAGAGGAATTCGAGTCTAACATTGCGAAAGCCAGAAAACATAAGTGTTTCTCGTGTTAAAGCTCTCAATAAAACAGCCGTCGAGACCTATTTCTCAAATCTTCGAGGTCTTTATGATAAACATCATTTTCTTCCAAAAGATGTCTACAACCTTGATGAGTCGGGAATAACAACCGTTTTGGATACACCAAAGGTAAAATGGCACTTTATGTTTATTAATTTTTAAATTTTCACGACGTTATACATACAATTTTGTAACAGGTGCTTGCCCAAAAAGGACAAAGAAGCGTTTGCCAGGTAACTTCGGCAGAACGAGGCACACTCGTTACGGTTGTAGGCATAATTAACGCGATTGGAAACCATTTACCGCCTATATTTATATTCCCACGACAGAGAAGCAATCCAAGGTTTGCAATCGGAAGCTTTCCAGGATCCTTGATCCTGCTGAGTAAAAGTGGTTGGATGGTTTCTGAACTATTTATAAATGTCCTACAACACATTACAAAAAATACAAATTGTTCCAAGACAAATCCAATCCTTTTAATATTGGATAACCATTCCTCGCATTGTAGTTTGGAAAGTATAAATTTTTGCAGAGAAAATGGTATAATTCTTTTATCTTTTCCTCCTCACACCTCTCATCGCCTACAGCCGCTTGATGTGGCTGTCTTTGGCCCATTCAAAAAATTTTGTAGGACATCATTCAACGATTTTTTGTCGTCAAATAAAGGAAAGACTATCACAATATATGACATAGCGACGTTGACAAACCTACCATTTCAAAAAGCCTTTTCGATTGAAAATATCACAAGCGGCTTTAGGACAACTGGGATATACCCTTTCAACTCCCAGATTCTTAAGGAGGATGATTATGCCATTGAAAATCCACTTGAAGAAGATACTAGATCTCAGGAAAATATATTTTCCCCTTCAAATGATTCTCAAGTTATAACACAACCAGATAATATCGAAAATGTGACTTCATCGGCAATAAGCCAGAATCAAGAAACCATATCGGTGGAAAAAATGCACCCAATTCCCCGTTTATATGCTGAAAAAAAAAAAAACAAAAGTGGATCTTCTAGAATTTACACCAATTCGTCACAGAAAAAGAGACTAGAACAAAGTGCACACAGCCGCGATGCTAATAAAAAAGACAAGGTTTTTAAAAGAAAATTAAAGGCCGTAAAACGAACCATACAATTTTCGAAAGAACAGAAAAAAAACAAAAAACAAAAAAGAACTCGTGTTTCTTCATCTGATGAAAGCGATACTGAAATACATTATGCGGAATCTAATGAATCAGTAGGAGATTTCATTGAAAATGATAGCTCTTCAAATCTTGATGCGGATGCTGAGCCTAAAAACCTTGAATATCATTCAAACGCATTGAAAGTTGATCATCATCAGGATTCCTTTGAAGTCGGAGACTATGTTATAGTTAAGTTGCAGGCCAATCTAAAACAAGAAGTATTTTATGTGGGCTATGTAACTGACAAATTTAGCGATACTGCTCTAAATGTAAGTTTCCTTCGGAAAGTATATAATTCAACAACAGATTTTGTTGACCCTCCAAACGAAGACTTATCGGTAGTTTTAAAAAGTGAGATTGAGCTCAAGCTTCCTAATCCAACCACTCCAGCATCAACTTCAAGATGTCTTAAAAAATATCGCTTCAATTTTGATTTTAAGAATTACAAAATCAAATAATTCTCATCTAACATCTAACTGAAAGCAATTCGAAATTCGATAGCTAATTACTAATGAGCTAACAACAACTTCCATTTTTTAAGGGATTTGAGTTCCTATAAACATTGTGATGTTTTTATTTTATATTTTTCTATAAGTATTGAACTGAAATTATTTTTGTATTTATTTTTAATATTAGTTTCTCAACAGGAATTTTTTGTTTTTTTATTGTAAGAATTTGAGTTCTGAAACGTGTGATGTTTTATTGTCTGTTTTGTTTTATGTTGACTTGAAGTTATTTTTGTTTTTTGTTTTTTATTTATTCATTTATTTTAGTATGAATGAATTTTTTTATTGTATTTTTAAATTATATTTAAAAAAAAAAAACAAATAATTTGAAAGAATTTGAGTTCCTAAACATGTGATGTTTTTATTTTATATATTTTTATGTTGACCTGAAGTAATTTTTGTTTTTTAATTATTCATTTATTTAAGTTCCATAACATGAATTTTTGTTTTGTTTAAATAGTATTTTTAAAGACAAATATATATACTATGAAGTTACTCTTCACTTATCTTTTTAAAGTTTTTTAAATGCCGAATGATCCCCATTCAATGACGAAACTGCCCCGACCCGGGGCACTTTCATTAAACAAAGGTGAATTTCAAAAAAGGTAAAAATTGCAATCTGGTAAATAAAATCAAAAATATTTCTTCCAAAAACTATTCACAAATATTGAAATTACCATGTTCATTAAAAAAAATTAAGTTCAAAGTATAAAAAAACGGTACTATGGGCGTATGACAAAAAAGTAACGAATGTGCCCCAGTTTACCATAACCGTAAAAAAGTGTTTTTTTTTAATTTTTTAAAATTTTTTATACTTGAATAACTTTTCTCAACGGTACTTTAGAAATCCAATTTTCACCAAAATCATGTAAATCCATAATCTCTATAAGATGGTATAATTTCATATTTCTATCTACCCGCATTAAAAAGATAAAAAATAAAGAGGGTCAAAAAAAAAAAAAAAAAAAATGTAGTGTTTTTGAAAAATTGCGTGTGTCAAAAATACGATGTAAATAAAAATTTTGTATTACATTCCTAATTTTTATTTCTATGCCCTATTCAAAATAGTGAGTATAATAAAAATCAATGAACCCCCTGATTTAATATAATTTTTTTGTGAAACATTGATTTTTGAGATTTTGCGTTTTAAACGTTGGTAAGTGCGAAGATAATTTTTTATAATTTTTTTAACCCCCCTGACACACCTTATAATAATTAAAAAATCTATGAATTCTATATAAATTAATAATTTTATCTTAACCCATTTAGAAAATAGAAATCCGACTTTACCCTATTTAAACCTAAGTTTACCCTATTAGTTTTATGAATTTGAAAAAATCCCTTCTTAGTGTGCACTTTCAAATATGAAGTAATGTGAAAAAATTTGTATATATATTGTATATATTACACAGTAAGCTGTACAATGATGAGTTAATGAATCAGTCAGTGAGTGAGTCAGTGATAAACTTTCATCTTTCGAATAATTTAATTATTATTGATTATTTCTATTACATTTTGCTTACTTTGATTTCTCAGAATTAAAATAATTTATAACATTTAGATTTCCGAGAATTACAGTATTATTTGCCATATTCTCAAAAGGAGAATTTGCTTACTAAATTTTATTTGTTTCTTATTTTTGAATTTGCTTATTTAATTATTTTGATAATTGGGACAATGGGAAAGTGGGAATATGATTTACATAATATTCAGATTTAATTACAATATTATTTGCAATATTCTCAGAGGGAGAATTTGCTTATTAAATTGTTTTGGTAATTGGGACAGTGGGAAAGTGGGAATATGATTACCTTAGCAATTTGGGTGACAGGAAGGTTTCTGCATATGTTAACATTGGAAGGTGTCGTGTTACATAACTTATATATACCTACATGTATAGGAAATTATGATTTTTTGTTGCACACACTCGACCGTCTTTAGAATAGCCATCTCCTTCCCACCAGTATATTGTTAATAGGAAAGTTTTTTTTATTTTTGTATTGTCTTCCTCTTTGTGGTTACGTTTGCCTCGATGAAATTTTTTCCCGAAAATAATATTTCACGTTTTTAGTATGAAATTTTGAAAGGTTTTGAACATTTTTTTGTTGCTCTAACTTGACTGTCATTGTGGCTTTAATTTAAAGTTTGAATTTTAAAAATCGGACAATTGGATGTGAATCATAAGCATTTGAGTGAATTGAAAAGGGGTGTTTTTGAAATTTAGCAAAAATTGGACAATTTTCCACTTAGACACGTTGGTTGGCAAAGAACAACAACCCCTTTTTTTGATGTTTTGTGAGATTTTTTAAACAATTTCTTTTTAAACTATTGTGAAGGTCGTGTGGGGTGTACAGTTATGTATGATGTATCAAATTAATTGTGTATTTTCCTAGATGCGATTAATAGAAAAACAAATCGTAAGGATTGAGTAAGTAAAGAGTTGTGAGGTGACTAATAAAACAACAGAAAATATTTTTATAATAAATGTAAAACAATAATATCTATGAGGTGTATGATTTTAAGATTTTTTAAAGAAACCGTTAAAAATAGAAAATTAAAAAAGAAGTAAAAATTGTATTGACAAAATGTATGTTTTTGAAAAATTAAAAATGATATTAAAAAAAAAAAATCAAAATTTGGTTGAAGACGGATAATTTTTTTTTGAAATACCTTTTGAATGGTATAGAATTTATTTGAATTGGCCTTGACCCTGATTTATTGGAATTATGTAATTTGTGAAGTTTGAAGTATAAAAAAAATTTTATCTCGCTTTGTAGATTTTATAGAATTTATTTTTAAATTAATAAAGTTCTAGAATTTGAATAAGGTATTAAAAAAAAAAAAAAAAAATGAATATCGTAGGACTTACCATTTGAAAGATAGTTTTTGAACGTTTGACCAATTTTACCTTATTTTACCCTACTTATAATAAGAATTTTAAAAAATCCCTTTTTAGTGGACTGTTACATAAAATTTGTGATAAAAAAAAATAAATTAATATTTTTAAGACTTATAGTATTAGGCCCGGTGCACATATGCGTTTTTTTTTACGCTGCGGTGCCGCAATCGTTCAGTGCACACATGCGGGTTTTTCTCGCTGGACTCAATCTGCAAATCACGATTTGCTTGCAGCAATAGAGGTTTTTTTCGCTTAACTAGTGAATAAAAACTATGATCTTAAAAAGGACGTTATAGGGTACATCCTTTTGTTAATCATTGGCTAACAAAAGGCGTATTTTATATATCTTTTCTTTTGCCGGTCATGGTATGGATCGGAAGCAATATTCTATATTTCTGGACACTTTTTTATTTTACCGATAAATAATTCGATATCAAATTCTTCCATGTTTGAAATCTTTCTTCCAAATTTAATTTGCGTCAAAATGACGCATGTGTGCACTGCTCCATAACAAACAATGTACTGAAAGACGCAAAAGCGTCTGCGGTGACGCAGCGGTCTCGCGGAGACCTGCGAGTGTTTTTTCCCGCAAGAATGACGCGCGATGACGCAGCGTCACCACACGTGTGTGTGCACTACTCAATTTATTTGTGAGTACTGTAAGACGCAAAGGCGGTGACGCTGCGTCACCGCGGCGTCAAAAAAACGCATGTGTGCACCGGGCCTAAGCTGTGCAATGATGAGTCAGGTGAATGAATGAGTGAGTGAGTGAGTGAGTGTCCACCTCT
This sequence comes from Epistrophe grossulariae, assembly GCA_929447395.1. Lineage (NCBI taxonomy): Eukaryota > Metazoa > Arthropoda > Insecta > Diptera > Syrphidae > Epistrophe > Epistrophe grossulariae. The sequence goes on along the minus strand of OV839566.1, from coordinate 58,699,198 downwards.
TTCTTTTATAATAGTTAAATAATAATTAAGTCGGTGTCTTAAGTTTCGTTTTGTTTTATAAGCTGTTATCTGACTTGTTTTGTGCTAGGTATATGAAGTGTGTTTGATTTGTGAGTAAATTTAATTGTGTTTTATGTTATTTAATCTTCCTAGTTTACTCCTTGGCGTACCTACTACGAAATTCTTAATACTTTGTACGCAGTAAGACATACCGCACAGTCGCCATGGAGTCTTTTAACATTAGAAATGTTTAAGCGGAGGCATACCTACCTACTAACAATGTGAAAAAATCAACAGAATTTCAAAAAAGTGTAACGCCGAGTAGAGAAAGAAGGCAAAACGTCAGGGGAATAGATAAAATTATTGCGTTCGTGCTTTGTTCTTACTGGTCTGAGGAAACAGAATACGAAGAATATGATAAAACGGACACTAAAAAAGTAGAAGTGCTCGTAGGCAGGGATGGCCACTACATTTTTCACATTTGCTACGTAGTTTATGTAGTTAAATGTAGTTAATGAAATAAATTGTAGCAAACTTAGTTTCAAATATCAAATGATCTTCCTTCCAGTTGTAACTTTGAAGCTTGAATTTTGAGTTAAAATGTTCAAATTTGTATTGAAATTTTATTATTTCTCTAAATTTAATTTGTATGTATATGAAAACGTAACAATTTGTAGAAAATAAGACTTGTATTTTATTAAATTAACTACGCGTAGTTAATGATGTAGAAAATGTAATGTAGTTAATTCGGCCAACCCTGTTCGTAGGCTTTACAGATTTGTATGTGAAGAAGAGCAAATTTAAAAAAGAATTTATTCAAAGTTTTAAAATACATAAATGCTTTTTTCATTTCTAATGTACCTCAACTATGCTGAAATGGCAAATCGGGTAGATTTTGTACATTTTGTTTTGTTTATTATTATTTTTATACATCCAAATTGCAGATGGTGCTGGATTATGATGTTAAATAGACGGTGCTGCATTTTACATGTGTATGTGTTTATGTGTGCTGGGCTATGAAGGTTCCTTTTTTTATATACTGAGGCATGGTGCCACCATGGATGATGATATCATTGTATATAAACCCTATAGTAGTCTCATGGAACGAAAAAAAATAGTTCTGAATCGGGTATTGAGCGGCGCTGCCGTCGACAGAATCTGAAATTGGAGAGATAAAAAGGCGGGAAGAAGATAAGTAAAATAGAAATAAAGACTAGTAGTAAGAACGAGAGGATTATATTAAAATTATTCTGACAAAAATAATGAGGCTAAGGGAGATGGTTGAATCAGATGTTTTTGAAGAGGCAAAAAGCAAAATATGGGGAAGTAAATTTTTTTGTCCAATGGGCGATGAGAGACGGTTTCTTGTTATAGAGTATGGCTATATGTATGCATATAGGTTCAAGTATAGGTATGGGTATAGGCTTAATAGAAGCAAAATATTTAAAAATTTTGAATTTGATTCATATTCGATATAGCAAAGCAACGTTGTTAAATTTCACAATATGTGAGTTAAATACAACGTTGCTATATTTTGCATTTATAATGCTTTTTCCTATAGGAAGATCCAGGTAGGTATGGATTGTTGTTGGTTTTTTTTTATATTTATAGGTAGGTATTGTATTAGGATTAGGTTTAGGAATAGGTTAAGGATTAGGATTAGGTTGAGGTTTATAGGTTTAAGTTTAGGTTTGGGTTTAGGTTTCTGGATTTTGGGTTTAGGTTTTAGGGTTTAGGTTTTAAGTTATTTCAATATTATTTTGTATTATATTAAATTATTTCATTATATTTTTTCATTATATTATTTCATTACATTATCATATTATATTATTATATAAGTATATGTATATAAAAACAAAAACAAAAAAATTTAGTGATTATTTTAATATCTTAATCTTGAAGATCGGACAGTTAGAAGAGAAGTTATGAATTATTTAATCCATCAATATGATTTGGATTTTCTGATTTTGTTAAAATAACGGGTAATCTGCCACTGGTCGGTGGTGGTTGGCAATGAACAAATGGGGTAGTTTCGATTAAATTTAATGGATTCTTTGATTAAATTAAAATTAAAATTGGGATGGTTTTATAGTATGTAGATTAACAAATGAGGTATCAAATTAATTGTTATCATATTGCCATGCGGACTAAAGAAAAATGAAACTCATGCGTGCATGCACTGATGAGTAATAAGCTTATATGTAAAACTACTTTAATAATCCTGTTAGTGGTAAAAAAAAAAATGAAATAAAATTAAAATAAAATTTGAATCAATAGATTCTATTAGGTGTGAAAATTTCAACCTTCTATGACAATTAATTAAAACGGTATTGTCAGATAACCGTAAAAAAGTGTTTTTTTTTAATTTTTTAAAATTTTTTATACTTGAATAACTTTTCTCAACGGTACTTTAGAAATCCAATTTTCACCAAAATCATGTAAATCCATAATCTCTATAAGATGGTATAATTTCATATTTCTATCTACCCGCATTAAAAAGATAAAAAATAAAGAGGGTCAAAAAAAAAAAAAAAAAAAATGTAGTGTTTTTGAAAAATTGCGTGTGTCAAAAATACGATGTAAATAAAAATTTTGTATTACATTCCTAATTTTTATTTCTATGCCCTATTCAAAATAGTGAGTATAATAAAAATCAATGAACCCCCTGATTTAATATAATTTTTTTGTGAAACATTGATTTTTGAGATTTTGCGTTTTAAACGTTGGTAAGTGTGAAGATAATTTTTTATAATTTTTTTAACCCCCCTGACACACCTTATAATAATTAAAAAATCTATGAATTCTATATAAATTAATAATTTTATCTTAACCCATTTAGAAAATAGAAATCCGACTTTACCCTATTTAAACCTAAGTTTACCCTATTAGTTTTATGAATTTGAAAAAATCCCTTCTTAGTGTGCACTTTCAAATATGAAGTAATGTGAAAAAATTTGTATATATATTGTATATATTACACAGTAAGCTGTACAATGATGAGTTAATGAATCAGTCAGTGAGTGAGTCAGTGATAAACTTTCATCTTTCGAATAATTTAATTATTATTGATTATTTCTATTACATTTTGCTTACTTTGATTTCTCAGAATTAAAATAATTTATAACATTTAGATTTCCGAGAATTACAGTATTATTTGCCATATTCTCAAAAGGAGAATTTGCTTACTAAATTTTATTTGTTTCTTATTTTTGAATTTGCTTATTTAATTATTTTGATAATTGGGACAATGGGAAAGTGGGAATATGATTTACATAATATTCAGATTTAATTACAATATTATTTGCAATATTCTCAGAGGGAGAATTTGCTTATTAAATTGTTTTGGTAATTGGGACAGTGGGAAAGTGGGAATATGATTACCTTAGCAATTTGGGTGACAGGAAGGTTTCTGCATATGTTAACATTGGAAGGTGTCGTGTTACATAACTTATATATACCTACATGTATAGGAAATTATGATTTTTTGTTGCACACACTCGACCGTCTTTAGAATAGCCATCTCCTTCCCACCAGTATATTGTTAATAGGAAAGTTTTTTTTATTTTTGTATTGTCTTCCTCTTTGTGGTTACGTTTGCCTCGATGAAATTTTTTCCCGAAAATAATATTTCACGTTTTTAGTATGAAATTTTGAAAGGTTTTGAACATTTTTTTGTTGCTCTAACTTGACTGTCATTGTGGCTTTAATTTAAAGTTTGAATTTTAAAAATCGGACAATTGGATGTGAATCATAAGCATTTGAGTGAATTGAAAAGGGGTGTTTTTGAAATTTAGCAAAAATTGGACAATTTTCCACTTAGACACGTTGGTTGGCAAAGAACAACAACCCCTTTTTTTGATGTTTTGTGAGATTTTTCAAACAATTTCTTTTTAAACTATTGTGAAGGTCGTGTGGGGTGTACAGTTATGTATGATGTATCAAATTAATTGTGTATTTTCCTAGATGCGATTAATAGAAAAACAAATCGTAAGGATTGAGTAAGTAAAGAGTTGTGAGGTGACTAATAAAACAACAGAAAATATTTTTATAATAAATGTAAAACAATAATATCTATGAGGTGTATGATTTTAAGATTTTTTAAAGAAACCGTTAAAAATAGAAAATTAAAAAAGAAGTAAAAATTGTATTGACAAAATGTATGTTTTTGAAAAATTAAAAATGATATTAAAAAAAAAAATCAAAATTTGGTTGAAGACGGATAATTTTTTTTTGAAATACCTTTTGAATGGTATAGAATTTATTTGAATTGGCCTTGACCCTGATTTATTGGAATTATGTAATTTGTGAAGTTTGAAGTATAAAAAAATTTTTATCTCGCTTTGTAGATTTTATAGAATTTATTTTTAAATTAATAAAGTTCTAGAATTTGAATAAGGTATTAAAAAAAAAAAAAAAAATGAATATCGTAGGACTTACCATTTGAAAGATAGTTTTTGAACGTTTGACCAATTTTACCTTATTTTACCCTACTTATAATAAGAATTTTAAAAAATCCCTTTTTAGTGGACTGTTACATAAAATTTGTGATAAAAAAAAAATAAATTAATATTTTTAAGACTTATAGTATTAGGCCCGGTGCACATATGCGTTTTTTTTTACGCTGCGGTGCCGCAATCGTTCAGTGCACACATGCGGGTTTTTCTCGCTGGACTCAATCTGCAAATCACGATTTGCTTGCAGCAATAGAGGTTTTTTTCGCTTAACTAGTGGATAAAAACTATGATCTTAAAAAGGACGTTATAGGGTACATCCTTTTGTTAATCATTGGCTAACAAAAGGCGTATTTTATATATCTTTTCTTTTGCCGGTCATGGTATGGATCGGAAGCAATATTCTATATTTCTGGACACTTTTTTATTTTACCGATAAATAATTCGATATCAAATTCTTCCATGTTTGAAATCTTTCTTCCAAATTTAATTTGCGTCAAAATGACGCATGTGTGCACTGCTCCATAACAAATAATGTACTGAAAGACGCAAAAGCGTCTGCGGTGACGCAGCGGTCTCGCGGAGACCTGCGAGTGTTTTTTCCCGCAATAATGACGCGCGATGACGCAGCGTCACCACACGTGTGTGTGCACTACTCAATTTATTTGTGAGTACTGTAAGACGCACATGCGTCAAAAAAACGCATGTGTGCACCGGGCCTAAGCTGTGCAATGATGAGTCAGGTGAATGAATGAGTGAGTGAGTGAGTGAGTGTCCACCTCTTTCTTTTATAATAGTTAAATAATAATTAAGTCGGTGTCTTAAGTTTCGTTTTGTTTTATAAGCTGTTATCTGACTTGTTTTGTGCTAGGTATATGAAGTGTGTTTGATTTGTGAGTAAATTTAATTGTGTTTTATGTTATTTAATCTTCCTAGTTTACTCCTTGGCGTACCTACTACGAAATTCTTAATACTTTGTACGCAGTAAGACATACCGCACAGTCGCCATGGAGTCTTTTAACATTAGAAATGTTTAAGCGGAGGCATACCTACCTACTAACAATGTGAAAAAATCAACAGAATTTCAAAAAAGTGTAACGCCGAGTAGAGAAAGAAGGCAAAACGTCAGGGGAATAGATAAAATTATTGCGTTCGTGCTTTGTTCTTACTGGTCTGAGGAAACAGAATACGAAGAATATGATAAAACGGACACTAAAAAAGTAGAAGTGCTCGTAGGCAGGGATGGCCACTACATTTTTCACATTTGCTACGTAGTTTATCCGGATACCTGGCGACCTCCGGATTAACCAGCCTTATCTGTATACACGGATCTCTGTACAGATGGACCACCCCTTATCCGCTACTCGTGGGATTCAAATGAACAATTTTAAAACAAAACAAACAAAACAAACAAAACAAAATTTAAAGACCGTACCGGCCAGCAGTACGACGGCAAAGTTGTCTGCTGCTCATCCCTATTCCACTGGTGCTGACAAGGCTGTGGACACTCACAGCCCTGTTGTCGCCAGTGGAATAGCGGATAATGTGGTAGAATTACCTCCTTCCTGTAGTGAGGCAGTTGTGAAGAACGGCTCCTCTACTACCACAGAGAGTAAACCTCTCAACTCGTCAACACCGCGAGTCGGTGGTAGTAGGGCTGCGGTGCCAGGTCCTTCTACCACCAAAGCCAAGAATCCTAAGGAAGGTCCTGGGGGAGATGGGCGAAAGCTCAGACCCTCCAGGGCCTACCACAGGGACATGCGTAATGCTAAGAGGATTCTCCAGACGTTTGGTGAACAACTAGGCGCTGGAGGAAACTCTCAGCACGACGCCAAAATAGAATGGGCCAAGAGCTTCTTGGCTAGACAAGACAAGACCAGACAAGACTCAACGTCGAAGCGACAAAGGTCTATGGAGGGTAGTGTTTCACTACCCAAACGCCCCAAAGTGCTAAACACCAGCACTTCTCTTGACCCTCGTAAGGCAAAAATGTCCTTCAGTGACGTTCTGAAGGACAAAATGGTAGTCGCGATTATCGACAGAAGCGACGTAGATGGCACGATCTCTGCCGAGAACTGGATATTGGTCAAAGGACAGCTGGCCTTCAGTTTTCTAGAGATCATGTCTGACAATCCGGGACCACCGCCCATCACAAAAGATGGCGGTTGGCATCAGGGACACATCAAGCTGATGGTCTGTGATGATCGGAGGTCGTGCGATCTACTGACGCTGGCGGTTAGCCGACTTGGGGAGGTCTGGCCTGGTGCTAAGCTGGAGGTTGTCGCAAAGGAAGACATTCCTTGCAGACCAAGAGCTCGCATCACGGTTCCGGCCATATTCAAGGAAGCTGACCACGTCCTTAAAATAATCAGGCTCTCCAATCCAACCCTTCCTACTCACAACTGGAAGGTTGCGAAACTAGAGGAGCCAAAGGGACCCTACAAGGGTGCAATTGTTATCATCAATGCAGAGTCCCTTTCTCCTCTGGCGCAATCGAAAGGTGTGATTAGGTTCGGGTTTGATGAAATACCGCTGAGGGTCTACAAAAAAGATGGGGCCGAGGCACAAACCCTTCCCCCTTCCCCTCCCATACAAGCGGAAACGGTTGCTGGGGAGCCTGGTGCATCTGTCACATTTCCTTCATTGGAAGACGATGCATCCCAGGCATCCCCTGTAGCAGTGGAAGCTCCTATCGACCAAGGTTTTTCCGCAATGGAGGCCGAGGTCTACGACAGCGGAGATGAGGACATTCTTTTAGAATCGTCCTCTGATATAGATGACTCCGACATCACTGTGTTGGAGGCTGATCGGGAGTACGGTAGCGAAAATGCTGCGGTTACTCCAGATTAACCTCCAACACTCCATAAAGGCTTCGGCCTCCCTTCTTCTTCGCCTATCCAGCAGCGATGAAGATATTGTCCTGATTCAAGAACCCTGGATTGTTAAATCCATTGTTCGAGGAATCAGGACTCCTAAATACTACGTGCTTTATGCATCAGGTGAGGTTGAACCCAGATCTTGCATATTAGTAAAACGTAGCCTAAATGTATACTTACTCCCTAATTTCAGCGATCGAGATATCACCGCCGCAAGTCTGGAAACAGCCAGAGGAACATTCTGGCTGGCGTCGGCGTATCTCGGCCACGACCACCTTGGCCCTCTCCCGGGTGACACCCTGGAGAGATTAATAGCTGAAGCGCAAAGGCTCAACATTGGCCTCATCATCGGAAGTGATGCTAACGCCCACCATACAGTGTGGGGTAGCACGGATATAAACGACAGGGGTGAGTCTCTTTTCGACTATATTCTAAACACTAACCTACTCATAAGTAACGTTGGTAAAGAGCCAACCTTTATTACTAAAAATCGACAGGAAGTTTTAGATATAACTCTTGTCTCCGACTTCATTAATAATAATATTTTGAACTGGAAGGTATCTAAAGATCACTCCTTTTCTGATCATAGATACATCCAATTTAACTTTATAAATGAACCACCTTGCCAACCGATCTTTCGAAATCTAAAAAGAACAAATTGGCCAAAATACAAGAGAACGTTAAATAGTTTAGTAAAACCTGAACTCTTTAATACCCCCTCCAACACTGAAGATCTTGACGACAAAGTCAATAATCTAACAGTAGCCCTAAACAAAGCTCTAGATACTGCATGTCCTCTTATACAAGTAAGAGGTAAAAAGAAACCACACTGGTGGAACTCAGGGCTAGATCCACTTCGAAAAGAATGCAGAAAACTCTTTAACAGAGCGAAAGCTTCTAGAGACATGTCTGACTGGGATTCATATAAAGAATCACTGAAGATATATAAAAAAGAACTGAGGAAAACCAAACGATCGTCCTGGAGAAACTTCTGTAGCAACGTGGAAGATTGCTCTGAAGCATCCAGGTTGCGCAAAATCCTCTCCAAAAATCCAATCATGCCTAGCTGCTTGAAAAACGCCTCTGGCCTCTGGACCAATTCAAGCGAAGAATCGCTCAACTTGCTACTAGACGTTCACTTTCCTGGTAGCTCTAATATTATTAATAACATTGTACCAAATAGTTGTGACAATACATTATATCCCCCTCAAGGTCTAGTCACTAGGGAAAAACTCAAATGGGCTATTAACAGCTTTAAGCCATATAAATCTGCAGGTCCGGATGGTATAATTCCAGCTGAACTGCAAGAAAATGCAAGTTTTCTAATACCCATCCTAGAAAACATCTTCAAGGGATGCCTTAAATTGGCATACATCCCGATGTCTTGGAGGCAAGTTAAAGTAGTTTTTATTCCAAAAGCTGGAAAATCCAGCCACGTTAACCCTAAAGACCTAAGACCTATCAGCTTATCATCATTCCTTCTCAAAACTTTTGAACGTTTGATCGATATTCACTTAAGGGCAAGTATTGACAAGTCCCTCCTTTCAAAAGCTCAACACGCCTACAACAAAGGGAAATCAGTTGAAACGGCTCTACATAGTATAGTACGTACAATCGAATATTCCCTCCATCATAAAGAGTACACCTTAGTTGCCTTCTTAGATATAGAAGGTGCATTTAACAATGTCGACACATCTGCAATTGCACGTGTATTGACATCCCTGAAGGTAGATAAGTCGATCAGCGAATTGATTAATCAAATGCTGATAAGCAGGATTATCAATTCAAAACTGGGCGATTTTACTGCACAAAGGGGTGTCAGCAGAGGTACGCCACAAGGTGGTGTCCTATCCCCTCTCCTCTGGAACTTAGTAATAAATGATTTACTAATTACTCTAGAAAGAGAAGGATACAAAGTGTTTGCTTATGCGGACGATGTTGCTATTGCAGTAACTGGTAAACATCCCAATATACTAAAAGAACTCTTACAAAACGCTTTAAATAAGCTCACCAGATGGGCAAATCGGTGTGGTCTAGGCGTTAACCCACAAAAAACCGACCTTGTCCTCTTCACAAGGAAATACAAAATCCCAATCATTGACCCTCCCCTCATAAACGGTGTACCACTTAAATTCTCTGATCAAGCAAAATACTTGGGTCTCATTTTGGATAAGAAATTAAGTTGGAAACCTAATATTCAAGAGAGAATAAACAAGGCCACAGTAGCCCTGTTCTCCTGTAAAAAGGCCATTGGTAATAAATGGGGCCTACAACCCCGCATTACACACTGGCTATATATCTCGGTCATAAGGCCGATCCTTACTTATGGAGTAGCGGTATGGTGGACGGCGCTAGATACAGCGACAAATCGCGATAAACTCAGCAAAGTCCAACGAACAGCCTGCCTGTGTATGGGAGGAGCACTTCGCTCTACCCCCTCCGCCTCACTTGATGTTCTGTTCCATCTAATACCGCTGGACATTTTCAGCAAGCAAACGGCCGCTAATACAGCCATACGGCTTCAAGCCTCCTCTCTGTGGATCAATAATGGAATTGGCCACACCACTATTTTGAACTCGTTCAGAACTATAAACAGTAATATTGACTACACCATACCCCATCCTCAGTTTAATAACTATAGCTTCAGAGTGACTATACCTCCCAGGTCTTCTTGGGAGAATACATCATTTTTGAACGATGATCCTATAAACTTTTATACAGACGGATCAAAAACGGAGGATGGGGTTGGTGGAGGCGTATACTCAGATAGACTAAACTTAAGTCTCTCCTTTCGTCTACCAGATCATTGTAGCGTGTTCCAAGCTGAAATCCTGGCTATAAAAGAAGTCCTTTCCTGGCTTAGAGAAAACGTTATATCAACTAATGATATACGCATCTTCTCGGATAGCCAAGCTGCGTTAAAGTCCCTAGACTCTGTCTCTACTAACTCACTAACAGCCCTAAATTGTCGATTATCTCTTACGGAGATGGCTACACAGTTCAACATTCACCTTTTTTGGGTGCCGGGCCATAGAGACATTCCAGGAAATTGCAAAGCTGACGAACTTGCAAAAAGCGGAACAACTTTACCTCTGCTGGCTCACAATGCTAGCATAGGTATCCCCTTAGCTACATGTAAACTCATGCTAAAGCAAGATACCATAGAGAAAACAAACTTCAGGTGGAATAACACCACCACCTGTTTAGCGACAAAACTAATTTGGCCTAATCTTAGCGCCAGGCGCTCAAAACAATTAATATCTCTGAGTAGATTGCACATTAGCTACGTTATAGGTGTCCTGACTGGGCACTGCTTAATAGGAAGGCATGCTACTCGACTCGGAGCCCCTGCAAATGATTTTTGTAGGAGTTGCATGGACGAAGAGGAAGAAGAGACAATCTCTCATCTTCTATGCACATGCCCTGCCTTATCACAAAGACGTAGAATCCACCTTGGAGACTACTACTTCAACGATACCAACGATCTAAAAAACTCTGACATTATTTGTCTCCTACGCTTCATTCGAAGCTCCAATTGGTTCAACGAGTTAAGCTGATCAACTGATCCATGTGGTATCACAACGGACCATATTTTGGTCTAAGTGTGTTGGATTTCCCAACCAACAGCCACTTTAACCTAACCTAACCTAACCTACGTAGTTTATGTAGTTAAATGTAGTTAATGAAATAAATTGTAGCAAACTTAGTTTCAAATATCAAATGATCTTCCTTCCAGTTGTAACTTTGAAGCTTGAATTTTGAGTTAAAATGTTCAAATTTGTATTGAAATTTTATTATTTCTCTAAATTTAATTTGTATGTATATGAAAACGTAACAATTTGTAGAAAATAAGACTTGTATTTTATTAAATTAACTACGCGTAGTTAATGATGTAGAAAATGTAATGTAGTTAATTCGGCCAACCCTGTTCGTAGGCTTTACAGATTTGTATGTGAAGAAGAGCAAATTTAAAAAAGAATTTATTCAAAGTTTTAAAATACATAAATGCTTTTTTCATTTCTAATGTACCTCAACTATGCTGAAATGGCAAATCGGGTAGATTTTGTACATTTTGTTTTGTTTATTATTATTTTTATACATCCAAATTGCAGATGGTGCTGGATTATGATGTTAAATAGACGGTGCTGCATTTTACATGTGTATGTGTTTATGTGTGCTGGGCTATGAAGGTTCCTTTTTTTATATACTGAGGCATGGTGCCACCATGGATGATGATATCATTGTATATAAACCCTATAGTAGTCTCATGGAACGCAAAAAAATAGTTCTGAATCGGGTATTGAGCGGCGCTGCCGTCGACAGAATCTGAAATTGGAGAGATAAAAAGGCGGGAAGAAGATAAGTAAAATAGAAATAAAGACTAGTAGTAAGAACGAGAGGATTATATTAAAATTATTCTGACAAAAATAATGAGGCTAAGGGAGATGGTTGAATCAGATGTTTTTGAAGAGGCAAAAAGCAAAATATGGGGAAGTAAATTTTTTTGTCCAATGGGCGATGAGAGACGGTTTCTTGTTATAGAGTATGGCTATATGTATGCATATAGGTTCAAGTATAGGTATGGGTATAGGCTTAATAGAAGCAAAATATTTAAAAATTTTGAATTTGATTCATATTCGATATAGCAAAGCAACGTTGTTAAATTTCACAATATGTGAGTTAAATACAACGTTGCTATATTTTGCATTTATAATGCTTTTTCCTATAGGAAGATCCAGGTAGGTATGGATTGTTGTTGGTTTTTTTTTATATTTATAGGTAGGTATTGTATTAGGATTAGGTTTAGGAATAGGTTAAGGATTAGGATTAGGTTGAGGTTTATAGGTTTAAGTTTAGGTTTCTGGATTTTGGGTTTAGGTTTTAGGGTTTAGGTTTTAAGTTATTTCAATATTATTTTGTATTATATTAAATTATTTCATTATATTTTTTCATTATATTATTTCATTACATTATCATATTATATTATTATATAAGTATATGTATATAAAAACAAAAACAAAAAAAAAAAAAACAAAAAAACCAAAAAAAATAGTTAGATGCATGTAAAATTCATATTATTTTATAATATATTATATTATTTCATTAAATTATTATACTATATTATTATATGAGTATATATAAAAACAAAAAAACAGGCAAAAGTTTTAAGAAATTTAATTGAAGAAAAAAAAAACACTTCGTGGTTTTCGTTGTATTTCTAAAATTTAATATATTTACCTTATCAATTTTTGATTTTGCTGCACTTTGTGGCATTTTTTTCAAAATACTTTGATAAACGTAATTTTTTTTTTTCTTCAATAGGTAAGTCATTACATATCAAAATTTTCAACAAAAAAAACACATTTTTTGGATAGGTACATCAAAAACAACAAATTTTTTTTTTCTTTTTTTGAAAATTATTTTTATGTGTATGTATATCAATTAGTCTTTAAAACTGGTGTATAAAATTTTCTTCTTTTGCTCGAAAAATTGTTTTCATACACAAAAACAATTTTTTCCGAAAAAAATAATAAATTTTATTCGAAAAAAATTTTTCACGTGTAGCATTTCAATCGATTTTCAAAATTTGCAAACTAAATTTTGATTTTTTTATAAAATTTGGTAACCTAAAAAAAATGTTTTCTTTTCGAAAAAAATAATTAAATTTTTTCGAAAAACTTTTTTTCACGTGTATTTTAAAATCAATTTTCAAAATTTGCAAATTAAATTTTGATTTTTTAAAATTTTTATAAAATTAAAATAAATGTTTTTTTCCAAAAAAAATAATAAAATTTTTTCACATGTACCTACTTCAATCGATTTTCAAAATTTGCAAACTAAATTTTTATTTTTATAAAATTGACTATACCCAAAAAATAATTTTCCAAAAAAAAAACATTAATTTTCTTGAAAAATTGTTTTTTACGGATATTTGAATCGAATAAGAAAATTTCTAAACCAAATTCCCATTTGTTTTACTTTTTGGAAGAATTTTTTTTTATTTTCTTTCAAAAATTGTCTTTACGGGTACCTACTTATTTCGATTGGTTTTAAAATTTACAAACCCAAGCTTCTCTATTTTTGAAACAAAAAAATAAAATACTGCGTTTTCGTAAAAGAATGAGGCATTTAATAAAAAACACCCCATAAATATATTTGCATATACCATAATACCTACCTACGTTGGCACCTATTAATTTGGAATATATTTTCTATACTTCAATTATGACGAAAAACTGAAAAATTATAAACACCCTATTTTCTGCGAGTGGCAATAGTGGCGATTTTATACTTAAGCCTAGTACGCTGCTGATGCGAAACGAAAAATCCCATACAAAAATGACACAACGAAATCAGAAACGGAAAATTTCGTTTTGCTTTTCGTTTTGCAGTACGCTGTTCGAAGAGCGAAATTTATAATTGTAGCAGATTATTTGGAGAAGTCTCCGCTCCTTTTTCGCACTGAATTAATTATACAGACTATTTATTGTCTGCGGAAAAATGACATTTGTGTTTTATTTGTGTTTTGTTTTGTTTATCATTTTCTTACATCATGGGTTTCTCTGATTTATTGTGTTTATGTTTGATTTTGTTATTGGAATTTGTGAAACTCTCCAAGGATATTTTCCGTTGTGTTTTCGCAAGCGTTTCGTTGCCTGTTTGGAGATCACAGAAAAATTTCGTTTCGCATCAACAGCGTACTAGGCTTTACAGTTATTTTTGTTCTACCAAAAATAGGTCATTGCATACACAGGAGAAAAAAAATCAAAGTTCCTTTTGAACATATTTATTTTCATTCTTTCTGTAACCTACCCCTACAAGAATAATGTGCAAAATCGATAAATTCTTGTCCCACTTTAGCTTTCATAAATATCCTATACAGTGTTCTCATTCTTCTTTTCTTTCTTTAACCTTATTTTTTATTCTTCTCTCTTCGATTATCTCCTCCTTCTCAACTCTCCAATCTCTCCACTCTGAATTTTCGCAAGCTTCCAAATCGGCACATTCAATGGCGTAAGAGACGTTCCTCTTCATGAGACTACTATAGAGTTTATATACAATGATGATATGTTGCTATTTTGTTGGACATATTTTGTGTTGATTGGGATTTAGTTTTATAAAATAATTAATAATAAATTACTTTCTATGTTTCAATTTCATGATTGTAAGGTATTCGAGTTTATTATAATCGATTTCAATTAAATTATTTATTTTCTGCGGTGTTGGCTGGTGAATTGGGTTTTATTTTGTACATACAAATAGGTATTATTCATTTCAATTAATTACAAGCGATTTTATTTCAGTTTCTCTTTTTTACAGGTTTTTCATTCTGGGTGGTTTCAACAAATTGTTTTAAATATGTTTTCAATTAGTTCATGTTAGATTTATTTTTTAGTAATGATTTCCCTTTAACTTTCGTTCTTCAAACTCATTCAGCTAATTTATTATGAAAACTTTGTTCATTTTGGTGAGTGAGTGTGTTATTAATTGGGTGATTTTGATTTTTAACTATTCGACTTAGGTTTTAATTGTGTTGTTATGTTGAATTGTTTTCGTTTAATAGATTGATACGTGTTTTATTACTTTTAATTTTAGTTCAATTTAAGCAATATTCAAATGGTTTTAGCGATTTTTAATGAGGATGGAAATGTTTTAATTTTGAATTTTAGGTTTTAGATACTGTGTTAGGGTGTGTTTCTTTAACGTGGACTGTATTTGATTTTTATTTCGAAACTGCATCATGGGGTGAATGTTTTGTATTATGAGTGACCAATGAGTGAGTGAGGGATGCATGTGTGATGAATGAGTGAGGGAATGATGAATGAGTGAGTAAGTGAGTGAGTGATGAATGAGTGAGTAAATGAGTGAGTGATGAATGAGGAAATGCGTGAGTATGTTAGTGAGTGAATTAATTATTCTGGTTTTAATTTCCTTTACTGATTTGACCATCTTTCATCCTTAAGCAGAACTAAATCTCCGATTTTAGGTTGCTTTTGCTTTCGAAGCCATTTTGGGCGATTTTGTAACCTTGTTAGATATTCGCCACTCCATTCTTTCCAAAAGGTTTGAAGTGCCGCCTGAAGATGTTTACAACGGTCGATGTATCCAATTCTTTCAATTGCTGATTCGCCTTCTGGAACAATATGCATTGAACTTCCGATCAGGAAGTGTGCTGGTGTTAATGCTGTGAAATTGTCCAAGTCCAAGCTGTCTGTTACCGGGCAGAGGGGTCTCGAGTTAAGACATGCTTCTATTTGAGCTAGAAGCGTGCTGAGTTCCTCGTAGGTCAACGCTTGGTTTTGGGCAACACGTTTCAAGTGGTGTTTCACTGATTTAACTCCTGCTTCCCATAATCCACCGAAGTGTGGAGAAGCGGGAGGAATGAAATTCCAATTGGTGCCTAGTTTACTAATTGATTCAGCGATTTCGGTGTAGTCGTGCCTTGCAGCATTTAGCAATTTTTGTAATTCGACATTAGCTCCTTTGAAATTGGTTCCGCAATCACTATAGATATTAGCACAAATTCCTCTTCGTGCAGTGAATCTTTGAAATGCCAGATCGTTTACAGCTTCAAGGTGAATGGCTTTTGTTGCTAAGCAGATAAATATGACAAAATATCCTTTGAACTTTTTTGAACATTTTCCTTTCCATGCTTTAACTTCCATTTTGATGCGTTGAGTTAAGTGCTGCGCGTTTGTTTTCTTTGAAGGGTAGCGAAACTTCAAAATGCCCTCCTGGCAACCTCTTGGTGTTGTGTAGAAAGTGCTGTTCGCACGCAACGTCTTATTCTGTCTTGACTTCTTCATAAGGCGATTCTTCAATTTCCCAGGATTGTCTCAATTGAGTATCAATATCGAAAAACTGTGTAATCACTTAAAGTGTGTGATGTGTTTCGAGTGGAACTTTCCCAAAATGATCCAACCGAATAATTTTTTTTAACCAATTGGCAAAATCGGTTCTTCTCCTCTTATAACGTCGGGTAGAATTCAGAGAGTGTTTAAAAGCCGACACTCTAGCTATAGGTTTTCCCATACAAAAAAAATGATGGGCGGCACTTGATTTTGACTTTTTGTTGTTTATTAACTTTTATTCTTTTGTTTTACAATCTTCGTTAATTCTTATTTTATGTTTCAGTTTTTAAGTTAGTATTAAGTTTTACTTTACAAAAAATTTAGGTATAAGTAACAAAAATTGATCATTAAACTTTGAGATCAAGATAAGAATTGAATACGTTTATTAAACTTTACCAAGATGGATGATGCAATTTCTTTTTTAACCAAAAAACGAGTGAAGATAGTGGTGGTTGACAGACGATCAAGACTTAAGAATGCACCGGAATGAAACAAGAATTTGAATACTGCAAACACAATGGGTGCGTTTGCACACATTGAGTAAGCAGTGCGTTTAGGCTTAAACATTACTGCCCGCCTTGCAACATTGTTCGCAAAATAAATAAGATTAATGAAAAGAAGCAACGCAATCATGACCAGGGTACTCAACCACCACTCTCAAACTAATGTCAATTTGAAAATACAAAATTAAATTCAGTAGTTTAAAAATATTTTTTTTTTCTAACATTTGATTTGAGATTTTGTTTCTATTCAAAAAGATTAAGGCAACGTTTATAATTTCAATAAACGAAAATTTAAAAATATATTGATTACATTATTTTTACATTAATATAAAATTTTATTTTAATAAAAAGTTAAGATACATTTTAGTGCATTTCATTTGGAAAATTTTCCATATATGTAAGAACTAAATTCAGGAATCAGGATTTATACGTACATTAAGATAAAAAGATAAAGAAAATTTAAGGTTTGAGATTTTTGTTTGTTTGTTTTGTTTCGTTGTTGTTATAATCAATCCAATGGCAAAACACACAGTTTGACGATAGAACGAGTGACCACCCCATTTTGGGTCTTCACATCTACAACACGTACTCTATCGTCAGAACCACGATAGACCTTTAAGACTCTACCGAGTTGCCACTCATTCGGTGGAAGTTGTTCATTTCTTAGAACAACAAGATCATCAACTTCTATATCTCTTTGAGGATATTTCCATTTGTAACGCTTGACGAGCTCTTTCAAGTGCTCATCTTTCCAACGTACACTAAATTTATGATGAATAACTTTGAGAGTGTTCCACACTGATGGAAAAAGCCTTACTATTGTACTGAATTCAGTACAATTTGATTTTCTCAGTACGTAAGTACATCTTTGCCATTTTCAGTACAATTTTGAATTGTTTGTACAAAATTGATAATTTTCTCTTATCTTCATTAAAAAAATCTATGTGCGATGCGAACATACCAATTACTCAATATCAAAACCAATCCCCACTTGGGCTGAAGGCGCTCATTTACTTTCAAATACTGAACTGAATATGTAAGAGTACATATTTATAGCTTCCAATTTTTAAGTTCAAGTGACCTCAACTCCAAAAGTTGCGTTTCGCTCAGGTACGACAGTTGGGCTCATCATATATTGAATCGCTCCACTTAAACAGAAGTAATTTTCTAATTATCTTCATCTACGTTATTATGCATGAAATTAATTTTTAAACAATTATGTAGAAATTTTATGGTAAGAGAATCTCTTGATGAAAAGCCTTTATTGGCTTTTGCAAAATCACCTACCAGTTATGGAGATATATTGCATCACCGAATGTGAAATCTTATACACTTTTAAAAATTTCAGTGAAAAAGTTATACAGGGCTTCAAAAATCATGCTAAAATGTTTTACATAACATTTCTGCTAAGATATCAGAAGAATATTGGATTTCGATGTCGTTTTTTTAAACGCACTTCAAAATTTCTCTCAAAGCGCAGTATTGGATGGTCAAGTTAAGTCCATCGTTCAATTTGTTTTAAAGTTTTTTCCTAATGAACACAAAAATATTGAAGCTATAAGAAACGAATAAAGAGCTCTAGCTGAATGCGAATATATTAAGAAACTGAGAAATGTATCTGTATCGGAATTTTGGGCAAAAATTTGGTTTTTGAAAAATGAATGCTGAGACATTTTTTTTACTCTAAGTGCCTGTTTACATAGGCATTTTACTGAAAGGCGCAACCAGTGAGACAGATAGGGGGTAAATTCTATCCCAAAATCCTTCTCGTTTCTACGCACATAAAATCTACCTGTCTCATTGGATGCGCCCTTCAGTAAAATGCCTATGTTAACAGGCACTTAGAGTAAAAAAAATGTTAATTACATAACTTACTATTATTTTCTTATCTTAGGCACCAGTTATACGTTATAATCATTGAAAATACTATTTTTAATTTTCAGATGTTTAGGAAGCAAAATCAGTGATTATTTTAATGGCAAAATAAACAGTTTAATAATGATTCAGGATTTTAAAAACCTCAAAACTAAAAATTTAAATATTCAATGATGAGATTCAATGAAACCTACAACTGGCTCCTTATTGTGATACGGGATCCGTCCGCTATTTATTTAGCTATAATAATGAAGTTCCTTTACTATGTTACCTTAATATTTATAACAAATGAATTTTTTCTTGTTCTTGTTAATAAATCAATTTTATTTTTGAATTTGTGTGTTTGCTAATTTTTATCCGTTTAAATGAGCCCAATACTATTTGTTCTTTTTCAGTACTATTTTGTTTCAGCGTTCAGTACAATCGAAAAAAGTCGATTTCCATCACTGGTGTTCCATCTTCGTATGAAACCTATGTTCTTCTGAGATTCACAAGGCTCTGTGGGACTTAGTAGCGGACCACCTCGTAAAAAGTGTCCAGGAGTTAGAGGAAGAAGATCTTCAGGATTATCAGACATTGTAGTTAAAGGTCGTGAATTGAGACACGCCTCGATTCGGGCTAACAAAGTCGCAAATTCTTCAAATGTGTATTTTGCACTGCCCGCTATTTTCTTGAAGTGAATTTTAAAACTTTTCACCCCTGCCTCCCACAAACCACCCATGTGGGGAGAACCAGGAGGAATGAATTTCCAGGTTATTTTTGAAAAGTTGGGTAAGGAATCAGCAGGATAACTTTGCACAGCCATTTGGAAATCTGAGATAAGTGACTTGGACGCACCAACAAAATTGGTACCGTTATCAGTAAATACTTTAGTTGGGAGTCCTCTTCGAGACACAAAGCGAGAGAAAGCGGTCAAAAAGGCAGCAGAAGACAGATCGCTTAAGCCCGCATCACACGACGCTTGTTTTCCTGCTAGAAATGCTTGCTGGCTTTCGTGCTGGTTTTGTTGCATGGTGTGGTGCTGGATGTTTTGCTGGTTTGAATTTTTTGGCTTCACTCGATGATTGTTTTGGAGCTGGATTCTCTGATGGTTTTTTGTCATTTCTTTGATGTGTTTCTTTGAGAGAACACAGTACAAAATATTTTTCTAAACAAATTTTCACAAAAAATGCATACATCTGATAGAACTAAATATACAAATTAATGAAATCACATTTAATTTTGTTTAAAGTTGAAAAAACTATTAGAAAATAAATAAAAACGAAATAGAAAAAATGACATTTGAAAATATACATCTACCTTTTGACGTCTGCTCAAATCCAACAGCAAAACAAGCAAGAAAAATAGCACCGGTTCTAACATTGAAATCTAGCAGCGCTTCTATCAAGAGAGCCAGCAGTGACGCCATTTTCCAGCTCAATAGCCAGCACGAAAGCCAGCAAGCATTTCTAGCAGGAAAACAAGCGTCGTGTGATGCGGGCTTAACGGCCTCCAAATGAATAGCCTTTGTGGCAAAACAGATAAAAAGACACGCGTAACCTTTTTCTAATCGGCATTTTCTTCCGTAAAAGTTCTGGATTGTAATAGGTCCAGCAAAGTCAATGCCTGTGTTGGAGAACGGTTAATTCAAAACTGTTCTTTCGGCTGGCAATGAACCCATGAATGTGACGGAATTGATTTTTTGTGCAAAACACAAGGCTTACAACTCCTAATGTGACTTTTGATTAAGTTTTTTAGCTTGGGTATCCAATACTCGGAACGCACTATACGGGTCATCAATTGGATTTCACCGTGCAACGATAATTGATGAATGTATGACACTAAGAGTTGAGATAAATAAGATTTGTAGGGAAGAATTATAGGGAACTTTTCGTTATAAGATAAGGAGGAAGATGTAAGTCTACCATGTGAACGCATTATTTGACTAGAGTCAAGAAAAGGACTGAGGGATAAAAAATTACTTTTCGGTTTCAATTTCGTTCCTTGAGCAAGAGCTTTGCATTCGTCAAAAAAATATTGTTCTTGAGTTAATTTGATGATTTTCGTTTTTGTAGATTTAATTTCTTCGTGAGAAAGAAGGTTTGATGTGTAGCTATCTCTTATAGACTGCTTTCGAGTTGAGTTGAAAAAACGATAAACATAACTCAAAACTCGGAGCGCTCTGTGCCAAGACGAAAATCTGGATAGAATTTCACTTTCGAAGTCGCCTGATTGCAATGCAACATTTGTGAGTTTTCGTATTGGTTTATATGCGAGGATTGATTCATCAGGAGGATCTATTGGCGGAGTTAAAGCCTTGAAGCCAATATGGTCCCATCCACCATAATTGACGTGATTTTAATTCACCCGGGGAGATACCACGACTTGCTAAATCAGCAGGATTATCAGAGGAGGAGACGTGACTCCATCGAATATTAGGAACGTTAGTTACAATTTCTGAAGTCCGGTTTGCCACATATGTTTTCCAAGTGCTTGGTGATTTATTAAGCCACGCTAAAACAATCGTGGAATCCGTCCATAATCTAATGGGGATATCATTCAAAAATTCAAATTGGTTGAGAAGCACTCTAATCATGTGCGAGAGGAGAACTGCACCTTGGAGTTCAAGGCGCGGAAGGGATATGGTATTGACTGGTGCAACTTTGGATTTGGCCCATAATAGATGGGAGGTAACTAGTGAAGAAATGTGTCGTACCCGAACGAAAACTGTTGCTGCGTATGCCTCTTCGGAGGCATCCGAGAATCCGTGGAGTTGTAGCCTTTTCCACGGGAAAACTGGTTTCAACATCTGAAGCGAGTTGATGAAGAGTGCGAATAGCGAGATGTGGGGCACTTTTAACTCCGAAAGTTACAGTGTTTAGATTATAATCCACGACTTTGTGATCAGGATTGGGGCGAAATAAGATGCGCTGATACTGCGAATGACCTGGATGGATAACAATTTGGCGATACATTTTCTCAATGTCACTGTTGAAGACGTATCTATAAAAACGCCAATTGAGTTGTAACAACGTAATATCACTTTGAAGCACCGGACCTGCATATAAGAGATCATTTAAAACTTTTACCGTTAGAGGACGTGCTAGAAGCATTGAACACGACTCTTAGTTTGATAGTGGTGCTTTGGGGCTTTAAAACGGCATGGTGAGGCATGTAAAACGATTGAACATTGCCGTCATTCCACAGCTCGTAAGGTGGTGTGGGTGTCACATTATGACCTAACTGTATATACTCTGAAAGGACTCTATCGTATTCTGCTTTAACAGCTGGTTTAGACAATAAAGTCTTTTCGTTTCGAAGAAATTGTCTCATTGCATTTGACCACGAAGTACCCAGTTGTGACTCGTCCGATGGATTCTTAAATGGTAGCTTAACAACATATCGACCTGTTGCATCTCGAAAAGTGGAGTTGTGATATAAATCTTCACAAAATTGGTCGGACGAAGTAAGCGTATGATTTTGAGGTAACTCCTCAATTTTCCAAAACCGTTCAATAGCTTGATCAGTTGAGGGCTCGTCATTATACGAGACAAAAGTCGAAAAGTTTGAAACTACAGGGATATTTTCATAAGGTCCCAGCAGCACCCAACCAAAAACTGTATTTTGAGCCATTAAAGAATTCCAAACATTTGTTTTCAGTCCTTCCATAATTATGAGTGGATACAAATCTGCTCCTATGAGCATGTCAATGCTCGAACTCTGATAAAAGAAAGGATCTGCCAACGGAAAATTAAACTTGAAGGGAGTTTGATCGAGTTTCATTGAAACTGCCGGTAAATTACACGTGAGTTTTTTCAAAATTAGCGCTTGAGCCTTTATTTCGAAATCTGTTGATAAGTTAGAACCAAGAGTAAAAGAACAAACTTTTGATGAAGACGCAGTAACAGTAGAACCCATACCACATATACGGCCTTGAGTGTTTTCGGTAGGAAGACCTATACGCTTTTGGAAATTTTCAGATAAGAATGAAACTTCAGAGCCTTGGTCGATTAAGGCTCGAAGATCAAATTCTGCACCTTGATGTTTGATCTTTACTAAGGCTGTTGCTAACAAAACTTGGCGATAAGTCTGGGAAAACATGACATTATGATTCGTAATCTGAGTGGACTGTATAGTTGAATGATTGTCTTTTGTTGGCTGTATGCCTGGTGCTGAAGATAAACCCGAAGTTGAGGATGAACCATGTGATGAAGATGAAGATAGTGAAGCAGATGGAGTGATATTAGTTGAAGTTTGTTGTGCACGGATATTGTGACCTGGATGGAACACCCTTTTTCTCAAAGTGAACTAAGGTATGATGCCTGCCTTTGCATCGTAAACAAGTGCTTGTGCTTTTGCATTGGTTTAAGTTGTGAGTTATCGCAAGACAGTTGAAACAAAATTTGTGGATTTTGATGGCGACTTTAGCCAAATTGATTAGCTGCCGACTTTGGCAACGACGAAGAAGGTGATGGCTGAGGCCTGATGACGACTGAGGCAACGGAGATGAAGATGATGGCTAAAGCTTGATGACGACTGAGGCAACGGAGTTGAAGATGATGGCTAAAGCTTGATGACGCCGATGATGATAAGATTTGATGCCGACTTTGGCACCGACGGTGAGGACGACGGTGATGATTTCACCAAACAAAATTAGATTTTGTCGTTGTTGGTGATGTCCACGTTAATACGACGTTGATGGTGCTCACTAGTGCACCAAATTTAGATTGTATGTGGCTATAATCTGGATCGATGGACCAATGTTTAAAAGCCGACACTCTGGCTATAGGTTTTCCCATACAAAAAAAATGATGGGCGACACTTGATTTTGACTTTTTGTTGTTTATTAACTTTTATTCTTTTGTTTTACAATCTTCGTTAATTCTTATTTTATGTTTCAGTTTTTAAGTTAATACTAAGTTTTACTTTACAAAAAATTTAGGTATAAGTAACAAAAATTGATCATTAAACTTTGAGATCAAGATAAGAATTGAATACGTTTATTAAACTTTACCAAGATGGATGATGCAATTTCTTTTTTAACCAAAAAACGAGTGAAGATAGTGGTGGTTGACAGACGATCAAGACTTAAGAATGCACCGGAATGAAACAAGAATTTGAATACTGCAAACACAATGGGTGCGTTTGCACACATTGAGTAAGCAGTGCGTTTAGGCTTAAACAGAGAGTAAAACGAGTCGAGTAATGTTCACGAACATCGAATACTCACTCGAAAAAAGCGAGTTCAAACAAACAGAGTCAACGCAAGGAAAATGTTTACGAGTTTTTCTGGCCACGAGTATGATGACTCGTGATTCACCACACAAATCAAGCGAATACGAACGAGTATACCTTGCAACCGAGTTAAATTGGTTCGAATAAAAACGAGTCAAGCGACCGTGAACAAAGTGTCCACGATCGATATGCTCGAATGTGCTCGACTCGATTGTTTGTGTAGTGTGTATTGTGTATTCGAAGTTGACGGTGGATGGGTATTGGATAACCTAAACTCTGCTGTGCGAAATTTGGTGGTTGGTTTTGTGATTTTCAAGCAGCAGTATGTTTCTGAATTATGATCTTTTAAGATAAATAAAAATACCTAATTAGTTTGTTTAACATTTTTTTATTGAATCAATCAAGCTAAGTAGGAACTAGGGGCATGATATTATGAAAACAAAATGAAATGAAGTAAAATGAAATAAAAGTAAATGAACAAAAATAATTAGGATTACGTTAAACAAAAAAAAAAAAAAATAAAAATATATAACTTATAAATAAATCATAAATATTTGATGTAGGTACCTAAATAGCTATGAAATTTTTTTTTAAGTATTGTTATTATACATACAACGTGTCGTCATAATCCAATGAAATAGGATTTACATATCTTCAACTTCAAATTGATATATGTACCTTACCTACCTGTATTATGTAATCAGAAATCTATTTTCGGCGAATTCAAACCAATCCTTAAAAAAAGTGTGAGTGCCGGGACTCACGGTTAAGATGTGTAAACATACGTAACGTAACGTGGATTACAATCACATAATCACAATCACGATCACAAGATACGTTAAGTTTTTTTTCACCCTACCGCCAGTATAGATGTTTACACATCAAAAATCTAAATATGTAGATACGAAAAAAATAGGTACCTACAGTCTACATAGTACATAGTATGTACATACCTATATATGTCAACGCAATACGCATATCAATTTTTCCCGAATTGAAATCATTTTGATGACCGTTTGAAACTTTATTTTTTCAATTGAGCTGTTTCCCGGTTAAAAACAAAAGATCCATTATTTTTAAAACAATTTTCCAACAACTGCACTGTCCTAAACTTTCCTTTGTAGTGTGTAGTTTATATAAAGAATGTAATCCACATAAATGCATTTGTCGCTTTTATTGATCATTGGTTGCATAATTAAATCTTCTATCATCATATCTACCAAAACAATACAAAATAATCCTCTAGAACAAATAAACAAAAATACAAACCAACCAATAGTAAATAATTTCATCTCTATAATAGAAACAGAAAACGGTTGTTTTTCTTGTGAACACCACCAAGCGTCCCTAAATACCGAATACAAATAAATATGTACCTAAAATCTACCTATTCCCCAAACGACCCGAGATATGTTCACGATCTTGGATGATGTTCAGGATCAACCACCTTTTTTCGAGTATACTCGCTTTGTTTCGGGTACTCGAAACTAGTTCCAACTGTTCACGAATAATTTTGCTCGTGGGTGTGAAGTTAAACGACACATACTAGTTCGACCAGTTTTCATTTCATTTCATTTATTTCAAAAAATTATAAATAACAATGACACACAAGATTTAAATCTTTTTTAGTATCTAATGTCTTAAATTACTTAGTATAATCTTTAACTAAAAATGAATTATTTAATTTATTTAAATAAAAAAAAAAAATAACATCGTAAATTCAGTTCAATACAACAATACAATAATTAATAAGATACAAAAAATATAATAATTAATATTGAGTAGCAAGTTTAAAAGTTTAAAAATAGTTTTCTCTTAAAATCGGCAGGTGTGGTGGTTCGTTGCAATTCATGCGGAAGTCTATTCCACAAACGAATTGCAGAGACATAAAATGAGCGTTCAGCAATATTGTGCGAAAAACGCGGCAGAATTAATTTCAGCCCTCTATTCGATTGAGCAAATAATAATATTTATTTCACTTAGGTAGCTAGGACATCTGTTGTGGATTACATTATGGATTTTCAGAATCAGCCTGAATTTTAAGTAGTCATCAAGGCTTATTCCAAACAGTGAGTTACGCAGCTGAGAAACACTGGTATGTCTTGAAATGGAATAAATAAATCGAATGCAGTCATTAAAAGCAACATTCAGTTTGCGCTTACATTCACAGTCCAAAACGGGATAGACAGAACTATTAAAACTGAAATAGGGCAAAATCAAAGATTTAACGAGGTGTTTTTTCATATTGGGTAAGAGCAAAGCTGAGGAAGATCTTAGTGAACGAAGGCCAGAGTAAATTCTTCTAACAACATCACTTACGGCATTACAGCAGGTTAGATTACTATTGATGTAATATCCCAAGTATTTAACATGACTCACATAAACAATAATTTCGTTATCAAGGATAACATTTGGAAAATCTAAGAGACTTAGTTGGTTTCTAGAAGATATCATGGCCACAGACTTTGTTGGATTGAGACTCATACCATTATCAAATGACCAAGCAAGAATATAACAAATCTTCATTTAATCGAGCTATACAATCCTCCATTAAACCTATAGGACGAGATATGTAAAGCGAAACGTCATCAGCATACAGATGCATTTGGCAACTAAGAGCAACGTCGGGAAGGTCATTTATAAATAGAGAAAACAATAAAGGACCCAATACTGAGCCTTGGGGAATTCCCTTATTTGTAACAACAGAATTAGATATGCCAACTTCCGTTTTAACTCGTTGAGTCCGATCTTTCAGATAGCTACACAATAGTTTAATCGAAGTATTAGAAAAGTTGAAATTTCTTTTGAGTTTTGAGAGCAGTATTGAATGGTCTATGTTATCAAATGCGTTAGAGAAATCTAAGAGTACTAAAATGCCAAACTTGTCTGAATCCAGAGCCTGACGGATGTCAGTTGTAATTTTGATTACTGCAGACTCACAACTGTGGTTACTACGAAATCCAGATTGCCATTTGGAAAGCTTGTCATTATTGTTCAGATAGATTTGGATCTGTTCATGCATTACTTTTTCAAATACTTTACTTAGAAAACAATGGGCTTAGAAACTAATGGGCCTGTAATCAGTAGGTTCCAAAGGGTTGGCTTTTTTGGGAACTGGTTAAATATTGGCATTTTTCCAAACAGCAGGAAATTTGCAGCTGTAAATGCATTTATTAAAGATATGAAGTATGTAATTCAGTACTAAAGGGAGGATAAGTTTCACAAATTTCGGCGAAATGTCATCGGTACCAACGGAATTGGATTTGACTGAACGGATTGCACTTAAAATTTCGTTAATTCCTATACATTCGAACGAGAAAGGGTTTTCGCTCTCAGCCATCATAAAATAATCTCTCGGGTGATGAGAAATAGATGTAAGCGGGACCAAAGTAGAAGACATGATTGTAGGAGGAAACGGACAATTGATTACATTTTTATCTTCTTTGACACCTAATTTTTTAATATTATTCCATAGTTCTTTTGAACTGAGATTTGGGTCAAGTTTTTTTTGTAGATAAGTACGCTTGGAAGTTGGAGTTGCGAATAAGAGAGGTTACATTATTTCGAGCAAAGGTAAACTGTCTTCTGTTGCGTTCAGTCGGATTTCTTTTGAATTTTCTATAGAAATGTTCCCGTTCCCTAATGAGAAGCTTAATGTTATGGCTGTACCATGGACATCTTTTTGCCTTTATTTGTTTAGTAACTAAGGGTATATAGGTTTCGAATAGTTGACATAATAAGTTGTTAAACATTGCAACTTTATTGTCCACATCTGGCAAGTAATATATCGCATCCCACTCAAACACATTAAAGTTCGCACTAATTTCATCAAAATTAAAGTCACGATAAGATCTGAAGCTTATAATCCTGTTACTATTTGTTCTCCTAACTTCGAACTGAAAAGAGCAAAAGATAAAGTCATGGATAAAGTCTGAAGTTGGCCTGATTTGATCATTTCCCATTATTCTATTACTTGAACTAGTCAAAAACATATCTAGCAGAGATATGATATTTCACAACTGAAAGACCAAGTTTATCACAGAAGTGTTTAAATAATCGCGTGAGGTTATTATTTAATAGATAATTCACATTAAAGTCACCCCCAATCAAAACATCGCTGTACTTTGGACCCAGTCTCTCTAAGGTTTCTTCAAGTTCCACCAGGTTTTCTTCATTAAACATGTTTGGTGGACTATAAACGGCCACAATTAGGCATTTTTCAAACGAGTTCCTTATATCAACACATATGAAGTCTACACAAGGTCTATTTGATTTATAAACCGTAGAAGCAATTAAGCTTTCCCGCATAAATATGCACACACCACCCCCAACCCTATCTTTACGATCATTTCTATATATTTTAAAGCCTGGAAAGTCAACGAATGCATCAGATATATTGTTATTCAGCCACGATTCAGAAACCATAATGATATCCAACCTAGATGTGCTAAAAATTTGATATAACAAGGTATATTTAGATCTTATACTCTCAGCATTCAAACAGCAAATACTGAGACCGTCAAAAGCATCACACCATACATTCAGAACGCATCTTATGTTATCGGGATCTGTACCGATCACCATAATAAAATTTATAAAACAAAATCACCAACACCAACCAATAAGAGAAAACCATTTGTAATAATTAATTCAAAATCATACTCAAATGTCCTATATTTGTATAGAAATTTGTTAAGCTTAAAAGATAAATATATAAGAGTAGTTTATTCAAGAACATTTTCAGAAAATTCATAGTGATAAATTTAGAAATTTTTTGTTTGAGTTTTCTCGTGAGTATTTTTATTTGTGAATAAAATGGCTTGCGAGTATAGAGGCAGAACGATCGAGTATAAACGAATATAAGGAAAAATAGAGAATTGTTCGAACAAAGTCGAACATATTCATTTTAATCTCTGGTAGAATTACATCGCAATAGACGTCATTTCCTAGCAATAAGTCGATATTGGCAGGTTGATAAAACGTTGGATCAGCTAATTTCAAACCTTGGATATGTTTCCACCTCGTTGGGACTATTTCTCGACTTGGTAGAAGTCCTGTAAGAGTCTTATACACATATCCTCTTGTTGAAGTTTCAAAGTTGGAATAGTTAGAACCAAGGTTTAATTCTATATAATTTTGACAAGAACCGGTCTTCATTTGTCCTAACACCGAAACGGCAAAAGATGTTCGATGTTTTTTCAAACTAAGAAGCTGAACTGCAGACTCTGTTATGAAAGAGGCCTGTTATCCAGGATCGATCAGAGCTCTAAGTTGTATGAAGTCACCTTGTGCTGATTTAACTCTTACAATTGCAGTTGCTAGTAAGATTTGTGTATTTCTAAATTCATTTAAATGGAAGCAATTTGCGGACGTCGACTGTTGTTGTGGATCAAATGGGTAGAAGGTTGCTGCATTAGGGTTTATTTCTGTAGATATATGATTTGTTTGCGATCGTTTTTGATTTTGAGTGTTGGGTTTTGGGTGACTGAAAGAGTTTTGATTATTATTAGAGTGTGTTTGAGTGTGTGCGAGCGATGATGGTTGATAATAAGACAATGTGTTAGTGTTATTTGAATTTGGTGGCAATGGATTGGAATGAGCGAATGATCGTTGTGTGTTTGAGTTGTGTTGCAAATTATTTGATTGTGAACATTGATTTTGATTGAAATTATTATTGAAATTTATGTTCTGGGAGTTGCTAGAATGCAGAAGCGAATTGTGTGGTCTTTGGCAGAAATGACACAGTTTGTTACTTGGACAGGTATTAGTTCTATGCCTGTATGCTAAACAGTTAAAACTGTTTCACCACCCTCTGTCTAGATTTAACATCTATTCTCAGGAATTTGGTGCAAGTACGTAAAGAGTGAACTCCACTATAGCATGCTTTACATGTAAATTTTTCTGCTTCGTACCCAAGGAATTTTCCCATTTTGTCTGTATCGTAGTATTCTTCAATAACAAAAACATTATTATTGCATCCCACTGACTTATAGGCAAATCTAAATTTGTCAACGCATGCAGAATTTTCGTTGCATTGTTCAACAATTCGCGGATGCCTTTGGCACTTTCTTCCTGGACTACTGGCAATTCGTATAGTAACTTAAGCTCATGGTTAACCAAAATGAGTTTAAAATCATAGCGCGATTTAAGCAGTTCCCAAGCTTGTCATAACTTGCATCATCGATGTTTCTTTACAGCATGACTTCAAGTAATGTAACTTTTCTATTTTAGACAAAGACTTGTTACTATGTACCAGTGACACAAATTGGTCATGGAATGACCGCCAATTCTGGTATTCGCCTGTAAACGTGGGCGGGTGAATTTTGGGAAGCCGGACATCATGAGTTTTCTGAGATTCGGGCTTTGGCAAGGTATTCTGCACATGTTGTATGGGTGAAGGATATTTATCTAACTCATTCAACAGTAAGCATCTGTACTCAATGTAGTTTATTTGTTTCGGAATACAGATAACTTTTTCTTCTAACTTGTCATTGGTAAGAATTTCAGCGTACCATTTCACAATACTTGTCCAATTATTTTCAAGCAGCTCCAACCGTGTGGATACATATTTCTTTGTTCGACGATCTGCACTCACTGTCTTCTTAAAGTTTACAAGATCTTTCGATACTTGCTTGCAGGTACTTTTAAATATCCTTACACTCATATTCACTCAAATATTATTGCTTACTATTATAAATATAATTATAAAAACGTAAGTAAAATGCTTCTACTCACTTTTTCTAGTGTAGGCAGGCGGCGGCGGCTTCTTCAATTTCTATGGGGTGCTTCACTCTCAATGACACTTTTATCGATTTTATATTCAATTTGTTTAGTTTGTAAAAGAATATATAATTATTGTTTAAATGTCTTTTGATATATAAATAATAAATTGAATTAATAAATGTATGCGAAGCGACAAAATGGTCGCCACACTGTTTTTTTCACAATCGTTTGAAAAAATTACACAATTGATATTGTTTTGTGGTTCTTTTCTTTTTTGTCTCGAAGGACCAAAATGTTTGTCGTTAAATGATCAAACTAAATCTTTTATCACTCGCTAAAAAAGTCTTCAAAACCGCTGGTAAAACACATCTATCAACTTTCAATTATAAATTTCCAGTGTTTATTTATTGTTTAACCTCCATTTAACCTTCATACATGGTATAATATTTGGGAAGTGCTTTGAATGTGTCGCAGGAATTGCGTTCATGACAAATTTATGTAGGAGATAAAGAGAAAAAAATAGAACTAATAAATACTATGCAACAGAGAACTATATTTGAAAAGATGTAGGTATGTATATGAAATTAATTCACCGTGCAGCTGTAAAATAAAATAAAAAAAAATTATAAATGCAAAAATACTCACTACATACAATTGGCCAAACACAAATAATAATTAAATTTAACAAAAAAATCACTACATATGAATCACAAATAGAAAACATGCAACTTTAAACTGTTTCAACATTAAGTATGAAAATAAAACAATTGCAAAACTGATGGTGAAGACGAAGCGCTGACCCCGAATCACTTCCTGTTGGGAACCTCAAACGGTGACAAACTAGCAGGAGAGAGAGCGGACGACGCCACCCTATTACGTAAAAACTGACCGATGGGTAAACGAATTACGAATATCTCCCTAATCTTACTAGAAGAACAAAGTGGATTCAACACCAAAGCCCGTAAACGAAGGGGATCTCGTTATCTGACTCATCTGGACCAGGAAATACATGGCCAAAATGTTTGTTTCTTAAAACATTCCCTGGAAAGGACGGTATAGTAAGAAGCGCGGCTGTTAAGACTCAAAGCGGCATCTATACGAGACCTACAGCTAAGTTAGCCATTCTAGACGTTAACAGGTTTGGGGAGGATGTTGCCAAACCTGGCAGCACTTAGTTTTTCGATAATTTGATAGTGAAAATGGCAGCTACCCCTCATTTTCCTGGCAAAAAGAGGTAGTCGTAGCCGTTTTTTTTAAACTATCATTGCAGTGCAGTAGACAACACTACAGCAAAAGTCTTTTTTGTAGAAGAACAAATCTTTTTGGAAGTTAAAAAGAATGTATTATATTATTATTATTATAGCCACCTATTATTATATCGTAGGAATAAAAGTTTTTCTAAGTCAAAGGAAAACTTATTCATTTAATTTGCTTACAAATAAGACAGCCGCAACAAAGAGTTCATAGTAAAATGATAAAAGAAATAGAAGTGCAAACACTTTCCAATGTGAAAAAGTTAACTTTCACAGAACACTTGAAATGGCACCGTTAAATGGGGTTATAAGAAAAGCCTTGAAATAATTCATTTGGAAAATATGTATATTCAATTAATATGATGTATCTATGGGCTTACCAAAAATAGTTCCTATGTATATTATACAATCCAATGGTTAAAAAAGAGTCATTATATGACTCCAAATAATCTCGAAGGAATTTAAAAATTTTAAAATTAAAAATTACATGAATGAACAAAAATCAAAATATTAAAAAAAAAAAACAAAACTAAAAAACAAATCAATACGAAATCAAATCAATATCAACGTCATTTTATAAAATAA
Organism: Epistrophe grossulariae; assembly: GCA_929447395.1. NCBI lineage: Eukaryota > Metazoa > Arthropoda > Insecta > Diptera > Syrphidae > Epistrophe > Epistrophe grossulariae. The sequence continues at coordinate 58,666,866 of OV839566.1, read as the reverse complement.
ATCAAGAATAGGAAATTACAAAATGGAAAACCTGAGAGCAGATATTAACTCATTGGAAGTAAAAATCGATAAACTTATGGACGCGGTTGCTTTTATCAAAGAGCACCTTTCTCTTTATCATCCTTCCACAACTCAGGGAATAATACCTAAATCACCAAAACTTGATAACCTAAGGAAGACAGCTTTATTGTCAACTCCGAAAGTAATTGAACCTCCTGCTCCTGTCCGCGTTACCCAAAATATTTTAAAAAGAGCAAATGTTGCTCTGACTCCTTTAAATAAAAAGACTAAGAAGCCAACACTGCCATCAAAATCGCCTAATAGACCATCGACTTCAAATATTAATGTATCATCAAAGTCTTCAACCACTTCTACAACTTCATCGTCAACTTCGTCGTCTATAATACTTTCAAGTTCTATTTCTTCAACATCTTCCACACTTGTCTCATCATCATCGTCTACATCATTGTCTTCTATATCCTCATCATCAGTATCAACATCACTATCAACTGCAATTCCTTCGTTAACTACGATATCTTCACCATTCACGGCCTCTACTTCTTCACTTCATTCTCCGATTTTCTGTGTATCTGAGTCATCTTCATCTTTACCTACTTCTATTTCGACACTCACCGCGCCACCATTGCAACCAAATAATACTCATGATGCAAATTTAAATAAGGATACATTTCCAGAAATACAACTAAAGGCAGCTCAGCGTTTTAAATGTATTTTTTTATCTAACTTTGATCCCAAAATAAGCATTGATGACATATCCACGTTTATTAATTCTCGTTTCAACAAAACAAAGTTCAGACTTGAACAATTGCCAACTAAAAGTATAGATTATGCATCTTTTAAACTATATCTGACTCCGGAACTGTTTAATCATCTGCTTGATAAGAAATACTGGCCAGAAGGCATCATAGTTCATGAATTTATGAATAAAAGGAATAATGTTCGTAATCCTTTTCAGAAAAGTTTGACAAGACAAACAAATCGTCGCAATTAATTGATATATTTTATCAAAATGTAAGAGGTCTTCGGACTAAGACCAACAAGATCTATTATGCCTCTTCAATCAGCTCGTATGATATTATTTGTCTCACCGAAACATGGCTACATACGGGTATCAATGATTCTGAATTGTTTGACAACACATTTAATGTAAATAGACGTGACAGATACTCTGATACAAATATCGATACTGTTGGAGGCGGGATTCTAATAGCTGTAAAGTCTTCTTTCATAACTTCACTGATTAATGTTCCTGTTGCACTTGACAATAAAATTCTCTGCGTAAAAGTATCATTTAAAGACAAAAACCTGTATGTTCCTGGAAGCCCACAAGAGGCTTATTCCAAAGCTTTCGAATACTTCAACTTTATCTATGATTTATTAGAGTATCAGGATGAAATCATTTGCCTTGGTGATTTCAACCTTGCAAATGTCGCTTGGTTGCGCTGTCGTGACACAAATTGTATGTTACCAACTGGTAACCTCAGATCTAAGGACTCAAAACTAATTGATGATTTAACATCACTTGGATTTCTTCAATTAAATGATATTTTAAATATTAATGGAAAACTGCTGGATCTAGTGTTTACCACCAGTGACGACGTTATTACGATAAAAAAATCCACTGAACCTTTAGTGCCTGAAGATAACCATCACCCGTCACTGATCTGTTCACTTTTTAAAAACTTTAATAATTTTGACAATGAAGTGTGTGATAACTTTTACTCTTTTAATTTTAAAAAGACTGATTTTTGAAAACTTAATTCTTTGTTGTCACAAGTTGATTGGTCTTGTTTGAATAATTCTTTAAATGTTAACTTAATGGTATTTAAATTTAATAATATTTTGTTGGATTGCTTTCTTAAATCAGTTCCTATAGCGATTGTAAAATCGAGATCTTTTGTGCCAGATTGGTACGATAGTGAAATCAAAAAGCTAAAAAACCGAAGAAACAAGTTATGGTCTACTTTTAAACTTTATCCAACAGAAACCAATTTAAAAAATTTGTGTGAATCAAGGGATATTTTTAATAGAATATCTAGTTTAAAGTATCTTAATTACATTCAGAAGGTGCAGAGATCTGAAAATGAATCCAAAGTGTTTTTGGAATTTTATTAATAGCAAAAGAAAATCTTATCCCTACCCGTCTGTTCTCAAGATAAATGACATTTCAAGTCATGACCCACGGGTTATAACGCAACTTTTTTCTGACTTCTTTCAAAGTGCCTTCAACTGTGATACTTTAGACTGTGATACCTTAACCTGTGATTCTTTAATCTGTGATAAATCTGACGAAAAGGCTCAAAATTTTGACCATTTGAAATCTTTTACTTACTTGACTGATATGAATTTTAACATTAATACTGACAACATTGTAAAATTCATATCTAACGTTGACGATAGTTGTATACCAGGCCCTGATGGTATACCCTCTACTATTTTGAAAAACTGTGTACGTCACTTGTCATTAGACTGGTCTATTCTGTTTAAATTTTCAATGTCTTCATGTGTATTCCCATCTATATGGAAAAATTCTTTCATAATTCCTCTACATAAAAAAGGAAAGAAAGACGAAATTAAAAACTACAGGCCTTTGCCAAATTATCTGTGATTCCTAAACTTCTTGAGGCTATTATTTGTGAATCTTTGTGTTTTTATGTTAAATCATTTATTGTTCCCAATCAACATGGTTTTACAAAAGGTCGCTCTACTGTTACTTTTTTTTTGAAAACTGTATTGATTCATTTAAAAACAAAAAACAAGTAGATTGTGTATTTACTGATTTCAGTAAAGCCTTTGACAAGCTGTCACATCGAGTTTTCAATCGAGAATCGAGATGGATTCAATCTTATCTATTCGATAGATTTTACTCGGTGCTATTTAACAGTAGCGAATCGAATAAGTTTAAAATCAACTTTGGAATCCCACAGGGTAGTCATTTAGGCCCTATTCTTTTTATTTTATTTATAAACGAGTTACCATCTGTGTTAAAATACTCTAAGTGTCTCATTTACGCCGATGATGTGACAATTTTCAAAGCTATTTCAAATACTCGGGATTGCGAAGAATTACAATGTGACCCTAATTCGTTTTTCGACTGGTGTACTCGTAACTGTTTGTTTCTCAATATCGATAAATGTAAAACTATGTGTTTTACCAGAAAATTTTCTTTTACTTCGTTCAACTATTTGTTTAATGATATATCAATATCTCGCGAAATCAATGTATCTATTCTTGGTGTCACATTCGATCGCAAACTCGAATTTATTGAACATATTAACTGCATTTCTAATAAAGCCAATTCAATTCTTGGTTGGATAAAAAGAGAGTCGAAACAATTTTCTGACCCTTTCGTGACAAAGCAGCTTTTTATATCTTTTGTAGGACCCATTTTAGAATACGCTTGTCAGGTTTGGTCACCTCACTACGAATGCCATAAAAATAGACTGGAACAGGTGCAAAAAAGATTTCTTAGATTTGCTCTCAGAGGACTGGGATGGGTAAATCCTTATGATCTCCCACCTTATAACAACAGGCTAAGTCTTATTGATTTACCCAGTCTCGAAGACAGACGTTCCTATTTATGTTTTGTTTTCATTGTAAAATTAATCAACGGTAATATAGACTCTTTGCACCTTCTGTCTCGTATTAACTTTAATATTCCACAAAGAAACTTGAGGAACATACCGGATAGTATACTTATTCAAAACTATCGTACCAATTACGAAAAATGTTCTCCTTTAAATAATATGTTTAAACTATTTAATTTTGACAATAATAAATATAACAATCTGTTTAATAAAACAATAATTAATTCATGTAAATTAAAATCAACATTTTTTTTTGCAATTAATTAAAATCTTAATATACACTTTGGTAAGAATTTTGTAAAAATTTTTTGTAAACTAGCAATTTAGTTATGTTAAATAAATAAAGGTAACGCTGCCCTGAATACAAACCTGATATGAACCGTTTTGTGTTGTAAAAGGTCCAGACGGGAACCAAAAACGAACAGACTATAGACCGTAGCGAATAAGTGTGGAACAAGCCTAACTCTCAAGAGTAGATGTTCGTTTTGCCAAGTGAGTATTTCGCAAGCGAAGTATCTGTATTTCTTTCGTAAAAACCGAAATATCTTTCTTCGTTGCAATATTTTTAAGATGTTCGTTCAAACATTGGTCCAATATATATTTAAATCTTCAGCATTAAAAGAATTCGAATCTTAATTTTGGAATAATTTAATTTGAACAATAAATTATATTCAATAAACTATTAAAACATATTTATTAAAAAAATAATTTTATTAATAATTATGTTCATAACACTTCTCAACCTCTAATTTACCTCGAGGCTACCAATGTTTCAATGAAGCAGGATACCAACTATTTATATCGTCTTAGTTTAAGTTATTATATTTTGTTTAAACATAAAACATAGCTATTAAGTAATAGACTTTACACGTCTTGATGTTAAAACAATTTCCCCACATACCTGAGATTTTGCTCAACCAGCATAACAAACGGTTTAGCAAAATACAGGCACGAATGAAAAATGTTTATCATTGTTTAAACCTTGTATGTAAGAATTAAGATTATACTATAAAATTTAATGCTTACTTACTTACTTAAGAATGTAGTGCAGTGCTGTTCTGTTGCCGCTAGTGCGATATATCAATTGGCGCGACATGGTGCGTTATAAGTTATTAAAAATTGAATTTCCCACTGAAATGTTACATCGACTTGCATTTTGGATAAGACTATATTGAGGTGTAGGGTGGGATATATGTAAGCATTTAAAAATGTTAAAATATCCATTTGTTTAACAATCTAACTGTACAGTAACTTGTTAATTGTATTTAAATTAAGTACAGTAAAACCCGCTTAAGAGAAACCCGCTTAAGAGAAAAACCTGCTTATCTGAAACACTTTTTTCATCCTCGAGTATTTGTCGACCAATTACCTTTATAACTCTCCGCTTAAGCGAAACTCGCTTAAGTGAAAAACCCGGATACCTGAAACATATTTTCAGTTAAATTTAATATTTTTCATTGAAAAAAACTCTCTTAAGTGAAAAAAAAAATTTAATAGAACAGAACAAAAAATTTGCTGAACGCTTTTACTTCTTTTTTATTTTTCACCTCCACCAAATTTTTATCACGAAAATGACATTTGAATTTCCGATATGTCACAACCCTTTTTGGAATTTTAAGATCCGCTTAAGTGCAATTTTTTTTTCACTTATCCGGACTCCGCTTAAGTGAAATATTTTTTCACTTATGCGGGGTTCGTTTAAGTGAAATACCCGCTTAAGTTAAAGAAAGGCTGTGACATTTTGCAGTTTTTCTTAAGCGGGTTTTACTGTATTCTGAACTTTAATTGTTTAGAGAATTTTCGAATTTTATTTTATTCCTAATCAAGCTGTTATTTGAGAAAGACTCAATAAATACTTATTCTTTTGTAAAGAGAAGTCTTTTATTTATAAGGAATCAACAGGTTATTGGCCCAGGATGGACGTTTTCATAAGTTGTGTTGCTAAACTTAATGAAAATAATTATCATACCTGGAAATTCAAGGTGGAACTATTATTTCGGAGGGATAATTCCGAAATCGACACCGGACAGCAATGCAATAAGCATTATTGGATTATTGGTGGAAGACAGCCAATTAATCCACATAAGGCAAGCAAAATCTGCAAAAGAGGCATGGAACAACCTGCAAAACTATCATGAGAAAGCGACTCTAAGTAATAAGGTTCAGCTCATGAGAAACATAATATGTAGCCTCAAGCTCTTGGATAATGATTGGATGGAAGCTCATATTGAGAAGATGACCACCTTATTTGAGAAGCTGACAGCATTAGGGGACGTTCTTTGTAAAATTGGAAAGTTGCTGATTTGCTGAGCAGTCTTCCTTCTACATACGATAATTTAGTAACTGCAGTAGAAGCTAGACAGGAATCAGAATAAACATTAGCACTGGTACAAGCAAAATTATTAGAAGAATTCTCCAGAAAGAATGCTGACGTTGTTAGAGAGAAGAATTATGTGCTGAAGGTAAATAATTTTGCAAAGTCCCAGAAAAGTGGTCACATAAAAAAAGATTGTCGCCAATATGCTCAGTGGAAGAAAAATCAACCGAAGAGATCTGCCAATAATGTGACAACTACGAACGTATTTTGTTTGAAATTCTGCTCTGACTCTCTAAATGGATGGATTGTGGACTCAGGGGCAACTTGTCATATCACCAACGAAGAAAGTAACTTCATCTCTTTGGATGACTCAAGAAGTGAAAAAGTCGTACTTGCTCCAAGAAGTTTCTTCAAGCTGAAAAGGGACATGCAGACTTTTCATTATAGTCAATAATCAAGAAACTTCAATTCGATTTGAGAATGTTCTTTTTATTCCTCAATTCCAAGGAAGTTTGCTCTCTGTCAAAGCAATGGTAAGCAAAGAACTTATTGTCAACTTTATTGGAAAGCAATGTACAATGAAAAATCAAGAAGGAGATCTAATAGCGGTTGTAGATTTAATTGGACATCTCTACAGGCTTCGAAAGAAAACACAATCTCAGAAGGCAATGTTGGTAAACAATAAATCCTATTGCAACCATTACTGGCACAGAGTTTTTGGACATAGAAGTATGAACGCTGTTAAGAAACTGGTGAGTGAATTCAAATTATTTATCAGTAGTTGTTGTTCTGATGTCTGCGGAATATGCACACAAGCTAAAATGACACGGTTATCTTTCAACTCACGATTGAGCAACAAAAGTACTTCAATCCTGGATCTGGTACATAGTGACATTTGTGGACCAATGCAAAATATAACACCTGGCGGGAAAAGATACTTTTTGACCTTTATCGACAATTTTAGTAGATACAAATGTATTTCTGCTAAAGGAAAAGTCAGAGTTATTTCAATGTCTACAAGACTATGTTGAAATGGTTAAAACACAATTTTCAAAGAAGCCTAAGATGATTCGGTCAGATAACGGAGGAGAATACAAGGCTGAGCGAGTTGTTCAATACTTAAAGGCTGAAGGAATAAATTATCAACATACAGCTCCATACTCTCCACAGCAAAATGGTACGGCCGAAAGAAAAAATAGATCATTGGTTGAAATGGCAAAATGTATGCTTTTGGATGCGGAGTTAGTTCGAGAATATTGGGGTCAAGCTGTAATGACTGCTATATCCAATTGATTTGTGTAGTGCAGGCCTTATGGGCGAGTTTTTTCAAAAGCAGTGACGCCTGATGCACCCTCACGAAACTGCGATGGGTAAAATGACATTAAAAAAAAAGAGCAAGCCACTGACTTTCGTTAAAGAATTGTAGTTGTAATTCTTCGCAAAAAGTCGTATACCCCAACATGACCGTCGTATCCCACTGATGATGGGATACTGACTGTCAAATGTTAATACGATCGTGTGCTTGGTATTAACATCTCAACAGAGTTACCATCATCGTTATCAATTGCAAGCAAAGAGCTTATTCAGTGGATTTTATTAAGGAGCTTTTAGGATTTGAAACTTTGGAGAACAAATTTTATGAAGTTGAGTACGTTGAGTGTTGTCGTATTGCTTTTCCACTTTTAATTTTTTTTTTTCTGGAGAATCCGTTAAAATGCAGTTTTTTGTTGGCTTTTGGTCTTTTAGAAGAAAAAAATATTTCTGCGCAGTTTTAAAACATTCAGAGTGCATTTCGTGATATCATTCTTTAGAAAAGGTGTTTTTAAGTGATAATTGTTTTTAAATAATAGTTGATATTCTGTTTAGTTACGTATTAGTATTAGTGTAGTGATATTTATTGTGTTTTATGTTAAATAAAAAGTGAATTAATATAGTTTTAATTATTAGTATTGGGATACCCAGAAAAATAAATCTGGCAACAAAAAATTGACCAACAGTTTTTCACGAAAAAATTAAATTAATTAAAATGGCTTCTAGTTCTTCAAAGGCAAAGGATTTAAGCGCCGAGAAAAAAAATATATAGTTGAGGCAACAAATAAATTTTACGACCATTTAAAGAACAAGACAGAAGCTGTTAGACAAGTGTGCGATATTTTTAAGGTTTCAGAACGAACCATTTATAATTCCCTGAAAGAAAATAAGACCAAAGGCCATAACTCGCCATCAAAAAAGAAACAACTTTGACAAATGTGCTATAAGGCAAGTAGTCAATGGGTTTTTCTCGAATAACGAACTTCCTACGTTGAACAAGATTTTGTGTGAGATTAAACATCACACAAATAAGTCGATCAACTCTTCAAAAAATCTTAAGGAAGGATCTAGGTTTCAACTTCACCAAACGTCAACGAAAAAGCCTCCTCATTGAACGAGAAGACATAATAGCATGAAGAAGAAAATACTTGCGGGAGATAAGAAAACTGAGAGAGCAAAACAAAAAATTTACTATACGGATGAAACTTGGCTAAACGAGGGACACACTCGAGAAAAAAATTGGACAGACCCAGCTGTACTAACACCACGCCAAGCTTTCAACGAAGGACTTTCTGTAGGTTTGCGTTCCCCATCTGGAAAGGGTAAAAGGCTAATTATAACGCATATAGGCAGTTCAACAGGTTTTGTGGCGGACGGTCTTTTGTGCTTCGTTTCTGGGAACAGTGGTGATTATCACGAAGATATGAATGCCGAGGTGTATGAAAAATGGTTTTCAAAAATCTTAACGCTTCTCGAGCCCAACTCTGTGATTGTACTAGAAAACGCCTCTTATCATTCCAGGAAGGATAACAAGGCCCCGTCTACTTGTACTAAAAAAGACGATATCAAAAAGTGGCTAAGATTGAACAATATATGCTTTGAAGAGGACATGGTCAAATCCGAGCTGTTGAGTATCGTAAAGCGTTATAAAAGCCAATACGAAACCTACGTCGTAAACAAGTTGGCCCAAGTTGCAGGACGTCAAGTTCTTCGGTTACCACCTTATCACTGTGAGCTCAATCCAATAGAATTGGTTTTGGGCTCAAGTGAAGGGATATGTGGCAGCTCAGAATAAGTCCTTCAAAATGGTGAAAACAAAATCTCCCCTACAAACGGCCATTTCCAAAGTTGATTCCGAAAAATGGAACCGATGTGTCAAACACGTTGAAGAGGTGATCGAACCCAAAATGTGCAGATCGATGTTTTCACTGAGGAAACAGTGGAAAATTTAATTATAAGTTTAAATGACGAAAGCAGCAGCAGTTACTCTTCGTCAAATGAAATTATGTGATTACTCTTATTTATTATCCTGTGATTTATGTATAATGTTTATTGCAAGAATTGAATTGTTTTTTTTTGTTGAAGGGATTAGGCCCACTGGGGATACCCTTTAAAAAACGCGCCTATTGTCTTATCGCTTGGTGGTGTGGAAAAAGATAAATTGAATTTTGTTTTCATTGTTTTTTTAATAGGCAGACGGTAATCATACACGTTTTTCTCTCTCACTTGCAGCGATTTATAATGTTAACTACGGAAACCTTGTGAGAGCTTTAAATAGCGATACGCTTATGCAAGCCAATGCAACCAGAGTGAGAGGCAAACGTCCTATCTTCCCTGTACTGCACAAATCAATTGGATAAAGTATAACTATCTCCAAAACATTTTACCAACAAGTGCATGCATACAAAAAAAAAAGATGAAAAAGAGAAAGACATTGCTAGACATCAAGTTGCCAACAGAATACAAACATATAAAAGAAAAATCAAAAACACAATAAAAGAGAAATTTATCCTAAAAACATATGAAAAAACACAGAAAATAATAAGAAAACACAAAGAGGAAATCATAATAACGAATGCAGATAGAGGAAACAAGACATATTGTATAAAGATGACTACAAAAACAAAATTAACGAATTACTTGAAGACAAAAACACATACAAAAGACAAAGAATAGACCCAACTTTAAAACTACAAAAAACTAACAATGACATAGTCAGTAAACAGAAACATATTGATCTAAAACTTAAATACAAGTTGACATGTTCCGCAGCCTCCGCACCCACAATATATGGACTTCCGAAAAACCATAAACCAAATCTACCACTCAGACCGATTTCATCCTCAACGAATGTGCCGTGTTATAACTTGGCGAAATTTGTTGGAAAAACACTTCAACATATTGTGTCCGAAAACTACAATATTCGAAATGCAACCTGCCTTAAAGAAAAACTCAATGAAATAATAATAGACGAAGATGACATCTTAGTAATAATATTACGACGTAATATCGCTATTCACCAATATACCAACATATATTGCAATTAAGAACATCATGAAACAATGGGAAAAATTAAAAAAACAAACAAATATCCCAAAACCACAATTTATTAATATATTACAATTCTGTCTCAAAGATAATAACTATTTTCAATATGAAAATAAAACTTATAATCAGACGTTCGGTATGCCAATGGGAAATCCCCTTTCACCAACCATAGCTGACATTGTATTGGACAACCTTCTGGACGTTACAATAGAGAAATTACAAAAATCCAATATAACCATAAAATTCATTGCGAAAAATGTAGACGATATTTTTGCAATAATTAAAAAACAACACACAGACATAATTCTCGATAACTTAAATCAATATCACGAAAAACTTCAATTTACAATAGAGACAGAAAATAACAAATGCATCCCATATTTAGACATGATAATTCACAGAACAGACGATAAAATAATTTTCAATTGGTACCAAAAACCTGTAGCGTCAGGAAGAATGATAAATTTCCTATCAACCCAACCACAAAAATACAAAATTAATACCGCAAAAAACTTAATTAATAAAGTTCTAGATATTTCCGACCCAAAATTCTACAAAGAAAACATCACTAAAATCAGAACAATACTCCTAAAGAACAACTTTCCACATAAAATAATAAATGATTTAATTAATGACAAAAATAATCAAATTAAATATAATAACAATAATCAAAAACAAAAACAGACAGGGGGCAACGCTGACAACATTATTTTCCATAGCATAAGATTCATTCCCAAGCTTACTGACAACAAAAACCTACATGAAATAATAAAAATCAACAAAGAGAGAACTTCATTCTCTCACAAATCAAACCATACTCTTAGCAAAATATTCACACGAACAAAACCATCACAGAAAAAAGAACAACAACATGACGTAGTCTACGAAATAAAATGCAAAGGTAAAACGAATGAAGTGTGTGATCTTGTCTACATCGGCACAACAAAACGCACACTAGCTACGAGAATAGCCGAACACCAAGCTGACGTTAGGAAAAATATAGCATCAACTGGACTCTCACAGCATATGACAGAACATGGAGACACCGCTGACTTTGATGACGTAAGAATTCTTGACAAGGAAAGAAATATGAATAAGAGGTTCACACTGGAGAGTGGAGAGCCTAAGAATTCAGCAAAATATTAAGAGAACGATGAATTTCCAAGAAGACAAAGACAATTTGAGCGCAAGTTACAGTGCTGTCATTAAGTAAACAAGTCTGTGATAATAGTTGATAATTTTTGTTTTGTGTTTGTTTTTAATTTATTTATTTAATTTATTTATTTATTTATTTATTAATATCTTTCCGTTCCATAAAATACAATAGTGCAATATAAATGTTAAATTCAATAAATTATTAAATTTCTGATAAAATCAAAATTACAAATGTAAATTACAATAGTAAGTTAAACAAAATTCAAAACAATTAATATGTTGTAGGTCCAATAAAAAAAATACCCTTTGAAGAAGTTGGAAAATAACCAACGAAACGTCGGGAATAACTTTTAAAAATGGATTAATTTGTTTTATTAATTGCATAAAAAAATAAAAGATCAAAAAGCACAATTAACATATATAATAATTAATTTAAATATAAATAAAAGATATTATTTTAAATAACTTAAAAACACTTATTTTATTTATTTATTTACTTAAATGCATTTCGGAAGCTATGCTTCCATCGTCAGTAAGTTTTATATAAAACTATAACTATAAAAAATAACTTTTAAAAATGGATTAATTTGTTTTATTAATTGCATAAAAAAATAAAAGATCAAAAAGCACAATTAACATATATAATAATTAATTTAAATATAAATAAAAGATATTATTTTAAATAACTTAAAAACACTTATTTTATTTATTTATTTACTTAAATGCATTTCGGAAGCTATGCTTCCATCGTCAGTAAGTTTTATATAAAACTATCTTTTATTTATATTTAAATTAATTATTATATATGTTAATTGTGCTTTTTGATCTTTTATTTATTTATTATTTAAAATTTATTTATTTATTTACTTGAATGCATTTCGGAAGCTATGCTTCCATCGTCAGTAAGTTTTATATAAAACTTACTGACGATGGAAGCATAGCTTCCGAAATGCATTTAAGTAAATAAATAAATAAAATAAGTGTTTTTAAGTTATTTAAAATAATATCTTTTATTTATTTCATGAAAAAACACGTTAAAAATCTCCAATATCAAATCAATTTAAATATACCCAATTGATCAATTCTTCATAATTATAAATTTACCAACTTAGTGTTTTACCAACTTCTCCGTATGAAATTTGGTATAGCCAAAAACCAAGGATTAACCATCTTCAGACTTTTGGATCAGGAGTAGGCTTACCATCCGTCAGGATTTCGCCTGACACGTCAGGCTTTTAATGTCCAATCAGGCTTTGGCCAGGTTTCGTCCTTTGTCAGGCTTTTTTATAATTATCGTACAAAATATAATCGTTAGAAGAAAAACGTTTACTGAATGCTTTCAAATCGAAATTCTAGTAAATCGCAGTGAACACATTCATTTTTTTCATTTAGTTGTCACTTTTTAGAAAGGGACAAAGACTTGTGCAGTAGGGTGATTCAAAAAAACACCTTTATCGAAATTCAAGTGGGACCGGGCGAAATTATGAAGCTTAGATTGAAACCAAAAAATTGAGACCGAAAAATTCAAAATCGAACACCATTTATAGCTCGCTACCAGCGCTTTTTCAATAATTTTGCTTGAAGGTCGTTAAAAATCGTAATTTTTCTGAAATGTCAAAAGCTGCATAACTTTTTGAGTTTTGGTGCTAAAAGCATGAATTTTTCAGGGATTGTTCGTATTTTTATGTAGTTTTTATTAAAATTCTTATGTAAATATCCTGCTATTCAATAACATTTTTTGCTTTTTAAAGTTTGTCTTAGTTTTGCAATTTCTTAAAAGGTATACAACTTATCACAACTCACCTAAGATCAAAAGTTTTGAATATTTGAATTTAATCAAAAATGATTCTCAAACAAATTCAAATAAATCATAATTTTTAGAATAGAAGGAAATACTTTGCTTTTTTTGAACTTTTTGTATTGATTTATTAAATGAAATGGTCAATTCTTTATTTTTTTTATTCGATTCAAATGGTCATAACTTTTGATAAGTTGTAAACCTTTTAAGAAACTGCAAAACTAGGACAAGCTTTTAAAAGCAAGCTATTCAAAGTTAAGCTATTCACTGAAATAAATAAATAAAATAAAATAAATGTTATTGAGTAGTAGGATATTTATACAGAGTGCTATTTGAAACGTTTCAAGTACAAATTCATTTTGAACACCATTATCTGTAGCATTTTGTAGGTCATGAAAAATATGTTTTTATAAAATGTTAGTCTAACTATAATAAGCAAAATTAATCAAAATTAAAAAAAAATTGTGTTAACTCCAAAACAGTTAGGATTTATTATTAAAATATTACAGGTAGGTAATTCTAATGAAAATAATTTAAAAAAAATGCATTTTGACGCACTCTGTAAAATACGATATGAGTTTTTCTACATCATAGTTAGTGTTAAGCAAGAAATTAACCTTGGGGCAGGTTCTTGGTCATTGAAATGCGTTTCCGGTTAAACTAGACGTAAGTCAACACCAAGTCCCAGATCCCTTGCGGTTTTTTTCTGTAGACGCTTTCATTTAATTTTTTTTTATAAAAATGAAGTTTCAAAAATGAAAACTAAATTTTTTTTATTTGTCAGGCTTTTTTCTCAAAAATCAGGCTTTTCTTTCTTTATTGTCAGGCTTTGCTGATTTTAGAGCTGGTAACCCTAATCAGGAGCATTTGTTCATATACCACAAGAAACACGTGAGAAATGGGAAAATAAGGCCACTCTTTTAACATTTGTTGGATACGATGATCACTCCATGGGATTTCGTTTACTCAACAAGATTTCAAATAGAATTGTTATCAGCCGAGATGTTAAGTTTGTTCATATGAAGCCTGATGTTGGCAATCAAAATCAAAAGATGAGTCATCAAAGTAACAAAGCTGAAATAATTCTAAAGAAGTCGTGTGAATCTGAAATCAACAATGAAGATGTGGAAAGTGAAATTAGAACTAGCTCTGACGAATGTCAATCAAATTTTGAAAGATTTCCAGATGAAGAAGTTAGGGATATAAGGAGATCTACACGACCAAATAAAGGGAAACCGCCGCAACGACTCATAAGTGGTATAAACAACGTTTCGCAAGTTTCTTTAATAAAAGAACCAACTACTTACAAAGAAGCTATTGAAAGTGAACAAAGTGCCCGATGGAAAATGTAAACATCGTAGGGTGCAAATGGGTGTATAAAGTTAAACGAGATGTTGAAGGAAAAGTTCAACGATTCAAAGCAAGAGGCTTTAGTCAAAAATTCGGCACAGATTACGACCAAGTGTTTGCTCCAGTTGTTAGACAAGCAACATTCAGAATTCTACTTTCACCAGCTGGGCAAAGAAAAATGAAAGTGAAGCACTTTGATGCAAAATCAGCGTTTTTGAACAGCAACTTAAATGTAGACATATATATGAATCAAGCTCCTGGATTCCAATCTGAAGACAAGACTCTGGGTTGTAAACTTCAAAAGAGTGTCTATGGTTTAAAGCACGCAGCTTTTTGTTGGAATCAGACAATAACAGAGGTTTTGACAATGAATGGCTTTATTCAAAGCAATTCAGATAGGTGTTTGTTTTCAAGAAAAATGGGGGGAGATAACAACCTATCTTCTTATATATGTCGACGATATAATCGTTGCCAGCTTACCGGAGAAATGCATAGATGACACGGAGAAACTGCTTAAATCTCACTTTGAAATAAAAAACCTTGGAGATATACATCACTACTTAGGACTAGAAGTAATCAAGAGCGATCAAGGGGACTATTGTATTCGACAAAAACAATACATTGAAAAATTATGTGATGAGTATGGTCTTCAAGATTCAAAGTATTCCATATTTCCAATCGACCAAGGCTACGGTAAAAATTATCACTCAAACCCTATTATCAGCAATGAAAAGTACCAAAAATTAGTTGGAAGCTTGCTTTATGTAGCTACTAATACTAGACCGGATATTGCTGCATCAATTTCAATTCTGGCTTGCAAGACGATTTCACCAAGTCAAACCGATTGGATAGAGTTGAAACGTGTTCTTAAATATCTTTGTGGAACATCAAATTTTAAACTTCAGTTGAGCAACAATAAAAGCAAAGAAGAAAAAGAAATACTTGTGGGTTATGCAGACGCAAACTGGGCAGAAGATCAAGTATCCAGAAAATCAAACTCGGGATACATATTATTATTAAATAGAGGCCCAATTAGCTGGACATGCCGAAAGCAAACATGTGTTTCTTTGTCTACCACAGAAGCTGAATTTGTCGCTTTGTCAGAAGCATGTAAAAAAGCAATTTGGATAAGAAGACTCCTTACATCTGTTAACTGTGAACAATCTACTGCAACTATTTTATTTGAAGACAACCGAAGTTGTTTAAAATTGATTCAGGAGGAGAAACTGAGCAACAGGTCGAAGGATATTGATACAAAGACTTATTTCTTAAAAGATTATATTGATAAAAATTTGATTTCATGCAAATATTGTCCTTCCGAAAATATGTTAGCCGATATGTTAACTAAACCTCTTGCTGCTTCCCGCCTTGAATATTTACGAAACAATTAATGTGGATTGGTAAACAAATGAGGAGGAGTGTTAAAATATCCATTTGTTTATCAATCTAACTGTATAGTAACTTGTTAATTGTATTTAAATTAAGTATGCATTACTTTTTCATATATGAAAATGTTAAATGTGGAACTTTGAGCAACGTATAGGTATATGTATATTTAGAAAACAGCTGTTGACATTGGATATATAGGATAAATTCAAATTTTTTCTAAATCCAGATTCTTTAAATGCAAAAGAAACATTGCATACACCCAACCTCGCACCTACCCCAAATCCTATAGTGTGCCCAAGCAGGGGGGTTGCAGGGAGGCAGCATGCATACCTCACTGTTTTTAAGCCATAATGCTGGGTGCTAGCACTTATGTATTTATGTAAGCAAGCAAAAAAACAAAAATCTCATAAAAAAGAATTTTTTTTAATTTTCTCAAGAACTAGAAGACATAAAACCATTCAGTTTTTTGTGTTTGATTCAGATTTGATATTAACATTGACTACAAAAAGCCAATTTAGCACTTCATTTCACAATTTTGAAAAAAATTGGTTTAAATTTTTTTTTTTTCATTTTTTTGTCATAATTTTGAGTTTGTATGCGATTTTTTCAAAAACTATTGACATAAACACTTTAATTTAAATTTAGGGTTATAGAACAAATGTATGGCTTTCAAAATCAGTATATTAATTTATTGTAAGTGTTGCCATTGTTTTTTAATAATTTTCATTTCATTTTAAGTCATTTTTTTGTAAAATTTCCCCTACCTCCTAAGCGGGGTGACATAGACCCCTCCCCTCCCATTGTAAAAAATGCTTGTTTTCCCCCTCCCCTCTACAAAAAACCGTTATCAATTTTTGGCGCCTAAGTAATCGTACTCATGCCCTGTCGCGGAAATTCCGTGTTGCGTCCGGTGAAGTTCCACCGGGTGGGGTTGTACCTTAATTGCCGAATCCGAACGGCTGTGGTGCGTTCTTTTTCTAACAAATGTAAACTATTGTTACACTGTTGTTTACTTTGGTCGTGTATAAATGGAAAAGTGTTACACTGTGTAACATTATAACGTCATTAAATCGTTCCTAAATTCAGTGTTGAAGTGTCAGGGTGTTACACTTTCTAATAATTTTCAACTCACCTCCTTGATATGAATTGAAGTGTTGATCTGTCAAAAGCAGCTGAATTTGGAAATATGTTTATATCTTTTGTTAACTTTTTGTTCTTTCGATTTGGAATTATTTTAATTTTTGTATTTCTTTTCAACATAATTTATTTATTTCTGGATTTTGAGTTTTGGAATTGTTTTCAGTTATTTTCTGATGAATGTTGTTTTTTTGTATATGTTTAGGGCCAGTTTCACAGTTAACACTTAACAAAATAAGTGGTACTTAATTTTCTCATTTTGGCACTTTAGCCAAAGTTTTACTACCTGAGTAAGTGGAACTTAAGTGGCCAAAATGGGAGACTTAAGTGTCGCTTATTCCGATAAGCTTACACTCTGAAATTGGGAATTAGTTTTCCATATTTGGCACTTAAGTGACACTTACTTCACTGTGAAACTGGCCGTTAATCTTTTAATTCGGAAGATTTTTTACAGTGGAATTTGTGTCCATTAGGAATGGAAAAAGAGATTCTATGCATTTCGTTAATGATTCGGTTTTGTATGAGAATAAAGTTAATGTGAATTTATTTCAAATATTGAAGATATGCATTTAATGATTTAAGTGATCATAATATTTTGTCTAAAAAAATTTCTTTGATTTATTGATTCTTAATGTGTGTTAATATTTTGTCAACCCCTTTCGATTGACATCAACAATATTTTTAACATTGGTCGTTCTTAAATAACTTTTAACAATGACATTTAAAAAAAAATTTTTGACACAACAACAATAGTTAACATTTTATAGAAAAAGAACGGACTACTGAGGTGATAGGCGCTTTTTCATAACAAAAGTTACTCTGAAGGATTTGTAAATTCCTCCCAGGAGGCAGTTTCCGTACAAAAAATTATTGTAGTTTTTAAGTGGCAGATTCGGCTGGTATTCGATCCTGACCTTAAGCGGCGTGACAGTCCTATATACACTAGCCATAACACCACGGGCTTCTACGTATTAATAACGATTAGAGAATTTCAAGTATTTTTTTTGTAGACATTGTCGAAATAAACTTTAATACATTGGAAGGTAAATTTCATTATTTTGGAACCTTAAAGATGACAATTTCTAAAAAAAAAATTGATATTATTTGTAAACACTTTTCCACTTTATAAAATTCGAAATTATTTAAAAATATAAATAGATAGATATATTAAGTATTTTTAAGTATTTAGCCAAGCTCCAACAAAATTGTTTTATGGTTTAATTTATAAGACAGCTTTAATTTCCGTTGAATATCTACTACCGACGGGTTCGGCGTTTCCTTTTCAACTGACTCTAACAATATCCTTAGAATTTTTAAAGGCAAACCATCCATACCTTCTTTCTTTTCAATAAAGAAGGAGAAGTTTTCCAAAGGTGCGGCTATAAAACTACATAAAAATGTTTTGTTACCTACCTTATACCTATTACTAGATTAAAGAAGTCATCATAGCATGAAGGGGATGCATCCCCTTTGTTTTTAAAATCATTTAAATAAAATATCATATATGTAACATTTTGGGTTAATGTACCTACATAATATATACTATACATATACGTATATTACTTCCTTATTTATTTTGTTGCTAAATTTTTAAATCTGTGCTTATAACGCTTTTTTATGTGTGGTGTAGTATCCATGTTGTGTTATATTGTGGCCACAAGGAATAACAGCATAAGTCGACTTATGCCTAAATTGAGTTTATTACCGTATCTGATGCGCAATATACGAATCTATGCTGTCATATTTTGTTCGTACTTTTATCTCTTACGGTTTATGAACTCTAACACTTCGTCCATAAGTTGTGAACCCTATTTGTAATCGCCAACGAAACATTTAAATTGTTCTCCTGAAAACTTGCAAAAAAACTTGCTGTTTTTCCTTTTTGCCACAGGATGGTATAAAAAAGCGAAATTAATGTAAAAATAAAAATTAAAATTTGAAAAAAGAAAAACTTTGTTTTGTTTTAAATATATTTAATATTTTTTATTTTTTTTATTTGTTATTTATTTTTTTTAAAAAAGCGACGCGTTTCGGATTTAATAATCCATCACCGCATTCCAACCGCATACACACAGAAAAAAAACCCAATGTAAAATCAAAATGAAAAATTATCGTTTTTATAATATTACTTTTTTATTTTTTTCATTTTGATTTGAAATTGTTTCATTTTGAACTGATATTTTTTACGATTGGTTTCACATAAAGCTACGCGCAAACCGACGCGATGGCGGTGGCGATCACGATAACAATTTGGTTGCCGCACACGTAAATCAATGGAGGGGCACACATCGACGCGATATGTGGATTGCGTTCACATTCCACTACTGCGTTCAGTTACGCGACTTTTCTTGAACGCAGCAAGCACCATTTGATCGCTATATCGCCTAAACAGTCTAAAAAAGAAAATTTGAAAAACTGAAAAATTAATAGAAAAAATTAGGGAAAATTCCATTTTATGTTTTTTTTTATTAAACTTCAAAAATTAAACGTTTGTGTTGTCGCGGACAACTGAGCCCGCTACACAATATATCGCGTTGATGTGAGCAGATTTTTGAACGCATCTTTATCGCGCGATAAAAGTTATCGCAATCGCCACCGCCATCGTGTCGGTTTGCGCATAGCTTAAATGTTCATTGAATTACAACGAAGAAACACAACTTTCAACTTTTCAACTTTCATGGAGATCATATTACTATAATACTTATTCGTGTAAAATCAACATTGAGTCGTTTTGAAATAAAATGTTTCATTTTGAATTCAACATGAAAATACAAAACCTACTTGATGTGTTAAAAATCAACATTAGATCGTTTTAAAATAAAATATTCCATTTTAAATTCGACATGAATCATTCATTACTGTGCCGTTATTTTCTTTATTCTGGTTCTAAGAGTTTTTACTATGAAAATTCTCCAAGGTAAAATAAAATTGGTTCGTGTAAAATCATTATTGAATCATTTTGAAATAAAATATTTCATTGTAAATTAACTTTGTAATTTTGTTTTTTATTTCTTGATTCCGATTCTAACTGTGTTTTTACTTTGCTTCAAGATAAAATAAAATTGTTTCGTATAAAATCAAAGTTCAATCGCGTCGAAATAAAATATTTAATTGTAAGCTCAACATGAACCATTCCTAATTTTTCCTTTTTTTTTTTATTTTTTATGTTCGTGTTTCTGCTTTTAATTTCCAGTCAAAATGAAATGGGGTCATATAAAATCAATTTCTAATCGTTTTGAATTGAAATGAATCGTGTAGAAATATATTAAAATTTTACAAAACCGGCAACAAACTCCGTTATTCCTTCGAATTGTCTACACATTAATTTCAAAATATTTTTCATACAGTCGAGTCGTATTCGAAGTTTGGTGTAAGTCGCAATCTTAACGGAGCTAGTAGTTAAATAGTACGGTTTTTTTTAACGTTTAGAAATTATGGATGTGCAAAATAATAATTTTAATTTACCAAGTGAAGTGCAACAAATAGCATTGAGTGAGACTACATTTAGTGAAACGATCCATTTTGAAAGGGACGACCAAGGTAATATTGTCCTCAATTTGCCAGTTGTTGACATTAGTGCCTCTAAATTAGATCAACTGCTGGAAACATTCAATTTACCGGAAGTAAAATATTATTTAATGAGTAAGTACATACAAGTATAATTCTGGTGATATTTAGTTACAGTGATCAAAAGAAAAAATATTATTTTCAAGCCAAAAACTTACTAAATGTATTTGAACTACATACGTATATTTTTTTAAAGCGATTATAATAATACATATAAGTGCATTGAAGTCAGTTTTCTCAAAACGCTTGTACATATATAAATAAGGTTTAGTTTTTAACTCGATGTTGCTACGTGATTTCTGTTAAATAAAATTAAATAAATTAAAAAAATTAAATTTTACGCGGATTTATTAACTTGATAACTTGGGGGAGGAAAAAGAAATTTAATTTAAAAAAAAATACCTCTAACTAAGACCAATTTTATATAAATTTTGCATTAAGATTTTGTTCTTGAAAAGTTATTTCTCAAAAACCTAAATACGTAACAATTGAGTAACAACTTAAAAAACAAAATTTATAGTAGCCCAAACATCGAGTTTAGGAAAAGTTTTTTTTTATAAATGTGTGTGGTGCATCAGTTTGAGTACGAGATCATTTTCGAGCCGTAAACCCCCCCCCCCCCCCCCTCTTTAGGCGGCTGGGTACGAACGTTTTCAAAAAAAAAATAGCGTTTAACATTAATTGTTGATTGATAAAATTACAAAAAGTTGGTGTATTTTTAACTACAACTTATTTATTTTTGATTTCTTGGTAAAAGTTTGTATAGCAAAATTGTAGAGAATTCAATTTTCTACAAAACTGAGGAACTTATGGTTCTCTACAAATGGCGAATAAACTTTAACCCCCAAGCCGCCAAATGGGGGGGGGGTTACGGCCCGAAAATGATCTCGTGCACTCACACTGACGCACTCTACACATTAAAAAAAAACTTGACCTATACTAAATGCGAGGTCAACGAATCATTTCAAGAGAAATTTTTTAACCGAATCCAATATCTTTTAGCGTAATGCAGGCTTATTAAAAAAAACCCGACATGCGCTCATATTACAATCATTTTGAACAACAGATAATAAATTATATATATATTATAGGTAATGCAAAAACAAATCCCTTTTCCTTGCTTGAATTCTTCAATTTATGCATTATATTATTGTCATAATAATTTTATTTTCTTGTAGAAGCGTCAATTACTTATGACAGTTTAAAGTATCTATCTAAAGAAGATATAAAAGAAGCAATACCACCTATTGGGCTACGAGCAAGTTTTCGTGAAAAATTGTTTAGCTGGAGGAAAAATGAGGTATGTATGAAAATTTATTCAATATTAATTTTTTAATATGTATTGAATTGCTTCATTTTTATACAGTTCGGGATTGACGATGAAACTTTGTCAGATACTGTTACGAATAAAGCAGTTTCCTGGCTAAAAACTCAAACTAGCTTTTGCTCATTATCAACGCCAGAATCTGGGTTGCCGTCACCAAAAGGAGCCTCCCAATTATCAAAGGTACCGAATAAAATTATATTTTATTTGAGCATATTTTCAATACTAATTTTTTTTTTTTGAAACTTGAACTTCTCTTAGAAGACAGTCTAAAAGGTAAGGCAGTCATAGAATTTCAAAAACTTAACGGTCATTTAATTGACTCTCTTCGAGCTGACTTAATAAATATCATTTTGGAAGATATTTTTTTTCATAACGAAAAATTATCGCCAAAACATTTCCCGTCAATAATTGAACAAATTCTTCAGATATTCCCCAACGAAATAAAAGTAAATATACCAACTATCTTTTATTTGTTTAAGTCGATAAATTAAAATTCAATTTTTACAATTTATAGGATTATTATTTTAGTCCGAAAAAGGAATTAAAAACATACTTAACAAACATTGAATTTTTGTTGAACTGGCACTGTATACAAATGCGAGGGCCCACGATCTAGTATGTTTGATGGGTGCCGTGTCATAAGGCCATGTGTCAAAAGGCCATATTTCCCAATATGACGCATTCGAAATGTGTCATAGGGGCATACTGAAACATATGGCCACTTGACACTTTACCAAAGTGTCATAGTGCCATATTTTTTTGCGACTTAAGGCCATATCTAACTATGGCTTCATAATATTTACTTGCGTTAAGTGAAAAAATATGATTTGTTTTTTTTTTGTTTTAATCCAGAATCTTTAAATGCAAAAGAAACTTTGCATACACCCTCCTCGCACCTACCCCAAATCCTATAGTGTGCCCAAGCAGGGGGGTTGCAGGGGGGCAGCATGCCCCCCCATATATACCTCACTGTTTATACGCCGTAACTGAATTACAGTTAAAGTGTTGGACAAAAACATTTGGCCAGGTTTATTTATCAAACAAGGAAAGACGGTTGAAAGTGACAATTAATATTGATTTTGACCTTCTGCACCCTAACAAAAGCCACCTGCTTTTAAGCAAGTGGGACGACTTCAAGACAAAAATAGGAAATTATTACTTTTTTCACATTAACGACAAAAAGTCCAAGCAAATCCTGTCAAATTCTAAAGGCATAACAGAACAAAGTAAATAACTTTAAAATATTGACATAACTATCTGGGCTTATCTAATTATTTATATTTCTCTACAGACTCTCAAGACTTTATATTGACCGTTGTTTTAAACTCAGTTATTTTGCCAACGGCAAGGTTTTCAGACAAAGGAACAAAAACTTCAAGAAAAATTTCTATTCCGGATGCAAACGAAAGCTTCGTTGTTCATTTAACGACAATAAGTGATTATGGAAAGTCTTTATCTTATCAGGAAGAACATATAAAAAAAACTGTTATTTAACTATTGATAAGGATTTTTTGAAGCTTTATATAATTTCGTATTTCGCTAAAATGTGTAATAAAATTTATGTTTTATGTCATGAAATGGAGTTACATTTTTTTGATTATCATTTTCAGTCATACGATGTGGGTAAATTAAAAGAACAAATTTTGTTAATAGAACTTCATGAATTTACGAGCCCACCTTTGAAATTATTTCCAAACAATAATGGAAGAATATATTAATTAAGAAATAAATATCTGTAATTAGTTTTAAGTTATACAAACATAATATTGTAAGTAAATATAAAATAAAAACTATAAAATGAAAAGTATCTTGAAGTTTTGTTTTGGTTGTATGTATGTAAATGTATGTTAATGATTCAATATGAATTGTCGTTTTATTTCGACGTGAAATTAATTCAATTCAATGCGAACCTTCACTTTATTTTAAAGTTAGTTTCATTTTGATTTAACAGGTATCTTCGTGTCATTCTAACACAGTAATAATTAATTTAAAAGGAATTGCAACATGGTTTGACGTGAAGTTCATTTTATTTTAAAATGAGGATAATATTGATTTACCACGAAGCTTCGTATTATTTTGAGGTAAAGTAATATCAATTCAATTGGAATTTCAATATTATTTTGAAGTGAGTATCCTTTTTATTTAACAATAATCCTTGCTTTATTAATATTAGGATCATTTGATTCTTTCAGTTTAATAGTATTTCAATTATTTTAACAGGAAAATAATTTTGGTTTGTGTTAAATGAAAATCATTTTAAATCAACACAAAACGCCATTGGAGCAAAATTATAGCCCAAAAAATGTTGAATCATGTTTATTTTTTTGATTTTACATGATTTTTTTTCTGTGTTTAAGCCCGGTGATGGATTATTAAATCCGAAACGAGTCGCATTTAAAAAAAAATTAATGTTGTGAAAATATTAAATATATTTAAAATAAAATAAAACAAAGTTTTTCTTTTTTCAAATTTTTATTTTTACATTAATTTCATTATACTTATAAACGCTTAATCGATTTTATTCTTAATCTGTAAAAATATTTGTTAACATTTTATGTTATCCCTTTATTTCATTAAAGGTTCTTTTTACTTTCATATCATTGTTCTAAGCAGATTACTTGTCATTAAATATGCATATAGATAAGTAGATTATACTGCTAAGAATCTTTAGCAAAATAATGTGTTATTCTTTATAAAGAAGATTATGAGGAATCTAAAATTTGCTTAAAATATACGCAATTATTTAAAAAAAAAACGTTTATACTTAGGTACAATGTCATGCTTTAGTTTTTTTCAAAGCCTGAAATCAATTAATAATCCATCACCGGTAAAATGGTTTTTGTAATTTAATTTTCGAATTCAAAATTTAGAATTTTTCTTAAATATTAAACCGATTTTTTAAGTAGGTAACCACTAGAATTAGATGCTTAAATGTCTATTTTTAGCGAATCACAAAAATAAATTTAAGTTTCTCCAAAGATCTTATTTCCACTTAGAAACTTGAAGTATAAAGAACGTAAAAGTTCGACTAAAAGTTGAAGAGAGCATTAAATATACGAAACAAAAATAAAAATTAATAACATAAAGTTATGAAACAAATCTGTTTGATCAAATTTGTTTTCCATTTATTTCTAAATTTAGTGTTTGAAAATTGACCTTAAATAATATGTGTATGGAAATCTATTTAAATGTATTTATTTAAATAATAAAATTTTATTTATTCAAGCTATCAAATTGCATTCTATTTCTCAAGCTTAAAACTATTCAAGAGTTGGTTTGGTAATTTTGACCCGATTTTTTTTTGTTTCGACCAAATCATCCCGCTCTAGCCTTTTGTTGCTTCTTATATTATGTAAAACACCCAGTATATAATAAAGGTTCAGAAAAATGAACCAACTGTAGGAAACATCAGACCTTGGTTTTGGTACATATTTTCCTACAAAATTATGGAAATATGAAATTGAGTTAAAAATAAAATGATGACTGTGTCACACGAAATTGCTCTTATGTACGATCACACTGTGCGGTTCTTAATATGTATTTTAAAAACTCTTCATCTGATAAAAGAAATAAATTATTTATTGGAGCCTATATTTAATGCCACCTGCAGCTAAAAACCTAGTTTATGTAGTTTAAAAGATAGTATTAAGTGAGTACATATAAATATGAACAATAGGACCTTGTTGCACATATATGCATGGAACTTACAAGTTTAGGTTTAGACTGAAAAATTATTAAAAAATCATTATATGAGTACATAATTAGAAACTTAGAAGAAGAAATAGAGGAACGGGCATATCTAGGAAAAAGTGAAGCATTTTTCAAAATAGTGTGAGTTACACAAACACAAATGCATACACACTGGGAAGGCATGCAGTTTTTGACGAATGTTTTTTGAGATTTAAAATCGTCAAAATAGAAAAAAAACTTAGTAAATTAAATAAACAAGTGAAATAAAAGTAAATAAAGTGAATATGTATGTATATGCTATTCTTCATTGAAATAAAAATATAAAACTACAAGCGGTGCTCAGTTAAATCGTGTTAAAACATCTATAATAATCAGTGCAATTTTTGTTCATCTCACAGGTAAGCTGTGTCTCATATTCCACATAAATTAAGTATAATTACTCTGCACTACGTTCGCTCAATGCATTTGAGCGCCTTGAAAAGATTGTTAACTCCATATTATAGGTGTTTTTACACAATTTAACACAGCAGTTGTTTTATATTTTTTTTATAAAGTATTGCAACTTTTCACTATTTCACTATTCTCAATTATTTCATTTTTTATTTTTCAATTTTTTATTTAGTTTAATTATATTTTTTCACTAT
This sequence comes from Epistrophe grossulariae, assembly GCA_929447395.1. Taxonomy (NCBI): domain Eukaryota; kingdom Metazoa; phylum Arthropoda; class Insecta; order Diptera; family Syrphidae; genus Epistrophe; species Epistrophe grossulariae. The sequence continues at coordinate 58,640,525 of OV839566.1, read as the reverse complement.
TTTAACGATTGAAAATCTCGAAACACTTTCCTTTAGATCGCCAAAATAAAAGATAAGCACCCTTTCGTTTTTTTTTTTGAAATTTGGTGCTTCACTCACATATACTGTATATGTGATATATACCTCTTCATTATCTTCTTATTCTAAGATTAGAAATAAAGTGATTAAACAACCTCTGAAATTATTCGACAACAAAGCGATGTTTAACCATGAGATTTCTTATATAAATATCAATTTATGAACAACAAAATTTGAAAATAGTTTCTAACTTTCTAACGGTTTTTAAAACCAATTAATTGTTTATATGTATATAAAATTTTGTAATCATTTTTAAGAAAAAAAAATTGATACGCAATTTTGTTGAATTTATTAATGCGGCATTTGAAAATTAATTTTGAAAAAAAAAAATCATCTACCCATTTTCAAAATATTGAGATTTCAAAAAATAATTTTGAATTTTTTTTAAAGGAGTGCAAGGAGTGTGAAAACTGTCAAATACACAACTGTTAGTGTCTGTCACTTGATGTCCTCTGGGAATTTACAAAATATTTATTCAGATTGACTTCACATTCACTTGATGAAGACTCAAATAACTCCATCAAAACCGGGGCTACAATTTCGTTGGAAATTTTTCAGTATAAAAATAATTTTACAATTAAAAATTTACAAGAGTCAAAATGATTTTCCACCGTTTGACGTCTTGAACACAAAATTGACATTTTATACAAAAAGTGGTTCAGTGCGTTTGTTAACTTTTTGAAAAGTTTTCTCCTCTCTGAGAGTATTTTCTCCCTTTAAAAGTTTGACAGATCTTACACCTTTTTCTTTAAAAAGATACCAAACAGACCTAATAATCGATTAATGTATATCAAACTTTGCTTTCAATAATAATGTTTTTTAACCCATGGCGACCTGGGGACTGTCAATCAATTGTCAAAAAACTCAGGACAAGTTTCACCATATAATTTTTTGTTAATTTCACTTTTTCATAGACTATTGCCCGTACATTTTGTTGGTTTTTGTCTCCAAGTTGTTATTAATCTTAATTTTGAAATACAAATAAATAATTAATTATAAATAAAAACGATTTTTAATAATAAAATATGTATTTATTTTTAACTTTAATATTACAACTTTTTAAAATGTTCGAATATGCAACGCGTTTCGGAGATGCTACTCCATCTTCAGGCGGTTGTTGTTGTTGGTGAAAGTTTGTTTTTTCTTTGTTTTGAGTTTTACTAAATGATGTTATCTTTTTTCTTTGTTTTATTGTTGTTTTTGTTTATAGTTTTGGTATAGTATGTATAGTTTGTGATGTTTTCTTTTTCTTTCTTTTACTTTCTTTTATTGTTTATTTTCAAATTTTATTGCTGTTTCGTATAATGCGTTTTGTTTGTAATGTTTGCAATTAGTTTCGATGGCTGTGTAATTATGGTCGTTGTCAATTAAATGTAAAGCATATGTGGATCTGGTGTTTGGTTTGGGCTCATGTACTTTAAATTTTTCTTCAAATGTTCTACCCGTTTGGCCGATGTAAAATTTGTTGCAATCATTGCATTTTATTTTATAAACGCCGGAGTAGAGTTTCGTTTCCTGTTTTGTTTTTGGTTTTAGTATATTTTGTATGTTGTTATTAGTTTTGAATGTAATATTTATGTTTAGTTTTTTAAATTGATTTGTTAATATCTGTGGTATTATGTTGGTATATGATACTGATGTGTATTTTGGATTTTCTATTGTTGTGGTTGTAGCAGTTTTGTTGTTGTTGTTCATTTTCTTTTTCTTTTTATTTATTAATTTGTCTATTGTTGTTGTTTTGTATCTCTTATTGTAAGCAATATATTTGATTATGTTGATTTCATTATTAAAATCGGTTTGGTCCATTGGAATATTGAATGCTCTGTTAATGAATGCATTAAATGCTGCTATTTTTTGTGAATGGGGGTGTAATTGAGTTATTGTTTTTAATTTCTGTTGTGACTTTTATTTTGGTGTTGATGTTGTTGATATATACTGCCAGTACATTTCGTCTATAAATTATGTGAAACAAATAAATAACACAATTATCAAAAAAATATCCCATATTTACCAAGAAATTTGCTATCAACCATGTAGTCTACACGAAGCGGGACAGAACTAATATCGGTAGGGTTGTGGAGAGTTGAGAAGATGCGAGAAATTAGAGATAGAAGAATAATTTGAAGCAAAGATACTGAATTATAAAGATTGGAATCCTCGGCTGTCATTCTGGTTTGCCTACAGTTCATATTTTTGCACTGTTGTTCGTTAAAACACGCACACTATTGCAAAAATATGAATTCACCACCTTTCATGAACAAATTGGCAGTTATTTTAAAAATCTCATGAGTTTCATGGCTGTGTTCAAAAACTGATAATCGAATTGTTAAGTGCTCTCCTCACCTCATTTAATATAAAGTAAGATGGATGATTTTGAGAATCTTTAAATAAAAAGAGGAAACAATAATGAAAACAATTGCAAAATCATAAACAACGGCAACAACATAATTTTTGTCTGCAAAAACCAGCCTTTTCGAAAGTTTTTGATGTAATGGATGAATGAATTCGATTTTTTTGATTTCAGAATTTCTAGATTAACTCCGGAAAGGAATCGGCTAGAATTCAATTCAATTCAATTCAAAATTTTATTGATTATATACTTGAAATACATACATAATTTATTTGTTAACAATAAGATTGGCATGGCGTTGATGCCGCCAGATTGGCGGTTTTAATAAACAGACAAGATTGTACAACTAGAATTATTGCTAATTATTATTGTTTGGATTGTCAGATGTGATTAAATTAATTTTTCCAGTTCTTTACACGCTCTCTTCGTGACTGACGTGTGCTGAAAATCTGTCAAAGTAACAAAATACATGGACGTTAGTGAACAAAAATATTGGACAAAGTTCTATTGGAGACTGGATTTTCCAAATGCAACGGTGACTGCTGCGTTTACGTGAAGAATGATGGACACAACATTAATATCATAGTAATCATAGTATCAAGTGGCAACTCTGACACTTTTTGGTCTGCCTGTGCTTTTTTTTGCTCCTGAGATTTTAATTTGTTTTATTCAGTAAATCTATCGAAAAAAAATACATATTTTGTTTCATTTGATTTATTTTTTTAATTTGCAATAAATTTCTCGAGTTGTGTTGTGAGTTTTATTAAAACTGAATTTTCAAGTTAAAATTAAAATAAAAAAAAAAATTACAAGAAATTTCATTGAGTGAATAGCAAAATAATTTTTTTGCCTATTATTAATATACTATATACTATTATTATTTTGCCTGCCTTTTGCTCCCGTTAAAGCTGTCTGTTTCTTTCTACTGTGGTAAGTGAAACATTTTTTGTATATGTTCTGCCCTTGGAAGCAAACTTAAAGCTACACAAATCTGCATTCTTTCATTACATGCCGCAACAAACTTTAAATTGAGTTGGCCGCGCCGTGAAGTTTCAACTACATATCTTTGGCAATATTCTACGACTTGTTTACATCATTGATTGGTCGACAAAAAATAATAACAAAGTTTTTTGCCTTACCTTTGTGGGAGAGTTCATTTTAGTATTGTTCTGCCAAGCTTTTTTAGACACTACTCAGTCAATATCTTCGGTCTGGTTTTTCTTTTACATGATAAGCTAAGCTGTTTGTTTATCATCGTTATCAACATCAATAACTACAACTACAATTGGATTGTGGATCTATTTTTGAAAGCTTTATTACATACATTACACAATAGTTGATGTCAGAACCATTTTTTATCAGAGCGTAAAACACACTGCACAAAAAATATAGTGGACAAATAACGTGAAAATTTAAAATTTTAAAATAAAATTTTAATAATAAAAAAAAATACAAAATCCAAAAATACAAAAATACAAAAATACAATAATTTGCAAAAAGATAAAAGCTTTACAATGGCCAACAATAATACATTAAAAAAGTGTTTCGCCTGCAAAAATCCCATTCATGATGGAGGTATCAACTGTGGTTTTCTTTGCGGCAATTTATTTCATAAGCTCTGTGCCAATATTTCAGAAGAAACACAGAAAAAACTTATCAGTGAGAATTCCAACATTGTATATCGCTGTACTGAATGCACAAGGTTTAAGTTATCTATGAACGACTTGTGTACTAAGGTTCATGAACTTGCTTCTGTAGTTGACATGCTTGCGAAAAAAATTAGCGATATTAATTCTCTGCATGCTGATGTTAAAAAACTGATTGATGTTACTGTTGATTTTCCAAAACGAAATTTTATTTCAAACATTCATGTAGGAAAGTACATAGCTTCGAATCTTGGTGTTCCTTGCCCAGTTAATAAAAGCATTGAAGGTCGCTCATATTCCAACGTAGCTCTTTCTTCAAACGACATTTCGGCAACAACATCGAAAGTAGTAGTTGGAGCGGGTGTGGTAGCGTCAGCGGAAGAAAAGGCAGCAGAAACGGAATTGCTTAATAACTTTTCACAAGTAAATAACGGATTGTTATCCGCTAGTGAGCGAATGCAGAAACAAAAAAAAACATAATCTGCGTGTTTATGGTGATGACAATGCCGTAGATCTCAATGTTGTTGTTGCTCATAAATGGTTCCATGTGTCCAAATTTGACCCATCTACATCTGTGGAATCTTTGACAAAATATGTAGCCGGCAAAATGGGAGTTGAAGAAGCCACCATAAAATGCTATAAGCTCGTCAAAAATGAGGCTAAAAATTTGAAATTCATAAATTTCAAAGTTGGAATTCCTACTAAAAACATTCAATCAGCATTATGTGGATCAAATTGGCCGAGGAACGCTATAGTCAGAGAGTTTATTCCAAGAGATGGCTCAAAAAACGACAAAATTATATCGGTTCTGGGTCTGGAGGAAATAAATCGACTTCATATAGAGGGAGCTCATATGTAAACAAAACTGACATTTCAATTTATTTCCAAAACATGGGTGGTATTAGAGGTAAACTTAATACCCTTTCTGTCGTTGTCGACTCCAGAGAAATGATGTCTATGCGTTTGTGGAAACCTGGCTATTTAATGAAATAAGGAATGATGAAGTACTGAATACATCGAAGTTCTCATTGTTTCGTCGTGACCGTCATGACGTTGGCAGGAGAAGAGGCGGAGGTATTCTTCTTGTAGTTCGACAACCACATTGTATCGAACTGCATGAGTATGGCAACTCTGCAGTCGATGTTTTGAGCAATATATAAACTTATATATAAAATTCTATGTAAAACTCAACGAAAGACCGAGAATGTTCGGAGAATTTGATCAAGCAGTTTTTAGTATTGGAGCAGCAGGCAACCAAGCAGGTCACTGAGCAGCGCGAGCAGGTTATCGGGCAGCGTATGAGCAGGCATATATATAATTATATTTAAATAAAAATGGTTTTTATAACATTTTTTCCACTATAATTGTTTTGTCCTTTATTTTTGTTCCGACGGCTTTATCTTTTACTTCGGAGTGTAACGGTTTGTATTTTGTATTCTTATAATTTCCCTGAGCTACGATACATTTGGTCCGTGTCGAGCCAGATATAGTGCCAGTGACGGGATGGAGCAGGCCTTGCTTTCCTTAAAGTTAAAAAATAAATAAGTGCATTGTGTGTGAGCAGCATTTCGTTCGTTTTATTACGAATTTATATTGTGATGGTAAAATGTGCTACGATGAAGATCACGTAGTCACAAAATACAACAAAACATGTGCAAGAATCATGTCACGACATGATATACGCAGGAAATTGTTTACCACCAGCAGGCAGTGCGAAAAACGGCACTTTATTTCATATAGTCGTTATGTACATACGAGCATGTAAGTAAGCGAATAGATATTGTTTTTTGTTTTTCCCCTTTGCAAGCAGGAGCGACCGACACAAATTCTTCTTAAGAAACAAGAGCAAGAGCAGCCAAGAGAGTTTTTATTCTCAATCCATCATAAAAATACATACAATCATGTGCAGTGAGCAGGAATCGAGAAATACACATACATAAAATTTCCTGCGGTGCGCAGCAATCTTGAGAAGGAGAAAGTTTCATTATCTGAAAAGCAAACAGTTCGGTGATCGGTCGTAGCTAGTGTCTTTGCAAATAAAATTTAAACAAAAACAAAACAAGAAAAACTGAAAAACAAAAAACAAACAATTTTACTAAAAACTTACTTTAAATATTTTCTTAGGTAAGTCGACAATACAGTCCACATCTATAGCAGGACAAGTGAAGTGATTTTTTTGTTATATATTATTGCCAAAATATTTCTTAGCAACGGAGCTGGTTTTTTTTTATTGTTTTTTCTCTCCCTTGGATGTGCGCCGATGGCGACAGCCTAATACCTATGTGCAGTGTATGTGATTTTTTTATTTATTTTTCAGTGAGTAGAAATATTTGTGCATGAGCAGCGACAATGTGTGAGCAGGAGCAGGGTGCTTGTTGATCATATTTTTCAGAAGGAAAATATGTATGTATATGTGAATGAGCGAAGTGAGCGTATTATTTCTTTTTTGTCATGGTGTGCTTGTGTGATGAGAATAATAATGGTTAAATATGTATGTCGGCCAATTTAATTCTATATTAGGAATTTTTATATTGAAATATTTCCATGTAAATAACCTAACAAATGATGGTGATTGTTGTTGCTGCTGCGTTATGAGATAGGGGTTGCAAATTTTAATTTCTTCTGGTTTACTTGAGTCAAGTTTTTTTTGTTGTCACCTCTTTTTTCTTGCCAAGTGATTTGGTTTGTCAAGACATAGCATGAGCAGGGGAAGGAGGGACTTGAGCACAAAATGCCAGTCGCCACAAGTTATGTAGAGCGAAAAATATATGTCGAGACAAACAACGTGAATGGGCAGGAGATCATTTTTCTGAAAAGCAGGAAGCAACATAAAATATTGCGAGTGAGATCTGAAGTGAAGTGTATAATCCTACCAAATATTTTTAGGGAAGAATATATTTTTTTATTGAGGGGTATAAATTCCAAGGCAGCAAAAGCAGCAACAATTTGCCAACCAATTTATAAATATTTATTTATTTGTTTATTATATTTACCTACAACATATTACAATTTATTTATTTCTTTTTTTCGCATATTGGGAAATTTTACATTGAAGTACCTACTGCGAATTATTATCATTTATTTTCTATCGCATATTGGGAAATTTTACATTGAAGTACCTACTGCGAATTATTATTTACATACTGTTGCAGGTTAAAGCATTATCGAAAACATGATTTCTAAGCAATATGAATTTCTTTATACCTTTTCAGAAGAAAAAGGCAAGCAGGTCAATAGAATGGAGAAAGAGCAGGAGCGTAATGACAAATATACGTTGGATGCCGGAATATATTCGGTAAGCAGGATGCTGGCCTTCGTGGAGTCTACAACCTTTGAAGATTGCACGATGGCAGCAGCGCAGGTTAGGCTTGAAGCCTTGCAGGATGCTTGGGCGCAGGTGCAGGTATCTGAAAGCAGGATCGTGTTGGCCGATGATATGCTTGTCAACATCGAAATGCATCGCAGGATTGCCGAAGCGGAGACAAAATATTTTACCGCCTATGCAGCGTTGAAAGAGAAATTGTCCCAGACAACTCTTATAGCAGGTGGAGCAGGAATAGCAGGTATAGCAGGTGTAGCAGGCGGAGCAGGACAACCCATCGAAGTGCAGTTCACCATGCCATTCGCCCAGCATGATGTTAAAAACACCTGGGGCTCATTCGATGGCGAGATTACAAAGTGGCAGGGTTTTAGAGATCGTTTTATTGCAGCGGTCCATGATAACGATAAAATAGCGCCTGCTTACAAATTCTCTTATCTGAAGGCATCGTTATCAGGTAGAGCAGCGAGTACCCTCGGTGAGTGGCAACTCAGCGAGAAAAATTATTGTGAGGCATGAAAGCGTGTTAATGAAGTTTTCACAAAAAAGTACGCCACGTGCAGGGAGCTGCTTAGGAACTTTTTTAGACTTCCGTCTCTGCAGGGTGCGCCGAGAGCAGGAGAGCTGCAAAAAATGGCAAATACTACCTATGAGATACTGCGGCAGCTGGCAGCGCAGGGAATCCCGACGGAGCAATGGGATATGATAATTGTTCATATCTTACACGAGAAATTAGATCCCGAGACAGCCTGCAAATGGGAAGAAGTGCGTGCTTCTGAAGAGCCCACCTCCAAAGAATTTTCTGTCTTCTTAGACAAGCGTGCTGAGACATTAAGTGGAGCAGCGAGCAGGAGAATTGAGCAGCCGTCGTCTCTACAGAAGACGCGGTCAGTATTAAGCAGGTGCGAGAACTCTCGAGCAGGAGGCAGCAATGCCCGGAGAGATGAAGCAGGAGGTGACAAACGGCCATTGCCTTGTCATTCGTGCAAATCTTTAGGCCATCCAATGTGGCGTTGCCCAGAATTCACAGTTTTAAACCTGCGAGCAAAGTAGGATTTCGTGAGGGAAAAGGCACTCTGCCCGAATTGCCTCAAGTCTGGACATGCACCTAAGGATTGCTTCCAGGGGCCGTGTATAAGGTGCCCTGGGAAGCAAATGCATAACAGCGTGCTTTGTCCTATGAAAGTGTTCGGTAGGGGTGAGGCATCAGCCTTACATGCGCAGGAGAAAGGTTGGAAGAGAAGGAACCAGCAGGAAGTCGAGAACAAGCCGAAGAGAGATTCACTGGATGTCTTTCCAGAGAAACGCCCTCGGTTGGACAAGAGCAGGAGGAAGGACATAGCAGGTACAGCAGGGGTGAAGGGAGCAGGAAGTGAATCAGAAGGCAAGATATCCTGGGGAGATTTTAAAAGAGCAGGGTGTTTGTTTAATAGAAAACAAGACAAAGTTTTAAATAAAATTTATTTAACATCTTTTAATTGTAATGAGCAGGAGCAGGAGCAGGAAAGATTTACCTTGATGCCTACGGCACAGGTAAGAATCGAGATGGATAACAGCAGGTATGGGCCAATAAGAGCACTTCTAGATACAGGTGCACAACCCAATCTAGTAAGTTATCAGCTTGTTCAGAGATTAACATTGCCAAAGGTGCAAATAGCAAGGAAAATGATTGGAGTTGAAGGCGAGCCTTTCAACATTAAATACAAAACCACACTTACAGTAAGTCCATGGTTTAATTCGCAGGTTTCAGTAGAGCAAGATTTTTGGGTACTGCCCAAGGAAAGTAAATGGCACCCGATTATACCAGCGCATAATTTGAGACCGCCACAGATGGACGTTTCCGAAAGGTTGCCACTTGCTGACCCAGATTATTGGAAAAACGGGGCCTGTAGATTTATTGCTAGGGTGTAGGTTTATAGCAGAAACATTTATTTCTGTTTTAGGTCATAAGCTTGGTGGGGTCCTAGAGATGGAAACTAGTTTTGGTTGAATCGTACTCGGAGAGTATAAAAGCGAGAAGGATAGCATGGGCAATGAGCAGGTGTCGCATGTCGTGTACATGGACAACTATCAATTACGTGAATCACTTAAGCGTTTATGGCAGTTGGATGATATTGAAATATCATCAAGCAGGTCAAAAGAGCAGGGGCAGGTGGAGCAGAATTTCATAAACACGTTCTCACGTGATGATTTTGGCAGGTTTGTTGTGACGATTCCCTTGAAGGAATCAGGGAAGGATCTAGGAAGCTCAGAGTTAACAGCGAGACGCAGGTTTTTTGCTTTAGATAAAAGATTAGCAGGAGATTCTGAGTTGAGACAGAAGTATGTAGAGTTCATGAGAGAGTATGAAAGAGCAGGGCACATGACACCAGTAACTGGCACAGTGCATGGCAAAAGCGTATACCATATACCACATCATTGCGTCACTAAAAAGTTTAGGGTCGTATTTGATGCGAGCTGCAAAACAAGCAAGGACACCTCATTAAATGATGTACAAATGTTGGGTGAAAAATTACAGAAAGATCTACACGAAATTTTAATGCGCTTCCGCAGGCATCGAGTTGCTATTAGTGCGGATATTAAAATGATGTTCAGAATGGTGAAGGTTGTGAAGGAGCAGTGGGATTTGCAGCGTATATTCTGGAGAGAAAGCCCGCAGGATATTTTGAGAGAATATTGGCTGACGGTAGTAACCTATGGTATGACCTCATCAGCTTATAATGCTGTACGAGCATTAATACAATGTGCAAGAGAAGCAGAGCAGGAGTTTCCAAAGGCCGCTAAGGCAATTTTGGAAGACTTTTATATGGATGACTGTACCACGGGTGCTGATTCCGAAGAGAAGGCGATCGAATTATCTAAGGATATCGATCATGTTTTAAAAGGTGCAGGTTTTGAGCTTAGAAAATGGAAGTCTAATTCCAAGACTCTAGTGAAGGACATGAATTATGAAGAGCAGGAGTCAATCTTGTTTCAAGATGACGAGAAGACATCGATTTTAGGCCTTAAGTGGCTGCTTGAGAAGGACCAATTCACATTTGTGGTGAAGACACCAGTGACTGAGCAGGCAATGACAAAGAGAAAAGTAGTGAGCTGTGTTGCACAACTTTACTATCCTAATGGGTTCATAGCTCCTGTTACGATCGTGGGAAAGATTCTCATCCAAGACATATGGCGTTTGAACGTCGACTGGGATGAGAAATTACCAAGAGAGATAGATGAGAGATGGAGAGATTTTTGGCAGGAAATAACATTCTTAGAGAATGTAAAAATTCAGAGATGGATATGTACCTCGGAAGGGGTACGGAAGGAAATTCATGGTTTTTCGGATGCTTCCGAAAGAGCATACGGAGCAGCGATCTATGTGAGAACGATATGGGCAAATAGCAGGATTTCAGCAAATCTCCTCACAGCAAAGACACGGGTTGCACCACTTAAAACAGTGACAATTCCGCGCTTAGAGCTTGCAGCAGCGGAGCTATTGGGACGACTTATGGTAAGCGTCATGAAACCAATGGAATGGGAAGGTATCGAGTATAATCTCTGGACAGATTCACTCGTAGCATTGCATTGGATAAACAAATTACCGTGCAGTTTGAAAACATTTGTAGCGAATAGGGTCTCGTCTATACAGACAAACACTGAAATCAAAAGGTGGAGACATGTTGGATCGAAGGATAACCCCGCTGATCTCCTAAGCAGAGGGATTAAGCCATCAGCATTGGTTGACAACAAGTTGTGGTTGCATGGGCCGGAATGGTTAACAAAACCTCGTTCAAGCTGGTCATCTGAAAAGTTTGTGCCAAATGTTTCAGATGGGGAGAGGGAAGAGATGAAAGTTTTTGTGATCATGAAATTCACAGAACCTTTATCTATTTATGTGAGAAGCTGGAAAGGGAGTATTCCGTTAATCGAATACACGTCTACGTTACAGAAGGCTATAAACATATTCAGCTATGTACTGCATTTTATCAATACAACTAGAGCAAAGATTAAGCAGTGGCAGGATGATGAGAAGAGATATGGTAAGAGACGGAGACGTTCTGTACGTCAGGTGAGAAGGAGAGATAGAGCAGGGAATATAGCAGGGGTACTTGATCAACCGTCTTCGGAAGAAAAGATGGAATCAATTGGTCATTTACTAAGAAAAGAGCAGGAAAAGTATTTTTCGAAAGAAATTACTCAGGTGTGAAAAGTTATATAGCGACAATGGTACAACATTTGTCGGCGCAGCGAAGGAATTACAGAAGGCAAAAGAGCATTGGCTAGTGAAGGATACGTTCGAGCACCTGAGCTTGAAAGGGACGGAATGGAGATTTATGGCTCCTGCAGCGCCACACCAAGGTGGCATATACGAAGCAGCGGTAAAGTCGATGAAATATCATCTGACGAGAATTGTTGGAGCGAAGGTTTTAGCATATGAGCAGTTTTTGACATTACTTACTGGGATAGAAGCTATCTTGAATTCAAGACCGCTACATCCACTGAGCGATGACCCAAATGATCTACAGGCGTTAACGCCGGGACATTTTTTGGTTGGTGAGCCACTTGTGTTACCCCCACCATTCCTAACCAATGAGATGCCAAATACAAAAGGCATAAAATTATGGAAGGAGCGTAAGACCATGCTTGCGCATTTCTGGAGCAGGTGGAAGGAGGAGTATTTATGCACTCTACATGAGAGAAAGAAATGGCGAAAAGGAAAATACGGCTTGAGAGAAGGACAATTGTGCATAATAAAGAGCGAGAATTTCCCACCATCGGCATATGTGATGGGACGCATAGTGAGATTAATATCGAGTAGAGATGGGTTAGTGAGAAGCGTGGTTCTGCAGACTGCAACCAATCAACTTACGAGGCCGGTACAGAAGATCTGTATCTTGCCAATTGAAGAGCTGGAATAATTATAAATTATTACAACATATTTATATTTAGCAGGTATATGGTTGAAATAAAAAGCGAAAGGGTAGAAAACCGTAGGTGTTCGCCGGGACTGTATCGAACTGCATGAGTATGGCAACTCTGCAGTCGATGTTTTGAGCAATATATAAACTTATATATAAAATTCTATGTAAAACTCAACGAAAGACCGAGAATGTTCGGAGAATTTGATCAAGCAGTTTTTAGTATTGGAGCAGCAGGCAACCGAGCAGGTCACTGAGCAGCGCGAGCAGGTTATCGGGCAGCGTATGAGCAGGCATATATATAGTTATATTTAAATAAAAGTGGTTTTTATAACATTTTTTCCACTATAATTGATTTGTCCTTTATTTTTGTTCCGACGGCTTTATCTTTTACTTGGGAGTGTAAAGGTTTGTATTTTGTATTCTTATAATTTCCCTGAGCTACGATACACACATATTGTCAATTCCATAAATATTTCATCTCCCGAAGACAACATTGAACAGATTTGTGTTTGCATGGAAGGAAATAATGATTGTAAATTATTAATATTTGTTAGTTATATTCCACCAGATTCCCAGATATCTATCTACTTATCTCATATAAAGAACATTGAAAAAATTTTAGCCGATTATAATGATCATAACATTTCCGTTTGTGTATTAGGTGATTTTAACTTGGGTGGAATTAAGTGGATGCAAAATGAAAATAAAGTCTTGCCAATCGTTATTTCATCTGAAAAAGAATTTGAGCTTGTTGATTTTTTGTTTGCTTTAGATTTAATCCAAGTTTGTTTTATTCAAAATTCATTACAAAGAATACTCGACTTAGTATTTATAAACGAATTTATTGATGTTACTGTTTCTGAAAGCATCCCCTTATTTTCTAACTCGATTCATCATGTTGCCATTTTAATCTTGTTAAAAAATGTCTGTTTTAAAAATTATAATTCCTTTCAAACTGTTAATAAATTTAAATATTGTTTCAATAATACCAATTTAAATAACTTAAATGAACTATTTTCTAATTTAAATTGGCAATTTGATTTAAACAATAGCTTGAAATATAATTTCGAATATTTTATTAATGTTTCTGTAAGAGAAAAGGCTGCCGCTGTTCCGCGCACTTTAGTTAAAGTTAATTCTCATCCTCCTTGGTCCAATTTTATGTTGCGTAAATTAAAAAATGCTAATAATAAAGCCTTAAAACTTAAAAAAAAACTGATTGTCATTGTGACTTTCTTGTATATTCACGTCTCCGAAAAGAGTATGTGTTCCTAGAGAAGTTTTGTTTTAGTAACTATGTACAGTTGATTGAGGGTGACTTGAAGCAAAATCCGAAAAAATTCTGGAGTTTCGTAAATTTGAAACGTAAATCTATAGGTTTCTCATCAACTATGTTTTATAATGATGATTTTTCCAGTGATGCTCAAACGATTGTCGACTGGTTTGCTGAAAACTTTCAAAATACTTTCAATTCTTCAGATATGATCGTTGCAAATAATTATAGTACTAGGGATTTGGTATCTAACACAGATTGCTGTAGTCTTTATTGTGAGTTGGAAAAAGTTTCTTCTGCTTTAAGTGAACTAGAAGCTTCGACTTATCCAGATTTTAATGGAATATTTCCAATTGTTTTGAAACATTGTTTTGAATCTTTATGCTATCCTATGCAATTCATTTTTAATCAGTCGCTTTCTACTGGCCATTTTTTAGATGAATGGGAAGTTTCTTATATAAACCCGATCTTCAAGACCGGAGATAAAAAACTGATTACCAACTAAAGTGCTATAATTAAACTCGCTACGATTCCAAAACTTTTAGACAAAATAGTCAAAAATAAATTATATGACATAATAAAGGGTTATATTTCTGATTTTCAACACGGTTTCTTTAGTGGTCGTTCATCTACTACTAATTTGGCTTGCTTTTCTAACAAATGCTTCAATGCATTGGAAAAGCGATGTCAAATGAATGTGGCTTATAATGATTTCGTTAAAGCCTTCAGTAGAGTAAATCACCTAATTTTTGTTAAAAAATTAAAGTTATATGGTTTTGATGGTACCCTACTAAAATGGTTCTGGTCCTATCTAATCGGTAGAAGGCAGATTGTAAAAATTGGTGATCTGGAATCAATCCCGATTTTAGTTCATTCAGGTGTTCCTGAAGGTAGCCATTTAGGTCCACCGCTTTTCGACATTTTTATCAATGATTTTCCGTCAGTTTTATCGCTTTCGGAATGCTTAATTTTTGCCGATGATGTAAAATTATTTAAAACTATAAAAAGTTACAATGATTGTGTTGCATTTCAACAGGACTTGGTAAACTTTTATACATGGTGCAGGCTAAATGACTTGCTTCTCAATTTCTCCAAATGCTCCGTTTTGACTTTTAGTCGTTTATCGAGTCCAATTGTTTTTGATTACTTTTTAGGAAGTCATAAATTGAGCAGAGTTTCTGAAGTCAAAGATTTGGGAGTAATATTTGACGAAAAATTAACTTTTGAGTCGCACGTTACTTATATTGTCTCCAAATCAAACTCTATGTTAGGTTTTCTGAAACGGAATTCCTCGGATTTTAAGGACCCATACACTTTAAAGGCTGTTTATTGTTCAATTGTTAGACCATTGTTGGAATATTGTTCTGTTATTTGGAATCCTGATATAAAAAAACTTGTTGGTAGAATTGAAAATATCCAAAAAAAAATTTTTTTTTCTTTCGGGGGGCCAATAATCTACACGCCGTCGCCGTAGAGTAAGATGCGTTTTGGATTTTATCAATCAGACCAGCACAAGGCCGTAGCCAGGGGAAGATCACAGGGGTTTGATCCCAAAATGTTTGACGAATGCATTTCTAAATCACACTTTTTCGCTTAGTTAGGTATAATATTTTACTCAAATTTCTGCTGTAGTTATTTATAATCTTCAAAATTTTCTGATTTTAGTATAAAGAGCATAATATCTAGGTTTCTTCATAATTTTTAGTGAACATAGTAAGGCACCTACCGTACCTAGCCTGACAGTTTTTAAATACAACCGCAAACAACATAAAATCTTTTGCTTCAACTGCATACGGTATATCTAAAGCGGCCCATGCACATTTTACAAGTGTGCACACAGTTGTCATCACACCAGTGTGGTGATGCAAATCTTAAAAAATATTCTGAAAGTTTGTCGTTGAACGCTACGTATTAAAGCCTAACTATTCAAAACTAATTAATCACTGTATGTGGGGATATCGTTCAGACAAAAATAGTTCAAGCAATTAATTCTGCAGAGTGTTTCGCTTTTCTAGCTTGTGAGATGTCTTTTGTCATAGGCTGAGGTATGCTCGTCGGGTCCAGGGTTTAACCAAAGAAGCAAGAAACTTTAGTTTTAACGAGGTTATCTTTATTCACGTATCACTGGTTATTACAATTTCATTACAATGTTTAATTTTAATTCTTATAACTATATAATTGTATATAAACCAAAATTCATTTATTTCTTATAACTAACTTTATATGATGCAAAAGGGTTTTGACTGAGATAGCAGTCTCCAATAAATCACAGTCTGAGATAGCAGACGCCACTAAATTACAGTCCGAGATAGCAGACGCCACTAAATTACAACCTGAGATATCAGACGCCACTAACTAACTACTTTAACCTGGGCTTAGCTTTTAAAAAAGGAGCTCACCAAGTACTCGAGATTGGTACAACATTCAAACTCGGGCATAGCTCCCCCTTCATGTGTTTGTCCACGGTAGTGTAAGAACTGATGTGGCTGGGATCGTTATGGTCATGGAATATGACAGAATCCATCGATGTCCAACGGTGCTACCCGCAAGAGGCACGGTAGGATACATTATATTCAAAATGTCTGGAAATATTTTTGGATATTATTAATTATCCATCGGTGAGAGGCAGGACTGGAATAGTCCATCGGTGCTATCCGCAAGAAGCGTGATAGTGTAAGGATGGTCAGGAATCATCGTTTTGGGATTCGGCCCAGTCCATCGTTGTCCATCGGTGCTACCCGCAAGAGGCCCGGTAGTGTAAGAACTGATGTGGCTGGGATCGTTATGGTCATGGAATATGATATAATCCATCGATGTCCAACGGTGCTACCAACAAGAGGCGCGGTAGGATGCATTATATTACTTATCCATCGGTGAGTGTAGGAAACGATTTTGAATTTTCAAATCAGAAATAGAAAACGGTCACAGTTTTAGGATCTCATTCCATCAATTAGCCTAGGTACGAACCGGAATCTAACAAAGGTTATTTTATGAAAAGTATGTGGAACGCATTGGTGATTTTGATGGTGGAAAAGAAATGGTGTGGTATAGGTGCAAGCCAAGAGATTAATTTCGAACACAAACTAATGCTTTAAATCAGTCATCCATTTGCTAGACACGAAAGAGAAAATTAAGAGAAAATGAAGAAGAAACAAATATATATTTATTTATTTATTTATTTATCAAGAAATCTCCGCGCTCATTTTCATCTGCGAGAAACTTTTGCCAGAAAAAACTATAGTAGAAATGAACCGTTTGCACGCTGTATAAGAGAAACTAATTCTGTTATTGATTTTATAGATATTTTTTCAAATAGTTCAAGGGATGTATTCAAAAAAAATGTATGGTTGGTTTTGCTATCCCTACACGATATGTAATTATATTATTTATTTATTTTTTCGTTTATATATACATATGTACATATTTTATATTTATTATAGTAGTCTGTAAGAGTTGAACTCTCTGTTTGATGAAATAAACTAAACTAAACTAAATACAGGAAAATATTTTAATGATGGACGCTCTTCCGGGAATGTTTTCGGGGTGGGAATTAACTGCAGAAATGTAATTTTGACACACCTATTTTTCAAAAATTCCAAAATGAATTTACCAAAATCGTAGTTCTGTGGTTGAAGACTCGGTCAGAAACGACATATCCGGAAATACTTAGATGCCATTATTCGAAATATTTGACTTCGAAAATGCCTGGTGAGCGGTTGTTGACGACGGGCTATAAAAGGCGAATTTTGCCAACTTCGGTCTTTTGTGTGGTGTAAATTTTTAAAGGGCACTTTTCATGGCGGAAACGAAACTCTCGCACGCACTAACGATAAAACAACTACCAGTGTACCCCTCACACTCCCCGGCAAATTCACCACATTAAGTGATAGTGCCATCTTACCCCGCATGTAAAAACCCCCTTGCATGAAATATAAAATAAAAAAGACACGAGTGCCAAGGTCCAAAGCCATCTACCGGCAAGAAGTCAGCATCTTCACACGATAACCTGACGATAAAAGGAAAAACCTACCAGGAGAAGTATCCCGATTTCCACCAACAACCATCAACTCCACCATCATCGATTTCATCCACCATCATTACGTCATATTTGTTTTTTTTTTTTTCTCTTTATTATATTTTATGTTATAAGTTATAACTTCCTTTTTTTTTATTTTATTTTTAAAATTAAATTCATATTACCTCAATTTACTATTTCATAAAAAGAAAAAAAAATTAATTCCATTTAAATTTTCCAAGTTCATATTCACCGAATAAGTAATCTAAGCCTATACATTAAAAAAAATCGTTATTAAAATTTCCAAGTGATATACAAAAAGCAACAACTGTGGTTCATATTAAAATAGTGATTTAAATGTCATTCAACTATTTTTTCCTTCATTTGATAAGTATAGATCCTTTGGAGCAGTGCACCACCACAAAGGATTCAAGAAGGTAAGTCTATTATTTAATTGAAAATTTGATTATATATGAACAAGAAAATATTTGAATCGTATTTGATCACTTTTTACAACGTCTATATTCTATGCCAATTGCAATAGTTATAAAAACTAAATAGGTATAGTTCTATGTACATGTTTCATACCTTATCATTACTTATCTGGTGAAATTGATGAGACAAAAGAAATTATGTGAATTTTAAGCTAAATTAATTAAAATATTCAAGTTAATTGCATTACCATAAGCCAAACTTCGGTACCCTTTTTTTTACTGGCAGTTTATATGTATGTAAATATTTATATAGTTTAGTTCAGCCGAATTAAAATAAAAACAAGTCAATACCCTATAATAAAAAAAAGAGATTTTACAATTTGAAATAGTTACACTTAAGTATATATTTTTTTTTATTATTTTGCAAAATCAGTAACGCAACAGTAAATATAGAACATAAAATCCATCCTATTTGAATCAGCTGTAGCTGTTTACCGATCTGATTTGTCTGATTCTTGTTTAAATAAAAAAAAAATCATTTTTAATAAAAAAAAGAACAGAAAATTAAGAAGTAGAAAAAAAAAATTATTCCGATTTTTTGTAGTAAGGTTTAGGTTAAGTTTAGGTACTTCTGTTAAGTTAAGTTTTTTTTGAATAAATCAAGATTTAAAATTGTCAAGATTGCAAATGAAATAATTTTGGTTTTCTATTGTATTTTTTTTTTGATCCATCCTCTGCTCCTTGTATTCTTTTTGGGAAGGTCGTTCAATTTTTGGTTATAGGTTTAAGATGAGTAACGAAGAACTATGATTATGGATTAAGTGAAGTT
Source organism: Epistrophe grossulariae (assembly GCA_929447395.1). NCBI lineage: Eukaryota > Metazoa > Arthropoda > Insecta > Diptera > Syrphidae > Epistrophe > Epistrophe grossulariae. The sequence continues at coordinate 58,621,674 of OV839566.1, read as the reverse complement.
CCAACTGGTGGATGTGGCAATTATGAAGGAAAATGAAGACTGAAAAGAATGTTAAAAGTATGAACAAAATTATTTTGAAAACCTATATAAGAATGAGGATATGATAAACCTTGTTCTGTTCCGGGTAAGGATAGCTACAAATTTTGTAGGTATGTTTTGAGTAGTTCATTTTTTTTTTTTTTTTTTTGCCGATTGAGTAGTCTTTACTGTTGAAGACAATAAACTTTTAAGGTTTGCTAAATGCTAGTTAGGGGATATTATAAGCAGTTGAGAGAAATAATAGCCAAGGCAGTGTCATTATGATACGTGGGTGGGTAACCTCAGAGAGTCCTTAATATCTCCGACTCTCCTCACCGCTGGAAATGAAAATTATTTAATCTAAGGCGAATTTGGGCTTCATATTTAATGAACCCGAACTTTTTTAATTTTTTTTTTACTATGGCATGTTAAACGTAACAAACGTTACAACAGCGCGAACCCCCCCATCCGACGAGCTAGATTGTGCGATATGCAAGCATGCCTGCTGTTTAACCTAAACACCCTTTTCTTCCAACTGCCAGGATCAGCCCACTATACCTGTAAGTAGTGGGTTGTAATGGTGGTTAACGGAAGGAAAGGTTAAAGGGCTTCTCGACCAGAATAGTTTAACAGTGTGCTGACGTGGTTTTAATTCTAGGGTTTTAGCACCTCTGCTATTGGAGAGAATAACGAACATCTGTAGAGAGCCCTTGCCGATAACACCTTGGATCTGTTACAGGTGGTGCCCAAGGCGGGGCCCAATTCGTCCTTGGATTTCTATCCTGTATAAATAAAATATTCGATACTTTTGAAATAAAATGCACAATGTCTTTCAAATTGAGCCTAAATCTAGACTGTTTTAAGTAAAGTTTGGTTTGAAAGTTTAATTAGTTTTTCCTTAGTTTTTGAGATTGAAGTTAGGATCGGATACGTCCAGTAAATGGGTTGTTTTCCCCCGTTTAGTCTGCTGCGACGGTTTGTTGTTTCAGTTAACATCTATTAAACATCAAAGTTCTTTTGCCTCTTGAATCCGTTTTTTCAGGTTACACCAGGACTATAGTTGTTCAAAAGATACATTAGAATTTTGCTTGCAGAAAATCTTCAACGTTCGTCTGTTAGAATAAGCTCAGGAAGCATGTTCTGAGTCTGCTGCGAGTTGATAGGTTTTCACTATCTTGAATCAAACAATCAAACCAATATACAAAATACAGTGTTATTACTCTTGGAGTGTCAAAACATGTTCAATTTTATCAATTTTCAACCTAGGAAAAAAACATTTTCTTTTCCGTGAGTTTTTAGCGTAATACAAGTTCTTATTTTCGGTCATTCATTTTGTGTTAGTTGTGAAATCCACCAGACATATCTGTGAAAGTTACAACCAAATTATTTTTTTCCTGAAAAGTTTAATTTCTTTTTTATCGATTTGTTATTGTTTAATACAGTTATTGATTTTTCCCTTTTCGTATAGAGTGAATTAAATAGTGATTTGAATTTTTTTCAATTTAGCATAGTTTAAGTGTTTGAACTTTCTAATCTTAGAGTTGAATTTTAGTTATTATTTTTTTTTTTTTTTTTTTTATATTTTTTTTTCTTTCCTTAGTTCTATATATTTTTTTTTTCTTTTAAGTTGGTTAAAATTTAAAAACGGTTCGGTTAGCATCGTATGCATTCTTTTGATAGTGAGGAAAGTCATATTTTGTGTTCAGGTCGTAGTTGGGGTCGCAGTAGGGTAATCCGTGGTCGCGGTTATAGGAACTACCGTGGTCGAGGTAGGTATAGACAAGGAACAATGGCTTTTTCTGGAAATCCGACGACACCCGGCCTTTTGGCCTCCGTGAATGAAACATCTTAATCGCCGAATAGAGGTTCGGGTCCGATAGCTCCTGCGCAAAACTCTATCGATCCGGAAAATTTACGAACAGGCTCTCAACGAAATAGTCTTGATCCAAATCAAACTCTTAAACTTCCAGGTAACGGAAATGCCGAAATCGACTTCCCAACGTACATCCAAGGTTTAGTAACTGCCTCCATTGGAGTCAGTAGAACTGAGGATCTGCATGCGTAGAGAGTTGGAATTCAATAGAGCAGAACTAAAGAAATAAACGGCGGACATTGTTCGCGAAACCTTATTAGCCAATACGATCTCACATTCGACACGAAGCGAATATGAGGTCCGTAGACGCGAGCCACCCCCAAATATTCAACCCTACGTTTCTTCTATGCCAAATACGGCTCAAATTTCATTCGCTGCTAAGCCAACGGCTCAGGCGAGTAATTTAGATCCTAGCGCAGAAGAATTTCTTTCACGAATTCGTAATATGGATATAAATGCCGTTCCTGAGGCGCAATCTCAAGTAAACCTATCGCAGGGTAGTAACTTACCCTCAAATTCTAATTCAAAGTTTTACAATTTCCATAAATGGGGGTTGAAATACAACAATGAAAATATGACGGTGGATGAATTTATCTTCCGACTGGAAAGGCTAAAAAATTGTTACAAATCTACTTGGGACAAGATCGTTCTTAATTTCCACCAATTTGTTGATGGAGATGTAGGAACTTGATTTTGGCTTTATTTGAAAAGCAATCCCGCCGTTAATTGGCCGGCCCTTCGTTATGCTATTATTGAACGGTTCCGTTCCTTAAAAACTGATGGGGAACTTTCTAGACGTATGTATGATCGTCGTCAAAAACCGAATGAATCTTTCGACGATTTCTATACGGTCATTCAAAAACTAAATACGCGCTTACTTGTCCCCAAACCAAGCCACAAGATCATTACTCTATTAAAGCAAAATGTTGAAAGGCATATGGGTGAACTTCTGCTGACTTATAGACCTCAAGGGTTGAATGAAATGGTCTATGTTTGCAGAAACATCGAAAGGTATCTGAGTAAGCATGACGAACAAAAGCCAAAAGGTTCTGGTTGCCAACCAATTCGCAGGAATGTGAGTGAGATCGAAACCACATAAAATTTCTATTCCCCGGGTAGCAAAACACCAGCCACAGCTACAGTGGAAGCTATTCGCGAAGCACGAGACACCAGTAACTACGTTTTCTGGAACTGCAGGAAGTTAGGCCATGGTTACATGGAATGTCCTGTTGCACAGAGATCGTTATTTTGTTTCCGATGTGACAAAGAAGGAACCACTTCACCGCAATGTACAAGTGTAAAATGTTCGGGAAACTTACAGCAGAGCAAATCATAACCCTCTCTTTTCGTTAGAGAGCAAGACCAAATATGACCAAACCAATAGATATGTTTTTAGTTCCAAGCGTGCAACAAAAGTTATATTTAGAAATCAATTTTTGGAAAGCGTATAACATTGGCCCGCATTTGATATCCGAAATATCTCTCCCGGACATTTCAATTGAAAACTTCGCCTCAGAGATGCGAGAACTTTCGGAGGAGGATCTATGTAAACTAAGAACAACCATCAGTGTGTTCCCTTCCTATGCCAAACTTGGCTTGGGCAGAACCACACTGGAGGAACACGAAATCGACACAGGGGATGCCGAGCCAATAAAACAAAGACACTATCCCGTTTCTCCAGTGGTACAAAAGCTGTTATATGAGGAATTGGACAGGTTACTAGCAATGGACATAATTGAAGAGAGCAACAGTCAACAGAGCTCTCCTGTAGTCCTTGAACGAAAACCCGGATAAAACTGGATGTGCCTGGACTATAGAAAAGTAAACCAAATGACAAAGAAAAGTGCCTATCCTTTGCCTCATATACAGGCGTTGCTAAGCCGTATTTCAGATACACACTATTTCTCTAGTGTGGATCTGAAAGACGCCTTTCTGCAGATACCGTTGGAGAAATCTTCACTAGACAAGACAAGGCAAAGATTTCTGCCATAAAAGATTTTCCGATCCCTTAAAACCAGCGCCACGTGCGCAGATTCTTAGGTATGTCTGGTTGGTTTCGTAGATTTGTTAGAGACTTCTCAACTCTTGCAACGCCCATTACAGATACGTTGAAAAAGTCTTAGAAATTTGAATTTGATTCAAAGGCAATAAATTCTTTTAACACTATAAAAGACAGGCTAACATCAGACTCTGTACTAGTTACTCCGGACTATAATAAGCCTTTTTTCATCTTGTGCGATGCTTCTTCTACCGGTATAGGGAGAGTGTTATGCCAAAGAGATGACGACGGTACCGAACGACCCATCTATTACTACTCGCACAAAATGAATAAAGCCCAGAGCAATTATAGCGTCACGGAAAGGGAGTGCTTGGCCGCAGTCCTTAGCATCGAACAATTTAGGCCTTATGTTGAAGGGTATCATTTCCACGTTATAACTGACCATGCAAGTCTTAAGTGATTGATGAGCCAAAAGGACCTTAGCGGGAGGTTGGCTCAATGGAGTCTTAAGCTTGAAGGTCAAACACAGCACAGGTAACCCTCTTGAGGATGACCTAGGATGGAAGTTATGGATTCCTTCGCAGCTGACCTCCCAACTGGTGTCCTTGGCTCATGAACCACCAAAAGCTTCGCATGGACGTTTTGGAAAAACCTTGAACAGACTTCGCAACTAATTTTATTGGCCAAACATGGCATCGCAAGTAAAGAGCTACCTTTCTCGTTGTGAAGTTTGTAAGACTTCCAAAGCGTCAAATGAAATCTTGCGACAACCAATGGGAATGTCTTTTGCCGTGGAACGACCCTTCCAACATGTGTACATGGACTTTCTCGGTCCTTACCCTAGGTCTAAGACAGGTAACACCTTTATAATAATAGCTTTAGACCAACTAACGAAATTCGTTATCATCCACGCTATAAGGAAAGCGACTTCAGAAATAACCATCAAATTTCTACATGATCAGATTCTCTGTACCTTTGGAGTCCCGGAATCCATTTTGACTGATAATGGTAAGCAATTTACTAGTAGTTCCTTTGCCAAGTTGCTGACTTCCTATGGAATAAAACACCTTAGAACGGCAGTGTATGCTCCGCAGGCAAATGCCAGTGAACGAGTGAATCGTTCACTCCTTGCTGCCATCAGGTCCTACTTAGGTAAAGATCAAAGAGATTGGGATATAAACTTACCTTCTATTAGTTGTGCCTTGAGGACCGCCACACACTCGGCAATAGGTATTGTTCAGTCTCAAGCTGAACCATCATAATTTTCTTCTTATAAAATCAAAGCTTTTTTTACAAACCAATTAATAATTAATTATTTTCTTATTTCCGCTCAAACAGCATATAATTCATAATTTACCCTATTTTTTACTTGCTAATTTTTTATTGAATAACTGCTCGCATTTACTGCATCGCATTATGTAAAACATACATATATACATTCATAAAGCCTAACGGCTTAACCTTTTCTATTTTCTTTTGTTACTGTGTTTCTTTACCTTTAAGTTAGTTTAAATAGATTTAATAAAGCATTATAATTTGACATCTCATAGAGAACACATCACCACGCATTTTTTATTTCGTGTTTTTTCTTGGAGAATAAAATTAAAGTTTAAATTGTATTCTCGACGTTGCGCTTTGGTTGATCGAAGAAGTGCCCATAGCATAGACACTTTTTACATTGGTGACCCCGACGTGATCCAGTGAATATTACATTGGATTACCTACAATCTTTTCGCTTGGATTCTGCACATTGAAGCTGCTCTTACCATCGTTGGAGAATCAACAGCAGGCAACGAAAAATAGAATTTTCATCGCATAAGCTGCACACACACAACATAATATTCACATCAGAAAGGTCATAACAGGTAGGCTAGATTTAATTGATTATCGCATTAGCTGCAATCTAATTTAATTGGAATACCTTCAATTTACATACATAAAACAACAATTTATATAATTCGCATCGAGACTGCACCACGTGGGAGGCTGTACTTCTTCAAGTAGCTGCCAGAAATAATTTTTCACAAACGAGTACCTACATAAACCAAGGTCGAACACGCTTGAAGCAGCATAACGGAAAGAGTACCTCAACGGCTATAGCGGAACAAACTGTATTCTGGTAACAGTTGGTAACTCGTGAGTACTGAATTATTTTTTGATTTACAAGTGAAGTGATAAAATAAATCGAGATATCGACAAAAACTAAATTGAATTAAGAGTAGGCTACAACAATTTAATTAAAATGTCTGACGTTAAGGCAAAACTAGAGAAACTAAGGTCGAAACGTCAAGTGATCTTAGGTCAATTAGGAAGAGCCAAGGATTTTGTTTTGAACCGCGCTTCTACAGCACTAATTGCTGAACTCGAGACTCGCTTAGAATCTCTTGAATCTACCAAAACTAACTTCGAAAGCGTTCAATCTAAAATTGAGGAACTAGATGAAACTGAAAGCACTTTTACATTTAGAGCCGAGTTTGAGGAAACTTATTTTGAAATACGTCCTGTATTAATAACCTCAATTAGCGATGCCAGGCGTGCATCAGAGTCATCACCTTCGAATCATACGGTTCTTGACACCACAATTGGAGGCACACCAATCCGTCTTCCAAAGATTCCTATACCTAACTTTTCGGGTGATTACATTAATTGGACATCGTTTTATCAAACATTCGTCACGTTAGTCCACAATAATCCTGCCTTGAATAATGTCACAAGATTTCACTATCTACGCTCAGCGCTTAGTGAAAAAGCACTTAGCTGCATTCGCGCTCTAGAGGTTACAGAAACCAATTATGAAGCAGCACTCGAAACTCTCATTTCTCGGTATAACAAAAAGCAAGCTATAGCTCACGATCATCTCAGAAAACTATTTAATCTTCCACAAGTTCCAAGAAATTCCGCAACCGAACTTCGCGCACTTTTAGATGAACTAAACGTTCACTTAAGTGCACTCACGTCGCTTGGGAGACCTACAGCACATTGGGACGATCCAATGATTTACTTGGTCTGCTCAAAACTGGACAATTTGTCATTGGATAAATGGAATGATGTTCGCTCCCATGATAGATTTCCAACTCTTGAGGAACTCAAGAAATTTCTGGAAACTCGAGCCTATAATATAGACGAGAGATCAGGTCTCACTCTTTCAGTTCCCATGTCCTCTGCTGCAAAGAATATTAAGCCACAATCTAAAAAGGATTATACACAACGACAAACATCTCTCTTAACTGTTCATGAAAAGCTCTACAGTCATTGTTCTGGCACTCGTCATAATATATATCGGTGCAAAAAATTCTTAGAACTTTCATCCGAACAGCGCTACAATTCAGCAACAAAGTTGAAACTCTGTCTTAACTGTCTCAAAACTGGACATCTTACCGCTTCCTGCAGCATAGACAAGTGTCGTATTTGCAATCAACTGCATCATACTTTGCTACACGATCATTTTAACGCAAAGACTACACAACCTGAAACTCCTGTAAAAGAACCTTGACTAGTAACTTCGCTTAATACAAACTCTTCAGCTAAGCCTACACCTGTTATGACCACTCATATAATAAAAGATCAACCATCCTCTTCCTTCACAATTGGATCATCATTATTGTTATCAAAAAACACGAAAAATCGTTCTCAAATCATTTTAGCCACAGCGCTTGTAACCGCCCTCGACAAACACAGGCAACCTCTCTTATGCAGAGCCCTATTAGATTCAGGTTCACAGCTTCACTTCATGTCTGAATCTTGTGCCACACAGCTTGGTCTTGAGCGCACACGGACTGATCTGCCCATTAGCGGTATTGGAAACTCTGTCTCCACGATACGTCACGTAATCACCACGTCCATATACTCACGATTCACCAAATTCTCTGCTACTGTTAACTTTTACGTCTTACCGCAAATAACTGGCAACCATCCTGATAGCTTCATCAATGTCGACGAGTGGGATATCTTAAAAAAGCTTGAACTAGCTGACCCACTCTTTTATCGTCCGAGCAAAATTGACCTTCTTATAGGAGCAGAGCTACTTTTCACTCTTCTAAAACAGGACCAGTATCGCTTAGCTTCCGAGCTCCCTATCTTGCAGAGTACAGAACTGGGATGGGTAGTCGCTGGCAAACTGCAACCAAAACCTCCAAGACTGTCAAGTCTAGAAAGGACTCTTCAAAAATTCTGGAACCTTGAAGACTACAAGGCTCCATCTAAGACTCTTACCGAAGAGGAAGAAGAGTGTGAGAAACATTTCAAGCAGTCCTTCTCACGAACAAATTCTGGTCGCTTCATCGTTAGGCTTCCATTTCGACGAGATCCGTCACAACTCGGAAGCTCACTCAACATCGCTACAAGAAGGTTCAAAACCCTAGAACGTAAGCTTATCTCCAATCCGGAACTACAACAGCCTTACACATCGTTCATTAATGAATACAGAGATCTTAACCACATGCAAGAGATTGAAAATATACCAACGTCAAACTACTTTCTACCGCACCACTGCGTTATCAAGCCAGACAGTTCATCTACAAGGCTTCGAGTAGTATTTGATGGCTCGGCTAAGACTTCAACAAATCTCTCACTGAATGATCTGCTTATGGTTGGACCAACCATACAGCCCGACTTATTTACAGTCCTTATTAATTTTCGTACATTCGCATACGTATTCATGGCAGATATTCGCCAGATGTTCCGGCAAATCCTAATTCACGAAGACGATCGAAAGTACCAGATGATACTTTGGCGTAATCACCCCAACGAATTACTAAAATACTACCTCTTGAATACTGTGACATACGGCACGTCATCTGCTCCTTACTTAGCCACTAGGTGTATCGTTCAGTTAGCCGAAGAAGAAGAGTCTCATTTTCCTACGGCAGCCCATGCGGTTTTAAATGGTGTCTATGTAGACAATTTCATGACAGGAGCTAATGACCTTTTGGAAGCTACTCAGCTTAAGAAAGACATCATTTCATTATTGGCTAAAGGGCAGTTCGAACTAAGAAAATTCTGCGCTAATCATGAACGAATTTTAGAAGACACTCCAGTAGAACATAGGGAGCCTTTCATCATCATAAACGACTCCAAGGCAGTCAAGACTTTGGGAATGATTTGGCAACCACACAAGGATGTCTTCAAATTCAATTATGTTCCAGAAATCCACAATACAGCTTCAAAAAGGACAGTTCTCTCTGATATTGGTAAAAACTTCGACCCTCTTGGCCTAATTGGTCCAGTCATCGTAAAAGGTAAATTGTTCATGCAACAACTCTGGAAATCTAAACTAGGATGGGACTCACCACTACCAGACGAGCTAAGTCTACAATGTGATCGCTATATCAAGCAGCTAAACGAAGTCAAATTTCTATCCTGCCCTCGACATCTCCTTGGCCATTCGGAATATGTAGATGTCCAACTTCACGCGTTTTCCGATAGTAGTGAAGTCGCATATGGAACGTGTTGTTATCTGCGTTCACTCAGTCGATCAGGCGAAATAAATTGTAATCTCATTTGTTCAAAATCTCGTGTGAGTCCAATAAAATCGACAACTTTACCTAGACTAGAGCTCCAAGCAGCCGTCATGATGGTCGAGTTAGTTGATAGGCTAACAACCTTACTTCAACTCAAAATCAATGATATTTTCTATCACACAGATTCGCAGATTGTTTTAGCCTGGATATCACAACCATCTTACACTTGGGTTACATTCGTCGCTAATCGGGTAGCAAGGATTCAAGAACTCTCACAAGCAGAACAATGGAGACATGTTCCAGGAAAAAATAATCCAGCCGATCTCATTTCTAGAGGGTGTACATTAGATATCTTACAATCATCTTCTCTCTGGTTTCAAGGTCCATCATTCTTAACCTCATTACACGAAGACTGGCGAAATTCTGAAGCAACTATCTCCTTAGAGGAAATTCCGGAACAAAAATCATCCAACAAGGCGCTCGTCGCAGCACATCCGCAATATTACTGCATCATATCAGATGTAAAATACAACGAATCACTCCCTAAGCTGGAACGAATTTTTGCTTACGTCTATCGCTTCTTCAACAAAGCACGTAAACTTCAAACTACCGCAGTACTTTCAACTCTACCAACGGTAGAAGAAAGTAGTCTCGCTCATAACGGTTTAATCCTGAACATGCAGCTCTTAGAATTCAAAAATGAATATAACCGCCTTCAAAAATCTGAGGAGGTTGACCATAACAGTCACCTACGAAACCTTTGCCCATTTATAGGCGGAGATGGCTTACTCCGAGTACAAGGGCGTTTAGAAAACGCTCTTATTAGTTATGATTCTAAGCATCAAATAATTTTACCTAAAAGAAATCTTCTAACTAATCTAATTTTTTCTTTTTATCATTTAAAGTCACTCCATGCAGCTCCACAGTCACTCCTGGGCATAGTTCGTCAAAAGTACTGGCCTATTGATGGACTAAACATGGCTCGTCGAGAATTCAACAAATGTCAACGATGTTTTCGCGTCAAACCAAAATCTGTTGAACAATTTATGGGCAATCTTCCCTCCGAGAGAGTAACACCAGGAGGTCCATTTCTTACAACTGGTGTAGACTTTTTTCGGCCCCTTTAAGCTGCGCTATCAACCGCGGTCTCGTACGATTATAAAGGCATACATCGCTGTTTTCGTCTGCTTCACCACTAAAGCAGTACATTTGGAAGCAGTCGGCGATCTTACTACCGCCTCGTTCATTGCAGCTCTCCGACGATTTATCGCCCGGCGCGGCATCTGTCAAACAATATTCTGCGACAACGCAACCAACTTTGTGGGGGCCCGAAATGAACTCCATGAATTGGCCAAACTTTTTGATGAAGAAAGCATGACGGAAATTCGAGAACTTTGTCGAGTCGATAGAATCGAGTAGCGATTCATTCCACCAAGATCACCTCATTTCGGCGGCCTCTGGGAGGCAGCCGTCAAATCGGCAAAACATCACTTAATTCGAGTAGCAGCAAATGCAACGCTTAACTATGAAGAACTTAGCACACTCACCGCACACTCACAACCAAACTTGGTACTTACAAACGCACAGCCAACAAACTTTACCCACTTCCGATGTAACTACGATTGAAGATGTGGAATCTTCAAGGTGGCCGGCATGTTCCGTCTCAAGCTGAACCATCATAATTTTCTTCTTATAAAATCAAAGCTTTTTTTACAAACCAATTAATAATTAATTATTTTCTTATTTCCGCTCAAACAGCATATAATTCATAATTTACCCTATTTTTTACTTGCTAATTTTTTATTGAATAACTGCTCGCATTTACTGCATCGCATTATGTAAAACATACATATGTACATTCATAAAGCCTAACGGCTTAACCTTTTCTATTTTCTTTTGTTACTGTGTTTCTTTACCTTTAAGTTAGTTTAAATAGATTTAATAAAGCATTATAATTTGACATCTCATAGAGAACACATCACCACGCATTTTTTATTTCGTGTTTTTTCTTGGAGAATAAAATTAAAGTTTAAATTGTATTCTCGACGTTGCGCTTTGGTTGATCGAAGAAGTGCCCATAGCATAGACACTTTTTACATTGGTGACCCCGACGTGATCCAGTGAATATTACATTGGATTACCTACAATCTGTTCGCTTGGATTCTGCACATTGAAGCTGCTCTTACCATCGTTGGAGAATCAACAGCAGGCAACGAAAAATAGAATTTTCATCGCATAAGCTGCACACACACAACATAATATTCACATCAGAAAGGTCATAACAGGTAGGCTAGATTTAATTGATTATCGCATTAGCTGCAATCTAATTTAATTGGAATACCTTCAATTTACATACATAAAACAACAATTTATATAATTCGCATCGAGACTGCACCACGTGGGAGGCTGTACTTCTTCAAGTAGCTGCCAGAAATAATTTTTCACAAACGAGTACCTACATAAACCAAGGTCGAACACGCTTGAAGCAGCATAACGGAAAGAGTACCTCAACGGCTATAGCGGAACAAACTGTATTCTGGTAACAGTTGGTAACTCGTGAGTACTGAATTATTTTTTGATTTACAAGTGAAGTGATAAAATAAATCGAGATATCGACAAAAACTAAATTGAATTAAGAGTAGGCTACAACAATTTAATTAAAATGTCTGACGTTAAGGCAAAACTAGAGAAACTAAGATCGAAACGTCAAGTGATCTTAGGTCAATTAGGAAGAGCCAAGGATTTTGTTTTGAACCGCGCTTCTACAGCACTAATTGCTGAACTCGAGACTCGCTTAGAATCTCTTGAATCTACCAAAACTAACTTCGAAAGCGTTCAATCTAAAATTGAGGAACTAGATGAAACTGAAAGCACTTTTACATTTAGAGCCGAGTTTGAGGAAACTTATTTTGAAATACGTCCTGTATTAATAACCTCAATTAGCGATGCCAGGCGTGCATCAGAGTCATCACCTTCGAATCATACGGTTCTTGACACCACAATTGGAGGCACACCAATCCGTCTTCCAAAGATTCCTATACCTAACTTTTCGGGTGATTACATTAATTGGACATCGTTTTATCAAACATTCGTCACGTTAGTCCACAATAATCCTGCCTTGAATAATGTCACAAGATTTCACTATCTACGCTCAGCGCTTAGTGAAAAAGCACTTAGCTGCATTCGCGCTCTAGAGGTTACAGAAACCAATTATGAAGCAGCACTCGAAACTCTCATTTCTCGGTATAACAAAAAGCAAGCTATAGCTCACGATCATCTCAGAAAACTATTTAATCTTCCACAAGTTCCAAGAAATTCCGCAACCGAACTTCGCGCACTTTTAGATGAACTAAACGTTCACTTAAGTGCACTCACGTCGCTTGGGAGACCTACAGCACATTGGGACGATCCAATGATTTACTTGGTCTGCTCAAAACTGGACAATTTGTCATTGGATAAATGGAATGATGTTCGCTCCCATGATAGATTTCCAACTCTTGAGGAACTCAAGAAATTTCTGGAAACTCGAGCCTATAATATAGACGAGAGATCAGGTCTCACTCTTTCAGTTCCCATGTCCTCTGCTGCAAAGAATATTAAGCCACAATCTAAAAAGGATTATACACAACGACAAACATCTCTCTTAACTGTTCATGAAAAGCTCTACAGTCATTGTTCTGGCACTCGTCATAATATATATCGGTGCAAAAAATTCTTAGAACTTTCATCCGAACAGCGCTACAATTCAGCAACAAAGTTGAAACTCTGTCTTAACTGTCTCAAAACTGGACATCTTACCGCTTCCTGCAGCATAGACAAGTGTCGTATTTGCAATCAACTGCATCATACTTTGCTACACGATCATTTTAACGCAAAGACTACACAACCTGAAACTCCTGTAAAAGAACCTTGACTAGTAACTTCGCTTAATACAAACTCTTCAGCTAAGCCTACACCTGTTATGACCACTCATATAATAAAAGATCAACCATCCTCTTCCTTCACAATTGGATCATCATTATTGTTATCAAAAAACACGAAAAATCGTTCTCAAATCATTTTAGCCACAGCGCTTGTAACCGCCCTCGACAAACACAGGCAACCTCTCTTATGCAGAGCCCTATTAGATTCAGGTTCACAGCTTCACTTCATGTCTGAATCTTGTGCCACACAGCTTGGTCTTGAGCGCACACGGACTGATCTGCCCATTAGCGGTATTGGAAACTCTGTCTCCACGATACGTCACGTAATCACCACGTCCATATACTCACGATTCACCAAATTCTCTGCTACTGTTAACTTTTACGTCTTACCGCAAATAACTGGCAACCATCCTGATAGCTTCATCAATGTCGACGAGTGGGATATCTTAAAAAAGCTTGAACTAGCTGACCCACTCTTTTATCGTCCGAGCAAAATTGACCTTCTTATAGGAGCAGAGCTACTTTTCACTCTTCTAAAACAGGACCAGTATCGCTTAGCTTCCGAGCTCCCTATCTTGCAGAGTACAGAACTGGGATGGGTAGTCGCTGGCAAACTGCAACCAAAACCTCCAAGACTGTCAAGTCTAGAAAGGACTCTTCAAAAATTCTGGAACCTTGAAGACTACAAGGCTCCATCTAAGACTCTTACCGAAGAGGAAGAAGAGTGTGAGAAACATTTCAAGCAGTCCTTCTCACGAACAAATTCTGGTCGCTTCATCGTTAGGCTTCCATTTCGACGAGATCCGTCACAACTCGGAAGCTCACTCAACATCGCTACAAGAAGGTTCAAAACCCTAGAACGTAAGCTTATCTCCAATCCGGAACTACAACAGCCTTACACATCGTTCATTAATGAATACAGAGATCTTAACCACATGCAAGAGATTGAAAATATACCAACGTCAAACTACTTTCTACCGCACCACTGCGTTATCAAGCCAGACAGTTCATCTACAAGGCTTCGAGTAGTATTTGATGGCTCGGCTAAGACTTCAACAAATCTCTCACTGAATGATCTGCTTATGGTTGGACCAACCATACAGCCCGACTTATTTACAGTCCTTATTAATTTTCGTACATTCGCATACGTATTCATGGCAGATATTCGCCAGATGTTCCGGCAAATCCTAATTCACGAAGACGATCGAAAGTACCAGATGATACTTTGGCGTAATCACCCCAACGAATTACTAAAATACTACCTCTTGAATACTGTGACATACGGCACGTCATCTGCTCCTTACTTAGCCACTAGGTGTATCGTTCAGTTAGCCGAAGAAGAAGAGTCTCATTTTCCTACGGCAGCCCATGCGGTTTTAAATGGTGTCTATGTAGACAATTTCATGACAGGAGCTAATGACCTTTTGGAAGCTACTCAGCTTAAGAAAGACATCATTTCATTATTGGCTAAAGGGCAGTTCGAACTAAGAAAATTCTGCGCTAATCATGAACGAATTTTAGAAGACACTCCAGTAGAACATAGGGAGCCTTTCATCATCATAAACGACTCCAAGGCAGTCAAGACTTTGGGAATGATTTGGCAACCACACAAGGATGTCTTCAAATTCAATTATGTTCCAGAAATCCACAATACAGCTTCAAAAAGGACAGTTCTCTCTGATATTGGTAAAAACTTCGACCCTCTTGGCCTAATTGGTCCAGTCATCGTAAAAGGTAAATTGTTCATGCAACAACTCTGGAAATCTAAACTAGGATGGGACTCACCACTACCAGACGAGCTAAGTCTACAATGTGATCGCTATATCAAGCAGCTAAACGAAGTCAAATTTCTATCCTGCCCTCGACATCTCCTTGGCCATTCGGAATATGTAGATGTCCAACTTCACGCGTTTTCCGATAGTAGTGAAGTCGCATATGGAACGTGTTGTTATCTGCGTTCACTCAGTCGATCAGGCGAAATAAATTGTAATCTCATTTGTTCAAAATCTCGTGTGAGTCCAATAAAATCGACAACTTTACCTAGACTAGAGCTCCAAGCAGCCGTCATGATGGTCGAGTTAGTTGATAGGCTAACAACCTTACTTCAACTCAAAATCAATGATATTTTCTATCACACAGATTCGCAGATTGTTTTAGCCTGGATATCACAACCATCTTACACTTGGGTTACATTCGTCGCTAATCGGGTAGCAAGGATTCAAGAACTCTCACAAGCAGAACAATGGAGACATGTTCCAGGAAAAAATAATCCAGCCGATCTCATTTCTAGAGGGTGTACATTAGATATCTTACAATCATCTTCTCTCTGGTTTCAAGGTCCATCATTCTTAACCTCATTACACGAAGACTGGCGAAATTCTGAAGCAACTATCTCCTTAGAGGAAATTCCGGAACAAAAATCATCCAACAAGGCGCTCGTCGCAGCACATCCGCAATATTACTGCATCATATCAGATGTAAAATACAACGAATCACTCCCTAAGCTGGAACGAATTTTTGCTTACGTCTATCGCTTCTTCAACAAAGCACGTAAACTTCAAACTACCGCAGTACTTTCAACTCTACCAACGGTAGAAGAAAGTAGTCTCGCTCATAACGGTTTAATCCTGAACATGCAGCTCTTAGAATTCAAAAATGAATATAACCGCCTTCAAAAATCTGAGGAGGTTGACCATAACAGTCACCTACGAAACCTTTGCCCATTTATAGGCGGAGATGGCTTACTCCGAGTACAAGGGCGTTTAGAAAACGCTCTTATTAGTTATGATTCTAAGCATCAAATAATTTTACCTAAAAGAAATCTTCTAACTAATCTAATTTTTTCTTTTTATCATTTAAAGTCACTCCATGCAGCTCCACAGTCACTCCTGGGCATAGTTCGTCAAAAGTACTGGCCTATTGATGGACTAAACATGGCTCGTCGAGAATTCAACAAATGTCAACGATGTTTTCGCGTCAAACCAAAATCTGTTGAACAATTTATGGGCAATCTTCCCTCCGAGAGAGTAACACCAGGAGGTCCATTTCTTACAACTGGTGTAGACTTTTTTCGGCCCCTTTAAGCTGCGCTATCAACCGCGGTCTCGTACGATTATAAAGGCATACATCGCTGTTTTCGTCTGCTTCACCACTAAAGCAGTACATTTGGAAGCAGTCGGCGATCTTACTACCGCCTCGTTCATTGCAGCTCTCCGACGATTTATCGCCCGGCGCGGCATCTGTCAAACAATATTCTGCGACAACGCAACCAACTTTGTGGGGGCCCGAAATGAACTCCATGAATTGGCCAAACTTTTTGATGAAGAAAGCATGACGGAAATTCGAGAACTTTGTCGAGTCGATAGAATCGAGTAGCGATTCATTCCACCAAGATCACCTCATTTCGGCGGCCTCTGGGAGGCAGCCGTCAAATCGGCAAAACATCACTTAATTCGAGTAGCAGCAAATGCAACGCTTAACTATGAAGAACTTAGCACACTCACCGCACACTCACAACCAAACTTGGTACTTACAAACGCACAGCCAACAAACTTTACCCACTTCCGATGTAACTACGATTGAAGATGTGGAATCTTCAAGGTGGCCGGCATGTTCCGTCTCAAGCTGAACCATCATAATTTTCTTCTTATAAAATCAAAGCTTTTTTTACAAACCAATTAATAATTAATTATTTTCTTATTTCCGCTCAAACAGCATATAATTCATAATTTACCCTATTTTTTACTTGCTAATTTTTTATTGAATAACTGCTCGCATTTACTGCATCGCATTATGTAAAACATACATATGTACATTCATAAAGCCTAACGGCTTAACCTTTTCTATTTTCTTTTGTTACTGTGTTTCTTTACCTTTAAGTTAGTTTAAATAGATTTAATAAAGCATTATAATTTGACATCTCATAGAGAACACATCACCACGCATTTTTTATTTCGTGTTTTTTCTTGGAGAATAAAATTAAAGTTTAAATTGTATTCTCGACGTTGCGCTTTGGTTGATCGAAGAAGTGCCCATAGCATAGACACTTTTTACAGGTATGTCGCCTTATGAGGCCTTATTTGGGCAAACAATGGTTCAGCATGAGTCAGATTACGCTCTCCTACGAAAACTTTTAACTTAATGGTGTGAACAATTCGGAGATAAATATAATTCCTAAAGCTGCGAAAGTGAACATTATTTACTCGGCCCTGAAAGAATCGCTTCAAAAAGTTCATTTGACATACGAACACTCTTATAATACGAGGACATTAAACACCAAATAGGCGACTTAGTTTACAAACGAAATTTTGTATTGAGCGATGCAAATAAACGAATAAATGCAAAATTATGTCCAAAGTTTACCAAAGCAAGAATTTGCAAAATAATTGGCAGCAGTCGGTATGAGTTAGAAGACATGGATGGGAAGGTTTTAGGTATTTTCCACTCGAAGGACTTCAAGAAGTAAAGCTTATTATTTGCCAGGCCAGCTCAGTAGGTAGAGCATGAGACATATGGGTCGACTAGCTACTAGGACAAGGAAAGTATCTGCTATCGTTTCGTTTTCTTTTCCATTTTACTCACGGGGCTTATTAAATGAAAAAGCTTTGTAGGAAACGATTTTGAATTTTCAAATCAGAAATAGCCAACGGTCACAGTTTTAGGATCTCATTCCATCAATTAGCTAAGGTACGAACCGGAATCTAACAAAGGTTATTTTATGAAAAGTATGTGGAACGCATTGGTGATTTTGATGGTGGAAAAGAAATGGTGTTGTATAGGTGCAAGCCAAGAGATTAATTTCGAACACAAACTAATTCTTCAAACCAGTCATCCATTTGCTAGACACGAAAGAGAAAATGAAGAAGAAACAAATATGTGTGGCTTGGTTTTCATCATTTCATGTCACCAATACAGGCAAATATTTTAATGGACGCTTTTCCGGGAATGTTTTCGGGCTGGGATTTAACTACAGAATTGTTATTTTGACACACCTATTTTTCAAAAATTCCAAAATGAATTTACCAAAATCGTAGTTCTGTGGTTGAAGACTCGGTCAGAAACGACATATCCGGAAATACTTAGATGCCATTATTTGAAATACTTGACTTCAAAAATGCCTGGTGAGCGGTTGTTGACGACGGGCTATAAAGGGCGAATTTTGCCATCTTCGGTCTTTTGTGTAGTGTAAATTTTTAAAGGGCACTTTTCGTGGCGGATGTTTCGAGTTGTAAAAATTTGCGAATTTTACTTCGGGGTATAAGTTCCATCTAATACTTATATTACACAAGCTCTAAAATCCGATGAAAGAAACTTTAACATCTAAAAGTTGTATAATTAATCGCTTGCATCTAAAAATCAAATATTTCGGGCGAGCGAGCGTTGAAATAAATATAAACGCGCCTTTTCGTAAAACAGACATCGTTAAGATCTATCTAAACATACCAGTGAATTTTTGCGATCACTCACACTCACAAACAGCAGTGGGCTCTTAGCCAATCATTAAAATTATTTTTAAAAATATTTTTCAGTCAATGACCTTATTTCGTCTAATTTGCTAAAAAGGCGGACTTCTATGTTAAAACCCTGCAGCCATGATGAAAGCGCAGTCCATTTGCTATGGTCTGATTATGGATAATTCATAAGTCTGCTATTACACGATGAATCTAGTTGCATGCGCCTTCTTCGAATTCTTCTTTGTTATTTCGTTCGCTGTTTCAAGCGCTATTACACGTTGAAACCAAAGTCTCTAATTTGACAGTTCTCTTTGTTTTTCATTTTCGTGTTGGGCTGTGCTTAAGCAATAAAAAACTTTTTCTGTTTTTATTTTTGTTTTCATTATTTGATACATTGAATAAAGAAAGGTTTGTGCGCCTTTAAATGAATATCAGTCAAGAAAAGCAATCATTTATTTTATTCATGTTGTTTTTAAAGATGAATTTCTCATTTCTGGAAAGCCCATAAGGCTATCAATAACAGTGCGTTGCATCGAAATTTACTCTTTGAACAACAAAACCATATGAAGCAGAATAGTAAAAACGGGACAAGAGAAAAGAGAAACGTCAAATAGTTGCACCGAAAATTTTACTCACGCGACACCGGTCACTTTTTTTCCATCTCATCTTTTCGATTTTTTTTATCTTTTGCACTTACGTAGTTCGAAAAGTCACATGGGTCTAGATGCATCGTGTAATAGCAGACTAATCTCTGGCTCAGAATCAAAATCACGACCACGGCTACAAGATAAGAATCACGACTACGAGATACGTTACGTTTTTTTCACCCTACCGCCATCAAAAATCTCTGGAACTGAAAGGAAAACAAAATAGAAAAACCGTTCTGGGGCCTATTTCACAGAACATACCTCACATACATTACAGAAATGTATGTGACGTAAAATAGGTCCAATATGAGTGGGCGTAAATTTTAATTTTTTTTTAAATAATGCGTTTTCTAAGTTGACGCGAAGTTTTTCAAAAAATTCAAAATTTACACTGAGCCATCTTTGGCGTTTACTTTAAGGTACATACATTCATACAATGTATGTGATGTATGTTCCGTGAAATTGGCCCCTGGTCTCAAAGCAGTCATGTAATTGAAAAAAAGTAATGCAAAGAATACAAAATACGCATAAAGCTACGCGCAAACCGACGCGATGGCGGTGGCGATCGCGATAACAATGTGGATGCCGCACACGTAAATCAATGGAGGGGCACACATCGACGCGATATGTGGATTGCGTTCACATTCCACTGCTGCGTTCAGTTACGCGAATTTTCTTGAACGCAGCAAGCACCATTTGATCGCTATATCTCCTGAAGAAAAATTACAGTCTAAAAAAGAAAATTTGAAAAACTGAAAAATTAATAGAAAAAATTAGGGGAAATTCCATTTTATATGTTTTTTTTTATTAAACTTCAAAAATTAAACGTTTGTATTGTCGCTGACAACTTAGCCCGCTACACAATATACCGCGTTGATGTGAGCAGGTTTTTGAACGCATCTTTATCGCGCGATAAAAGTTATCGCAATCGCCACCGCCATCGTGTCGGTTTGCGCATAGCTTAAAGGTATCTGCAAACAAACGCGATAGCGGTGGCGATCACGATAAAATTGTGGATGCCATACACATACATCAAAGGAAAGGCACACATCTACACGATTGAAGTGTGCTTTGATTTTTATATGAGGCATCCACATTTTTATCGTGATCCCCACCGCCTTCGCGTTGGTTTGCGCGTAGCCTAATACTAAAGAAGCGTTTAAAAGAGTCTCGTAAAACTTGGCCCACGACTCACAGGGCAACTGGTCTTCCATCTTATCTTTTTTCTCTTTCGCACTCATTATGTTCGAATAGAGTCAGACGCAAAGAATCATCGTGTAATAGGGGCTTAATATATCCTCTAAGCAGGCAACCAAATTTCAACCCGAACTGAACTCGACCTTTCGATTTCATATATAAATACTCAACGTTTAGTTACTGAACGTACATATTGTTGAACGCACTCAATTTTCGTAAAGCTCAGAATCACGACCACGATGACGATCACGATTACAACGGTACGTTACGTTTTTTTTCACCCTACCGCCAGTATAGTTGTTTACACATCAAAAATAACAACCCGGTAAAAGTAAAATTCACCTACCTACATATACGTAAGTCATATCAAAAAAGTGAAAAAAACGAAACTCTCGCACGCACTAACGATAAAACGAAAATAAGTTAATCCCTCAAAAAAACTACCCAGTGTACCCCTCACACTCCCCGGCAAATTCACCACATTAAGGGATAGTGCCATCTTACCCCGCATGAAAAAAACCCTTTGCATGAGATATAAAATAAAAAAGACACGAGTGCCAAGGTCCAAAGCCATCTACCGGCAAGAAGTCAGCATCTTCACACGATAACCTGACGATAAAAGGAAAAACCTACCTGGACGCATGTTCTGTAACTCGGCGATAACTTTTCGAGGCGATAAACGGCGAAAAATGGAACAGAATAGTCCATCGTCATAACTCAAGTGCAACTTTCGGTGACTTGGTTGGTTACTAGGGGTTAAAAATTGTTCAGGTGGGTGCCTGAAAGTTGATTGGGCTGATGGTTCGATATGGACAGTATTTGTGGTTTGGTTTGGCATTTCCAACTGGTTATCGGGGATGTTGTTCTCAGCCGCGAAGCCGACTGGTTGCGGAACGGTCGGAGGTGGTATTGGTGGTTCAGTTTCGTCTGGAAAAACTCTTTCTTGAACCAATTGCGAGATTTCCTCGCAGAGGTTCTGTGTTGAGCGGTGAGTACGGGATTCCTTAATAAATGAGCTGAATCGCTCTCGTAGTGTGGCCACTGTGCCACTGGTGTCTAGCTTATTTAAGGCCATTTTCTCAATTAATTCCTCCTTCTTGAGTAGGTAAATCCATGCCAAACTGACTGTGACATCGAAATTATCCTCGGGATTATTCATTGTGCTACGTGGAAGATCTTGTTTGGAGGTGCTTTGAAATCTGGTTTGTTTCTGCTGGTGAAAACTTCTCTTGTTTATTTGTTTCCATGAAATCGGTGTGTCTGGGACGTAATGGAAGGCTTAATCTTACTGGTATACAGGAGCGTTTCTTTCGCTTAGTCAGACTGGACATCAATGAGGATTGTTTCTTCTGGAACGGTCGGTCGGTACTGTACGGGTGGATGAATCAACCTCAATGAAGTCCCTGCTCGGGCGCCAGGGTTTAACCAAAGATTCAAGTAGTTTTATCGAGGTTATCTTTATTCACGTATCACTGGTTATTACAATTTCATTACAATGTTTAATTTTAATTCTTATAAATATATTATTGCATATAAACCAAAATTCATTTATTTCTTATAACTAACTTTATTTAATGCAAAAAGGGTTTTGACTGAGATAGCAGTCTCCACTAAATCACAGTCTAAGATAGCAGTCGCCACTAAATTACAGTCTGAGATAGCAGACGCCACTAAATTACAGTCTGAGATAGCAGACGCCACTAAATTACAGTCTGAGATAGCAGACGCCACTAAATTACAGTCTGAGATAGCAGACGCCACTAAATTACAGTCTGATATAGCAGACGCCACTAAATTACAGCCTGAGATAGCAGACGCCACTAAATTACAGCCTGAGATCGCAGACGCCACTAAATTACAGCCTGAGATAGCAGACGCTACTAAAGTACAGTCTGAGATAGCAGACGCTACTAAATTACAGCCTGAGATAGCAGACGCCACTGACTAACTACTTTAACCTGGGCTTCCACTGTCACTTCTGGAGCCTTAGCTTTTCAAAAAGGAGCTCACCAAGTACTCGAGATTGGTACAATATTCAAACTGGGCAGAGCTCCCCCTTCATGTGTTTGTTCACGGTCTCTTATACATATTTTGGTTTGAACTGAGTGTGAATTATAATTTCTTAAACAAAATAATATTCGTATATTAAATATTTGACCAGAGATGGTTTTAGTGGTACGGTCTCACGTGAAGAATTTTTGAAATTTATTCATGTAGAAAACACTACGGGAAAATATTTAGCCAGGACAATTCTCTCTGCACTTCAAACCATTGGCATAAATTGCAGCAGTTTTATTGGACAAGGGTACAATGGTGCTTCTGCTATGAGTGGCAGTTTTAACGGAGTACAAGCTAGAATACGCGAGTCTCATCCAGAAGCCTTATACGTGCATTGTAGCGCTCACTCTTGAAATTTGGCTTTAGGGCATTCAGCCATTTCGCAATACTATTGGTATTATAAACTGCAATGTGTGAAACTCGCTGGGTGGAAAACCATGATGGGTTGATCAGATTTAAGGAAATTTTTAATTAATGCTTTTGAAGAGTTGTGTGCTGATAAGGACTCTGCAACTTCATCGAATGCAAGCTGCTTTTTAATATATATTTTTGCTAATGATTTTGCAGTAAGTTTGTGTTGTTTGAGCGTTTTGTTTACGTATACATTGCCACTTTGAAATATCTTACAATCCCCTTCATGCGACTTGGTACCTGGACTGGAGCATGTGGAATTAATATCAAACACTCTCCAAGGAATTCGAGAAAATATCATCACGGAATTCAAAGTAATTTTTGAGACTTCACAAAACTTACTAAATGTTGCAGATGAGAAACTGAAAATTCCACTAGGAGTATCAAAGCAGCAGCATAGGCAAAACGTTAGCACAAAAGATCCTGAAACCTATTTTAGGATAATTTATAATGATTCCTCTTTTAGATGATTTCTTAAGTCAGCTAAAAATGCGATTCCTTTACCTATTCAACGGAACTGTATGATATATACATTAGTATATTATTTGATTATAAGATTGACATTTGCCTTCTGTCAAGTGCGGTTGCAAAAATTAAGATCTCCCCGCTAAAAACGATTTTAAAAATAGAAAATAGTGCAAAAACAGCTTATAAATATTATAAAAGTGTTCCCACAAAGCAAAAGATTTAAAACTAATAAGTGCAGAGTAAGTTTTAGTCTTAAGATTTCATTGATCCTTGAAAATAGCAAGTTGAAATAAGCTAACCTCAATAAATGCACAAAAGAGGTCTAGAAGAAATCTCACCCGAACACCCACAAAGCGAAAAACGTTACTCAGGTTGCTTGAAAGAACACCATAATTTTGCAATGGGAACTCCATCCGAAAAAAATCTTGAAAAGATTATGAGACACCTGTTTAAGGAGAATAACGACGAACTCTTTAGTCATCTTGCAAGCAAATCTGACTTGCAACACCTTCATGTTGAATTTGCTAGTCTGAAAACTCGTTATGAAGAGGTTAGCCAAAGAGTAGTTCAACTAGAAAACCGCAACAGGATGCTTGAGGAGCAGTTTGATAAGATACTCCAAAAAACCACGGAATCAAACTTGGTAGTTCGCTTACCTTTTGAACACAATACAGATGTGTGTGAGTCTGCTAAAATCATCTGTTCCAGCCTTTTAAATGAGAGCAATCCAGATTCTATCGTCGAATCTGCTTACAGTGTAAAAAGTCACAACACTCGAATGGCGACTGTTATCTTGAAGATGAAGTCCCGCGATAAAGCCTGGAGCGTGCTAAGAAATTCTGGGTCTCTTAAAGGGAGAAATGTTAACATTCATAAGGATCTGCCATTTAATGTGCGTCAAAAACGAGCTAAACTCTTGCGGATACGAAAGGTGCTCCATGACAAAGATCCAAAGAAGAACATAGTTGTCCGGGACGACAAATTGCTGGTGGAAGGGAAACATTTTACTTGGGATTCTGCAAAAGGCCTGATGTGTGGTGAAAATGATGCTCTTAACACTTTGAAATCTATTTTTGGAGACATTCCCAATTTAAATAATTTTATGAATGAACTTCTTAAAACAAACAACGCGTACCAAATGTCATCAAATGTCATCGATGATGTCAACGAAGCTGACGTCTCAACTCACAGGGTGACAACGCAACAACCAATTCTTAATTTGGGTGCAAACACAAATAATGGTCGTTTACACGATGCATGAGGTTCTGTTGTCTACCAGAATGAAATTAGTTGTATAAGAAACATTAGTATAATAAGTTATAACGTATCAGGATTAAAAAATAAACTATTGTTTGCTAACTTTTTTAATTATATCCAAGATTTTGATATTTTTATACTTTTTGAAACACATCTATTAGAAAATGAAGAAACAAATTTTAAGAATATATTTTTTAAATATGAACTAAGATGGAATCCAGCAGTAAGAACAGCGAGTTTTGGTCGAGGCAGTGGGGGTGATCTATTTGGGTACCGTAAAAGCTTGATGGGTGTGCATTTGGATTGGAAAAGAGCTGGAGAATCATACCTACTGGATATTAAAATTGGTAATGACAAAATGCATATAATACCTATATACTTAAATTGCAATCACTGGAAACGAGATTTTGAAAAACTTAGCGAAACACTACAAGAGATTGATACGACAAATTTGATGCTTATTGGGGATTTCAATGGCAGGATTGGGGTGTCACAAAATAGTTTTGTCAGTACACGTTTTGCGAACTTAAACTCGAACCGTAAATCTAAGGATGCAGTCTGCGATAATAAGGGGGTAAATATCTTGGAACTTGCTGATGCCTTCGACTGTCATGTCTGGAACGGTAGCAGTACAGGAGACTCTGAGGGTGAGTTTACTTTTATTAGAGGTACATCTTGTTCTGTGATAGACTACTGCTTTGCGTCTGGAGTGTGGAATAACGTTATTAGCGATTTTAAGGTGGGAATCAAGACATTCTCCGATCACATGCCTCTTGAACTCATCTTTACGACGCATGTATCGGAAATACCTGATAGTGCAAAGCAATTGAACCTTGTCCCGAAATTATATTGGAAAGAAACAAACAGGCTTATCTACCAAATGAAACTAACAGAAGAACTCGAAAAGCTCAAGAACACGAATATTCCAGTAGACATAAATTCACTGGCAAACATAATTAAAAAATCTAATCCTCAAAATTCATCGTTGAGAAGTAAATCGAGTTTTAAACAAGAGTGGTTTGATCTTGATTGCTTTAAAGCAAGAAAGAAATCGTTTATATTTTTAAAGCGGTTTCGGAAACACAACTCACAAGAATTCAGGGCGTTATACTCTCAGGCAAATAGAGTGTTTAAACAAATGTGTTACGTGAAAAAGGCAGCTTTTGCGAGTAGAAATATAGAAATCATCAACAGCACCCGTTGTTCCGCAGATTTCTGGAAAGCTGTTAAGAACGTTAATGGTAGAAGAAATATCATCGCTTTAGGTCTACAAGCATCAAATCTAAGGAACCACTTCAGAAGCCTCCTCAATCTTGAAATAAGTTCACCGCTGGTCCAATATGCCAACCCACTAATCCTGGATGATTTTTTAGACGCGCCCTTCGAGATCCAGGAAGTTCAAGAAGTCATAGCGAACTCTAAAGTCAATAAAGCCCCTGGTGATGACCGTATTCCTTTTGAATTTTACAAGCACGCCACAGATGACTTCACTGCATCGCTAACTCTTGAATTCAACAGAATCTTCGAATGTGCAGCAGTTCCTGATAGCTTTAAAAAATCAATTATCTTTCCACTTCACAAAAAAGGAAACCTAGAAGATCCATCAAACTATAGGGGAATTTCTTTCCTTAATACCAGTGCTAAACTATTTGCCGGGTTGATACACAGCAGGCTAACACAATGGGTTACCCAGAGAAAAATTTTAACAGAATTTCAGGCGGGTTTCCGCAAAAATTACTCAACGGCGGACCATATATTTTCAATTTATAATATTGCTGATACTTTCCTGAAGAAAAAGAAGAAATTATATGCGTTTTTTGTTGACTTCCGTGCAGCCTTCGACTCAATTGTCCGAGAATCCCTTTACTTCAAATTATTTGAGATAGGATTGTCCAGTAAGATAATTAATGTTTTGAGGGAGTTGTACAATATAAACACAGCATGTGTATGGGATGGAGTTGCTCTATCAAGCGAATTTCCAACAACAATGGGCCTAAAGCAAGGTTGTATTCTAAGCGCTTTGCTTTTTATACTGTTCATAAACGATATAACAGACGCAGTCAGAGGCGGAATAAAAATTGGAGGAGCTACGATTCCTGCACTTATGTATGCTGATGATATAGTCTTCTTTGCTGATACGATAGATGGAATGCAATTAATGATGAACAGGTTAGGAAATTACTGCAAACACTGGAATCTGGTAGTTAATTTACAAAAATCAAAAATGATGGTGTTCAGAGGTGGTGGGGGCAGAATCTCGAGAAACGAAAGATGGACTTTCAACGGTGAAGCTGTGGAAACTGTGCGGGAGTACAAATACCTTGGAGTTCTCATAACTTCAAACCTGAACATTAAGAGGCACCTGGACGGGAAATCCTCCGAGGCAAAACGAGCAATTTCAGCTGTATGGGAGCGCTGCATCAAGAGCAACTACATCGAACATAGTGCGAAGCATAGATTATTCCGCTCTACAGCAGCGTCAATTCTTTTATACGGAGCGCAAGTCTGGGGATATCGTTCTTTCGAAGCCGTAGAGAAATTTCTGCGGTACTTTATTAAAAGGATTTTTCGTCTTCCAAAAAGCTCGCCAAACTACATGCTTTATTTAGAAACTGGGACACCACCTATGATAATGGACACTCTTGATATGCACTTCAAATATATTGTTAAAGTTATGGAGATGAAAAATGAAAGAATACCAAAAATCATTCTTAATAACATGATTCAGGCGAGAGGATCAATGATGGTGGAGTGGGAGAGACTGGCAACCGAATGCGGTATGAATATAATGATCGTTCAAAATGAAAACCCGTCTTCAATGAGAAACAAGTTCAATGCCATACTTGAAAAACTTGGAAATGTCCTGTATAACAGAAATGTAGAGGAAGCCAAATCCTCGTTATTTAGATGCTTTTATAGTCGCCTTGAATACAACCTTGGCAACAATACATATCTACTTAACAGCAATCCAATCAATAAAATAAATATTGTTTTCAAAACGAGAGGGGAATTATTGAATTTGAATTATATGCCACACAGAACTGATCTTCCAATTCTATGCAGCCTATGCAATATGAAGACCCGTGAAGATACGTGTCATTTCATTGCGATATGCCCTGTATTGAAGGAGTTGCGGAAAAGGTACTTCAAGCAGAGCTGCCTGAATGATGATGAGTTGCTTGGTGTATTAAACGGAGAGCTAGGATGGGATGTATTGAATAGTTATGTTGTTGCTGCACTGCGTTACAGAAAATCCATAATTGAAGAAGACTTTTAAAATCAAAATTATAATGTCTTTTTTTTTTGCTTTTTATTTATGTATTTATTTTCAAACTGTCAATCTGGTAGACGGCCAAAAGCCAATCCATTTAGACTTAAGTATTTAATCATCATGTAAAATCTTTTATATTTTGAAATAAAGTCAATAACTAACTAACTAACGTATACATATGTACATTATGTATATGCATAAACCTACATGCAAAAATTGTGTATGATATGGCTGAATTTCGGCTAATGGTGAATTTTTTTTTCTGAAAAATTATATCCCCCACGAAAAAATTTTCTGGCTACGGACTTGCACTAGCAGTAGAGATGTGTAATGAGGAGTAATTCATACTTTTTTATTGTGGATGGCCGATGGCGTGAACACTTGGAAATTGGAATGCTAGAAGCATCCGTAACAAAGGTACAGAATTTTTCAGCTTTCTTTGCAATTTAGATGCTGATATATGTCTTTTAAGCGAAACGTGGTTAAGTAATGGCGTTCGATTTGCTGATCCAAGTTATCTTTGTCATAGAGTTGATCGTACAAATAGAGTAGGTGGCGGTGCTGCCACTGCTATTAAAAAAAATATTAAACATACACTTTTGCCAGTTATAAGTAGTAAAGTAATTGAGGTGATAGGCATTGAAATTGATTAAGAAAATTTCTCAAGAATAAAACTACATATATTCAGTATATTTCCCCGGAGGAAATTCGAATTAACAAAAAGCGATCATATTTAAAAACGATCTAAGAAAGATACTTAACTGTAACGACCCATTTCTTGTACGTGGAGACTTAAATTGTAGACACCATGATTGGGGATGTCAGAGGGCAAACTCTTTGGGAAATATTCTTTCAGATATCCAAATTAAAATTTTATATCCCAACAGCCCAACTTTTATACCTGAATCTGCGAGATCGTCTCCTTCCACTATAGACTTACCTATTTTTAACTAATGTCGCAAATATTATAACACAACCTGTAACAATTAATGCGCTCAGTTCAAACCACCTTCCTGTTTACTGTGATATTAGTTTTAGAGCTATTCTAAACAATGTGCAATATTTAGAATTTAAGAAAGCAAATTGGTCTCTGTTCAAGAAACATCTTAATTCAAGTCTAAAAAAACTCCACTAGAGTCTATTATACGAGAACAAGTCGGTATTCAGTTAGAATCATTTACTTCAAATATTCTTGAAAGTGTAAAATTTTCAGTACCTTTAAAAAGACAAAACAAATAAAAGATCTATTATACTTCCCCATTATATCCTTCAAATGATAACAAAAATTAATGGTTTACCAAGGCAATGGCAAAGATTTCGCATTCAAAATATTTATAATGAAATGAATGTTTTAAATAGGTTGATTTCTGATTAAATAAAAGCCTTTCGAAACATAGAATAGAATAAAAACTTAAAAAGTCTCGATAAGTGTTCCAAACCATTTTGGAATATTGTCAAAATTTTGAAAAGGAAAAATAAACAAATTCCATATTTAAAAAATGCAGGTTCAATCTTTTTTACACCTGAAAGTAAATGTGAACTCTTAGCTGATACTTTTTTAACAAACCACAACTTATCAGTTGCACTGACTTCGTCTATAGATCCTGTTGAGGATTTATTGAATGCATTTAATCTAAGTGATGTCAGGACTCCAATCGATAAATTAATCGGGTATGGGTATGAAGATGTAGAATACTTTATATCTAATTTAAAAAACAATAAATCTCCAGGAATTGATAAAATAAATAATAAAATTTTAAAAAAGCTACCCAAAATTAGTTTCAAGTATTTAACATACATTTTAAATGCTTGTTTAAAGATACAATACTTTCCTGATGAATGGAAAGTTGCTAAAGTTGTTTCCATTCTAAAAGTAGGAAAAAGTGCAAATGACCCCAACCACTACAGACCAATTAATCTTCTAAGCAGTTGTAGCAAAATATTGGTAAAAGTTAAAAAATTTAATTACAAGATTTTCTTTCAGTACAAAATATTCTCCCAATGGAACAATTCGGTTTCAAGAAAGATCACTGCTCACCAAGTGCTTAGGATCTGTAACCACATTAAAAGAAGTCTATCTTATAAAAAGTCGACTGGTTTAGTACTTCTTGACATCCACAAAAGCCTTTGATTCAGTGTGGCATCATGGGCTTCTTTAATAAACTTATAAAGTTCAGATTTCCTTCATATATCATAAAATTGATTCAAAGCTCTTTACCAAATCGATATTCCATGGTTTATTTAAACAATGAGTTTTCCACTAGAAGATCAATCCCTGCAGGTGTTCCTCAAGGATCAGTTCTTGCCCCTATGTTATATAACATATTCACAGCCGATTTCCCCAATATACCGGACTGTAAATACGCCATGTATGCGGACGACACCGCAATATTTTCTTCACACGAACTTGGTGGTGTAATAGAAATACAACTTTAAAGAGCGCTTAATATAATTTTTGAATGTTATAACCACGGGAAAATAAAAATTAATGCTGACAAAACTCAATCTATCTTTTGCACGAGAAAAAGAAAGAATTGCTTTTTGCCCAGCAAAAAACTAGAGCTTAAAAAACACACAGAAATAAAGTGGGTCGATACAGTTAATTATCTTGGAGTTAGCTTAAGAGGCCTCCACCCAAAATGTCGAAGTCAGATTCGAAGATTTTTATCTTCGAATAAAAAACGAGAATAAAAAAACTCACCCCTAACAACATGTTTGAACTTCGAACAAACATTGTTCGAATGGCATATGAAACAACAAAAAAAATAGAAGCTATACTTTCACAGCGCATACAGCCTTTTTTATTTGTTTGTTTTTGTTGCTTTGCACTATACTTTTACTTTGTTGTGAAGAAGAAGAAGCAGTACAGGTATAGATTTTTATTTTTTTTGTTCAATATTTCGTCTTGGGTATAGGGAGTAAAGTGTTTGTAAATGTATTCGTGTGTTGGAAAGGGATATTATGTGTTGTTTTTGCTTTTGTATCGTGGTGCGCGAAGAGCTATTTGTGAAGTTTTTTCTGTGGAGGAAAACTTGTGTTGAAATTTTTTTCTCAATAATATGCATATATTATTTTTTTCATTTCAAATTATTTGTAGGTCACTTTATTGGAATGGGGTAGTTTTGTTCAACTTGAATGATTTTAGATTTTAGGATATTGTTATGGTAGGTAAAGGATAAAGGATGTAGGTAGGTATGTCCAATATGCATTTGTATGTTTCCAAATTCCGGATTTACTAAGAAGTGGTTATTTAATTTTAGGGTGTTTTTTACTTTTTGTGTGGTTTCGAGAGTTTTTTTTCTTCTAGGTAGGTATTTGAGTGTAGGTAACAAAAGCGATTCGGAAGGTATTTGTGATTTTATTTGATTATGAAGATGTAGGTATTATTTGTTATAAATTCCCGAATTACATACCAAAATAGGTATCGTTTCTTGAGGAAATTATTAAATAAATACAAATACCTACCTATTGTTAGATAGATATAATTGGTAGGTACCTACCTGTAGACTGTAGGTAGGTTATACACTAAAAATAAATAGGTATGTAGATAGGTACATACTTACTGTCAAATAACTTTCGACTAGGTAGATACCTATACTTTTTTTGAAAAATAAAAACAAACAAATCCAAATTAAAAAAATTAAATTTTCTTCCTTTATACTATGTACGACAAGAGTACGTAACTTAGGCGCCAAGAAATGATAACGGTTTTTGTAGAACAGTTCAATACAAGCATTTTTTGCAATGGGAGGGGACTCTATCTCCCCCGTTTGGATAGGAGGGGCAAATTTATAAAAAAAAACTAAATAATGTAAAAAAAATATTAAAACATAACGGTTTTTGGTTCTCTTCACTTAGGTATGTTTAATTATTCAATATTCTCTGTATTTTTTCAACACTTCACTTAGTTTGGAATAAAAATCAATTTTGGAATCACCAGTTCACTCTACGAATCACAAACTCAATTGGTTAAAACTTCATAGACAGAAAATACTTTTCCTTTCAATTTCATTTCATGTTGCCAACTCCAAATAAAAAACCGTGACAAATTTCAGCTCAAAACAAAAATCAAACAAATTCTGTGTAAAGCTCACCAATACATTCAGAACTCATTCACATTATCCTTCGTTAGATCACAGTTGGCGGCCCAAGCAGAAAACAAAAAAAATATGCAAAAAATTGCATCACATTACCAGACCTACCTCAAACTCTTGTTCAGGCTATACAATACAAGATACATTTCACTCACATTATCTATATGTCTTACCTAATTATTATCTTGTCGATCATGTTTGATTTCCAAATTTCAACCCTGCTATGAATCAATGCAAACAAAATGTCGTTCGTTTTATTGCTCCGGTATAAAGCTTATTGTATCTAAAACCTGTATCTACCCCACTCCTGGTTTCTTTATTATGATAGGTGTTCACTGTTCAATGAATAAAAAAATGGACTTTGGTTTATTTTTTTTGGAAAATCAAATCAAAAAAAATCTTAGCTTAAAAATATTTGTTTGTATTCTATGCTAATAAAAAAAAATAATAAAAAAATCCTGATAGCATAAGCTTCTTGGACAACACAAATATGGTACCTACCTACCTACCTCACATTTCATTCTCATAACAAAAAAAATGGAAACCAAATTCTCATATTTTTGCTTGCTCATAACTATTTTGTCAGTAGTTGAAATTATAATTTACATAGATTCTGTTTACAAACCACCTTCGCATACAAACAAAAATCAGTTTTACTTGACCTACAGACATTTTTTTCTCTTTATTTCTTTTTGGCATTACCCACAAAATAAGTGGATGTAGCTATATGGTAGAGCGCAGCGCTCGCTTAGCAGTACCCACAAAAACACTTTTTTTTATTTCATTTTATCATCAACACATTCCCATTCTATAATGCTGCCTCTGGTTCATGTTTGATTCGATCTACAACATTTATTTTCGAAGAAAAGCCATCATGTGGCAGCTAGATTTACTAAAAATTCGAAATATTTGAAAATAACGACTATTTATTGCAAAACAGACCTTTGAAAAATTTGTTATTTCTAACAAAATTTAAGTTTTTGTGCTAGTTTTTTTTAGTGAATTTGTTTACTAGAAATTTTTTGTCATTATGAGAAAGTTTTGGGTTATTTAGTTTATTTCTTGTTATTTAAAAATACAATTGAAAAATAGAAAATTTGTCACTTTTCAAAAGCAAATATTTCAAAAAAAAGGATCAAATTCAAAAATCGGTGCCCAAGGCATTGAAGCCCTAATCAATACCTTTAAAATGATATACACTTTATATATGTACTTCTCTCCTGTTCTGAAATCGTTAAGCATCCATTTGGCAGTTTTGCGTGATTTTTATAAAACCTCTTACTGGATTTTTGAAATAAGACGAAAACAAAATCCAAAATCAAAAATATAGCCTCAAGACTTTGAAGCCAAAATGTCATTCTTTCATATGCAATTTAAATTTTGGCCATATATGGTCCCGTGGCGGAGATCCTTCGGAATCCATTTTGCCAATTTTCCATATTTCTCAAAAATTTGGGTAGAGGCCTCTTAAAGCGTGCCTGCATTTATGTTTGGTATTATATTTATTACTCAAACCAATACGAACAAACATCTTTCAAAAGATGCTCTTTAAAGGTGTATGACATAGACCTTCAGAGTCATCTTGCCACTAATAACGTGCTTCTTAAGAGCAAAAAAGTGCTCTCAAACTCAAAGAATTAGCTGCAAATGAGCTCGAATTAAGCTCTAAATGTGTTTCTAGAGCTCATTATTAAAAAAAGGAGCTTTAAGATTAGCTCTAAAAGCGCTGCTACAGCCTTTAAAGAACTAAAATTGTTACTTGGGTATATAACTTTTTTCTGTGTGGATAACGGTTTTCCCGAAAAATATTTTCAAGCACATTTTTTTAAGCATTTTTAGGTTGTTCTTTTGACTTCAATATGATTTTTTTCACAAAAACACGTTATTAAGTATAATTTTTTTTTTCATTATTATGAAAGCCCAATACGTGTTCTTGAAAATACCCCTTTACTGCTCACTCAGGTGTTCCTCAAGGAAGTCACCTGGGACCATTTTTATTCACTATCGCTATAAATGATGTAATATCATGTATACCTTCAAGTGAAATAGGCTTGTGTAGTTCGCGAACGAACTAGTTCAAAATAGTTCATTTTAGTGAACTAGTGAGCTAAGTTCACCTACTTAGTTCACTAGTTCATTTAGTTCACGAGGATTTTTTTTCCATTTCACGTTTTTTCTATTTAATAATATTTCTGTGAATGCCTTAACAAACAACAGAAGTCATTTATGACATGACAGAACGCAGAACTTCTCACTCACATATGTCAAAAGTCTTTTTTTAAATTAGGGGTATTCATGCAACGTTTTAAACTATACGATGTCGTAAAATTGTAACGTTTCCGATACACGTTTCATGAACGCACCAACAAAAATTTTCCGTAAATGTGGGATCGATATGGTAAACTAACCAGCTGTTCATTAAACGTCAAACAGCTTATTTTATATTTAATTTAATTTTAGCACTCGTAAAATTTGTCATCCGCAATTTAAAAATGCCCAAAATAATCCAAAACAGTAAATTTATACAATTGTATGAACAAATTGCTTTCAGGCCCGTTTGCTGATACAATACATAACGATTTAAGTTCAACTTAAATTCTTAAGGGGTACTTTTTCCATGTCATAAATGTGGGAGAGAAAAATAAAAAGTAACGATTTGTACTTAAAAACAATTTAATGTAGAATTCATGAATTTAGAATTATAATTATTAGTAGGAAAAATTAATAAAAAAAAATGTCATGTCGTTGGTTCTCGTCGTATGTACTTCGTGGTTCACTGTTCGTCGTCGACTCCTTTCTTCTTCTCTTTCTCAGTCAGTTGTGGGCTTGTTGTCTGTTTAAGTGGAGATTTGCAGACTAGAGACGACAGTGGCGTAGTCTGAGATCCCACAAATCGGCCATCCTGTTTAATAGCTGACCCCAGCGTACTGCGAGCTCGTATCTCATCATCATCATCTCGTCATGGTTTCCGACTTTGGTTATCTTGTATGGACCCAGAAATTTTCCCGCCAACTTCATATTCGGTCCAAATTGAGTTCGTCAATCCGCTACCAAATCACCTTCCTTGTGCTGCTTGGCTGGTTTTCGCTTACGGTTGTATGTTTTTTGATTCTCCTTTTGGATTTCAGCTATAGACTCTCTTGCTAGATCCCTGGCATCTTCTCGTTCACTCGTGTACATCTCCCGAATTTCTTGGTCAATCAAATTCACAAAATCCGCATCCGTTGCTTTCCTCATTTTGGTACCAAACATCAACTCGAACGGTGTTGTCCTTATACTGCGCTGCCAAGTTGAGTTTAGGCATCGTTGTAGTGAACTGGTGTGATGTACCACTTTTTTGGGTTGTCGGCAGATAATTTTTTTAATACAGAAATAATCACTCTGTTGATCCGTTCTACTTGGCCGTTACCTCTTGGAACACCAGTTGTGATGTCAAGGTGTTCGATTTTCTCGTTTTTGCAATACTCCTCGAAAACTTTGCTGGTAAATGCAGACCCTCGGTTTGAAATTATTCGAGCTGGACTCCCAAACGACACTTTCTGCAATTCCAACTTCACAATAACCTCCGCCGCAGACGTCGTTTTTGTTGGGTAAATCCAAACAAATTTGGAAAATGCATCTACAACACATAGGATGTAGCTGTAAAGTTTTGTAGTTTTCTCCAGTGGTCCTAAATGATCAATGTGGTATGTACAAAGTGGTTTAGTTTCTTTGTCTATTGGTGAGAGGAATCCCTCCTGCTTGCCGGCTTTTCTTTCCGCTAATATACAAGCAATGCAATTTTTGCGCACGTCTTCTAATTTTTTGATTAGGCCTGGTATAAAATAGTCCCTCTTAACTATCTCCTGCATCTTCCTTGATGCGAAATGACCGTCGATGTGTATACTCCGTAAAAGTTCAACCTGCATCTTCTTAGGCACATAAAGCAGCTTTCGGCCCTTCTCATCACTCCTGTATATCACTCCTCTTTCGCAAATAAAATTCTCGTATGGGCTATATTCCAGCAACTTTTTTATAACGATAATATGCTCATCGCTTTCCTGTGTTTTGATAATTATTTGCAAAAATTCGCCTTTAATCATACTTACAGCGTTTCTGCTCAATGCATCCGCGTGACGCATCTTATTTGCACTGCGATGTTCGAGTATAAAATCCAACTCTTGAGTTGTTAGCACCCAACCTGCAATCCGCGACGAAAACTCCTTTTTCTCCATAGTGCCTTTGAATGCTGCACAATCGGTCACTATTTTGAAGTGGATACCCAGCAGGTAATGTCGGAACTTCTTTAATGCTGCTACCTTCTACCTTCTACAGTACCCCGTAAGACCCAAGAAACTTTGGATTTTTGCTACATTATTTGGCTGTGGAAATTTTTTAACGGCAACTATCTTAGTTTCCGATGGTTTAATTGTTCCAGCTTCAATTCGAAATCCTAGATACTCGATTTTCAAGCACAGGAAGTGGCATTTTGACCATCGAAACCTTAGTCCATATTCGCTGGCATCTTCAAAAACTTTGACTAAATTGCGAATCGCTTCAGCATAATCTTTTCCTAGCACAACGATATCGTCCATATAAATCAATACGATTTTTAAAAACATAAGATCTCTAAATACCAAGTTAACGTGTCGTTGGAAAACGGCGGGTGACACACTCAGACCAAAGGGTACTTTATTGAACTCGTACTGGTCACGATGAGTAACAAACGACGTATAATTTCTGCTTTCTTCGTTAACAGGAACGTGGAAGAAACCGTTTTCGAGGTCTAAAGTGGAGTAAACATTGGCTGAACTAAGCTGGTCAATCTGATCATCTACGAGAGCTAGAGGATTTTGATCACGAACTATAATCTTGTTGATTTTTCTATAATCAACGCAAAGTCGTTTACTACCATCTTTTTTATTCGCCAGCACGATGGGAGAAGAATATTCCGAATTGCTTCGGCGAATAATATTGGAATCTAACCACTCTTGAATCTGTACGTCGACAATTTCTTTTTCAAGTGGAGCAAGTCTCCGAGGACGTTGCGCAATAGGATTATCATCTTTAAGGATGATTTTCATCTCGACATTCGTTGATTTACTTTCCATTGGCTTGTAATTGTTAACTAGATCTTCTATTTCTTTTCTATATTTTTGATTGCCTACACAGATATCAATTTTATTATAAATTATCTGGTAACAATTTTTCAGTTCTGGTTGGATCTTTTCGACCTGCACTTCGTCTGTGCTCAGCGTTCCTCTTAGTATGTCTTTTCCAATCAATAGGTCTTGATTCAAAAATGTTGATGAAACTACGTATATTTTAGTGCGATACGTTACGTCATCGATTTCAACATTCGTCATAAAATA
This sequence comes from Epistrophe grossulariae, assembly GCA_929447395.1. Taxonomy (NCBI): domain Eukaryota; kingdom Metazoa; phylum Arthropoda; class Insecta; order Diptera; family Syrphidae; genus Epistrophe; species Epistrophe grossulariae. The sequence continues at coordinate 58,584,195 of OV839566.1, read as the reverse complement.
TCCATAAGGTTTTGTACAGTCTTGCGATAAGCCGCTGAAAACTTGGCTATCGCTTTTAAGATTTGGAGATCCTACTTTAAAATACTCGGTTGATCTCATAGTCGCATCACTCTCCGTGTCAATTCCTCCTCTAACCTTGTATCCGTTCACCATAACCTCTTTTGCTTCCAACTCACCTATATCCCCATCGACCAAATTCACCGCCTTAGTTTTGTCTTTACGCAATGGACAATTTGGAGAAAGGTGTCCAAATTCATCACAGTTGAAACATTTAGGCCCCTTTTTTTTAGAATCACACATTTTACTTTTATGACCTTTTTGACCGCAATTAAAACAACGTAAGTTGTTAGTAGCTTCTTTAGACGTTTTTGGGACTTTCAACTGAACATGAGAGTGTCGTCCTAAGGAGCTGCGAAAATGCTCGTACTCAGTTAATTTTATCTTGAAATCTTGCATTGAATGTGCACCGTATAACATGACCTTATTTGCAGACAAATCATCAATGCCATCGATCACATATTGGATTACAGAGCTCTCGTCAATACCACCTTTTGCACCCAGTTCCCGCATGGCAAACAAAAATTCCACGACTGATTCCCCACTTTTTTGTCTTCTTGTCGTCATCGCCATGTGCACATCAGCTACTGTCATCGTATTCGAAAATTCATCTAGCAAGAACTGTTTTGAGTCTGACCAATTTATTATAGTGGGCTTTGTCTTTAAAGCCATTTTTGCAGTACCCGTCAGCAACCGCTTAGCGAAAAGAATTTTTTTCATTTCGTCCCACCTCATCAAAGTGGATGCAGTTTCAAACTCATCAACCCATGCCCTGACATCTCCCTCGTCACCAAATTGAGAAACCGCATTAAGTGCGTCTTCAAAGGTTCCTACACTTGCTCGCTCATTTCGTCGTTTTAACTCATCGATCTCCGTCCGTAGCAATGACACTTCAATATCTGGCCTCGTTGCATTATTTGGCCTTCCTTGGTTACGTGGCTGTTGATTATTGATGTTAACCCCTTCCCCAAAACCTAACCCGCCACCGTCCGTTTGTCTAATTGCTTCGTTGCTTAGGGGTATGTCTTTTCTGGCCCCACTGAAAGAAGGATGATCGTCATCAACTTCTTCAATATTTTGAGGCAGTCCAATATCCCTTTGTGAACTTTTCTGCCACCAATTCGTCTTAAGTTTTAATTCTACCTCACGTCTTGTTATGTCTGTTTCTCGTCGAATAAGCATATCCAGCATTTCTGAAAAATCAGGCCCCGTCGTAATGGCTGTACTATTCAGATTTTTCCTGCGTCTGCCTACCATATTGTCACATATTGTCACAAGAGAAAAAAATTTCGTCTTAATTTTCAGATTTGATCTCACGTGACTTTCGATTAAGATTTGTGCAATGTACAGTTCGACCGTCTTTACCGTGTTATCGTTTTACTGTACCGTCGTCGTTTTTACCGGTAGTTATATCGATTGCCTTATCTCGCTATCTCAGCACAAAAAATAATTCTATTTTACTCTCCCGACAATTTTGTAAAGGTTTTTATTCGATTGATGTTGTTTTCAGATGGTACCCGGTGTTGAGCCCCCAGAGTTGTGGGATAGAAAAATAAAAAGTAATGATTTGTACTTAAAAACAATTTAATGTAGAATTCATGAATTTAGAATTATAATTATTAGTAGGAAATATTAATAAAAAAAAAACGTCACGTCGTTGGTTCTCGTCGTATGTACTTCGTGGTTCACTGTTCGTCGTCGACTCCTTTCTTCTTCTCTTTCTCAGTCAGTTGTAGGCTTGTTGTCTGTTTAAGTGGAGATTTGCAGACTAGAGACGACAGTGGCGTATTCTGAAATCCCACATAAAGTGATACTTAAGAAATTAAGTTCAACTTAAATCGTTATGTGTAGTATCAGCAAACCTCCCTCAATAATCTATTATTATTCTTGAGTTATTTGGTGAAAATGATGGTAAATATGTTTATTGTTGTTATCAACACGTATGTGCATGTGTGAATGCATTTGTGTTTGTGTAACTCACACTATTTTGAAAAAAAAACTCATTTTTCCTCGATATGCCCGTTCCACTATTTCTTCTTCTAATGTTACAAGAGATAACGATGTTTACCATCTTCGTTTAACACACAAATTTGTGTCTTAAAGTTTAAGATTTGTTTGAAAAGATTTCGCATACAAATTTTTGACAGTTCGTTTACGACGTCGTAAACTTTAAGACGTTTACCACGTTCACAATGCTTTTCCGACTTTGCATGAATACCCTTTCTTTGAGTGAAAGGGGTTTTTTTATTTATAGGGAATTTCCAATGATTTTTTTTTTGTAAAATTGGCCATTTTTAACTAAACTGAACTAAAATGAACGAACTAGGTCAGTAGCGTGATTTGAACTAAATTGATCCATCACTATTTTCGCCTATCTGTCTGGTTGATCCTACACGGATTTTAACACCTAGTGGGAACTTGTTTTTTTTAAATTAAATTTTTAAATCCATAATATTAAAATATGGCGAACTAATTCTTTTCTTAATTTACTTAAAAAATTTTCGATGTAAAAAATATTTTTTTAAAAAATCGATCCAATGGTGATATATTCTTCATTTTTGTGTATGGAACTAAACTAAAATACGTTTTTGGCAGGTGTTACATAAAATGTAGCATTTCTTAGCTTATTTATTTCTTTTAAAATCAGATAAAAAGATTAACAATATTCAGACTTTAAAGCCATCACAGTGTGATCGTATATAACAGCAAGTTCGTGTGACACAGTTGAGCATTTTATTTTAAAATTTATTTTGCCAAGAAATATCGTTTTCTCTTTTAAAAATTTTATTTTTTCAAATTTTAAAACATTTTTTTGTGACGGCACAATTCGTCGCTACAATGCAGAACTAGTCTAAGTCCAAAAGGAAACTTGTTATGTTCCACGCATTTTCTACGAATTCTGAATATTCCTATGTGCAGTAATTCCTTCAGAATTTAAATAATAGAATACAATCATAATGTCGAAAGTCTGCATTTTACGCACTAAGGTTCTTCTTGAAAAATTTTGAAAATGTGACTTAGACTAGTTCTGCATTGTAGCGACGAATTATTGATTTGCAAACGTTTTTCTAATTTCAGTTAGGTACATACAATCGGAGTAGTTTCGCTGGGGTCCGAAATAAAATACTAGCACAAATAATTATATACAGATGTCTCACGCCCATAGAAAAAAGTGTCATATGAAACTGAAAATCCACATTTCAAGAAGCTTTTAACAAAGCTCTTTTCAAAGAATTATTTTAAGATCTGTATGCAGTGCTTTCTCTCTTCAAAATTTGTGTTCTCTCAACTCAACCAAAAAATATTTTTTTTCTTGTTCTCATGCTTCTGTCTGTTTTTTTTTGGTACTTTTTATTTCAATCCAACGTCCCGCCACAATTTTAAAGTAAATTTGTTATGGAGTATGGAGATAGATTTCTTATATTGTATTGTAGGTATTGTATTGTTTCCCCTAAGGGTTACAACTCTTCTATCCCTCTCGCCTTACTCCTTCTCGCAACCTTTAGTGCCTTTATCCACTCTTCCCCCCTCCCTCCTTCGTCCATTATATCCCTCATCTTCTCCCCTATTGACATCCCTTCATCACCACCTGACCTGCATCTTTCTATCACATGTTCCCACGACTCAGATTCACCTTCACACACTCTGCTCATTCTTTCTTCTTCATGCTTCCAGTACCATCTTTCTCTCACCTCATTCCCTAGCCTGACTCTCGCTATTCTCCTTGTTCTGTCTGCCTTCCATCCCGCTTTCAAATATTGTGGGATCCCATCGGTCATTACTTCCTTATACCACCTATTATATCTGGATTCCAATATTAGTTCCAGTCTTTCCTTCTCCTGCTCTCTTCTGTCTTCCCATTCTACTCTCTCGTACCCTGTCAAACTGTCTTCTCTTCCTTCCCTTCCTCTCTTTCCCATTCTCCCTTGTTCCCATCGGGATTCTCTCTCGCTTCCTTCCTTCTCTCTCTCCCTCATCTCCTCTAAACATTCCCTCGCTATTTCACTTCCTTTCCCACCTGTTAATTTCTCTTCATCTCTTTTGGTTTCCTCTCTCACCATGTATCCTGGAGTTTGCCATTCTACTCCTAGTGTCCATTTGAGGTACCTCTCCTGCATTCTTTCCATTTCTTGTCTTTCCTCCCATCCCCATATCTCCGCCCCATATCCCATCACCGTCCACACCAGGCTATCAAAAAGCCACATCTTCCTCTCCCATACCTTCTCGAATTTCCTCCTCCCAATCCCCCATGCTTCCTTCATTACCGCTGCTGCCTTTTTTATTCTGTCCCTTATATGTGCCTCCTGCCCTCCATTCTTTTTGAACACATACCCCAGGTATTTGAATTTCTTATAATGGGCAAGAAAAAAAGTCATGTGTGTTGTGTATTCTGATTGTATGGATTGGTATTTTAACATAAGAAATGTTTAAGCGGAGGCATACTTACTAACAATGTGAAAAAATCAATTCAAAAAAGTGTAACGCCGAGTAGAGAAAGAGGGCGAAACGTCAGGGGAATAGACAAAATTATTGCGTTCATGCGTTCGTAGGCAGGGATGGCCTACTACATTTTTCACATTTGCTACGTAGTTTATGTAGTTAAACGTAGTTAAATGTAGTTAATGAAACAAATTGTAGCAAACTTAGTTTCAAATATCAAATGATCTGTCAGTTGTAACTTTGAAGCTTGAATTTTGAGTTAAAACGTAGTTAATGATGTAGAAAATGTAGTGTAGTTAATTCGGCCAACCCTGTTCGTAGGCTTTCCAGATTTGTATGTGAAGAAGAGCAAATTTAAAACAGAATTTATTCAAAGTTTTAAAATACATAAATGCTTTTACATTTCTAATGTACCTCAACTATGCTGGAATGGCAAATCGGGTAAATTTTTTTTTTGTGTATCCATGAAGGAATATTTTTGCAATTGTGTCCCATGAAGATTTTCTTGACATCGCGTTGCATGAAGTCAAGGAATAAAGAAATCAGTGATTATGATGAGTTTTTAATTTTAAGATTTTTGTGACTGTTACAGTCTACTTTTGTTATTCATAAGTGCGCTTGAGATTTTTATTTATTAAATGCCTCTTATAGAATATGAGGAAACTTCTTAAATTCCGTAGATGATTTATTTAAAATAAAGTGGTCAAAAAAATGCAAACCTTTTACAATTTTATTCTTTTTGATTAATGATTAGGTATGCCGTAGGTGTCTGGTGTGTACACAGGTACAGGTTTGTTGATACTTTTACTGCAATTGGATAATATAAACAAATTTCCGTGCTGGGATTTAAAGTGTTTTAATACCTACGTACCTATACCTGTATAGGGTTCATGACGTAATCTCGAAAAAAAAATATTTTTTAATCCAGAATGAAGAGATCTTGAAAGATTAGGTAGGTAAGGTACCTACATATGTAGGTATATCTAGAAAAAAATAATAACAAATATATTATTTGAGATTTTTTTGTTACTTAAGGAGTTTGAGCTCAAATAAAACTCATTTTAGGTAGGTAGTAGATACTTAGATATAATCAGTTTATTATGCAATTTATTTTTCTAAGCTCACTATCTGTGGCGTCACTTGTAAATTAGTTGTCGCACTTCGAACTCTGTGAATATTACACAATGTACCTATAATCCCACTTTTCAAGATTTTCATTTTTAAAATTATAAATTTTGTGAAATCGAATTTTTGACTTAAAAGTTAAAAATTTAAGAAAATAAATCTTAATTAAAATTCTGTGCGTTTTACAAAACAAAAAAAGTAAGAAATCTAGGTATGTATTTATTTTTGAGACATTGGTTACAAACGCGAACCATAGTTTCAAAAATTAATATATAGGTATGTATATGTATTTAGATTTTTGCATTTGAGTTTTTTTTTAGATTTTTGTACAGTCGTACTCTCTCTAACTCGAACTTTTTCGCCATATTTTATCATTCCCTTCAATTTTCCAAACAAAAACCATTCTCTAAGTCGAACTCCCTCTAAGTCGAACTCTCTCTAACTCGAACACAAGTCGAATTTTGTTTAGAACAAAACAAAATAAAAAAACATTACCGCTTCGGAATTAATCGGCCTAATCACAGGCCCCGTCGTAATAGATTCGTACTAAGAATCTTGAAAAAAGTGTCATAGCGTCGTCGTCGTAAGAAAAATATTGTCACGATTTTGTGGGCTATCGATATAACTTTTCACGACCTCTGAATTGGTTTGGAAATATTTCTGTTATACCGGCAGGTTTAATACTTTTTTTTCGGGATTCGTAGTACGAATCTATTACGACGGGGCCTGTGATAAGGCCGAGTATTTGGGTATAGTATAACTACGAACCATAAAAACCTTAATATACTTATGTATATATTTGTAGCATCGCGTGTACCATCATAGTCAGCTCTTTGCGTTTCTTCCTATTCATAACCTGGTACCTCTATAAAAAGATAGACTTTTTAAAAAGTTACAACGCAAAAACAAAAAAAAAGGATTGTTATCCTTTTCTTTGTGTTATTGGTTGCTTTATATGCATATATTAACCTTTATTTATTAAATAAACCTTTTAAAATAAAAAATGTTTCTCTCTATAACTCGAATTTTTCCAAAACTCTCTCTAACTCGAACAAATATTGGTATCCCGTGAAAAGAAAATAAAAACTATAGGTAGCTATACCAAATTTTTGGGTTGTTTTCATATTAGTCCATTGAAATGTTACATTGGCCTCGCATTAAGTATAGGACAAGGTTTTTTTTTAATGTGTAGGGTGCATCAATTTGAGTATACGAAGTGATTTTCGGGGCTGTAGCCCTCTCCCATTTGGCCGCCATATTGAAAAAGGGAAAAGAACCCCTTTCACAATATCTTGAGAAATACAGCTATGACAAAAAAAATTATAAACCTTTTTTGTAGAGAATTTAATTCTCTACAATTTTGGTTCAGAGACTTTTTACCGTTCAATTGAAAATAAAAAAGATATAGCCAATAATAGACGAAAATATTCAAAAAAAACTTACTTTAAAGGGTAATAACTTTTTTCTAGCAGTTTGTTTGAAAAAAACACTGAAGATTTTTTTTGTAGATCATTTTATTGCGAACAATCCCAAAAAACCCAGTTTTCAAATTCCATCATTCAATGGGTTCACACCAAGAAGTAACCATTTTTGTATTGTTTTTGTTTTTGTTTTATACTGGGTGATGGGTATAAAGTGCACCAAGAAGCTAGAGCAAGTAGGTTGGGTTAAGACAAGAAAAAAATCGTACATGGGGGGGTCTATTTTCCCCCGCAAGGGCAATTTTCTAAAAAAATGACTTAAAACAGAAAAAAAAATAATTTAAAAACAACGGTTAAACTTACAATGCCATGCTATACCTTTTTGGAAAGCCAGAAATCTCTTCTTTAATCCTCATTTCAAATTAAGTTGTGTTTGTGAATATTTTTTGAAAAATTAATTTTCAAACTCAAAATTTTGAAATTTTTTTTATTTTTTTTATTTCAAACAAATTTTTTTCAAAATTTTATTATAATTTTAAGTATAATTATTGTTTTCAAAATTTAATGCTCTTATTAATTTTCAATAAAAAACAGAAAACCGGATGCTAAAATGTAACTTATTTCTTGAGAAATTAAAAAAAAAATATTGAGTACTTTTTTCCAAAAAGGTGAAATCTAGTTAATCCAGTTAAATTTTTTTTAATATTTGCTAAAAAGCGTATGGTATGAAATAAAAAAATAAAAAGGGGATAATCCACTAATTTAATAATTGACCTAAGCAGATAAAACTTGGGAAAAGCAAAAAAAAAGTGTTTTTAAAATTTTGGAAAAAAGTATACTTTTCATTTTTTTTATTTTCTTTACAACTAAGATACATTTTAGCATCCGTACTTTTCTTTTTTTTTTCTCAACAACTAAGATACATTTTAGCATTCGGTTTTCTGTTTTTTATTGAAAATTAATAAGAGCATTGAATTTTGAAAACAAAAATTATACTTAACCAAATAAAATTTTGAAAAAAAATTGTTTGAAATTAAATAAAAAATAAAAATTTTTTTTTTTTTATTTCGAGTTTGAAAATTATTTTTTCAAAAACTATTCACTAACACAACTTAATTTAAAATAAACATTAAAGAAGAGATTTCGGGCTTTCCAAAAAGGTATAGCATGGCATTGTAAGATTAACCTTTGTTTTTTAATTTTTTTTCCGTTTTAAGTCAATTTTTTAGAAAATTGCCCCTTCCACCTAAACGGGGAAAATAGACCCCCCCTTCCATACGATTTTTCTCTTGTATAAGTTCAACCTACACGCCCTATCTTTTTTTCACACCTTATGCAAATCACCCTGTATAGTAAAAGCGGCTTAAGCACCTGAAATATTCCATTTGTCGATATTTTCTACTGATATTTTTTTACAAGGGGATTGTGATAAAACTTTTTAGTTGTTATCCAAATTTCTGAAATTTGTAATCTTTTTTTAAATTTAGAATGTCAAAAAATCGATTTTATCAATGCCTATACAACTTCATATTGTTAAAAATACCTTAAAAATCCTCTAAAATGTTGTCAGTTATTTTCTTCGTTTTTAAATACTCAACATAAAGGATCCAATCAGTTATCCAAATCAAAAGCAATGCTTACATGAAAATGAATTTGAGTTCAATGAGCGGAATGTAAGAAAATTTAACTTCAAAACACAAAGATCTTTAAAAATCCGTGAACTACTACCAGTACCTACCCACAATAAAAAAAAAAAAACAATTTAAAAAAAACCAACCGCTCAAAGAAGCCAGACCAAAGTCAGCGTACACAATAATAAAACAACAACAACATCAATAGAAAAAACGAAGGCCACGAAACGCAAAAAATAAAAATAACAATATAAGGATGTGTGAAAAGTTTTTTTTTTATTTTGTTAGCGACAATTTTGATGAGAATGAGAGAGCCGTTTCTCTGTAAATATTATCGAACACCTTAGAAACCATTCGGTCGGCTGAAAAAATCTCTTCTTCTTATGAAATCTACTTTTAAAAGCTCTTTGTCAGCTGGAATTTGTCGGCCGAAAAAATGTTTGAAGACATAATTTTGTATGGAGGTGAGACATCTGTATATAATTATTTATGATTCAGCCTTCTTGAATTATTGCATCCCGCAATACAACATTTCATACCCGATCTCATATTATTTTTCGTATTCATTATAAAAATCTTTTCGTTTACACGAAAGAAATATCACCATACATATGTAGCTACGTGCGCATCAACGAAGCGAATAAAATTTGTTGGCTCGTCTCGTTTTCTTTTTCCTGTATCCTGCATGAGTTTATATGGAGATGGGTAAAGATAAAAAAGCAGGCTGTGTCACTGTGTAGTGTGTGTTGTATCTCATCGTAAAAGCGCTGAGAGAATTATTGAAAAGCCCATAAAAAAGCAAAAACTCTGAGAGCGGGTCGCGATATTGGAACCCACCATATAAAAATTTTCAGTACAAAAATTTGTATAAGATGCGTCTTCTTGGTAACTTTATATTCTTTGATACAACACAGTAAAAAAAAACAAACATAATCGCAATGTCTTTCGTCTTCCTCTCGATCGTTACTGACAAAACAAAACAAAAAAACACGTTTTTATTCAATTTTTCCCCATTCATTTCATTCCTATATTCTGAGTAACAGAACAAGAGGGAAAACATATAAGCGAGCACGCAAGAGAGAACTTTTTGCAAATGACAAATAGCTTTCTTTCTGTGCTTTACTATGAACAGGCAATGAGCTTTCTTGCCTGTTGATCGTCTGCCCGGTGTAAAAATAAATTGGGAAATTTTTTCTATGGGGATGCTACATCTGTATAGTTTATTAGGTATCTGTGATAAAAGTATGTGTGAAAAAATGTTTTTAACTAAAAATTGCATGGAAACACAAATTTTATAAAAAAGAATATTTTCATGCACGTGTTTTTACCCTTTGCTCAGAGATTGAATATTATATAAAAAAATACAGATGGTCGAATTTCGACCTGGGCGAAACTCTTAATAATAATACCTATAGGTCGATATAGGTTTTGAACACAAAAACTATAAAATATAAATAATAAAAATATATAAATATGCTGCATAAAATATAGCAACGTTGTATTCCACTAGAATTTAGTGAAATTTAACAACGTTGCTTTTTGCTTTTCAAACAAATTGAAAATTTAAAATCTAATAAGAATTTCGTTGGGAATTAACAGCATAGTATACCTATATAAATATGTATAGCTAGAAGGCCATATGAAAAAAAAAAACAAACAAATTGCCTTTTTCTTTTTCTTGTCGTTGCCATGACTCCCTTACTCCCACGGTCGGCCTCAGCCAAACTTGCGCCCTGTGCAAGATTTGTAGAAAGCGCACCAGTATATTCATGCTGAAGTTTTTATACGAGTCGGTAAGCATTGACCACAGTTTGCGTCTTAGAGACGCTTTCGGAGTTGAGGTCACTTGAACTTTTAATTGAATTATTTTCAATCGCTCCAACTAAGCAGAAGCAGCCCCAATTCTCTAGTGATTTCACTACTAAATATTTATCTAAAATTATTATCTATTTTATTCTTATCGAAAATATTAAGCTGCTGAATAACCAAGTAACACTCATTTCTTTGTTGAATATTCATCATATTTTTTATCGGAGTCCTCAGTCCAACTGGAGAATAAGAAACTTCCAAGGAAGTAGTGATTTAGTTGTGAAATTTTCATCGAGAAAGTGGCATTTGCACCCGGCCAATGACATGCCCATGTTAAATTCCTCAATGTATTCCGCACAAAAGAAGCGGGTGAAGGTTATTCACCATTGAATTTTTAGAAATTTCCCATTGGGCATGTTCGTAGACATTTTTTTGTTGTTTTTTTTTGTTTCGTAGATGAGAAGTCCCATACACAGGTACGGTGTATAATATAAAACCTTCACGTTCTAGCCCACATGATTATATTTTCTCATGTTACGAACAGGGTGAAATATATTGATATTAGGTAGGTAAGATTGCCTAGGTCTAGTGAGATCTTTAATTTTACGATATTTTGATTTAAATTCTCCTTGAATGCAACAATAGGTGTGTTTTATTCATTGCTGCATAGCCAGCGCAGCACAAGTCTGAATAAAACGAAAGCTCACTCTATACGTTCATTTCAATAATTGAAAGCTCTATCGCCAGCACAGCCATCTTTATTTTTACTGAGTTCTTTTTCGCGAGCAATCAAATTGTTTTTGTTTGCCAAGGGAAATTTTGCTGCGCTGGCTATGCAGCAATGACTAAAATATCCCTAATGAAAGTGATGTTAGTTAAGTGTGCAAGAAATAACTTAGCACAGTTGTGATGGATGTTATTTTGGGATTAATTGAACAAGTTTTGTGGTTAAACTGCAAATGGCAGTACATATTTGTTTGCGCAAGATCAGATTACAAATTCTTGCTCCTGGTAATGCGCCCCAGAACTTTGTGCCCTGTGCATTTGCACATCTTGCACATATGGTTGGTTTGGCCCTGCTTACTCCACTTATTTATAACCGAATTCAAATAACATAACCCTCTCTTTCTTGCTATACTTACTCTCCTTTCCTATCCTAACCATACTCTCAAGTCTCCATAGTCAATTTTGCTGATGACAACGCCACCAATAGAGGCGGAGCGATAGTTTTTTTTTTCTGTTCATAGGCGTTTTTCTTTTTTAGTTCAGAGCAGAGCCTGAACTGTCAAAAAAAAATTGTGTTTCTTTTTTACCTCTTAACGTTCAGAGCTTCAAATGTGTGTTTCTTTTTTCGTTCTGAACATGTTCTGAGCTTGTTCAGAGCGCGCTCTATGAGCTCAGAATAAAATAACTGAGCAGACCGAGTTGAATACTGAACACAAGCATTTGACAGGTGACATTGAACAAAAAAGCTAAGTGTTCAGGTGTGTTTCAAAAATAGTTCAGAGCGCTCAGAACACGCTTTGTTCAGAGGATGTTCAGAGCATGCTCGATATGCTCGGTTTCTGTTCAGAACTCTATTCTGATCTAAAAAAGAAAAACGCCTCATGAGATAACCCAGCAAACATTTAGGTGAATGTTCAATTAATCATTTATGATACAGTTTTGAATGAAAATGTTTGCTGGGTACTTAGATTTTATATACAATGATAAAAGTGAACGTACACAAGTAATTTCTCAAATAAGTAAATTGGGTGGATTCACTTTTATTCGTATTTAATTATCATTTATGAATCATTTAAAAGATTCATATGTGTGTTTCGTTACCCAGGGGTTTGGACCCAAATCGATTTAGAAATGGATTCAGATTGGAAGGTTTTGTTCACTTATGTCAATCATTTATGATACAGTAGGCGTTTTTCTTTTTTAGCCCTGAGCGTGGCACTGAGTTGTCAAAAAGAAAACTATGTTACTTTTTAACTCGGAGCGCTCCGAGCTCTCAACTTCCATTTCTTTTTTAGCTCAGGGCTTGACCGGGGCTCGCTCGATGAGCTCGGAAAAAATGACCGAGCACATCGAGCACAAAGCTGAGCGCGGCTAACTTCATACAATTTTCATGTAATTTGACAGATATGAGAGTTCGTTGCTCAATTGAGTTTCTTAAATAGATTTGTGCGCTCAGGTCACTCACGCTCTGTTCGGAGTGAGCTCTATTCGCTCAGAACCCGCTCTGTGCCCCGCTCGGGGCTAAAAAAGAAAAGCGCCTAGAGTTGAATTAAAATGTTTGCTGGGTTGGCTTCGGATCGGGAACAAAAAAATATATACATAGCTACATTATTAAGGTTAGGTATGTCTATAAAATCTATATGTTGATTAAATTGTTGTAGGTATTTTGCAAATATTAATCGTAATGGTACGATTAGGTTGATTGGTTGGCTTATAACTTCTGTTCTAACAATCGGATATTTAAAATAAAGTTCTTAAAATGAAGGTAAAATATCAAACTAATTTATTCAGTTAAAAAATCATTGAAAAAAAACATAAAAGTGTAAATAAAAACGTTTAGGGTTAATTCATCAAAATAAATAATTACATAAATTAAAAAATTGAATAAAAAAATTGGCTTTGTTAGCATCGCCAACAAAATTCATATACCTACGTCTAAGCCAATGCGATTTTTGAACTTGACCTACGTCTTGGCTAATGCGATTTTTGAACTTGACCTACGTCTAAGCCAATGCGATTTTTGAAAATGACATACGTCTAAGCCAATGAGATTTTTGAACTTGACCTACGTCTAAACAAATGCGGTTTTTGAACTTGACCAACGTCTAAACCAATGCGATTTTTGAACTTGGCCTACGTCTAAGACAATGCGATTTTTGAACTTGACCTACATCTAAGCCAATGTGATTTTCGAACTTAAACTACGTCTCAACCAATGGGATTTTTGAGCTTGACAAACGTATTAACCAATACAATTTTTGAATTTGACCTACGTCTAAGCCAATGAGATTTTGAACTTAACCTACGTCTCAGCCAATGCGATTTTTGAACCTAAAATATGCAAAGGTACCTACTTGCGAATCTCTTTAATAAATTTAAAACATTATTTCCTGGGGCCAATTGTTGAAGGTTAATGTATTTAAATTAACGTTAATCAGTATAAAGGTAGGATTAACTTACTGAAGCAACTTAAATCTAATAATGGAAAAGGGTTGATTTGGTAAGCTTTTATCTTCTGTTCTATTTATCGGATATTTGAGGTTAAGGTCTTAGAATTCAAGTAAAATCTCAGGCTAAAAATTTGTGTCACAAAACTTTAACTACGTCCAAACCAATGCGTTTTTGAATCTAAAATATTCAAAGGTATCTTTGATTACTTATGCGAACCTCTTTAATAAGCTTATAACTTTAGTTCTAAGGCCCAGTTGTTGAAGGTTAAGGTATTTTAATCAACACTAATCAGTCTAGAGGTAGGATTAACTTACCTAAGCAACTTAAATATAATTATCGCAAAAGGTTGATTTGGTAAGCTTTTATCTTCTGTGCTTTTATCTTCTGTTCTAATTATCGGATCTTTGAGGTTAAGGTCTTAGAATTCTAGTCATGTTTTTATTTTATCGAGCTAACACAAGTCATTTCCCATAGTTACTCTATGAGTGAAATCTTTACATTTTTGAAATTATCTCCGAATTTGATAACATTTCTTCATATTTATCCATTAAAAAGCGTTTAATAAACACATAGATCATAATTTACGCACATTAAAAAATAAAAGATACCTACCTACCTAAATAATTTCCTTTCTTGATTTTTAGCAGCCACAAAAATCTTAAATTAAAAAAAAATTCATCTAGTACAGGCACTGGGGAGTAATTTTCATACCATCTGAGAAAAGTTTTGAGGAGGTCCTAGTTTGAATGCAGTATTGTAGGGGGGTTGGTTTTTCCATCTGAAATTTCTCGACTTTGCAATAAAATAGCCTTTTTGGTGGACTTCAAAAATTCATAGTGACGTCAAAAATTGTCAGAAATTAATAAACAATATACCATTTTATTATTATTCTTTATTGTATTATTCATACTAGAATGTCAGTTTATTAGACTCGACCATTCTTTATTCCGTCAATTTAATTGAATTTCTGAACAACAACAACAACTTAAAGTTGCTACCACCAATTGTATACGAATTAATTTATAATTCGTTTTAATTAATTATTTGGCTGGAGATATAATAATAAGGTATGGAGAAAAATGGAGGCGGAACAAGACAGATACTTGAAGGTGCTTAGAAAAAGTCTGATGCTCCAAATGCATTTGATAAACAAACAAACAACAACCTCCAAAATCATAATAAAAATAGTAATAACTTCTTTATTAGTTGGTTTTGAAATAAAATTTTTTCACCGTCCGATACGTCTCTTTGATACGCCAACTTCTGCATATAAAACCCCATATTTTTAAAAAAAGTGCCTTTAGCGCCGCGCCGTTTTGATTTTTAGCCAGACATTTGTTTTGATTTTTAACTAAATAATTCGAAAATCTGAATTATAATTCGTGAAAACAAATTTATAAAAAAACTCGTAAACTAATTTTTGCCCTAAAACTTACATATACCTATTATAATTTTTGTATATTACATACTCGTAATAAGTACCTAATAACCCTTAAACAGGGAAAAAGAAATACTTTTCGGCATTCTATCACTGAAAGAATAAATCTTATAGAAAAATGTAGATAAAAAACATCGATAATTAAATTTCCTATCAGAAATGTTCTGAGAAATTTTGTGACTCATTTCCAAGATACCTACCTAGACCTACATTAGTTTTCTTTTTTCAAATTAAATCCAGACTTTTATCATAATGCATTTGGCAAGCGAGCTACCCAAAGTACCAAGAAAATTGATGATATTGGCACCTGGAGAAAAATTTATAAGCTTTACTGGGTTTTACACAATTTTGAGATTTGCGGTTTATAATTTTTTGTATCTATGATCTGACTATATAATTAGTTAGGTGAATGCAGATCAAATTTCGCCAAATTCTGAGAGCCCATATTTCGTCTAAAATAAGACATAGGTACCTACTACCTACATGATAATTTTACATTACATTTACCTTTCAACTTGTTTGACATGATAATACTAATTTGGAATTAAATAAACTAGTTTGCTTAAAATTGGATATAGTAACCTAAAAAATGATTTTGTTTTCAAATTTGTATGTAGGTACAAATTTATTATTTTAAACTTTACTAAACACGTTGGACATATATCTTTATTTTATTAAACGTTGACATAAAAACCTACCCCTAAAAAATAAGAAACTTTATAAATTTCTTTTCTTAAATGTTACCTTACCTACCTGCAGCTTTATATAAATTGTTATATTCTGTATAGCAATAGCACACACGTAAAATGTTTTTGTATTCGATGGCACTCCTGTAAATTATTCCTCACAACTTTACTGTCACAAAAAGGTTGGGCTCTATTCTGTACCTACTTTTTTTATCTCTAAAAAAGCTACATAGGGAATTATCCCCTTTACGTTTACCAAATCAACAAGCAATTATTTAATGAGTGGCCACACCTATCAAATGTTCCACATTCTGTGTTTGGTGGTCTCATTTTTATAGGATTGGTTAAGGTTATTTGTAAGTTGTTCCTAACATGTGATGACCATAAATTAGAATCTGAAAGGGAATCAGCTATGACCCTTTTAAATGAGAAAATAAATAAAATTCAAACACGGAACGCACACAGCATTTCGAAATGTCGTCATAGTAGGTAGTTACACGTTATTACAAATTTTGAGAGTCGATTTTATAAAAAAAATTATGTTTTTGGGATTGTCGTGCAGAATTTGAACTTTTTTTTTTAAATATTTCGATGAATTGATTTTTATTTTTTGAATGATTTTAAATTAAGATGGTGACGCAATTGTATAGTACGTATACAAATTGACGTACGCAGGGGGGGGGGGGCTAAGGGGGGTCGAATATATAAGAAATCCAGGAAGTATTTTATTGTTCCAGAATTCTAAATAGAATGAAAAAATAACTAGAATAAACTCTGGTATAATACAAAGAGTACTTTTCGAATTAATATTTCTGAGTGTTTTATAAAGATCAGTTATTTTTTCTGTGTAAAGTAAATGTATTTTCAAGCAGCTTTGGTTATCCTTGTATATTATTGTAGGTTTATTGAATTCCTGCTGCATATCGGCCAATAAACGTTTAATGCTTCTTGGCATCCCTCCGATAGTGCGACGAACTCTGCTTCCGTTGACGAAAGTGCAACGCAAGTTTGTTTGCGGCATGACCAGCTCACAACACCACCGTTTACCTTGAACACATAGCCACTGTTTGATTTACGACTTATTCTGCCTTAAAAACCGCTTAACTTTTGATGTTCCCTTTAGATATTTAACTATCCGTTTAAGTTCATGCCAATCATCCTGTTTAGGTTGACTGACCTTTTGTGCCAAAATTGAAACGCTTGCAGATATGTCTGGTCTTGTGTTTACTGAAACATATAGAAGGCATCCAATTAATTTTTGATATTTACCGTTGTCCATTATGACTTCGGAATTTCCTGTCTGTTTGCCATAGGTTGGATCCATTGGTATGTTTGATGACATCGAGTCTGCTAAACCAAAGTCTCTTGCTATCTGCTCTATATAATTTTCATGATTCAAAGTATAATTTTGTCTTTGTCGATTTTCAAACCCAAAAAATTCTTAATGGAACCCAGATTCTTCATTTTAAACTTTGAAGAGAATATCATTTCCGTTGAAAGAATCAAGTATTTTGAAGTATGAAGCACCATTCACTTTTCTCCTCCTTCGAATAAAGACAGGGATCAACTGTGCTTTGAAGAAACTCTGCACTTATTAACGCAGCATGTATTGCCTCGTTCCAAGCCCTTGCTGCCTGCTTCAGTCCATAAATACTTTTCTTCAATAAGCAAACCATGTGTTCCTTCCATTCAACTTCAAAACCTATAAATAGGCGGCTGTCGCATATAAATATTTTCCTTCAAGTCACCGTTAAAGAACGCCGTTTTCGCGTCCAAGTGTTGAACCACACATGCTTCTTTTGCACAGATTTACAATATTATTCCGAATGTCGTTCACTTACAACCGGAGCAAATACAAAATCGTAATCAGTGTCGTATTTTTGTGAGAAACCCTGGACCCATGTTCTGTAACTCGGCGATAACTTTTCGAGGCGATAAACGGCGAAAAATGGAACAAAACCCATAGGATTCCTATGAGTTTTGTTCCATTTTGGTTCCATTTTTCGCCGTTTCTCGCATCGAAAAGTTATCGCCGAGTTACAGAACATGGGTCCTGGGCTACTAGACGAGCTTTAAGCTACCCGCAAACCAACGCGATGGCTGTGGCGATCACGATCAAATTATGGATGCCGCACATATACTTAAAATGATAGGCACACATCAATTGCGTAGATGTGTGCCTCTCCCTTGATTCACATGTGCGGCATTCACATTTTTATCGTGATCGCCACCGCCATCGCTTCGATTTGCGTGTAGCTTTACATCGTTTCTTTTATCATTTGAACTATACTCTGTTCAATTTATATTTGCAGTAAATCTTATACTTATTCTGAAATATTAAAAAGTCCGTGTTTAATTTGTTCTTGATACAGAACATAAATTATTGTCGACGAGAGAAAAAAATTAATAAACTCAAATCAACTCGTTTTGTTTTTATTATTAAAAAGTCATTTAACACGTGTGCCATAATGTCAAAGTTAATTGGTTATGTCGAGCCCTACGAAATCAGAGATAATTTCAAAGATAATGAAAATCGTCTAGTTAATTTCTTCAAATTAAATACAATAGTTGACAACGACAAAAATACCTATTTTATTGGAATCATGGGAAAGTCTAAGTATGAGCTGTTAGCGAAGCTCACTTATCCAGCTAATTCAAGTGAAAAAACTTTTGCCGAAAATATTGCCCTGCTGCGCAGGCAATTTGCACCTAAGCTAAGCCCAACAAAGGAGCAGAGCGGTTTAGATTTCATCTCATTGTCTAAAAACATGGTGAATCTATATGTAAGTAGGTAAGGTACGTTGTTAGACTCGAAGCTGCTTCTCGAGTGACATTTTGGTGACTTCTTGGATAATTTGCCAGCCATCGCAAAAACCACCGAAGTTAAGGACAAACAAACTCCAGATGTCGTAAGTCCTAAAGTCAGATCAGTAAATGTCCACGATGTAGAAAACCTCCACATCGAAATTGTCCAGCAGTCAACTGGGAATGCTTTACCTGCAACAAAAAAGGTCACATCTCTACCATGTGTCGAGCTAGAGAAAGTACGAGCATAAAAGTCATTAACAGTGTTAATGTCAGTCAACCTCAGCAATGTGTTGTCTCAATCAACAAAATAGATGTTTTAATAGAAATCGATACCGGAGCTGCAACGCCCACAATGAACGAGGAATTATATACATAATTTAAGTTTTTCTAATTTCAGTCTTATTAAAAGTTTTTCTAATCTTCCGTCTGTTACAGGTTGTCTGTTGAGCTTGCCGGTCGAAAATTTAATTTGCCAGTCGTCATTTTTAAAGGTGATAAGCCGAGGTTATGTTTAATGGGTCGTGATTGGATAGACCAAATTTTCCAACTTGGATAAATAATTTTAAAAATATTTTCACAGTTTAAAGTAAAAAACGATGTAAATATTGTCGCGGTGATAAAATCTAGATTTCCAACTGTCGGGAACTCAAATTTAAAGGCGCCAATAATCGGTTTTGAGCCAGATATAGTCTTGAAAGAAGATGCAATACCAATATTCCATTCAGCATATTGTGTT
Source organism: Epistrophe grossulariae (assembly GCA_929447395.1). Taxonomy (NCBI): domain Eukaryota; kingdom Metazoa; phylum Arthropoda; class Insecta; order Diptera; family Syrphidae; genus Epistrophe; species Epistrophe grossulariae. Next base: position 58,564,867 of record OV839566.1, on the reverse strand, counting down.
CCTTTCAAACTTAGAGACAAAGTTATCTCTGAAATAGATCGTTTGATTATTGAAGGAATTTCAGTCAAAGTCTCGGTCAGTTGTTGGGCTAGTCCCATTGTCATTGTGCCAAAAAAGGATGGCGCAATTCGAATTTGTGTAGACTGCTACAAAGTCACACTTAATAAATGTATATACACTATGCACCATCCGTTTCCCAAAATCCAGGAAATTTTTGTGTGATTGATTTGACAGGAGTCTATTTGCATACACTCGTCTTGTCCTTGGTATAAGTAGTGCGCCAGGCATTTTCCAGTCAATTATGGATAGAATTTTGCTGGGCTTAAAAAGAGTTAAATGCTATGTTGATGACATTTTGGTCGGAGCTTCTTCAATTGATGAATGCTGCAAGAAAATTTATTTGAAGTTCTGCGCAGGCTTTCATTGCATAATGTCCGCATTAATTTGCAAAAATGCAAATTCCTGGAACCGTCTGTAAATTTTTTAGGGCACAACATTTCTGGAGAAGGGTTAAGACCGAATCAAGAAAAGGTGAAAGCCATTCTTGAAGCACCTGTTCCTAATAATGTTCAACAGTTAGAGTCTTTCATAGGTTTGTTAAATTTGTATCATCAATTCCTTCCTAATTTTGCCACGGATAGTTATCCGTTAAATTGTCTCAAGCGTAAGGGTCAAAATTTCGAATGGTCAGTCGATTGCGAGAGTGCATTCAAGAAATGTAAACAGTCCTTAGTCAATAATTGTCTTTTAGAGCTATACGATCCGGACAAAGAAATCATCGTTTCAACTGATGCCAGCCCAGTTGGGGTCGGGGAAATCTTGGCACATGTCGTGCAAGGCGTAGAAAAGCCAGTGTTTTTCGCATCATGCAATCTGAGTGCATCCGAGCGCAACTATTCTCAGTTGCATAGAGAAGGTCTCGCAGTGATTTTCGGGATTAATAAATTTCATGCGTACATCTACGGACACACATTTGTTTTGTGTACTGATAATTTAGCCTTTAAAGAAATTTTTAATCCCGGAAAACATAACTCTGCGGTAGAGTCAGCCAGACTACAACGTTGGGCAATGTTGGCCAGTGTGTTTTTTATAGTCATAGGTTAGTCATTCCCAAAAAATTGCGAAACTCTGTTCTTGAAATCTTTCATAATGGTGATGTAGGCATGCATCGTCCGTATGAAGATGTTGAGCAGATCGTACGTATGGTGGCCTAGTGTCGATAAAGACATAGAAATATATGTTGGATCTTGTAATATAAGTAAGATGACGGAAAATGTCCCAAAAGAAAAATGTCTTACTTCGTGGCCTATGGTGTCTCAGCCTTTTGATAGGCACACATATTTGGTAAAACGTGTCTCATAATGGTTGATGCTCATAGCAAGTTTTTCTTAGTCAAATTCATGACCAACCACATTGTCGTCGTTGCTTATGAAACTTAAAGATATTTTTGTTATTTTTGGTTATCCAAAATGTATGGTCACGGATAACGGTCCACCCTTTAACGCATCTCCTTTTAGAATATACTGTCAAAGAAATAAGATCGATTATAAGCCGACCCAACTGTATCACAGCCAAAGTAATGGTTTGGCTGAACGGGGCGTTCAACAGGGTTAGATAAAATCAATAGCTCAAATTTGGAAAATAATATTTTTATTTTTTTATTTTTTTAATGGTTTACAATAATACTCCGTGTATTATAACTGGCAAGTCACCTTCGAAACTCATGTTCTCGTTTAATCCTCTTAAGTGGAATGCAGTTTTTTAGATAGTATCTAAACTAACATTTTGCGCAAGGGTTGCTGGCGAAATATGGTCAAGGCATAGGGTTTCCACGCCTTAAAGGTCGATTTTTGGGATGGATGGTGCGGATTTATATCCATTTATTATACGAGATGGATTAAAACCCAATGTGTTTCAGAGAATTATGGCTCAAAACACAGTGTTCGGATGGGTGCTACTTGGCCCTTTAGAAGACCCGAACTCCCATTTCAATTCTCAGTGTTCAAGATCATTGTCATTTTACAATGAAGTAACGTTGGATGATGAAATCCAAAAATTTTGGCAGCTTGAAGAGCTTCCACAAAACCAAGTATAATCAGCAGCAGAACAATGTTGCGAGAATCTTTTTGAAGAAACAACTTATCGAGATAAAACTGGTTGGTATGTGGTACGGTTACCAATTAAAGTCGAATTTCATCAAAATCCCTGTTTAGGAGCTTCGCGTGAAAATGCACAACGGCAATTTCTACGAAATGAAAAACGTCTTTTAGGCAATCCTATGCTACAAACTGAGTATAATTCGGTGTTATCGGAGTATATTGACCTTGGTCATATGAAGCCAAGTCAGTCTTTGGATAATTTTAACAAAAAGGGTAGATCATACTTTATGCCGCATCATGCAGTGATAAAACCAGAAAGCCTCACAACAAAAGTTCGCGTGGTTTTCAACGCATCATTTGCTTCTTCAAACGGGAAGAGTTTAAATGATGTTTTATATCCAGGCCCGGCACTGCAAACAGATATTACTCTCTTGATGCTGAATTGGCAGCTTTATAAGTATGTGTTCAACAGCGATGTCGAGAAAATGTATCGGCAGATTAAGATACATCCCGATCAAACACCCTTTCAAAAAATTTTATTTCGTGAGAACCCAAAAGATCCACTAAATGTTTTTGAAATGATGACACTCACATTTGGTGTTTCATGTTCTCCACACTTAGCAATTCGCTCATTACACAAGTTAGCCAGTGAAGTCAAGAGTTCTCATCCTTTAGCATCTAATATTTTTCTTAAGGAATTGTTTGTAGATGACGTTTTGTCAGGTGCTGCTTTAGAATCTGCTGGTTTTAATTTAAGGAAGTGGACATCGAATGCTAGAGAGTTGCTCGAACCTCTACCTAAAAGTTCACTTAACAACGAAGATTTCTTAAATATCGATGATAAAAGTTCTGTAAAATTTCTTGGTATACAATGGAAGGCTACTTTAGATACATTTTCATTCTCTGTTCAATCAATTCCTGAGTCAAATTCTATCACTAAACGTTCAGTTCTATCAGGCATTGCAAAATTGTATGATCCCATAGGGTGGTTGGCCCCTATTGTGATCACAGCAAAATTACTGATGGAACAAATTTGGAAGGACAGGACTGAGTGTGAAGTTGCAAATGTACGTATTCCACGATGGGTGGAATACACTCCGCATGCTGTTTCACAGATACACGGGTACTGTGACGCATCGAAAAAAATCTATGCGGCATGTATTTGCTTGCGGGTGCAATATCATGATAATATTACATCCCATCTTTTGTGGGTGAAAGCAAAAGTTGCACCAGTAAATACTAAATCGCTGCCAAGGTTAGAGGTACGAGGTGCAGTTCTTTTATCCAAAAAGATCAGTATAATGTCAACTTCTCTTCAAATTCAAAATATTTTATCAGTCAATTTGTGGACGGACTCCACTATTGTGTTAGCCTGGCTTCAAAAACATCCTAGTTCGTGGAAAACCTTTGTGGCCAATAGAACATCAGAAATTTTGAAAAACACTAAGGTAGAGTACTGGTCACATGTAGTTTCAGCCGAAAATCCCCCATGGTTGTTGGAACCTCAATCATTATGGCCACAATCGAAGTGTGAACCAGTGGATGAGTCAATTTTAGAATTGAAAACGTTAAAGTCATTCAACAATCAGGTCGCACAGGATTTGGAAAATGATTTGTCCAAATTTTCAGATTGGCACAAGGCTTTATGTGTTCTTTCGTATATTGAAAGGTTTTATCATTTATTTAAGAAGCGTGGCGGTAGAATATACTCAAGGTCAGAACTTTCGTATGAAGAAATAGTTTCTTCAAAACAAAAGTTTATTATAATAACTCAGAAAAAATATTTTCAAAGAGAATATAAAGATGTTGCTCAGGGGAAACAATTAGCGTCGAAAAGTTGCATGCGTTCTAATGGTAGATTAGCTTTATCAACTTTACCGTACAACGAAAAATTCCCAATACTACTTCATTCTAATTATCTTATTATTAAGCTCTATGTTAATTATGTACATGAGCTCTCATTGCATGGGGAAATTCAACTCATGATGGGCATGATTAGATCCGAATATTGGATTCATTATCATAGCAGTCATTCGTTATCATTCGTAATGAGAATTTGCCACCCAACGAGTGGCGCCTTGGGAGAGTCATCGACGTGCATGCCGGACATGATAATAAAATTCGCGTCGCGGAAGTTCCAACCGAAAAGGGAATTATCACACGTTCAATTGCCAAACTTTGTATCCTTCTACCTCAGAAGTAAAAGGAAATCATGTGCGTGAAGTTAGCACCGCCATTTTGGATTTTTGTAAAAAAAAAGGATGTGCTGCGATGTGCCCAACTTGTGCTGCGATGTGCCGTATTTAAAAAAAAATCTTACTAAGCGTTTGGTTTTTAGAGGCTCTTCTTAATTTTTAGCGTGAAGTGAAGTTAGCATTTTCGAATTTCAAAAAAAAAAAAAAAGGTTGTGCTGCATTGTGCTCAACTTGTGCCGGCATGTGCCGTAAATTTTTTTTTCAATTCGCAAATTTGAAAATTTTACGAATAAAATTTTTTGCAAAATTGCGATTTTCAAAAAAATCAAAGTTGTGCTGTATAATGCTCAAAAAATAATACTAAGAACCGAAGAGATAATAAAAAAATTCTCATATTTGCAGCTTTTACGATCGAACGAAAATGCTGCGAAGCACCAGAGCGTGAAGTTAGCACCGCCATTTTCGAATTTCAAAAACAAAAAAGTTGTGCTGTATTGTGCTCAACTTGTGCCGGCATGTACTGTAATTTTTTTTTTTATTCGCAAATTTGCAAATTTTACGAATAAAATTTTTTGCAAAATTGCGATTTTCAAAAAAATCAAAGTTGTGCTGTATAATGCTCAAAAAATAATACTAAGAACCGAAGAGATAACAAAAAAATTCTCATATTTGCAGCTTTTACGATCGAACGAAAATGCTGCGAAGCACCAGAGCGTGAAGTTAGCACCGCCATTTTCGAATTTCAAAAAAAAAATTGTGCTGTATTGTGCTCAACTTGTGCCGTAAATTTTTTTTTTCAATTCGCAAATTTGCAAATTTTACGAATAAATTTTTTTGCAAAATTGCGATTTTCAAAAAAATCTAAGTTGTGCTGTATAATGCTCAAAAAATAATACTAAGAACCGAAGAGATAACAAAAAAATTTGCATATTTGCAGCTTTTACAATCGAACGCAAATGTTGCGAAGCGACATAGCGTGAAGTTAGCACCGCCATTTTCGAATTTCAAAAAAAAAAAAGTTGTGCTGTATTGTGCTCAAATTGTGCCGGCATGTGCCGTAAATTTTTTTTTTTTCAATTCGCAAATTTGCAAATTTTACGAATAAAATTTTTTGCAAAATTACGATTTTCAAAAAAAACAAAGTTGTGCTGTATAATGCTCAAAAAATAATACTAAGAACCGAAGAAATAAAAAAAAGATTTAAACTTTATGACATAGAAGCTCGCGACACCTGTTTTTAAAAATTCAAAGTTGTATTTACCGAAAAAACCATATAGAAATGTGCGACATCTATTGTATTTTGTCTTCAATTTTTTTAGTGTTGGTTTGGAGATTGGTTATTCAAAATGAAACAATTCACTAAAAATAATATCATTGATGATGAAGAAATTGCCGAAAATATGATTTCAACGGGAGTCCCCAAAAAAATGTAGAATTGCATTTGCATTTTGTTTAAATCATCCACAATAATATTCGTTTATAGAAATCTTAAGCAACATAAAACGACAGCCCTCGGAGAGAAACCAGATGAAAATGCTTAAGCAGTTATTTCTGATCTGTTTTTTATAGATCAACAATTGACCACAACGCACTTCGTGTTCTTTATTTTTTTTTTATTAAATAATGGATTCTAACTGTTTTAATGATTTTACTTTAAATATTTCACTTTTTAATCAATTAGTAATTTCAACTACGCTTCTCAAATCTCAAGTAAAAGAACAAACAGAAGTGAACTAACCAGCTGTTTTCCAAATTAAGTCTTAAAACGTATACTAAAATTTTATGGATTTTTGTGAAATACGTGTTAGCTGATTTTCAGCTGTCTAGTCTCACACTTTTTGTGGCAATGGATTAAAAAACACGCGGTATTTCTAGTTTGTTAGTTTTTTTTACATAGATTTTGATTTTTACCGAACAAAATAAAATATAAAATGTGTATAAAATAAAAAATACATATAAAATTTCAGACAAACCTATCCAATCCGGTTTTGGTCGTTCGAAAACATATCCAATGCAAATCGATCTTAGATACCTTATCGGCCTATCACTCGAACGCGGCTATTTTTTCCTTCTGTACAAAATGTCAAAATTGAGGTTTAATTTTTTTTCGCTAGTTGCAGTGAGGAGGGCTAGGACACTGTTTGGATTGGGAAGATTGAGTCCGGACTGGTGAGTCCCATCGGGTTTACATTAGAAACTTGGAAGCGCCTCAAAATATTTTGACATTTCGCACATTGAAACAACAAGAAATGAGACTCGAGTCCGGTTTTTATATTTTTTTTTCGTGTCTCACGAGAGCCCTCACCCCACACTTCTCTTGCCAACGAACTGACGTGATACCGGACTCAATCTTCCCCAATCTAAACACCATCTAGTGTCGCCAAAAAAGTCCGAGTCTAAAATGGAACCAACCTGAGATTGGCAACTAGCAGTCCATATATTATATAATATAACGTCCATGCTTAAGACGCTGATTACACGACTCGTTTTTTCAGTTGTTTTTCCTTTCGTCTTTTTGACAGCTTTGGTGAGGGGTGTAGAAATGTAGGGGGAATGAAGCAACAAATCCATACATTTCTACAAGCTGTCAAAAAGACGAAAGACGAAACGACCGAAAAAAAGACGCTTGTAATCAGCTTCTAAATCTATAGCATTGGATATGTGCCCGAACGCGGCCATTTAGTGACTCAACTTCGGTCTTTCTTCGATCCTTGCAAAACGGAGTGTCTCAAGCAAGCATCTTGTTTATTATTGCCGACAACTTTTTTTTATGCCACCTTTTATGGCGTAGAGAAGACATTTGTTTTATGAAAAATTGAGAATTGTTAAGCAAACATATTATGTTATTGTTTGTAGTTAATTTCATCGTTGCTAGAGCAAACAAAATTATTTGTAAATGTTTTTTAAAGTTCATAAATAAAAGTGTCTTGAAATGAAAAAAAGCTTTCTTTGTTTAAAGCATGCGGTACACATTATTGATCATGCATGACACTTTTGCTCACGACTGATAGTGTGTACACTCTGAGTGATGGTTTGTTGATCAAAACGGAAAAATTTTTAATACTTATTGACACTCAGCCGACTGTTTGTGTGTTTCATCGGTAACGTGTACCCAAGAACTTGTTTTTTGATTGTGACTTTTCACAACGACATGACGAAAAATTTTTGATACTTATTGACACTCAGCCGACTGTTTGTGTGTTTCATCGGTAACGTGTACCCAAGAACTTGTTTTTTGATTGTGACTTTTCACAACGACATGACGATGATTTTGTGGAAGAAAGCGGTGAGGAGCTCTGTTACCTCCATCGATCTAACCTACAAAACCATCGTCATGGCGTAGTGAAAAGTCACAATCTAAACAGGGTCCAAATCATTTATCAGACACAATCAGTAGACATGCGGTTCAGTTTTGTTTGTTTAGTTAATTTTTCATAATGTTGACACTTAAATCCTGTTCTGAAATGAAAATTTGTACTTCACTGCCGGCCAACCAAACTGATATGTGTACGCGAAAATTTTAACGCTAAAGGGATGTCGACCAAAACTGTCACGATCAATAATGTGTGCTATGCTTAAGGCTTAACTACATTCAAGTTACTTTTGTACAAAAGTGAATAAAATGTTTTGTCTTTTTTAACGTTCTACGAAATCCTATCTTTCTCAAATTTTACAATAAAGTAAAAGTTAAAGCGGTCTTAACTTTTACTTTTACACAAAAGTAAAACACCAACACACATAAATAATCAGTTTAAAAATCGACTAACAGATGTCGCCACATAATTTTAAGGGAACAAAACTTTTCATACAGGTAGTGCTTGGGTTTTTTAAGCCAAATGGCAGATCTTAACAGAGTTTTGGTAAAAATTTCTCCAAGGAGATGTCGCTAGAGTATGTGTTTATGTAGCGGGGTTACTACTAAGCGTTACTTTACATAAATAAATCATACGATACGCAAAACTGTATTTTAAATATCGATTTAATTGATCCAGAAAGATTTTATGTTTTAATAGTCAAATTACATTTAATTCTAAATAATAAATTACAAGACAATTCTATTCTATGTGAGTCGATGTTCAAAGTTGTGACCTGTGTCGCTTCCGCGGCGTCTTGTGTTTTTTCGTTACTGCTTAAAAGATCTTTTTTACGTCATGCGCGCTCCAGTTTCAAAAACTTGAACTACATTCTTCTCTCTAACTCGAAAAGCTGATTGGCGCCAAAGCACTCCTCCCCAAGTGACAGCGATGAATGTTTATTTTGGTTTCAATTTGCAAATCTTATTTGTTTGAGTTTTTTCTTTGCAGGATATGTTTTCAACTCACCCTTGAGATTTGATGATGTGGGTGATGGTCGTGTTGAGCTTGCCGGTGTTGTATTTGCTACTGATGAGGATGGAAGTGCCGGTGGTGATCTGCATTCTGTTGACGATGGAATGTTCATGGGAATAGAGCTGCATCTTAGAGTGTCTGTTCCATTTGTCTGGACGAAGTTTTCATAAAATGCTGGTTTAAGACGCTCTGTTGATATAGTTGTCGGCGTTCCATTGATTTCGACTTTGAAAAAGTAATCCGAAGTACGTTCAAGGACAGCGTACGGACCTTCATATGGTTGTTCACATGGTTTCTGAACTGCATCAACTCTCACAAAAACATGAGAGCAACTATAGAGCGTTTTATGTGCAAATGGTTTTGTGTGACAGTGATGAGCCGATGGAGTTGATTTTACTTGTCCCATGTGTTCTCGGAATTTTTCCACAAAGATCTCGGGCTCCAGTGAAACTTCCTCGTTCACGAAGAATTCACCTGGCAAGATCAGAGTTGTTCCGTATACGAGTTCAGCGGCGGTCGACTTAATATCTTCTTTGAAGCTCATGCGCAGACCTAATAAAACTGTTGGAAGGACACTCACCCAATCTGTTGCTTCATGACATTTAATTGACGATTTCAATGATCTGTGCCAGCGTTCGATCATCCCGTTGGAAGCTGGGTGATAAGCAGTTGTCCTGATACGCGTGCTTCCAATTAGTCTCGTGAGTGCTTCGAATAGTGCAGATTCGAACTGTGCTCCTCTGTCTGTAGTTATTGTTTTAGGAGCGCCAAATCTACATACCCAACTGTTGTAGAATGTGTTGACGATAGTTTCTGCGGTGATGTCCTTGAGTGGTACAGCTTCGGGCCACCTTGTAAAACGATCTATCATCGTTAATAGGTATCGAAAGTCGTTTACAAGTGGCATTATGACGATGTCGATATGAACATGCTCGAATCTGCTGCTTGGCATGTCGATATGTAGTGGTGAGTTCTTAACGTGACGGCTAATCTTGCTGCGTTGGCATTGTAGACATGACCTGGCCCAAGAAAGTATGTGTGTTGACATATTTGGCCATACATACCTTGTGCAAATTTGTTGCTTGGTCGTTCTGCCACTGGGATGTGATAATTTGTGTACGTTGTCGAAAACTTTTCTTCGGAGAGCTATTGGCACATATGGACGGATGTCGTTGCCTGCCACATCACAGTACACAGTGACGTCAGTGTTATCGATTCGTAGTGGTCGTAGTTTCAGAGAATTGTTGCTTGGAGTTTGAAGAAGAAGTTTCAACTCTTCGTCATCTCTTTGCATGTCAGCTAAGATTGTTGTATTGATTTCTATGGGCATGTTAATAGTTTCTATGCGAGAGTACGCATCAGCTACGATGTTTTCTTTTCCAGGAACAAATTCGATTCTCGTTGTGAAGCGGCCAATTTCCTCAAGCTGTCGCGCAATGCGGTCACATGCGTGATCAGATTTCTGGTCGAAAGCATATATCAACGGCTTATGGTCGGTGAGGATGATGAGTTCTCGGCCTTCGATGAGGTGGTGAAAATGTTTTATTGCTTTGTATATAGCTAGGAGTTCTCGTTCATATATTTTGTACTTTACTTCTCTCGGATTAAGTTTACTTGAGAAAAAACCGAGAGGTTGTAGTTGACCATCGACGCATTGGTCGAGTGCGGCTCCGGTTGCAACGTCTGAGGCATCGCATCGTAGGACCAGAGGCACATCCGAACGTGGATGAGCTAGTTGTACCGCATCCCTTAACTTTGTTTTGCATTCGTCGAATGCTCTATCCGTTTCGGGAGTCCATTGGATTTGTCTTTTGTCGTTTTTCTTAGCTCCGATCGTTAAGTTTATTAGAAAAGCTTGTGTTTGAGAAGCGCCGGGCATACAGCTTCTGTAAAAGTTCCATGAACCTAAGAACTTACGTAATTGGTCCATCGTCGTTGGTTTTGGATAACTAATGAGTGCCTCCACACGATCAGTTGGTGGTTTTATACCCGTTTTGTCAACGGTATATCCTAAGTATCTAACCTCTGGTTGTCCAAAGAAACACTTGGAAACATTTATGACTAGGCCAAACTGTTGTAGTTTTTTGAAAACGATGTGCAAATGTTGTTGATGCATTTCTTCATTAGGCGACGCAATGAGGATGTCGTCAATGTAGCAGAAACAAAATTCAAGTCCTCTCAATGTTGAGTCCATGAAACGTTGCATCGTTTGTGCGGCATTGCATAAGCCGAAGGTCATCGCGTTAAATTCAAAGAGACCGAACGGTTTTATGACAGCGGTCTTTGGTCTGTCTTTTGGAGCTAGTGGAATCTGATGATATGCTCTTTTAAGGTCGAGGGTTGTAAAAATGGTGCATCCGTTGAGTTGATGACTGAAATCTCGGAGGTGTGGTATTGGGTATCGGTCTGATACGGTTATGCGATTGAGGCGACGGTAGTCACCGCATGGCCTCCAGCCTCCGGATTTCTTTTGTACCATTTGCAGTGGAGATGCCCACTCGCTCTTAGATGGTTTGCAGATCCCCTGTAGCATCATGTTCTGGAATTCATCTTTCGCTGCTTTGAGTTTATCGCCAGCGAGTCGGCGTGCTCGTTCCGCGACTGGATGTCCTTTGGTGATAATGTGATGCTGCACGAAGTGTTCTTGAACTTGGATCTGCTTGTCATGTGTAATGTTAATATAATGTTTTAAAATTGCCGCAAAACGGTTGGTTTCGTCTATAGTTCTTAGCGTTGTCTGTGAACTACTGATGAGACGGCCTTGAACGCTGAGGTCAATTTTGTTGTCACTGATCCTCCTTTGGCTTAGTCGGATGGTTAAATCGAAGTGATGGATGAAGTCTGCTCCGATGATAGGTTGTTTTACGTCGGCAATTGTGAATAACCAACGAAACTCTCGCCTAAGCCCTAGATCTAGTACCAAAGTTTTAGTACCGTAGGTTGAAATAGTAGTACCATTGGCACTATAAAGTTGAGATGCGATTGGAGAGTTGTTTTTCGCATATTTTTTAGGTAATACGGAAATGTCGGCTCCGGTGTCGACTAAGAATGACATTCCGTTTCTTCTGTCGGTGATTTGTAGACGGTGATGGTCGTTGTTGCCGTGAGTGACCGCCTGAACACCCGACGGCAGTTTTAGTTTTCCGTCCAGTTACGACAGCCAGCTTTACACTTTCGCGCATCGCTGCCAAACTTTTGGTGAAAGTAGCATAGGTCGGTTACTTCATTTCGTTCAGCTCGTTTCCTACTCTGAGACCTGTTGCGCGATGTCGATCTGTTATCAGACTTTTTGTTCAACTTGAAGATCTGAATTTCCTTCCGCAAGTATTCGATTGACTTCTTGAGGTCCTCCAAGGTTGTTGGATTTTCTTTCGAAATAGCTTGGATCGTTTTTGTTGGACTCACTGTCGTCGATGAAATAGAGATAGGGCACAAGTGTTGCGCCGTGGACATATCGAATATCTTGTCTCCGATTTCAGCAAGTTTGTCTAGATCTTCTTGGCCGGTTGCTAGTAGTACTGTGCAGATATTTTCCGGGAGTCGATCAAAGAACAGAGTGCGCATGATCGACACGTCGCAGTGCCCATCGGAGAGATGTCTCATGTGTGCCAAGATGGAAGATGGTTTCTTACCTGTCATGTCTTCACCTCGTAACATTCGTCGCAATTGCGATTCTGGTGTGGGAGCGAAATGATTCACCAATCGTTCCTTGAGTGCGATAAATTTGTTAATGCCAGGTGGGTTACTTGCTAAATCACCAACTGCTCTTAAGGCATCGCCTTCAAGACTAACCAGCAAATTGGCGTAGCGTTCATCGTCGCTGATAACACCCGCGAGTTGGAATGCCATTTCCACTTGAGTCAGCCAAAGTTGTGGGTATTGTGGATTGAATTTTGGCAAAGGAACGCGTTGCACCAGAGGTTGGCGTTGCGCAGGACAATTTGCAAATGTCGATGGCTCGTGGCCGAAGTGATTCTGTACTTGCGTCGTTAAAGTTTCGTGTGGGACCGTTCCTTGTGGAGTGGTGACACTAGTTTGTGCAAGAATTAGTTCCTTGAGCTGTTTTATGACGTCATTTGCTTCTCGAAGTTCGTCACGGAGCGTATTGATGCTCTCCTTGTTTGACTCGTCGTCATTGGACATGATTAAGGCGTCCTTGTTGTGTTGTGTATGAAGAGAGTTGTCTTCGTTGGACGACAGTTTCGGACTGGAAAAATTTAGTTTGCGTCCTTTAAGTCTGCGAAGATTGTAACGCATAGAAAATGAAAAAGGCAGAAAGTTTTGTACGTGCCTTGTGTTACAAGAATCTTCTGGATCACGTCGGGGTCACCAGTTGTAGCGGGGTTACTACTAAGCGTTACTTTACATAAATAAATCATACGATACGCAAAACTGTATTTTAAATATCGATTTAATTGATCCAGAAAGATTTTATGTTTTAATAGTCAAATTACATTTAATTCTAAATAATAAATTACAAGACAATTCTATTCTATGTGAGTCGATGTTCAAAGTTGTGACCTGTGTCGCTTCCGCGGCGTCTTGTGTTTTTTCGTTACTGCTTAAAAGATCTTTTTAACGTCATGCGCGCTCCAGTTTCAAAAACTTGAACTAAATTCTTCTCTCTAACTCGAACAGCTGATTGGCGCCAAATTTATTTTTCCTTTTTTGTACTTTTTGCAAAAAGTTTCGAATGTAGTTAAGCCTTTAATGTAGAACTTGAATGGAAAAGTACTTTTTTATCCGTTATTTGTTTCAGCTTTCACCGAGTGTGGTGAGCTCTCTTTCTTACAAAAGAAGATAGGTACTCAAGCACAAAGGAACACACCTATTATTAATCATGACTTCAGTTTTGACTGACGGCTGATAGTGTGTACATTCTAAATGATGGTTTGTCACGAAAAAAGGGTGTAGTCATGGTTCCTAAAAGAATTCAGTAGCCGCTCAAAAATTCAACTTTTTGATAATCTCCTTTCTCTTGTACCTACATTTCACACGTGGAAAAAATCGTTGAAATTTTCTGTAGTTTCATTTCAAAGTAGCTTTGTTGAACAAAAACTACTGTGTGTGTGTGAAGAGGAATGTCAAAAAAATCTCCTCAAATCGTTGAACGGGGAGATTTCGTTTCCTTCTCTTACATTGAGCCCTTCTCACCCAAAAACTGAATGTTTCTCAAAAATTAAGGTAAGTACAGACGATTTTCAGATCTTACAATAGTTGAATTTTTGAGCGGCTACTGAATTCTTTTAGGAACCATGACAACCCCCTTTTTTCGTGACAAACCATCATTTAGAATGTACACACTATCAGCCGTCAGTCAATACTGAAGTCATGATTAATAATAGGTGTGTTCCTTTGTGCTTGAGTACCTATCTTCTTTTGTGAGAAAGAGAGCTCACCGCACTCGGTGAAAGCTGAAACAAATAACGGATAAAAAAGTACTTTTCCATTCAAGTTCTACATTAAAGGCTTAACTACATTCGAAACTTTTTGCAAAAAGTACAAAAAAGGAAAAATAAACACATACTCTAGCGACATCTCCTTGGAGAAATTTGTACCAAAACTCTGTTAAGATCTGCCATTTGGCTTAAAAAACCCAAGCACTACTTGTATGAAAAGTTTTGTTCCCTTAAAATTTCCCCCCCCAGTGGCGACATATTATGACTTTTTCTGCAAACAATTAGAATACAAGTCTCGCATGACCTTACCATAGTTTGTTCATTGCATCAAGTCAAGGGTTCCAGTGTATAACGAATCTAACAGCCCTATTCTGGCAAACCTCACTGATACCTCACAAGTCACAACAACCTCACAAGGTAAGGTGAACTCGATTTTGTGAGGTTTTCGTATTCTGGCAGCACCCTCACAACTGTGAGCCTCACAAAAACTATCGAAATTGTGATCTTCTTCAGAGCAGGTCACAACTCACAAATTTGATATTTGAAATACAATTTTAAGACACTTTTGTTTTTTCTTGTCTGAAAAAACATTTTGTAACCAAATGAATAGGTTAACTGGTGAAAAAAATGTATCCTCTGTCGTGAATCGAACAAAATTTATTTCTCCATAAAAGAAAATTATTGTTCACAAAACAATTCTCGTCGAGTACGATCGACATAGAACAGCAAGTGGTGTACATATATGATATTTACATATGTATGTATGTGGCATCACAATCATCTTCGTTGTCGATGAGTTCAGTGGGTGCGTTCAACAAAAATTCAGACCTTAGCAATCACAATAAAAAATTCACCTTGCTGTGGTAAGTTTTTTTGTGAGGTTTCTTGTGAGGGTTATCGCAGAATACGGAAAATGTTATCGAATCACAACAACCTCACAAGGAATCAACCTCACAAGGGCTTGTGACTTGTGAGACCTCACAACGCCAGAATAGCCCTGTAAAAGTCTTATAAAATCTAAGTAAAGTAAAAATATTTCATAAGCGCACTGGATACACACGAAATGCTAAAAAATACTTAATTATTATTGAAAATAAAAAAGGTACATAAATATAAAGATGTTCTTGTAAAACCTCCAACTGTCCCGTCTCCAATTTTACAGCATGGGAATTATTGCTTTTGCACAAGCTAGCACCATCCCAATCTTTTCAAAATATTCCACCTTCAACTTCTTCGCCTTCCAGAACTTAAATACAAATCTTACAATTAGAACTAAACATATATGTACATAATATAATATAATTACTTACTTAGTTAGAAGAATATCCTCATTGGATATTAATTCACTAATTATATTTGAATGTTTTTAATTTTTTTCAATATAGTTGTATTTTTGTTTCAATATTTCTGACTTTTAACAAAACTCCAATAAATTTATTCACGATAAACTCCATATTACAAGACGCGATCAAACTAACTGGAAAAGGAAAAAAAAAGCGACAAAATAATATCTTTAGGGTTTGAAAGTAATACCGAAATATTTAAATGTAATACTCAAAAATTAAAAGTAATTCTATGGTATTTAAAAACTTGTACTATATGGTTGAAAATAAATTCTTCAACATTATAATTCAATAGTGAAGTATTAAAATGTAGTATTGTTGTACATTAGAATTCATGTATAACATCGTCAGGGCCTAGGAGTCAGGGGTGACGCGCTTAAAATCCAATCCTTGTATTAAAAACAAATACAAAACTATTGAAAAGTACGCTATATTAATTAATTAATACTTAATTAATTAATACTGACTTCTACAATATTAATAGGAGTAGAGAAGCTTTAAAAGAAACGATATTGTCGCGAATGATATGTGAGTCTTCTTTGAAGGTAAATATTGTTATTTATATTTTTACTTCCTTATTTCATTTCAACATTATATTATTATATTAATATTTAAATAATGTATATTAAATTATCAATCTATTATTTAATTTTTTCTAAATGATGTTAATCCATTTTCTTAGCCTTCAATGTTGCCTGATATTGACAAAAAAATAAAATAAAACTAAAACTAATAACTTCATGTTAAAATTTAATCAGAGCAGGCATTAAATCTTAAGTCACCCATAATTAAATTGTAATACGTTTTTGGTTGAAGTTTAATTTCAATAAGAACTGGATCTTTTGATATTAAAGTTCAGAAAACCCGTATTAAAATGACTATTTTAATGAAAGTAATATTGAACTTTAATACCTACAGAATTATTATAAAAAAAAGTTTAATATTTTGAAAATATCAAAAACTTATTTTTTCTTGTATTGCATGCACCTGCAAAACCGAGGCGGCAGTGGCGTAGCGTGGCAGGGGCAAGAGCCGCACTTTACTGGGGGTGGCAATTTTCCAAAATATACGGGCGGCAAATTTTGCTCGGGGCGGCAATTTTTCAAAATATTAATCAAAACAGACGATAGTTCTGTTCAGTTATTATGTTTCCTTTTCATTTGAATTCATTTTATGGGAGGCGGCAGTTTTTTAAAATATTTATCAAAACAGACATTAGTGTTAAAAGATTTTCGTAAGTTCTGTTTTTATTTTTTATTTTCATTTGGATCCATTTTATGGGCGGCAAATTTCCAAAATATCCGGGAGGCAATTTTCTAGAGGCGGCAATTTTTAAAAATATTAATCAAAACAGAAGTTAGAGTATAGTAGTGTAGTAGCCCGTGGCATAATAATTAGTATGTAGGACTGTTACACCGAAGGTCTTGGGTTCGATTTCTAGACTATGCCACCTAAAAACAGAAATCTTGTTAACGGGTTACTGCCTCTTTTGAGGAATTGACAAATCCTGCAAGAGTATCTCTTTTCATGAAAAAGTGCTTCTCACCTTAGCTATTCCGATTCAGCAGAAAATTGTAGGTCCCTTCCATTCCTGCCAATAATATGCACATAGGAATAGTTGAAAGTTGTAAGTCGCTAGGCTCTGGTTCTACATGAGCTGTCGCGCCACACAATTTATTTTTTAATTCATTTATTTTTTTAGACGTTATTGATAAATATTTTTGTATGTTCTGTTTTTATATTTTATTTTCATTTGGATCCATTTTTCTTCAAATTGATCAGTCCAAAGAAGTTATATTTTGTATGTCCAAGTACTCTTAAGTACTAGCTATAGAAGGTAATACAGTTTTGCTCAGTAACAGGTTAATTCGTGTCGTTACTTCTTTTTATTTTACAGTTGGTTTTTTGAATTGAATAATTGTTATAAATAATAGCTGTGTTTTATTTTCCCCGAGATCCGAACCAGATTGGATTTGCTTACGAAAATACATGTATAACAAAAACAACACAAGATCCAACTTTGTTTTGGATTTGGATTTCCAAATCCGTTTTGAACACACACCCTTAATTTGTAAATGTCGTCAGTAGTGTAAAGAAAAAAGACAACGGGTGTATACAAATAAAAAAAACAAAAGGAAAAAAGAGTTGGGTATATAACAAGTTGTCACTGAGATCCTGGGTTGTTTTATTTACATGATCTGATCTGGATTGGATCTGGGGGAAAATAAAACGCAGCTAATGAGAAGTTTCGATCTCATATAAGATTAGCTGCATACATAAAATTAGCTGCGGTAAGTTTAACACCTTTTATTTAACTGCAAAAAACATATAAACTTTTTTTAAAAGATAGAATAAGTTTTGAACACTAAAATTTGTATGGGTTGCTTTAAAACATGTTTTCGTTAAAAAAGCTTTGACCAACATTTCTGATTCTTCATTTTAATTCAAAAAATGGTAATCAGAAAATCAGCAGTTTTTTATCTTTGAATTTTTTAAAACAGCAAAAAAATTAATAGTATCAGAAAAAAAAAATGCTAGGTGCGGCAAAAATTGGCTCTGCCCCGGTCGGCAAATACTCACGCTACGCGAGGCGGTATTAAAAAACACCACAGGATTTTTAACCGTGTACTTACATATGAACATACCTTCTTACATATTTTATTAAAAAAAAAGGAAGATACCTATTATGCTTATTTTCGTTTTTTTCTTTGCCCTTTTTGTCTTTTTTATCAAATTGGCGGTGACTACCGATTTATTTAAAAGAACAAAATTTTAAAGAAATTTATCAAAGTTCGAATACCAATTTGTTTTAAGATCAAAAATATCTCAGATATTCTTCTATGTTTGACTGTCTGTAAACGTACTTACTTTAAAATTACATTATTTTTATCAAAGCATATAAATTGGAAAAAAATTCCCCAGGTTATTTTAGAATATCGAGGAAAAATTTGTTTTCTTTTCATTATGTAGTATGTCAAAACATGTAGCTAGTTACAGAAAAATAATGTACTTACCTATCTATGTAGGTACCTACATAATTATAAACCCACATAAGTTGAAATCTCAAATTTCAATAAATCCCTCTACCTACGACAACACTCTACTCTACATAAATCTGAAACATTCAAGTTCAAGGTCAACGTCACCAATTTTCCGCTTTATGATAAACTTTTATACGTAGATATATACATACATAGATAACTTATTGCAACATAATATATTGGAGCTTCTAGGTATAAGAAATAACTTTTTTCTTGCTCAAATGTTCCAGCGATCTTACAATGAATGAAATACCTACTATAATTAACACACAACGCAAACGTATTTTTTTTTACACTATCAGATCTTTGTCGAAGAGAGCTTAAAGCAAGCTACAACTAGCGACAAAAGATTTGCCAACAAAAACTTGTGAATACTGGCTCATCACTTAGTGCAGTGTTAGTAGTTAGTAAGCAAATAACTACACCTAACGCACTCTAAATAAATAATTATAATCAAAATATGAAAACAAAAGAATACAAACAAGTATAAATAAACTAATACAAATAAAGTACAAACATTTAAAAGCGTGGTACACTAGTCTTCAATACAGTTTTAAGTTTAATTTTATTAATATTAAAATCAAAGAGATTATCATTCAAATTTAATAATTTGCACATACGAGATAGAGGTTCATGCAATCCATAGTTAGTTCTGTGGCGGGGTAGATTCATCAGATCAAAACCACAAAGGTTGTGAGTTCCTCCACGATAATTGAAATTTATACAATTTAATAATTCAGGTGCATCAATAACACCAGTTAATAGCTGGTGAATAAATACAATGTCATTATTAAGCCTTCTCTGTGACAAAGTTTGAATCTGGAGAAGTTTAATCCTATGTTCATACGGAGGAAGGTTATAACGATCAGACCATTGCAACCCTTTCAACGCGAAACGAATAAAATTACGCTGTACTGCTTCTATCCTATTCTTATGAACCTCGTAAAAAGGTGTCCAAATCTGCGATGCATATTTTGGGGACGAACTATGCAATTGTAAAGGGCGAGAGTAACGTATGGATCCTGAAATTCTTTGGCCCATCTCTTCATAAAGCCTAGCATGGCGTAAGCCTTGCCGACGATTAAATTAATGTGCCCTGTGAAATCTAGTTTAGAATTAAAAAGAACTCCAAGGTCTTTAATACTTTGGACACGAAGTAAAATATGTTGCGATATTTTATAATTAAACAAACTAGGAACACGTTTTTTTGAAAGAGTTATTGCCTGGCATTTGGTTGGGTTGAGGTTCAAACCATTCTTTTGACACCATAAAACAAAACTATTAATATCATCTTGCAGAAGTAAACGATCATTTACAGATTTAATGTTTTTAAAAATGTTCATATCATCTGCAAAGATAACACAGGCCTACAAAATAAAGAAAATTTTTTGGTGCCGCCATAAATGATATCATTTTTGTTTGTCCACTGTCACTAAATACGAAAAACGGTATTTTCAAGTTAAAGCTACGTACAGTTTTTTTTAACCCTCGCTTACATTTTTTTCGCATATGTGGCCGAGTTTTCTTGTCATTTAGGTTATTTTGTCTATTTTCAAGCGATTTAAATTAAAGTTTTTGATATGTCTTCTTAGAAGAGCAGATGCTTAAATGATCCAAGTTCGTTTTGTTATATTTGTGGTGAATTCACAGTGAAAAAAGTCAAAAGCCTATTACAGAATGGAAGTAAATATGGTGCCGTTCCACTTGTTCATTCCACGAAAATAAAGGAGTATCAGTCTGTGTCTCTTGTTTTAGAATAACTGAAAAATCATGATCATCAGTGGTTTATAGATGCGTGGATTTAAAAATGGTTAACATTTTACTGGGACAACAAAGTGGCTTCACCAAATTTCCATGTTTCATGTTTTTCAGTTGTCAATGGGGCAAAAACGAAATTGACCACTGGATCAAGCAATGTTGTCCTGTGAGGAATCTTTAACTATTGGCAAACACAGCGTCTTAAACTCACCTCTAGTTTTGTGATACAAAATAATTTCGCCTCCATTGCACATATAAAATTAGGTTTGATGAACGATACGTAAAAGCATTTGTTAAAACTGGCTTTTATTTTATTTATATTTAAATTCTTAGTTTGAATACAGAAAAAGTTAAGGCTGGTATATTTGATGGACCACAAATAAGATTTTTGATAAAAGATGACAAATTCTTTCATTCAATGAATGATTTAGAATCTGCGATATAGTGAACAATTTTTTATGAAATCATAAGTCCGTAAATTACCAAGACTTAGTTCTGGGCTTTCTGGAAAATTTTAAAAGAATGAGTATTAAATTCAATACCTCTACAGTCATTCGGAAAAATTTTCCAAAAAACTTGACTCATATAGCGAGAAACAAAGAGAACGGTTTCACCAGAACTTAGAAGTCATAAAAGATAGGTATCAAGGCCGATGGGAAGATGTTATGATGGCTGATTACTGCTGGTGTATCCCGCGAGAATGTCTTAAGGACACTCATGAAAGAAAATCTCTAAAAAGAAGCTTTCTTCATGTAGAATAACGCAACTAACTGTTAAAAAATCGCTAAATTTGTATTATTTGCACATAATGTTGTATCTCAAAAACTACATGTAGGATCTTAAAAGTAAGTATGCAGTTAGAACCATTGTAACTAGTTAACATAGAAACAGTTTTCACTTTGGCGGCACTAAAAACACTGTAGGCGTAGGCCTGTGTAAGTATTTCGCTATAACGTACACATAAAGGTACATCATTAATAGCTAATATAAAAAGAAGAGGTCCTAAGTGACTACCCTGAGGAACTCCCGATTTTGCAATATAAAGGATTTGAAAAAGAGTGCCTGACTTTCACCTGGTAAGATCTAATTTGATTAATTAATGATGGAGTCAGTGGGGGGAGAGGTAGAAGGGATATCCCTTAATGTCTCCTAAGCAATATTAGAATCAATTATAGTATCAGTTTGTGATACTTGTACAAGATGATTTATCAACTAGAATATTGGGAAAAGAGAGTTTATTTACTTAGGTGACAACATTTGAAACGTTTAGGGATAACTCATCAAGAACTTTAGAAATGTTAAGAATGTCAGCCTTTAATGCAGACATATTGAACGCAAGATTTGATAAAGAAATCTTCCTACAATTTTCGCAATACCAAAAACAGATGTCAAATGAATTGATCTTATCCATGAATGCATTAGTTGCACCCACACTTTGGCATGGAAAAGTAAACCGCAAGGGCCATAGCATGCAAATTGAGTTGTGCCAGAATGGTCGGAACACTTAATTGCTGAACAAGCCATGAATAAGTGCGTAAAAATAATAATAATAAATAGAAAACAAAAAAAATATAGGTATATATATAAAAGATTAAAAATTAAAAGAAGTGAAGTGGCAGAAAAAAAAAAAGTTAAGAATCGACACGGGAGTTGAACTTGGACAATCGCAACCCTAACCCGATGAAAAGCGCCCAGACACGTTCAGCCGCTGGGCAGATAATAACTAAGAGTTCAAAATGAAATTAAAGATAAGAGGATAGGTTATTATAACTACGGATATGTAAATTTATAGAATTATAAGAGTGGTAAACGAGAAAGAAAAGAAAAAAAAGCTTTGAAGGAAAGCACTAAAACTGAAACGAGGTGAGTTTAAGAAATTGAAGAAATAGAATTATTTGAAGGGGAAGATGTCAAATTTATATAGGAGATAAAGAGAAAAATAGAGAACTACTGAATACTATGCAACAGAGAACTATATTTGAAAAGAAGTAGGTATGTATATGAAATTACTTCAGTTGTAAAATAAAAAAAAAAAAATTATAAATGCAAACTCACTACATGCATTTGGCTAAACACAAATAATAATTAAATTTAACAAAAAAAAATCACTACATATGAATCACAAATAGAAAACATACAACTTTAAATTATTTAAACATTTATTATGAAAAAAAGACAATTGCAAAACTATTAAATTAAAAGCAGAGAGCTTATGGCAAAAACCACCACTAAGTAGAAGACTAGTGTTACCACTGATATAACCTACATCTACCTTTACACATTTAAACTACCCTTTTTTCCAAACAACTGTGCATGCATCAAAGATCAGGCAGAGCAGAGGATGCAAAAAATAAAAAAAATAAAATGAAAGAAGGTTGGGAGCGTATCGGAATTCCGCCGAAATTCCGAAAAAAAAGTTTTAAAATCACGTTTACTAAAATCCCGCCAAATACCGCCAATTCCGTTTTTCACAATTCATTTGGGTATTAAAAGAAAAATTTTTGCATACTATGCATCAGTGATCAGGGAGAGCAGAGGAAAATACCAAAAAAATAATATAAAAGGCGTTTTTCTTTTTTAGCCCCGAGCGGGGCACAGAGCGGGCTCTGAGCGAATAGAGCTCACTCCGAACAGAGCGTGACCTGAGCGCACCGATCTATTTAAGAAACTCAATTGAGCACTGAACTCTCATATCTGTCAAATAACATGAAAATTGTATGAAGTTAGCCGCGCTCAGCTTTGTGCTCGATGTGCTCGGTCATTTTTTTCCGAGCTCATCGAGCGAGCCCCGGTCGAGCTCTGAGCTAAAAAAGAAATGCAAGTTAAGAGCTCGGAGCGCTCCGAGTTAAAAAGTAACATAGTTTTCTTTTTGACAGCTCAGTGCCACGCTCGGGGCTAAAAAAGAAAAACACCTAAAGAAGGTTGTGTAATGTGTGTGTACCTGTCACTCTCTATATCTACAACACTAACGTGACTTTCGAAGTTCAAACGTGTTGAATGAACAAATGCGGTGACTTTTTTGGTCGTTATTTTTATTATAAGTTCCGATCTTCGAACTTTTGGGTGGAGGCCTCCTTAACTATGCCACTGCCCACTGGTATCGTTGTAACTATAAGGCAAGGCGCGCACTGGCAACTTTGATAGTTTGTCCCCTTTCACACAAGGAAACAAGTTTCTGGAGATTTTTTGACTTCCAATTCCCACTAATCGTAGACCGTTCATTCCTCTTACTTGGTGCCTATCTCTCTTAAAAACTGAAAGTTGCTGGAATTTGAGTTTCCTTATGTGAAAGGGGACTTTGATCGTTAGTTGCCCAGACATCGCGCACATAAGCAACTCCAAAAGCAATGGACGAAATAAACCAATACCAATAAAAACACGAGCACAACCGAAACACCACAGACAAGAATTGAATTCAATCCAATTGAATTTTTATTGAGACTTTAAGAAAATTTAACAAAGAGTACATTTCGGAATTAATTTACTTAGCAAAGACGTTTACTGCGGCTGTCAAGTATTAGACAAGAAAAAAACATCAGCAGGCTGTCAAATCAAATTATCAAAACAAACTTATGGGAAAGATATTATATTATTTTGTGCGTCAGTGAAGCATACTGCTAAGCTCGTCACATTGCATCATTCGAATGAAATTAATAATTATAAAAGATTAACTAATACAACAAGGAATTTAAAGCTGCTCCTACAGATTTAACCAAACCGAGTGTTAGAAAGCTATTAAATTTTTTTTTCCAAAATCCCTGTGTAGATCGTCGTTTCTAATATATCACGGCGCATTAACAAATGATCTTAGCAATTTATTTTCAAATCAGGCAAAACTTGTCTGAATTTGAATTTGAGGCCTTCGTGCCAGACCTTGTCAAAGGCTTGCGACACGCCTAAGAAGACTGCAGAGTAAATTTTCTTTTCTTCAAAAGCTTTCTCGATAACGTCAGTGATTCTATGCACTTGGTCAATTGTCGAGTGCTTACTTCTAAAACCGAACTGATGTTCAGGTATTAAGTGATTTTCTTCTATTATTGGTTGCAGGCGCATTAGACACTACACGGAGAATCGAAATGGGCCCATTATAACTGCCGCAACTTTCCATTGGCTCGGGACATACTGGCATTTATTATATAAAGGAGGTTTATTGATCCTTTACGAGGGAGCATTTTAAGAATTTTTGCCGTTATTAAGTTATTAAGTCCTGGAAATTTCTTTGACTTCAGTTTTTTTATTTCTCTACTTAATTCGGTGAGAGTAACATTTCTTGTTCTGTACATTTCACTTGTGGTAAGATTCACATTCATATTTTCATTGAGCGCTTCTCCATGGAATGGATTAAATGTTTCCTCCAGGTAATCCGCAACAAATTCGCTTTCTCTTTGACGCTTTTTACCCATTCGTTTTGGTCATTCTTAATCGGAGGCGCTGGGAGCTTTGGTTTTTTCGTTACTTAATTTTTTGGGGGATATTTTATGCATTTAAATGGTGTAATTACTTTTTGGTTGGGGGTGTTATCCCATGCGGCTTTTTGAACGATATCAACGAAGTTATCTTCTGCGTCATCAAGCTCAAGAGGATTTTGTAGTGATACCCTTAATTCAACGTTGTCTCGCGCATCAAGAACATCTAGATGCTAAGTTGGCAATTATGATTTTTTTGTAGCCATATTCAGGTCCAAGAACCACGACCAACGCTGAGCTAGAGGGTCACATTTCGCCAGCCTGGACCAAAAGGCAAACGACATGGTTACAAATTCAGGAACCTATGTAATAAGTATAAAAGCGCCTGTCTGACGGACAGAGGACACAAATTGTTATGTGAGATGTCTAACACACTATAAACAAGTGTAAACGCTCACATAACCATGACCATACCCAAACAATCATACAAACCCTAAAAGCAATCCAGCAATGTATTATTTAATATCATAGTATAATACCAAGGTCAGCCACAGCCAAGAGGAACAGTAAACAATTCGATTTGTCGTACTCAGCAAAAATAGTACGCGATCGTTTTGTTTACAAACAACCGTAGCACATGAAGAAAGAAAAGAAAAAGGTAAACTAACATTTTTAATTTTCAGAATTTGGTAGCATGGGGTTCTGTTGAACCTCCACATCAGCCCTTTGGGCTGGATTGTCTCGGCTGCCACAGCCGGATAAATAAGATGGAATTCGTACCACGAGGTAGGGTTCTTCATTTCTGAATTTGCTATCTCCGTTCCCACTCATACGTAGTATGAGTAACTCTCTCCCCGTCAAGGTTTCGCCGAATGCCACGTTTCCCCCAAGAAGGATTTCACTCGAGGAGTACCGGCAGAGGATCGCCCTCCAATTAAAGGAGCACTTACAACGCGATCATACAGCAGGCCTCAGACCCAGGGAACCCCCAACACCAAAGGGAAGGGAACCCACACCCGAATCAACACCCAAGAGACGACACCGAGCGGGAAGGAAGGTGCGGGCCCGGCAGGAACTTGGGACACTGTATCGACTAGCATCCCTCACCACCGGAGCAGCGAAGCGGGCCTTCCTAGAGAGGGCTTCCTGCATACAACGACAGGAATTCATGTTAAGGGAAAAGAAACGAAGGCAACAATGGGCGCTGAACCCCAACAAAAAATAAACAAATTTAATATTAATATTTAAAAAAACAAAAAATCAAGATTTTTCTTTTCATTCATTATCTTCTTTATCAGTTCATGGTCGTCGGTTTCAAAACCACATTTGGGAAGTAAAAGTCCGTCGTAGCAAGCTCTAGACACTCTCGTCACCAAAACATTCCTGGAAAAAGATTACACAACAAAATGATTTCCATTACATTTAGTGCATGTCGCTGGCATTTTGTTATTTCCAGTGCAGTTTGCAGTAAGATGTTTTCCTGCGCATTTTACACGCCTAGGCTCCTATTTGCAATAGGTTTGTGTGTGATTGAACTCTTGGCACCGTTTACACTGAGGAACCAGTCTCGTATTTTTTCTTAAGGTTTCGATCTTAACGACGATATTTAGGATTGTTTTGATTTTGTAAATTTCCTCTAGTTTTTCTGCCTTATCGAAAGTAAGTATAAATAGTGGAAGACAAACTTTCTATTTATTATTACTAAGCGAAATAATTTTAAAGGTCGATGGCAATAGCGTCTTTAAAATAATTTGCAATTTATTGTATTCCGCAATACCGATGACATTTATTGGTGGCGGGGCCGAGGCTTTTATAGTTTTTTCTTTTATAATTGCCTCTTTTGATGAGGCTATTACAGAAGACAATGACGCCTCAGGTGAGGAGCCAGCTTTCTGTTTTTACTAGGCCTTTTGTTTGGGGGCTTTTCTGTTTCGGGTGCTAAATCTTCTTCATCTGTTTCATATCTATTTGCGGTGAGCTAGCCTTTAAGTCTTTTTGAGGATGTATGTTCTTTAACATCTCATTTTCTTTGCGAAGAAGATCGACTTCTATCTTTAACTCCTGATAGAGTTTTACTATTTCGTCAAGTCTTTGACGAAGTTCATTATTGTCTTTCTCAAGAATTTCTTTTTTATCTGAGTCCTTTTTTAATCGCGCTGGCGTTATCGTAGAACTCTCTTTACCGTATACACTCGATTCAGATGGTGATGATCGAGATCATAGATCAAAAATTTTTGATCTATGATCGAGATACCCTTCTATTTTTAAGAAAGGGATTTATCAAATGCAATAAATGGCTCTCCCCAGAATCCGTAGAGCCGACCTCCGAAGAGGGTAGATTTGCCAGTGAACCTGGATTACCTCCTGGGGTATTATATCTATTTGTTTTTTCTATTGCATAGTTTTGTATACATCATTCTCAGTATACGGAGGGTGGATTTAAGTCGCCTCTTACGACAGGCATGCCTACCTCGGGTATATTCTTCCCCCTACCCGAAGAAGGCTATTAAATAAAAAAAATAACTGAAAAGTAAAGATTTCGGCGCACTACGGTAAACTGAAAAAAAAAATTATTGAATTACATCAAAGACCCGAGATATTGCTTAGAAAAAATTGAAATTTGTATTCAGAAGATCACATCAATTAAGTGGAATCCTTTCTATGTAGCAATACTCTCCCCTGCTTGGAAAAGCAAATCCATACAAAAATGACGCAACGAAATCAGAAACGGAAAATTTCGTTCTCCTTTTCGTTTTGCAGTACGCTGTTCGAAGAGCGAAATGTATAATTGTAGTAGATTATTTGGAGAAGTCTCCGCTCCTTTTTCGCACTGAATTAATTATACAGACTATTTATCATAGAGTACCTATATTATCTAGAGAACCGACTCGTACCCCCCTTGCCTGAAACACCCTCAAAATTTATTTTAGCCCAATGAGAGAAAACTCTCTCAAATTCCCTGTCCGTGAATACGTGTGAATTGTTGATACAACAACATTTGGTACCAGTAGCTCAAAAAGTTGAAAAATTGAAAAACACCCGATTTGCGATCATTTAAATGCTTATATCTTTGGATCCAATGGTTGGATTTTCAAAATTTAAAATTCAAATTAAAGCCAGAATGATAGTCGATACCAGCTATAAAAAAAATTTCAAAACCGTTAAAAATTCTTTACTAAAAAAATTTAATTAATTTTTGGAGAATAATTTTCATCGAGGCAAACGTAACGAAGAAGAGGAATACACAAGAAAAAAAATAAAAAAAAGTTTGCTATTAAGAATATACTGGTTGGAGGGAGATAGTTATTCTAAAGACGGTGGAGTGTGCAACAAAACAGCATAACCTTGGCAAATTGGGTTCGCATCGGGAAAAAATTTGCTATACATATTTGTTACATATGTTGTTAAGGTGCCTTCATATGCTTAGTTTGGTTGGTTGATAACTTTTATTCTACTAGTCGGATCGTTAAGGTTGAGGTCTTAAAATTCAGGTTGAATATCAGGCTACATATTTCTTACAAAATCATTGCAGAGTAACACAAAAGTATGTTTACAATACAATATGTGTAAGATACAATATTATTATTATTATTTATTAGCTGTTTAAAATAGTTTGACAATGTACATAAATTGATTAAATGAATATGGCATGGATGTTTTCCGTCTGCCAGAGTGAACATTATGAATTTAATATTTAAGTATACATCTATAAGTATAATAATATATAAAAAATAAAAAACCAAAAAGGGCACTGAATGAAAAATACAACAATTATCTAGATGGATTGCACTCGAAGCATAAGTGGGTTTTAATCCACTCAAAGATGGGGGTTAAATTCACACCGAGCGCCACTAGTCGCTCGTTGTTGGCGCTTCTCATGTTCTCCAGTATTCTTGGAATCATTTTTTAATGAATTTAAAAGAAGCTATTTCGATACGCAAAAGCGTGTCTACAATAATTAGATAGGGTTTTCCAAGTCTTATCGCCATTTAGCACTCCTAAACATTCGATCCAAGTCAGACTGCTCCGTCCAAAATAAAGTCTCCTTAACTCTTGGAGTATTGGACATACACCCAGAAAGTGAATTATATCCTCACGATCGTTGAGATTGCAGAGGCAACAGGATCCTGGTAGATCATCCCTATAAGGAATAAAGTTTAGATTAAGTATTTCAGTTCTAGCACGTATAATAAAACTCATATTTTCGATACTTAAATCATCCGTAAAATAACTACCATAACCTAAATGATGATTCAGCTCTTTGTATGTTAGACGGGACATGGATAAAGATGCTCGGTGCACATTGCCCATATAGATCCTATCGTCAACAACTGCAATCAAGTCATATAAAACTCCTTGCCAATCTTCAAAGTTACTAGATAAGTTCAGTGAGTGATTATGGTCTTGTGCTAATGTAAACCAATCTTCAAAGATCCCCTTTTTAGATCCAAACAGTGATAACATTATAAGTTTCTGCAGGTTATTGTTGTTCTTTTGTACTGTCTTTACGATATAGTCAGCATTGGCTTTTAAATTGCGCAGAAAGACGTTTCGCAGCCCGGACTCTACATATATAGCGTAAGTTGGAGTTGTACTAGGGAGTCCAAACAAGCGCTTAAAGAAAAATCTCTGAAGTTTTTCAAACTCTTCAACTGGTGTGCAACCGTAAACCTCACTTCCATAACATAAGCAAGCATTAATAGTGGCATCAAACACTTTATATTTAGCTGAAGCACAAATTTTGGTGTTGCCGTAAAATTTTTTCCACATGGTGTTTATGGCAATTTTTGCTGCATTACATTTGGCCTTAATATGGAAATTCCAACTCAGATTTGAAGCAAAAGTTACTCCTAAATATTTGTATTCTCGCACTACTTCCAGTCTTTCGTTGTTAAGAAACCAAACTTCACGTTCCACTTGTCTCCTAATGATTTTTTGAAAAACCA
Source organism: Epistrophe grossulariae (assembly GCA_929447395.1). Taxonomy (NCBI): domain Eukaryota; kingdom Metazoa; phylum Arthropoda; class Insecta; order Diptera; family Syrphidae; genus Epistrophe; species Epistrophe grossulariae. The sequence continues at coordinate 58,535,352 of OV839566.1, read as the reverse complement.
TGACCTTAGATTTGTCAGTGTTAATTTGGAGGTCCCATAGTTTGCAGTACTCGGCCAGTTTATTAATCATCAGCTGAAGTGTTTTCGGATCCTCAGCCAAAATTACTAAGTCATCGGCGTACAGTAGGACCTTCAAAGTTAGCCCTGCAAATCTCGCTCCTCCCGGTAAGTACTTGACGATGTCATCGATAAAAAGTGCAAAGATAATGGGGCTCAAAATACATCCTTGTGGTACACCTGTTGTCGTCGGGAAAAAAACTGAATTTTGTGAGTCACCATAAACAGCCGCAGACGATCCCGACAAAAGCTCTTCATACATCCTTATAAACTTTGAAGACATGGGTATAGTCGTACAAAGCTTAAATAGGAGACTATTTCTATTAACATTGTCAAACGCTGCTTTAAAGTCTACAAAAAAACAGTACAATTTCTTTTTATTTTCAATAAAGTTCCTCGCAATGATATGGAGTACAAATATTTGATCGATAGTCGAATATCCTGCTCGGAAGCCCGCCTGACAGTTACTCAACAAATTATTGTTCTCCACCCACAAAAACAGTCTATTATACATTACTTGTGCAAATATTTTCCTTATCGAATTTAGGAACGATATTCCCCTATAGTTTTCTGGCATGCCACTATCGCCTTTTTTAAATATAGGGAAAATTATAGCCTTCTTAAATTCCACAGGTATATAGCAATAATTGAAAATTTCATTATAGAAATACGTTAGTTGGCTGAGAAACGTATTAGTTGAAAACTTATAGAACTCTAATGGTATCCCATCGATACCGGCTGCTTTACCATTTTTCATTTTTTTCAAAGCACTTTCAACTTCTCCTAATGTTATAGAGCTGTCCAATTCTTCGATATAAGTATTGGGGAGTGCAAAATTATAACTGAGGTGTTCTTTATTGTTATTTAAAAGGCTTTTAAAATGCTCGGTTAGTAATTCAGTTTTTACAACCACACTCGAGGTTGATTGAAGATCTCCTACATCCCTGACGATTTTCCAGAATTCCTTTGAATTTTTAGTGAATTCGAGTTTGAGCGCAAGGTAGTTGTAAAAGTCTGTTTTCTTTCTTTTGCACAGAGTCTTAAAACTAGCATTCTCTTGCAGGTATTGGGTTTTATAAAAATCTGAATTTGTGGCTCTAAGCAGATTTAAAAAAGCAAAACATGTTTTTCTTGCCCTCCTGCACTCTGCATCAAACCACAAACTTTTTTGTTTATTGTTCTCTGTTGATGTTTTCTGAGAAGCAGCTTTTGTTATAACGTCCTGTATGTGTTTTAAAAGTTGATCATTACTCTGCACCGCCGAGGTTGATGCTAAGCTTACTTCTAATTGTCGATCGAGATTCCTTTTATACCGTACTTTGAAACCTTCTCTCCACTTAAGTTTTGTTGTTTTAATCGACTGACTGTAAATAATTTCTTGGGCTGCTTCAACGGAAATCGCCAGGGGAAGATGAGCTGAATAGGTTTTACTTTGAATTTCAAAATTCGTAACATAATTTATCCATTCTCCATTCACCGCAGCGTAATCGATAAGTGACTTTCCTTGCCCTCCAACAAATGATAGTTCTCCATGGCAGTCGTTTATTGACATACCGTTAAGTATATAAAGGCCAAAACATTCAAGCATTTCTATTAAACGCTTCCCCTGATTATTTAAAACTGCATCTTTTGTCTCTCTTTTTTTGTTAAAATTGCTATGCAATTGCACCAAAGGAGAATGTATGTTTTGAAAAGCACCAATTCGAGCGTTGAAGTCCCCAACAACCATAATATCACTTGCGCAACCATTTAACAAAAGATCGCTGAGCTCCTCAAAATCATTTGTCCAGTTGGTACAATTTAAATAAACAGGAACAATTCTTAGTTTTTCTTTGTTAACCAGTGACAATTCAATTATTGGCGTATTTAAAAATTGTGTGAAACTGGCAACCCTGCCAGATGTACTATTTTTTATTCCATAAAGGATTCCTCCGCTTGCTCTACCATATAAACGTGTTCTTTTCGCAGGTATCCACTTCAATGCGAAACCTCTAAAATATTTTATAAAATCGTTCTCTCTGCCCTCCTTAGAATTTTTTTAATAGCTTAGAATTTTTAAAATGATAGTACTTTGGCAGACGGAGAATTCCTATTGCACATCTCTATCAAAGTCTCTTCGGTGTTGTATCCTAGATGGAAAAATTACTTGTGCTACATTACCGACATTGGTGTTGTCACTACTTGTAGAGTCTTGTGCATAAGGTTGAAAAAGTGATAACGCAGATTCACCAAACATTTGACAGATGAACATGTTGTCATTGGTTGACATTAAGCAAACACCACTGCCTGCTTTGTAACGAAATTCGCGACCATTTATTACTAATTTTTCATTTTTAACTATAATATTAGGATCTGCATTAATTTCATTTAGCTTATTTTTAACAACAAATAGTGCTTGTCTACGTTTTCGGTATTGTGCGGTTTGTTCGCGGTGAATAACAATTCCAGTGTTCTTTAAATGTTTGGCCACCGCGAGCACCTCCCCTACCACCGACTCCGATTGCATCTCCACTGTCACCAACGCTTTTTTTGGATTTTTTGTTGGGATTTCGCGTATTTTCTTTGCCGGTAAATCGCTTACATTTTCCAGTTTTAAAAGACCTGCACATGTCTGTCTTGCCAATTCTTCAGCCGTTGTGTTTACGTTTCGTGGGATATGCATTATTAAATTACATTCATTTGCCTTTCGGAAAAGTAATTCAAATTGTTTTTCGAGCTCATCACACCGCTCTCGCATAGCTGACAGTTGGCCGCTTAGTTGTTGATTTTGGCATCGAAGCTCCTGTATCTCTTCAGAAGATACAATATATAATTAATTATCATTAATCATTAATTTTGTCTAAAAATTCAGGTTGAATATCAGGCTACATATTTTTTACAAAATCATTGCAGAGTGACATAAAAATTATAAACATAATACACCTACAGTATGTGTAAGATACAATTGATTATTAACTATAGTCAATAGCTTTAAAGATTGTAAAAGAAAGAAAAAGAAATTTAATATACAAAATTAATGATTAATGATAATTATTAATATATTGTACCTATCTTACACATATTGTATTGTAAACATATGTACTTTTATGTTACTCTGCAATGATTTTGTAAAAAATATGTAGCCTGATATTCAACCTAAATTTTAAGACCTCAACCTTAACGATCCGACTATTAGAATAAAAGTTATCAGCCAACCAAACTAAGGCACCTTAACAAATAATGAATGAAAAATACCTACCACAAACGTGCATACTTACATATGTATAGCAAATTTTTTCCCGATGCGAACCCAATTTGCCAAGGTTATGCTGTTTTGTTTCACGCACTCCACCGTCTTTAGAATTACTATCTCCCTCCAACCAGTATATTCTTAGTAGCAAACTTTTTTTTCTTTTTTTTCTTGTGTATTCCTCTTCTTCGTTACGTTTGCCTCGACGAAAATTATTCTCCAAAAATTAATTAAATTTTTTTAGTAAGAAATTTTTAACGGTTTAGAAATTTTTTTATAGCTGGTACTCGACTGTCATTCTGGCTTTAATTTGAATTTTATATTTTGAAAATCCGACCATTGGATCCAAAGATATAAGCTTTTAAGTGACCACAAATGGGGTGTTTTTTCCGAGATTTTTTTGGTTTCCTTTTTAACTATTGTGAAGGTCGTGTAGGGTGTACAGTTATGTGTTATATATCAAATTAATTGTCTATTTTTCTAGATGCGAATTAAAAAAAAACTAATCCTATGGATGCAATAACTTAAGAGTTATGAGCTGATAAATAAAACAACAGAAGTATGTCTATATCTCGGTTAAAAAAAATTGAAAAATCTAAAAATTTTACAAAACAATTAGATAACCAATATCTATCATCTGTATGATTTTGAGATTTTTTTAAGCATCCGTCAAAAAGATAAAAATCAAAAAGCAAAAAATTAATTTAATTTTTATTTTTTGAATTTAACGGACTCTTATTTTGAATATCTGAGCGCATAATCCTCCATATTTCAAACTGAGCGTGTCTACTTTTGCTCAAAGAAGTGTTGGCATGGGCTCCCATTTAAAATGCACGGGATTACTAATACATGCTTATGAATAAGTAGATTTCAGTGTTCTAGCAGCTTGTAGGTCGAAAGAGAACAAACCCCTTAAGAGGCCTCCACCCAAAATGTCGAAGTCAGATTCGAAGATTTTTATCTTCGAATAAAAAACGAGAATAAAAAAACTCACCCCTAACAACATGTTTGAACTTCGAACAAACATAGTTCGAATGGCATATGAAACAAAAAAAATAGAAGCTATACGTTCACAGCGCATACAGCCTTTTTTATTTGTTTGTTTTTGTTGCTTTGCTTTTACTTTGTTATGAAGAAGAAGAAGCAGTGCAGGTATAGATTTTTATTTTTTTTGTTCAATATTTCGTCTTGGGTATAGGGAGTAAAGTGTTTGTAAATGTATTTGTGTGTTGGAAAGGGATATTATGTGTTGTTTATGCTTTTATATCGTGGTGCGCGAAGAGCTATTTGTGAAGTTTTTTCTGTGGAGGAAAACTTGTGTTGAAATTTTTTTCTCAATAATATGCATATATTATTTTTTTTCATTTCAAATTATTTGTAGGTCACTTTATTGGAATGGGGTAGTTTTGTTCAACTTTGATGATTTTAGATTTTAGGATATTGTTATGGTAGGTAAAGGATAAAGTATGTAGGTAGGTATGTACAATATGCATTTGTATGTTTCCAAATTCCGGATTTACTAAGAAGTGATTATTTAATTTTAGGGTGTTTTTTTTACTTTTTGTGTGGTTTCAAGAGTTTTTTTTCTTCTAGGTAGGTATTTGAGTGTAGGTAACAAAAGCGATTCGGAAGGTATTTGTGATTTTATTTGATTATGAAGATGTAGGTATTATTTGTTATAAATTCCCGAATTACATACCAAAAATAGGTACCGTTTCTTGAGGAAATTATTAAATAAATACAAATACCTACCTATTGTTAGATAGACCTGTAGGCTGTTGGTAGGTTATACACTAAAAATAAATAGGTATGTAGATAGGTACATACTTACTGTCAAATAACTTTCGACTACTTAGGTAGATACCTATACTTTTTGAGTCTTCATTATGAAAAAACTATACCCCAATCTTTCAATCTTAAATAAATAAATTTATTTCAAACCAAGTATTAAAAAATTTAAACAGTTCATTTTGATTTATTTAATCATATTAACGCACGATATTTTTACATTTTTAAAAATTAAAAAGTTAAAATTATTTTTATCATCATGTCACCCTAATTCAATGAATGTAAGACAATGTTGGTGTTGTTGTTTTACACATATATTTTTGGGGTCATTTATCATATTTGGTTTCAAGCAATTTAAAATTTTGGGGCCTTGTTTCATCTTATTTGCATTTTAAAAATTGGGCGATTTTTCATTGTGAAAAAATGCTCCCATTTTGGGGTCAATTTTAATTTTTTATTCAAGATTAAAAAAATGTATGGCGCCTTTTTTTGTAATGAAAAATTACCCCAAAATTGCGTTTTTCCTTCATATTATTTATTTTAATCATGCCACGGGAAATGTCCTAAAATAAACTTTTCGTATATGTATAGGTTTATAAATTTTTTCGTTAGCGGTTTTTAAATAAAAAACCCTTTTTTGAAAACAATTAAAAACTATTTTTAAAACACCATTGTTAACAAAAATTAAATGAAAATTTGGGTATTGTACATAATATGAAAATTAAAAGTGGTGACTTGAAGATTCATTTTGATAAAAATTGATATCAAAGTTCGAATCAGCGCGAAAAATCATTTTAAACAGTTGTGTATGTAGGTATATGTTTTATAAAAAAATATCTATGTTTTTTTTTTTTAATAAAGAAAATGGTAGGTACATATACATAATATGTAGCGCTAACTTGATATTTAGTTAGCATTACACTTTTAGAAATTAAAAAACTAAGTAAGCAATTGTAACTTTTTTTACTGTATCTAAAGAAGTTGCGAAAAGAAAAAAAATATAAAAATTTTTTGGGAGAAATTTAAAATTCAATTTCAATTCAAATTTATGTGATTCCATAAAATTGTTCATGTTAGGTGCCTACTTACATATTTACATGAATGACTTGCTTATTTTGTAAATTTCTCACTAGTTTCCATTTTTTAACAAACTTGTCCCTTAGTTTTGGTTGTTTTCTACCCATTTTTTCACTGTTTTTCACTTCACTGAGAAAAAAAAATATGCAAAAAATTGCATCACATCACCAGACCTACCTCAAACTCTTGTTCAGGGGATACAATACAAGATACATTTCACTCACATTATCTATATGTCTTACCTAATTATTATCTTGTCGATCATGTTTGATTTCCAAATTTCAACCCTGCAAAATGTCGTTCGGTTTATTGCTCCGGTATAAAGCTTATTGTATCTAACACCTATATCTACCCCACTCCTGGTTTCTTTATTATAATAGGTGTTCACTGTTCAATGAATAAAAAAATGGACTTTGGTTTATTTTTTTTGGAAAATCAAATCAAAAAAAATCTTAGCTTAAAAATATTTGTTTGTATTCTATGCTAATAAAAAAAAATAATAAAAAAAATCCTGATAGCATAAGCTTCTTGGACAACACAAATATGGTACCTACCTACCTACCTACCTACCTACCTCACATTTCATTCTCATAACAAAAAAAATGGAAACCAAATTCTCATATTTTTGCTTGGTCATAACTATTTTGTCAGTAGTTGAAATTATAATTTACATTGAATCTGTTTACAAACGACCTTCGCATACAAACAAAAATCAGTTTGACTTGACCTACAGACATTTTTTTTTCTTTATTTCTTTTTGACATTACCCACAAAATAATTGGATGTAGCTATATGGTAGACCGCAGCGCTCGCTTAGCAGTACCCACAAAAACACATTTTTTATTTCATTTTATCATCTTAAGAGGCCTCTACCCAAATTTTTGAGAAATATGGAAAATTGGCAAAATGGATTCCGAAGGATCTCCGCCACGGGACCATATATGGCCAAAATTTAAATTGCATATGAAAGAATGACATTTTGGCTTCAAAGTCTTGAGGCTATATTTTTGATTTTAGATTTTGTTTTCGTCTTATTTCAAAAATCCAGTAAGAGGTTTTATAAAAATCACGCAAAACTGCCAAATGGATGCTTAACGATTTCAGAACAGAAGAGGAGTACATATATAAAATGTATATCGTTTTAAAGGTATTGATTAGGGCTTCAATGCCTTGGGCACCGATTTTTGAATTTGATCCTTTTTTTTGAAATATTTGCTTTTGAAAAGTGACAAATTTTCTATTTTTCAATTGTATTTTTAAATAACAAGAAATAAACCAAATAACCCAAAACTTTCTCACAATGACAAAAAATTTCTAATAAACAAATTCACTAAAAAAACTAGCACAAAAACTTAAATTTTGTTAGAAATAACAAATTTTTCAAAGGTCTGTTTTGCAATAAATAGTCGTTATTTTCAAATATTTCGAATTTTTAGTAAATCTAGCTGCCACATGATGGCTTTTCTTCGAAAATGAATGTTGTAGATCGAATCAAACATGAACCAGATGCAGCATTATAGAATGGGAATGTGTTGATGATAAAATGAAATAAAAAAAAGTGTTTTTGTGGGTACTGCTAAGCGAGCGCTGCGCTCTACCATATAGCTACATCCACTTATTTTGTGGGTAATGCCAAAAAGAAATAAAGAGAAAAAAATGTCTGTAGGTCAAGTAAAACTGATTTTTGTTTGTATGCGAAGGTGGTTTGTAAACAGAATCTATGTAAATTATAATTTCAACTACTGACAAAATAGTTATGAGCAAGCAAAAATATGAGAATTTGGTTTCCATTTTTTTTGTTATGAGAATGAAATGTGAGGTAGGTAGGTAGGTACCATATTTGTGTTGTCCAAGAAGCTTATGCTATCAGGATTTTTTTATTATTTTTTTTTATTAGCATAGAATACAAACAAATATTTTTAAGCTAAGATTTTTTTTGATTTGATTTTCCAAAAAAAATAAACCAAAGTCCATTTTTTTATTCATTGAACAGTGAACACCTATCATAATAAAGAAACCAGGAGTGGGGTAGATACAGGTTTTAGATACAATAAGCTTTATACCGGAGCAATAAAACGAACGACATTTTGTTTGCATCTTCATAACTTATTACAAATTACAACAAATATTGGAATATAGGTATGTAGATAGGTACATACCTACTCTCAAATAACATTCGACTAGGTATACCTTTTTATAAAATAAAAACAAACAAATCCAAATAAAAAAAATTAAATTTTCTTCCTTTATACTACATAATATGTACGATAAGAGTACGATAACTTAGGCGCCAAGAAATGATAACGGTCTTTTTTAGAATAGTTCAATACAAGCATTTTTTTTTTATAGGAGGGGGGTTCTATCGCACCCCGTTCAGGAGGTAGGGGTAATTTTAGAAAAAAATTAGTTTTTGAGAAAATTGAAAATTACCATAACTACTTTATTATGAGATTTTTGTTTTTTGCTTTCTTACATAATTACAGTGCTATCCTACCACCCAGCATTACGGCATATAAGCAGCGAGGTATATATGGAAGGTCAAAAACAAGCACTTTTTATTATAGGAGGAGGGTCTATCTAGCCCCGTTTAGAAGGTAGGGGAAATTTTACAAAAAAAATGGTTTAAAATGAAAACAAAATTATTAAAAAACAACGGCAACATTTACAATGAAATAATATTCTGGTTTTGAAAGCCAGAAATTTGTTTTTTTAATTTTAAATCTGAACTAAATTATTTATGTCAAATTTTTTGAAAAATTCGCCAGCAAACTCAAAATATTTATGATAAAATGAAAAAAAATGTTTAAACCTATTTATTTCAAAATACATACAATTTAAGAAATTATATTAATTTGCTGCAGTCGTACGGTAGAACCTAGGTAATGTGAATTTTTTAGAATGCATTACATTTTCATACCTGAACATTTTAAATGTACTAATAGAACAGAGTATTGGCTTTAAATATAGGTATAATACTTAGTTGTAAGTAATACCGTTATGTTTTAATATTTTTTTTACATTATTTAGTTTTTTTTATATAAATTTGCCCCTCCTGCCCAAACGGGGGAGATAGAGCCCCCTCCCATTGCAAAAAATGCTTGTATTGAACTGTTCTACAAAAACCGTTATCATTTCTTGGCGCCTAAGTTACGTACTCTTGCAGTACATAGTATAAAGGAAGAAAATTTAATTTTTTTAATTTGGATTTGTTTGTTTTTATTTTTCAAAAAAAGTATAGGTATCTACCTAGTCGAAAGTTATTTGACAGTAAGTATGTACCTATCTACATACCTATTTATTTTTAGTGTATAACCTACCTACAATCTACAGGTAGGTACCTACCAATTATATCTATCTAACAATAGGTAGGTATTTGTATTTATTTAATAATTTCCTCAAGAAACGATACCTATTTTGGTATGTAATTCGGGAATTTATAACAAATAATACCTACATCTTCATAATCAAATAAAATCACAAATACCTTCCGAATCGCTTTTGTTACCTACACTCAAATACCTACCTAGAAGAAAAAAAACTCTCGAAACCACACAAAAAGTAAAAAACACCCTAAAATTAAATAATCACTTCTTAGTAAATCCGGAATTTGGAAACATACAAATGCATATTGTACATACCTACCTTCATACTTTATCCTTTACCTACCATAACAATATCCTAAAATCTAAAATCATTCAAGTTGAATAAAACTATACCCCATTCCAATAAAGTGACCTACAAATAAATTGAAATGAAAAAAATAATATATGCATATTATTGAGAAAAAAATTTCAACACAAGTTTTCCTCCACAGAAAAAACTTCACAAATAGCTCTTCGCGCACCACGATACAAAAGCAAAAACAACACATAATATCCCTTTCCAACACACGAATACATTTACAAACACTTTACTCCCTATACCCAAGACGAAAAATTGAACAAAAAAAAATAAAAATCTATACCTGCACTGCTTCTTCTTCTTCATAACAAAGTAAAAGTATAGTGCAAATCAACAAAAACAAACAGCGCTGTATGCGCTGTGAACGTATAGCTTATATTTTGTTTGTTGTTTCATATGCCATTCGAACGATGTTTGTTCGAAGTTCAAACATCTTGTTAGGGGTGAGTTTTTTTATTGTCGTTTTTTATTCGAAAATAAAAATCTTCGAATCTGACTTCGACATTTTGGGTGGAGGCCTCTTAAGTCGGTTCTCTAGATAATATAGGTACTCTATGCTATTTATTGTGTGCGGAAAAATGACATTTGGGTTTATTTGTGTTTTTTTTTTGTTTATCATTTTATTAAATCATGGGTTTCTCTGATTTTTTGCGTTTATGTTTGATTTTATTTTTGGAATTAGTGTAACTCTCCAAGGATATTTTCCGTTGTGTCTTCGCAAGCGTTTCGTTGTCTGTTTGGAGATCACAGGAAATTTTCGTTTCGCATCAGCAGCGTACTAGGATTAAAGTAGGTAAAATTACTCTGCACTACGTATATTTCTATTTTCAACAAATTTGTCTTTTCATAGTAAGATGCTATGAAATATCAATTTCAAAGTATTCTACAATAACGTATTTATATAAAAAACATCACTTCACATTAATTTATGTGGAATTTGAGACACAATCAGCCCGTGAAATAAAAAGATTGTTAACTCCATATTAAAGGTGTTTTAACCCAATTTAACACAGCACCGCATGTTGTTTTAAATTTTTTTAAATAAAGTTTTGCGAGGTTTCACTATTCTCACTTTTATTTCATTTTTTTATTTAGTTTAATTATTTTTTCACAGTTTTACTGGCTGCCCTGCTGCAACTGGAATCGGAGCTGCAGCTGCAACTGCAAAAAAAATGTCGTACGTCGTTTTTTTATCTGCCCACAATGAGCTGTACAGCTTTTTATATATTTTAAAGGAAAAAAAACAACCACGAGTTTATTATTTACTTTTTTTATTTCCAATATTTTTCTTTTAATTGATATTTTTTTCGCGACACAAATGAGCACTAAAAACTTCAATATTTCTTTCCGGCTCTTTTTTTCTTCATATAAATTGAAACGTCAGAAGTGCTGCACGTGAAAAAGTTAAAAGTTGGTGAACCTTTGCAGCATCGACTGCAGTTGCGTTGCGTTGTGTTCGTAACATTGAATTTGTGTGTATTCAATATTTTGACAGCTATTCAGTTGCCACAGTACACATATTAAAGGTAATATCATTAGCGTTTTTATTTTTGATCAGTTCTGCGCATCTGTCAAAATTGAGGTATTATGGTGGTAAAATGGTGGATCCAGTGTCCCTTTACTTGTCTAATTTCAATATTTTGTTGTTGTTTCTAATGATGCGTGCTGAGTTCCTGTGGGCACTGGAACAGCCATTTTTAATTTTTTGACACTTCCAACTTTGACAACCTGCGCAATATACCCTTCAAGCAAATTCACTGACCCAACTTTCTCGGTCTTTCTTGGATCATTTCAAAACGGAGTGTCATACACACATTAGCACATTTTTTGTATATTCATGCAAAAAAAGAAAGAAAATCGAGAGTACTTTTTTTTTAACCGAGAAAGAGAGAATGAATGCAATACCCTAATGGTGAGTATTTTTTTATGGACTGAAAACAAAGGAGAAGACAACAAAAACAATTAACTTTTTTCAATGTGTTCACGTTCGTGCCCAGCGCAACAGTTTAATAAAAATTCCCTCGAGAAAGAAAATCAATTTAAAATCAAAAGTTAATTATATAATTATTAATTACAAAATACATCGTGATGTTTCATTTATATACAAACGATAGAAGAAAATAAATTGCATAATATTCTTCAACCACAAAACGCCTGTCTCGTTCGTTCATTTTTTTGGATCCGTTCTGGATTTCATTTTGTTTCGGTTCTCGCTGAGTATGGTGAAATGGGAAGCTCTCTCTCTCACAATACATGCACAAAATGACTCCGTGGTGATTCTAATTTCCATATTAATTTGAGCCGACAAATCAATCATCAATACGTTGTTTACTACGTGCGCGGATCCAAAGCGGACTCGTTTGCTTGAAGGGTAATACCTTTGATTTGTGTACTGTGTTCAGTTGCAGCTCCGTATCCATTGTGTTCAGCCAGTTAACGATTGAAAATCTCGAAACAATTTCGGCAAAATGACAGATAGGCAATTTTTTTTTTTTTTTTTATTTGGTGCTTCACTCACATACAATACACTGTATATGTGTTTATTTTGCATAATGCATTCACTTCATCTGAATTCAAATGTAAACAAACCGTGCGTTGTTGTTATTAATTTATATTTTATGTTTGTATTAATTATTTATGTTGTAAATTGTTCCTTTTTATAATAAATTAATCATTCTTTTTTAATCTGGTGTAATTTCGGTGTATCTTACTTTCAGCCCTATTCTGTTATTCACGTGGATCGAATATACGATTCACCCATTCGATTCCCTTTCACACTGCCTTTGCATTCTGCTATCCATCGGGTGAACTACATTATCCCAAACCAATTTGACATTCACGTAAACAGCTGTTCATGTCAAAATCTTGGATAAATTGTTTTGATTTTAGTTTTTAATTTGATTCATCTTCGTAATTAAATTTGGAAATGGACAGTATTGGACTTTTTTTTCCAATTGTAAACAGAGGAATAAGAGAATCATCGAACAGAGAGCTACGGAGAAATGTTAGAAAATCGAAAAAAATATTATGGAACTGCCGGACGAAACGTAAGTTCATTTATTTTCATTTTGAAATAATAATAAACCAATTTTTTCAAAATCATAGGTTTACCAAAAACATTCGGTTAAATAAAAGAGCATTTCTGTATGTATTGGAGATTTTTGAATCGAATCTTCCACCTCCGCAGCGAAATGATTCAATTTCAAGAAAAGAAAAATTCATTGCAGAAATTATTGCCGTAAATTGGTCTTTTTTGTCGTTCTACCCCTAAAAATGTTAATAATCTATTATTTACAAACAAATATTCTAAATTAATCATAATAAATTAGTTTTTACTTACATTTTACTAACAACCAACCAGACAGACGACCCATTAAATGAAAAATCCGCTACATTTCATATGCGGATTTGAATTGTATAGAATGAATGCCTTCACGTGAATAGCAGAATACCGCGCAGTATTACCGACTTTAATACAGATTCACTTCGAATGAATAGCTGAATATTGATGAGTGAAAATTATAGAAAAATTCCCCCCGATGAATAGCAGAATAGGGCTGTTTATTATAGTTATTAAGTTAATATATGTGATTTTATTGTGAAAAGTGGAACCTCCTGTAAACAAAAAAATGAAACCAATAATTGATTTAATCTGCAATGGAATATTCAATATTGCATTTAATTTGTTGAATAAAAAACAAAAATGTGAAATTTTAGTTTGTAATTTTCTTGTATTTTCGTTTTTTAGTGTTTTTATATTCCAAGATTTCTTTATTCAATTTTCTAATGCGAAAACACATTCGTGATCTGAAGAAAATTTTGTTTATCCGGTCGTCGCAATCAATTTTGGCCTTTTCGGATACCTCCATCAAGTGTTTGATGTATTGTCCACAGATATAAAGCCCTTCACCTTGTCCATTCACAGCATTGAACACTGTTTCCAACGAAATCATTTGTGCCATGACTACTTCAGACGGCTTAGAAAGGCCACCTTCGTCCAGATGATGTAGGTACCTGTTGTTTAAAAGATTTAAAGTGTCGTTTGTTGTGTTCTTTTTTATAATGCTGAAGACATCATCTACATATCTTAGCCAGATTCTTGGAAGCAAACCTTCGTTTTTTAGATCTATTTCGAATTTTGACATAAATGCTTCCGCAATGAGTGGTTACAAGGGATTTCCCATGCTTGTTCCATTTTCGTTTTTGTAAAACTTATCACGAAACACAAAACAATTGTGGGACATACAGACTTTGGCGGCTTTTAGGTACATATTTCTTATTTCGAATCCAGAGGTACCAAAGAATGCTGAAAATTGTATCGAATATAAACTCCCCCCTTGTTAATGTCTCCAAATGGTTAGTCAATGAAATGAAGATGTATGGACGATTTCAAAGTGTAAGTGTTATGAACACGTTTGAATTTGTTGAAAAAGTGAAAGATGTGAACCTTCCAGACGACGAAACCATGGTCTCATTTGATGTCCAGGCACTATTTCCTAGTATTCCCGTCGACGTGGCCTAAGAATCCCTAAAATTACATCTTGAAACAAAAAACATAGAGGAGAAAAAGAGGAATATGTACCTAAAAGCCGCCAAAGTCTGTATGTCCCACAATTTTGTTTTTCGTGATAAGTTTTACAAAAACGAAAATGGAACAAGCATGGGAAATCCCTTGTCACTACTTATTGCGGAAGCATTTATGTCAAAATTCGAAATAGATCTAAAAAACGAAGGTTTGCTTCCAAGAATCTGGCTAAGATATGTAGATGATGTCTTCAGCATTATAAAAAGAACACAGCAAACGACACTTTAAATCTTTTCAACAACAGGTATTCCAGCATCAAGTTTACGTTTGAAAAAGAAGACAACCAAAATTGTATACCATTTTTTGATGTTTTATGCAAAAAACGCAACAATAAAATAGAATTTGAAGTTTTCAGAAAAAACACCGCACCAGATCGCTACATCACTAAAGACTCATTTTGTTCATATCAACCCAAAATTGCAGCATTTCATTCCATGGCATACAGATTGTGTAAACTGCCGCTTTCAATATCCAGCTTCAAAAAAGAATTTGATTTTATAGTTCATTTGGCAGACGTTAATGGTTTTGAGAAGTCTTTGATCGAAAGAATCGTGAAAAAACAATCAAACCATGTAAGAAAAAATAAAATAACAACATTATTTAGCCAAAATCAAACAACAACAAAGTTTCGTCATTCGTGTATCGTTTTCGTACATACCAACAATAACAAACCAAGTACGGAAGACATTAGAAAAAGAAAACATACACCTAGTTTACAACAACAATGGAAAGCTTAAGAATATTCTGGGTTCAACCAAAGATATAACACCAACAAGCGCTAAGAGTGGCATATACGAAACAAGCTGTAAAACCTGCAACAAAAAATACATAGGACAAACGAAACGGAGCATCAAAACCAGGTTCAAAGAGCACATCAATTGCACAAAGAAAGCTCGATGCATTAAAAAATGTTATGAACACACACAATGGAAACATTTGTTCTCCTTTGTTGGCATTAGTGTGAATACTAAGATATTAATTTATTTAAACTTGTTTGTATTGTATTGTTTTAATTTTATTTTGACAAATCTGTTCATTTATTTTGTTAGTACCGAGTGTAATTCGCTGAGGATGGGCTGCATGCCTGCATGACAGCTTGAAATGCATCCAAAGAAAGTGGAAAAGGATTTTAAAAAATAAAAAAAAAACAAACAAATTAGTTCGTGTTTTTCTTTTTTGTTTTTATAAATTTTTTGTTTTCATGTTTTTGTAGTCAATAAAGGATTTTCTACCTAAATTTGATCAAAATTCGACTACAATATCGGTTTATTTCTTTTGATTTAATAAATTCGAAAGTTTAATAATGCTTTTTTAACTTTGAAATTTCGTACCATATTCTGCGCGCAAATATGCAGTGGCACTGAATTCAATCTACCTAAAATCATTAAAGCATTCTAATTTCTAGCAAAGTTAGTGATAGTCGTGCTTTATCAACTTTTTAATACAAACTTACATTTTTGGAAAATCCTATGCAAAGCCTCTATCTTTTATTTGAATTATGTATTCACTAGTGCAATTTTTCCCCCATTTTTGATAAAATTTGTTCGTCAGTTTTTTGTATATCTTTATTGGCCAATAAATCTTTATAAAGAGTGGTAATAAGAATTATAGAAAGTTTATACCACAAAAATGATTCGGTTCAGGTTTCCATTAGGAACATTTTTAAAAAATGAAAAAATGTGTTTTGGATGTCGGTTGAGCTATAAAACACGAAAATAATAATTATTTTGTGCGGAAATGATTATCAACAAAGTTATAAACAATTTAAGTTTCCATTGGTCTTTTCTATTAAACTACTTAGGGCCGTGTGATACTACATTTTTTTCTCATTTTCAATTGAAACTAAAGCAGTACGAAGAATTCCCATATGAGTGAGTGTGTACACATCAAACCCTAAAAATGTGAAAATGTCAGAAAAAATGTCATAAGAAATGTATTAAAAAGTGATTTGATTTACATTTTCAGCTTCTAAAATCTTTTTTTTGACATTTCAGGATTGAAATTAAAAATTATTTCAAAAAACATTAAAAAAATAAGTTTCAAAAAACATTTCGGACAATATGGAATCGATATTATTTTGTGCTGTCGTTAATATAAATTTATATTACAGCATTAGAAGAAGAGACAACAACAAAAGGATTTTTAAATAATGTTGAGAATTCGTATTGTATTTTGTCGAATAAGGGCTTTTCCTTTCTTAAAAACAACATCTTTCTCTTTTTCTCTTGGCTGACATTTTAGCATGATTCAATGAGCTAAAAATTAAGAACAAAAATTTAGTATCATACCGGCTTTACCTATAAGAACAAAACTGAAAAGCGCTGTTTTACTGAAAGTATGCAACTCTTTTGCTATCATCGTTGCGATTAAAATTTTCTAGTAGGCTAAGTTATAGATAAATTTAGATTTACAAGTTGTATATTTTCTTGTACTACAGTACTGTTTATTACAAAAATAACTTGTTAACCTATCAACTGACGACATTGGCGCCTGAATATACCCTAAGCGGAGCAATGGAGTTGCGTGAGCGGGACTGGATCCCAAAAAGGGAGTTAAAATCCTTTGAACCCGCGAAGCGGGCCACCCACAGTACTGTTTATTACAAAAAAATTGATAACATACCAAGTGACGACGTAGGCGCCTGCCTGGCGACTGAACATACCATAAGCGGAGCAACGGAATTGCGTGAGCGGAACTGGACCCCAAAAAGGGAGTTAAAATCCTTTGAACCCGCGAAGCGGGCCACTTACAGTACTGCTTATTACGAAAAAGCGATATCAGCCCAACTAATAAAAAAACATTTTCACATTTAGCTTAGTATTTTTAATCTGGCAAATACATCTACTTTTATTTCTCTAATATTGTTAATTGTTTATAACTTTTATATTGTTTTATGACTGTTTTTAATTAACTGGATATTGTTTTACACGAACAATCACAAATAACCATTTTGCAGTGCATTTTATTAAGTAAATTAAGCTGTTTTCATGAAGCTATGGTTTAAACTTTAATTGTTTATATCTTTTCTAATAACAATTTCCGCACTAAAAAATGTTTTATTTCCTTGTTTTTTACGCTATTTCACAACAATTAAAAAAAAATATTTTTTTCCTTCACTGTCCCTAATGGAAACCTGCCCCACTGATTCTGTTATTTAATTTGTATTTATATGGCAACTTGAGGTTTTTTTCATTCGATACCTTCTTATATTTTAAAAATAGACTGTGTATAACATCGTGAATTTAAAAGGTTTAAAATAATAATTGCTTATTATTGTTTTATTAATAAATGACATTCTCTTTTTTTATTGGAAACAATTTTATTTTAAATGTTTTTTTTTTTGGTTTTTATTTCACCAATTGATCTCGCGGTACACTACAACTACTGTTCAGTGTTTGGATCGGTGTCACTTTCTTCAAGTTCTGTCTTATTGCGCCTCTTCTCGTAAATTAAAATAATTGTGCAAAGAATTAGAACTTCAGCACAAATTCCTATGAAGGGCCACAGAGCAGCGAACTTTCCTGCAACGATAAAATAGAATTTAATTATTCCTTAATATGCATAATATGAAATAAACATTAAACTAAACATTAATTAATATTAAGGGGCCAGTTATAGCTTTCATTGAAACTCATCATTGAAAAATTTAATTTCCTAATTTGAGACACTTTGAAAGCATCATCAGAGAATATTTTGATGCGGTGATGACTCAATTATTAATTTTAGTCAAAAAAAATTTTCATTTTGGCCAAACCTTACAAATCAAATAAATTTCTTTAATTCAATGATTGAACCTTATCATTGATCATTGAAATCTAAAAAATCGTTTTATGTGAAAGATTGGGCCAAAATGAAATATTTTTTGACTGGAAATAATAATTGAGTCAAGAAATAAGGCAGCTCTAAATTCATACAGCCGAATTTATAAACGCATTATAGCGAGTGCATAAACCTATACACTTCTTATGTAGTTAAGCCTTTAAGGCCAAAAAGTACTGAAGTACAAAAGTAAAAATATTTTTTTTACCGCTAGCGCCGTTGTTTTGTGAAAAAGAATACACAAATTTGTTTTTAAACCAAAATTTAAGCTTTCTGCATCATTTTTTATAAGTTTTCCAGTCAGAAACACTATCCTAAAATGAGTTTGAAAATTTTCACTTTTTTACTTTTTCACTTTTTTGGCTTATGTTGTTAAGCCTTTAGGGTAGCGCTTATTTTGGCAATGTTTGAATTTCTTTTTTGTCCTGCCCTAAAAATTATTATTATGTACCTGTACAATGTACACACAACCACGTTGTGCATTGCGGCTAGCTTAGTAACACCGAAAAATAATTATACGGATTGAATCCCAGCCTTTTTGCACCAAGTAAAAAAGAGAAATGTTTTTTTATTGGATACTATCTCTTTGAGGAATTAAATTTTTACACTCTTAATAGAACTTCAAATGTGTGCCAAATTTACTTAGTGCGGTATTCACTGAACGCTCATAACTTAAAAGCTTCATAAATCTATTTACCAAGCAATAATATTGAATATTTATTAGCGCTCATAAAACTTATGAGTGCTCCCGACCACTCATAAGTTATAACCGCTCTCTCCGAAAATTTTTCGAAAATTTTTGAAATAATTTGTTTTTTTTTTCTTTCAAATTGTCAACCTGCCACAATTTTGTATTTTTATTTAAATTTTTTTTTTGATATTCATTAAATTTATTTTCTTTCGTTGTTAGAAAATCTCTCTCCTATCAATTAAGTTGAAAAAATATTAATTGGTCTTGTTTTTGGTGCTAAAGTTATTGTTTGTGATGCATTTATGCGAAAAAAAATTTGATTTTACAGTTTGGGTATGCCTGGTTAAGAGATAGTCGCTCTCATTTTCGAACTATCAAAAATACTTATGAGTATTTGGTGAATAGCTCAAATATTATTTGAGTTATGAGCCTCATAAACTTAAGAGCCGTTTATGAGCGCTTGGTGAATACCGCCCTTAAAATGTGCCAATTTTGGAGATTTTTGATCACTTTCAGGAAAGGACTTAGAATAATTTTAGACATTGCGAACAAAAGAGCCACCCTAACAGATATATTTTCTTTATTGACAAACAACACAAATAACAATAATCTGAATAATAATATTAAGAGAAAATAAAAGAATCCAACAGAATTGTTTTTTTTATGAACAGCTGAGATTAGTTTGTCAGTTTTGGAAGTAAAACGTAATAGATTTCCTCTTTTTGGTATTTTATTTGACACAAGCGTATTATAACTATACAGGTAGGAAAATCTTTTATAAATAATAATTTATGTTGCGTTGAATAGTGGCTACATAAATGCTTATGCATTACATAACTATTCAGCCGTTTAGAGGTGTTTAGCGAATTCTAATAAATAAGGCTTATAGTCTTAAAAATATCTGCTTGTATTAAATATTTAAATTTCTTACCCTTTACACGGACGAAGCTTGTATCCTCGGCAGGTTTTGCAATATTAAAATCGTTAATGATGTTACGACCAAGACATTTGTAATCACCTCTGTCTTTTAAACTTACATCATCCATGGTAAGAATCGCGTTTTTAATATTGTTTACATCTTCATGAAGTTTGTATTTATCCGTTGACTCATAAATAGTAAGGTTTCCTATAATAATAGAAATTAATTTTGTAAAAGAAAGAAATATGATCAATTCTTATTTGTTTTACCTATTTGCCAATATAGTCTAGGTTCAGTTCCAGCAACAACACAGTGGATTGATAATTTTTCTCCTTCAACAACACCGCTATTAGAAGGCACACGTACGACAATTTTTGCTATACAAAAAACAAAAATAAAATATATTTTTAGTTATCATTATCGAATATCTTTATGTAACTACATATAAAGAAAGCCTGCAGGTTTTTCCAAATGTTGTTTCTCTTATTAATTTCTAATACATATATCATTTTCAGCATCTACAGCAAGTTATTCAAAAAATAGTTTTACTAAATAATAGAAAAGAATAAAAGTCTTAACATTAGACCTTTACAAAATTGAGCCCCACTAGAACACAATTTTGCTAACAAAGGAGGTATGTATGTTAGAAATCAAACAATAAAGCCACTGCAATGGTGATTCGCAGTGCTCTCTTTAACCAATTGTCGTGAAAAGAAAAGAGAACACTGTATTGAGAATCACTACGGATCCAGTATTGCGTATTCAATAATTGAGTTTTATAATCAATTTTGTATGATGCATTCAATAACAGGTGTGTTTTATTTCCCCCCGGATCTAATCCATATCAGATCATGAAAATAAAACAACACAGGATCACAATAGGTAGTTCAATGAGTCTGTTCGGAACGGTTTGGAAAGTTTTAGAGCAAAAAAGTACAAGTTTTTGCTGTTCAATGAGAAATTTTATGTTCTTAACTGTTCTGGATTGCTGTTCAATAAGTCTGTTTGGAATGGTTTGGGACACTTTAGAACAGTATTTTCTGCACAGGATTTTCTGCACTGTCAAAACCTGTTGTGATTTTTTCAGTGAAAGTACTTGGTTTTTTGATAGATTTTATTTGAATCTCTGCCTAACTCTTTCAAAAGTGCATGTTCTGCTCTGTTTTGTTCTAACTTTTTCCTCACTGAACAAACCTGCTGACAACATTGTTGTATACCCATCTCTTTTTTCCATTATTTATTTTCATGTTGTCGTTGTGTATTTTCTTTACACTTCTGATGCCATTATGTAAATTAAGGGTGTGTGTTCAAAATGGATTTGGAAATTCAAAAGCAAAGTTGGATCTTGTGTTTTTTTTTGTAATACATGTATTTTTGTAAGCAAATCCAATCGCGTTCATATCTGGGAGAAAAAAAGACGCTGGGTGCGACCCATACTGGTAACTTCCCATTGGTTCCCTTGGAAACTGGACACCAGATGTTTTTTTGTAATAAAGAAATTTCTAATTCAAAATCTTCTAAGACCTTATCATCTTGTTTAATATGCGATCAAGCGAAAACCAAAGTTGGGGCGTATTATATTTTCCAACTGTTTTAGTAGTATTTTTGACAGTAGTATTTTTGACAACAATTTTTAGTATTTTTGTAGTTTTTTTGCTTTAAAAAAAAGGCAATTGAATTAAAAAAAAAAAAGAAAAGGCAATTGAATTTTTTTTTTTATCATACCAGTAATCAAATATGGCATCGAGTACAGAATAAAATTAGACTGAAGTCAATATCATTGTTTGTTCTCCAGTTATTCGAGCCGAAAAAAGATTTTTCCAAATTTGTGCACGGTTTTTTATAAAAAAAAATGTTTTCTGATTTTTGTTTTAAATTCTTTCCAATTCTTTATTACACCATTATGTTTAGAATAAAATCAAGCTGAAGTCATTCGGCTCGAGATATTCGAGAAGAATGACATTTTACAACTTTTTTTAAAATTGCTATAGTAAGAAAACCATTAATTTTTTTGAAACCCCTTTCTGTACTTTATGATCTGTAAAATAAAATTAATTTGAAGTCAATATCTCTGTTCATTCTTGAGATACGGTGAGCGATAGAATGTATCACAAACGAATGAACGTATGAACGTAACAACGTACGTAAACCCACACACACACACACACACAGACATCTCTCTAAAAATGATGGATTTGGATTCTTGGGAACTCGAAACGTCGAGATATGTCAAAATTTTCGATTCAACAAATCGCACCAATTACAATAACTTCCAATGGCAAGTTAATAAAACACATCTACTGTCGTTGAGTAAATTAAAGCTTCTACGTGTAAATACATAGTACTGTTACCAGAGAAATGGAAACTTTCTTGGCGAAGGTATTTTTAATACATTAATTATAAAGGATGGTAAATTAATCAAATCGATATCTTTAATATATGGCGCAAAATTTTAAGTATTGGACGTTTAAGGAATAAAATCGTCTCTAGTCATTTAGTTATGAGCTAACCTTGGGCAGGTTTAATACAAATTCTGAAAATTCAGATCTGAATTAATGTCATTAATATAATTTAAAAATATATTCGGAAAGGTATATTAAGAGGCCTCTACCCAAATTTTTGAGAAATATGGAAAATTGGCAAAATGGATTCCGAAGGATCTCCGCCACGGGACCATATATGGCCAAAATTTAAATTGCATATGAAAGAATGACATTTTGGCTTCAAAGTCTTGAGGCTATATTTTTGATTTTAGATTTTGTTTTCGTCTTACTTCAAAAATCCAGTAAGAGGTTTTATAAAAATCACGCAAAACTGCCAAATGGATGCTTAACGATTTCAGAACAGGAGAGGAGTACATATATAAAATGTATATCATTTTAAAGGTATTGATTAGGGCTTCAATGCCTTGGGCACCGATTTTTGAATTTGATCCTTTTTTTTGAAATATTTGCTTTTGAAAAGTGACAAATTTTCTATTTTTCAATTGTATTTTTAAATAACAAGAAATAAACCAAATAACCCAAAACTTTCTCATAATGACAAAAAATTTCTAATAAACAAATTCACTAAAAAAAACTAGCACAAAAACTTAAATTTTGTTAGAAATAACAAATTTTTCAAAGGTCTGTTTTGCAATAAATAGTCGTTATTTTCAAATATTTCGAATTTTTAGTAAATCTAGCTGGCACGTGATGGCTTTTCTTCGAAAATGAATGTTGTAGATCGAATCAAACATGAACCAGAGGCAGCATTATAGAATGGGAATGTGTTGATGATAAAATGAAATAAAAAAAAGTGTTTTTGTGGGTACTGCTAAGCGAGCGCTGCGCTCTACCATATAGCTACATCCACTTATTTTGTTTGTTGGTGGATGAGATAATCCTCTTCCTTCGGCTTTTTTGGTCACTGGAATTTGCAATGAAACAAAGTTACATTGATTTGTTCCCAACGTTTCGACAGGGATTGCTGTCTTCTTCAGGGGATCTTTATTCGAAACAGTATAAAATAACAGTTAAAAATAACATGTATGCCAAGAAAATTACAAAATCAATTTTAGTGGTGAATAACTTACGTTGAAATCAAATTGACATAATATTTTGTAAACTACAAAAAAGAATGAGTATAAATTATTATTTATAAATAAATAAATAGACAAAATAAAAGAAAAAGCACTTCTATTGCTGAAGTATTGTCGTTATTTGGCGTTTTTGGAGGAAGCGAGAGAGGAGTATACGGCGGATATATTTTGGGTGTCTTGTTTCCTATTCATTGTGTTGGCGGTGTTCAAAATGTGAAGGGTTTCCAGAGTATAGCGTTTTGAAATATGGCTTTCTCTTTGTAGAACTTTCACGCCATCGAAATCTGGTTTATGTCCTTTCTCAATGCTGTGTGTGGCTAGGGCTGTTTTTTCGGAGCTGTCCCGGTTTAAATCGGATTTGTGATTCGCCATTCTTTGTTTTAAAAATTGCTTCGTGGTTCCTACATAACACAGGTCACACGTCTCATCTTTGTTTCCGAGACAATTGATTTTATAAATCACATCCGTACATTTTTCTTTATCGGGTTTGACTTTTAAACGGGTAAAAAGTGGCGCGAGGGTGTTGTGTGATTTATATGCCATTTGAACATCTTTTGTTTTTTTCGCGACATTTTGTTTGAAGCTTTCGGCAAGTTTGATAACATAAACCATACTTTTGTAGATACCCTTGTTGGCAGTGTCTTCTGTGTTCGTAGAGGTTTTATGTTTTTGTCTAAGTATTAAACTTCGAATGAGTTGATCTGGATAGCCATTTTCCTTGAGAATTTTGGTGACGATTTTCTCATTTTCGGGATGAAATTGTTTGTCACTCAACGTGAAGACCTTGTGTACTAAATTCGAAGCTGTGTTGATGATGATGTGTGTGATAAAATTACCTTGTTATGAATTGGCAAAATATGTAGGCAAGATCTTACAGTCTGCGACAACAAATTCAGTCTACTCAATTAAAAATTCTTTTGAGTTTGTGAAAAAAGTTAAAAATGTCAAATTATTTGAAAATGATGTGTTAGTTTCATTTGACGTAGTATCTCTTTTCACAAACATTCCGATTCAACTCGTCACGAATATTGTTAAGAAGAGATGGGAAACTATAAAACAGAATACGGTGCTAACACTGAACAAATTTCTTGAGATTCTTGACTTCTGCCTCAAGGAAAATAATTACCTGCAGTATAAAGACACTATATACAAGCAAATTCATGGCATGCCAATGGGAAACCCACTCTCCCCGACTATTGCGGATCTAGTTTTAGATTATCTTCTCGATGAACAGCTCTCTAAAATTGAAAAACCCCGTTTTCTATCCAAGTATGTTGACGACATATTCGCGATAGTAGATCACCGCAAAATCAATGACACACTAAAAGTCCTCAATGAATTTCACCACAAAATCCAGTTTACCATCGAAAAGGAAAATAACAACTCTATAGCATTCTTAGACGTCAAAATTCACCGACAAAACAGCAGACTCCTACTGAACTGGCACCAGAAACCAACAGCATCAAGAAGACTCGTTAATTTTCGGTCTAATCAGGCCAAACACATCATCATCAACACAGCTTCGAATTTAGTACACAAGGTCTTCACGTTGAGTGACAAACAATTTCATCCCGAAAATGAGAAAATCGTCACCAAAATTCTCAAGGAAAATGGCTATCCAGATCAACTCATTCGAAGTTTAATACTTAGACAAAAACATAAAACCTCTACGAACACAGAAAACACTGCCAACAAGGGTATCTACAAAAGTATGGTTTATGTTCCCAAACTTGCCGAAAGCTTCAAACAAAATGTCGCGAAAAAAACAAAAGATGTTCAAATGGCATATAAATCACACAACACCCTCGCGCCACTTTTTACCCGTTTAAAAGTCAAACCCGATAAAGAAAAATGTACGGATGTGATTTATAAAATCAATTGTCTCGGAAACAAAGATGAGACGTGTGACCTGTGTTATGTAGGAACCACGAAGCAATTTTTAAAACAAAGAATGGCGAATCACAAATCCGATTTAAACCGGGACAGCTCCGAAAAAACAGCCCTAGCCACACACAGCATTGAGAAAGGACATAAACCAGATTTCGATGGCGTGAAAGTTCTACAAAGAGAAAGCCATATTTCAAAACGCTATACTCTGGAAACCCTTCACATTTTGAACACCGCCAACACAATGAATAGGAAACAAGACACCCAAAATATATCCGCCGTATACTCCTCTCTCGCTTCCTCCAAAAACGCCAAATAACGACAATACTTCAGCAATAGAAGTGCTTTTTCTTTTATTTTGTCTATTTATTTATTTATAAATAATAATTTATACTCATTCTTTTTTGTAGTTTACAAAATATTATGTCAATTTGATTTCAACGTAAGTTATTCACCACTAAAATTGATTTTGTAATTTTCTTGGCATACATGTTATCTTTAATTGTTATTTTATACTGTTTCGAATAAAGATCCCCTGAAGAAGACAGCAATCCCTGTCGAAACGTTGGGAACAAATCAATGTAACTTTGTTTCATTGCAAATTCCAGTGACCAAAAAAAGCCGAAGGAAGAGGATTATCTCATCCACCAACAAACAAATTATATCCAATTTGGTCAAATCATTCAATCATAACATCCACTTATTTTGTGGGTAATGTCAAAAAGAAATAAAGAAAAAAAATGTCTGTAGGTCAAGTCAAACTGATTTTTGTTTGTATGCGAAGGTCGTTTGTAAACAGAAAAATAGTTATGACCAAGCAAAAATATGAGAATTTGGTTTCCATTTTTTTTGTTATGAGAATGAAATGTGAGGTAGGTAGGTAGGTACCATATTTGTGCTGTCCAAGAAGCTTATGCTATCAGGATTTTTTTATTATTTTTTTTATTAGCATAGAATACAAACAAATATTTTTAAGCAAAGATTTTTTTTGATTTGATTTTCCAAAAAAAAATAAACCAAAGTCCATTTTTTTATTCATTGAACAGTGAACACCTATCATAATAAAGAAACCAGGAGTGGGGTAGATATAGGTGTTAGATACAATAAGCTTTATACCGGAGCAATAAACCGAACGACATTTTGTTTGCATTGCTTCATAGCAGGGTTGAAATTTGGAAATCAAACATTATCGAGAAGATAATAATTAGGTAAGGCATATAGATAATGTGAGTGAAATGTATCTTGTATTGTATGGCCTGAACAAGAGTTTGAGGTAGGTCTGGTGATGTGATCCATTTTTTTGCATATTTTTTTTTCTCATTGAAGTGAAAAACAGTGAAAAAATGGGTAGAAAACAACCAAAACTAAGGGGCAAGTTTGTTAAAAAATGGCAACTAGTGAGAAATTTACAAAATAAGCAAGTCATTCATGTAAATATGTAAGTAGGCACCTAACATGAACAATTTTATGGAA
Organism: Epistrophe grossulariae; assembly: GCA_929447395.1. NCBI lineage: Eukaryota > Metazoa > Arthropoda > Insecta > Diptera > Syrphidae > Epistrophe > Epistrophe grossulariae. The sequence goes on along the minus strand of OV839566.1, from coordinate 58,508,566 downwards.
TCACATAAATTTGAATTGAAATTGAATTTTAAATTTCTCCCAAAAAATTTTTATATTTTTTTTCTTTTCGCAACTTCTTTAGATACAGTAAAAAAAAGTTACAATTGCTTACCTACTTAGTTTTTTAATTTCTAAAAGTGTAATGCTAACTAAATATCAAGTTAGCGCTACATATATGTACCTACCATTTTTTTTATTAAAAAAAAAAACATGGGATTTTTTTATAAAGCATATACCTACTTGTGATACACATCTGTTTAAAATGATTTTTCGCGCTGATTCGAACTTTTAATTTTCATATTATGTACAATACCCAAATTTTCATTTAATTTTTTGTTAACAATGGTGTTTTAAAAATAGTTTTTAATTGTTTTCAAAAAAGTGTTTTTTATTTAAAAACCGCTTTCTGTTTGTAAACCTATACATATACGAAAAGTTTATTTTAGGACATTTCCCGTGGAATGATTAAAAGAAATAATATGAAGGAAAAACGCAATTTTGGGGTAATTTTTCATTACAAAAAAAGTCCCCATACATTTTTTTAATCTTGAATAAAAAATTAAAACTGACTCCAAAATGGGGGCATTTTTTCACAATGAAAAATCGCCCAATTTTTAAAATGCAAATAAGATGAAACAAGGCCCCAAAATTTTAAATTGCTTGAAACCAAATATGATAAATGACCCCAAAAATATATGTGTAAAACAACAACACCAACATTGTCTTACATTTTGAATTGTCTTACACATTGAATTAGGGTGACAGGATGATAAAAATAATTTGAACTTTTTAATTTTTAAAAATGTAAAAATATCGTGCGTTAATATGATTAAATAAATCAAAATGAAGTGTTTAAATTTTTTAATACTTGGTTTGAAATAAATTTATTTATTTAAGATTGAAAGATTGGGGTATATTTTTTCATAATGAAGTCCCAAACCGAAAATTGAAAATAAAAAAATGCTCCAAAACTATGAAAAATCAACCCGAACAACATACATAAATCGACGTCTTTTGTTGTTATTTTACCTACATACAAATTTTGTGGGGTTATTTTTAATTTTTATGGTTAAATTTTTGGGGTCTTTTTTCATTATTTTAGGGGCAATTTTTCCTATTTGGAAATGGGGCCATTTTTTATTATGAAAAAATCCAACAATTTCGGGACCATTTTCATGTAGAGAGATTTTTGTAGATAAATGCAGTATTTTCAAGAGCTGTGCCTTTGTGAAAAATGGTCATATTGAGATGCAACAAAAAACATTCAAGTGTTTTATTTTTTTTTTTTCTATTTTACAAAAAAATGGTTTAAAATGAAAATAAAATTATTAAAAAACAACGGCAACATTTACAATGAAATAATATACTGGTTTTGAAAGCCAGAAATTTGTTTTTTAATCTTAAATCTGAATTAAATTATTTATATCAAATTTTTTTGAAATATTCGCCTGCAAACTCAAAATATTTATGAAAAAATGAAAAAAAAATGTTTAAACCCATTTATTTCAAAATACATACAATTTAAGAAATTATATTAATTTACTGCAGTCGTACGGTAGAACCTAAGTAATGTGAATTTTTTAGAATGCATTACATTTTCATACCTGAACATTTTAAATGTAGGTACTAATAGAACAAAGTATTGGCTTTAAATATAGGTATAATACTTAATTGTTAGTAATACCGTTATGTTTTAATATATTTTTTCATTATTTAGTTTTTTTTTTTATAAATTTGCCCCTCCTGCCCAAACGGGGGAGATAGAGCCCCCTCCCAATGCAAAAAATGCTTGTATTGAACTGTTCTACAAAAACCGTTATCATTTCTTGGCGCCTAAGTTACGTACTCTTGCCGTACATAGTATCGGGTGATTTTTTAGCTGGTTTGGTTTTGGCAACACTGGTTTTGACAGCTGACGTGTGTTTAGTACCTTGTGTCACTGTCAAACAGCTTCAGTTTGGTTTGCAATTTAACCATGGATCGTCTTACAAATGAACAACGCTTGCAAATTATTGAATTTTACTATCAAAATTCGTGCTCGGTTCGAAATGTTCATCGCGCGCTGCTGTGTTCAGCGATGAGGCTCATTTTTGGTTGAATGGGTACGTAAATAAGCACAACTGCCGCATTTGGAGTGAAGATCAGCCAGAAGCATTGCAACAGCTACCAATGCATCCCGAAAAAGCCACTATTTGGTGCGGTTTATGGGCCGGCGGCATTATTGGGCCATATTTCTTCAAAGATGATGCGAATCGCAGCGTTACTGTCAATGGTGAACGCTACCGAGCGATGATAACAAACTTTTTTTAGCCCGAAATGGAAGTTCTTGACTTGCATGATATGTGGTTTCAACAAGACGGTGCCACATGCCACACAGCACGCGAAACAATGGCGCAATTGCGAGGCGAGTTTGGTGAACAGTTAATTTCACGTTTCGGGCCGGTCAATTGGCCGCCTAGATCGTGCGATTTGACACCATTAGACTATTTTTTGTGGGGGTATGTCAAGGCTAATGTCTATAGGGACAAGCCCGCTTCGATTGACGCACTGGAAGCCAACATCCATGCATTCATTCGTGAGATACCGGCCGATATGTGTGAAAGAGTATGCCAAAATTGGACTCAGTGGATGGGCTACCTGAGACGCAGCCGCGGTCAACATTTGCATGAAATTATCTTTAAACATTAAATTGCAAGGTTCAAACTATCGATTCAAATAAATATTTCATTCATTTTTTCGAATTTTTTGTGTTTTTTTTTTAAAATCACCCGTTATAAAGGAAGAAAATTTAATAACAAAGTAAAAGTATAATGCAAAGCAACAAAAACAAACAAATAAAAAAGGCTGTATGCGCTGTGAACGTATAGATTCTATTTTTTTTGTTGTTTCATATGCCATTCGAACGATGTTTGTTCGAAGTTCAAACATGTTGTTAGGGGTGTTTTTTTATTCTCGTTTTTTATTCGAAGATAAAAATCTTCGAGTCTGACTTCGACATTTTGGGTGGAGGCCTCTTAAGCGACGTTTCGAGCATAATTATACTCATCATCAGGCAAAACTTGTCAAGAACATTTAAATTTAAATCATCACAATCGAAAAGTGTTGAATTTAAATGGCAATAACTGGCATGGCAATCATATTGATGATGAGCATAATCATACTCGAAACGTCGCTTAATAACTAACATCTTTCATTTGACTTAGAGCCCACTAAACTAAATCATATTGTTAAATACAAAGGTCACTAAAATAATCATTTATTTATTCATACTTGTTTTTCTTCAAAACCTTTTAAACAACATCCGTAATTCGATGCACTTGGTTTTTTTTGGAATGTTTATTTCTGAATCCAAAGTGAGGGTTTGGGATTAGTTTTCTTTCTTCTATTACTTCGCTAACCCTTTTCATGAGCAGTTTTTCGAAAACTTTTGCCATAATTGGTGTAAGAGATATTGGCCTGAAGGAAGCTACTTCTGTTGGTGGCTTTCCTTGCTTAGGAATAACAATGACTTCTGCAATTTTCCAATGATGGGGTACATATCGAAGCTAAAGACATGCGTTTATTATATATTGGAATTTTTTGTTGGCATTTCTTTCAAAACCTGAGCAGTAACTAGATTATACCCGAGTGCTTTTTTATTTGATACCTTGTGTTGACACATGCTTTTTACTTCTTTGAGCGTGAAGAATTCAATTTCCAATTCGTCGTTTCTATCAACAAAATGTAAATTATTTGTACCTAACTTCACTTTTTGGAAAACATTCGAGAGATGTTCCGCGAAGATTTCAGCTTTCTGTTTCGGGTTTGCAATCCATTTTCTGTCTTGTGCTTTGATAGGCGGATTTTTAATTTGTGGTCTTTTTAGGCGTTTGCTTTCCATAATAATTTTAATATTAACAATTATATATTAATAATTATAATATGTAATTAAAAATCGAAATATTTTGTATAGGTATTTATACATTATATAAAGTTTTGAGCAAAATTGTGCAGCTTATGCTTCGTCCTAATCCTTTACCTTCCTTTATTAAAACCCACCCTATTAAATCCCCAAAATTTAAAAATCAACAAAAAATAACCTCAACAAGAAAAGATTTTTGATAAACATACCAAATTAAAAAAAAATTTAAAAAAAAGTTCTTTTAGCACGCCTTAAATACCTACTCATACAATTTACAAATTTACCTCAGTCAAACATCACCCGATATATTACCGATAATGAATTGAATATAGGCAAAAACTTTTTGATCTTCCATCAAATCTAGATTAAAATAATTGCATATATACCTAAAAAATCAATAGCTAACCGACGACGACGCTCTTCCACTTAACTACCCTCATAAGATCTATTAAAAATAATACATAATTCAAAAAAACCTCTTCTCTGTGCAAACTGAAAACTGACATAAAATTTTCCTTGAATGAAACTTTCTTGTTTAATTTGACCTTCGGTAGGCGACTTAAGATCATGAAAACAAAAACAATAAACACACGATTCCTAAAAAGAGAGAAGCAAACAGGTTTTTTTCCGTTCGTTTTTTTCTCATAGCTCTTGAAGGAGTAAAAGAAATAAGAAAACAAAAACAAAATTGTGCGTTTTTTTCCGTGTGTAGCTCTCCCATAGGTTAGAGTAGTAGAGAAAATAAATTGAAATGTTGTCCCTACTCTAAGAAGTTTAACTTTTAAGAAAGCTCTTTTTTTGGACGAATTTCGTTTTCATGGACATTTTTTCCCATATGAATGCTACATCTGTATAGTTTATTATCTGTGCTAATAGTCTAAGATCCCGCCATAGGACGACCTACCCTCATCGAGTTACCGGATAAGTGGTATGCAGTTTTTTAGATAGTGTCTAAACTAACATTTTGCGCAAGGGTTGCCTGGCTATATATGGTCAAGGCATAGGGTTGCCACGACTTAAAGGTCGATTTTTGAGTTTTTTCAATTATGTGACCCAGCCCATAGGGTTGGTTTTAGTGCTAAAAAAAAATACCATATGAAAGGAAACTTTATTTAAAAATTTTAAAATACGTGTTTTTTCATAAATCGGAATTTCAATAGGGTAAATTAGGGCAAAAGAATAGAAAGGTCTAGATTCTATCTTCTAAATGAAAAGTAATAGAGAGTTTTTTGTTACTTTCATCGATAGATCTTATAAAAACAAGAAAGTCAAACATATAAAAGAAAATTCTAGAAAATCTAAAACTCGAGATAAAAACATTTTAAAGTCAAAAAATTAAAAATGCACGTTGGAGAAAAAAATCACATAAAATCAGGGAAAGATTTCCTAGAAATTAATTTTATATGTCTGAGAAGCTGATAAAAAATGAAAGGATCCGTATTTGCAAAATTTTTGAATTAAGCTTTTTTCTTGGCTAGGTGAATTTTTGAAAAATTCATTTTTTAAATCAATTTTGTTTGGTTTTTGATTTTTTTACTTTTTACCCTAATTGGTATTTTCATTTAAAACAACAGCAACATAAAGAGAATTTTATTATCATTCCGATGGTACTATGTATGTTGTTTTTAAAACTGTTGTCCACTTTTGGATTTCTCATAGCGTTAAAGAAAACAATTCTAATAGTCTCAGAGAGGTGTCCACAAATTCAACTGCCAGACTTTTGAATTTTATATCATGATACTCGTACCTATTAACACAATTACTAACGTTTTGGTTATAGTTTCTGTCCCCGAATGGTTCGTGAATTCGATTGAAGGATTTTTTTGGGAAGAATTTTTGTTCGGTGGATTTTTTCTGTTGTGTTGGATTTTCGGCCATTGGTCGATTTAATGCGAGGAAGCTTGAATTATGTATAGTTGTAGGTATACATGGTTTTGCATGGAAATATTCTGCAATCTATTGTCTCTCATTTGTATTATTGGGTGTAATTTTTTTTTTATTGAAAAAAAGTAAAAATGCTTCCTATTTGTAGATGTAGTGTGAGAAATGTTTTGGCTGAGGCGTGGAACCATAACTTTTTGTTGTTGTGATTTTATCTATAGTTATGTAAGAGGAGGCAGTGTGAAACAAAGTATTGGGTTGTCAGCCATATAGGAAGGTAGAGTGATCAATGGTTGTAGGTAGGTAGGTAGCTAGGTATTTTGCGTTGCCGACAATGAAAACAAATTATGGGTAGGTAAACAAAGAATTGAGACGCTCAGTTGTATTTTACGAATTACAATATATTTTCTAGATTTGTCAATTAGACGATAATGTTATTAGCACTCGAGTTTCGAGTAGGGGACGTTAATTAACTTTCTTATGCGTCAGATTATTAATTTTTGATGAAAAATATGATGAAAATTCTTTTATAAAATCGCTAAATAATTTGGACTTGTTTCTTCACTCCTCAATATTTGCCAATGAAAAGTATGATGAATATTTAACAAAGAAATCACTAACTGAGTGTTACTTAGTTATTGATCAGCTTAATTTTTATTATTTTCGATGAAAATTATGATGAAAATTTAGTAGTGAAATCACTAGGGAATTGGGGGTTGCTTAATCACTAAATATTTCCTTTATAAATTAGAAAAATACTTCTGCTTAGTTAGAACGATTGAATATAATTCAATTAAAAATTCAAGTGACCTAAGCTTACACTTTGTCTAACAAAATGTTATTGAAATAGGTGCTGAATTACAATCGACTATTTCATAATTATTGGTCCAGCGAAAAAAGACCTTTTCAAATTAATTTCTACAATCATCAATTTTTCTCATTGAACAGCTTATTGCAGAATGAAAGAACAACGATATACCGAAAACTTCAAAGATATTGTCACCAAAAACATAAAAGATATCCGTTAAAGCCTTCAAGTCTAGCCTTTTCTTTAAGCCAAGATAAGACTTCCATAATAAAAATGCTTAGTATTACTTCAAGTAATTTTAAAAGGGTCAACTTGCGTTGGGTAGGATATTCTTTTATTTATGCAAAACCACATAACTGTAAAAAAAAAAAAAAATAGGTGCTGCTTGAGGAAGGGAATGCAAGCTAATTGCGTGTGAAATCGTAACTTTTATAATTTTAATGAACGAAAAGTAGAAAAGTTCAAAATGGCCACAATCATTATGATTTTTAAATTAATATCAACTTCTGCAACGGAAAAGTCTTAAACCATCTGTAAGATTTCATCAATAATTCTAAGTCAGATTTATTGTTTTTCTAATCTTGTAGCTTTAAGTTACTGAAGAGGAAAATGACATTATTTCCTACTGGTAGTAGATAGATAGATAAATTCTTTATTTTACATAAATTATTTACATATCTATGGTTTCCGAATGCAAATAAAAAAAAATATTCCATTCTTTCCCGACTTTTCGTTGGCTTTTTTCCAACTTTTTCAAGGGTTCTTGGTTTATTTAATTCTTTACATAACAGGAATAATAAATAAAACTCAACTTTAAACACAAAACTTGACCAACAAGAACTTAGATGCTAATATCACAGAACTTTTTTAATGGCTACATTTACCTAATTATTAAACTTATTAATAAGGTCATGGCTATTCTGCCGTCTGTCGATATGACATTTCATTGTAGTGTTAACAAAATTAAAAAAATACAAAATACAAAAGTTAATAAGTAATTAAATATAATGCATATGTATGTCTGAATCTTAATGCTTTGATGAATTAAGTACAATTCCAATGTTTCTTACCAAAAAATAAATAATTAATGGTAAAATAATGTTTTAACAATTTATGCATGATTTGCAACAGTAAATAATAACAATTTTAATATGATTTGAAACACAAAAAGAAACCAATTTTAGCGAGATTTAAAACACAAAATAATAAAGCGGATTTAAACTGTAGTAACTGGTTGAACATTAGGTTTTAAATTGAGAAACTGTTTCGAAAGTTTAAAGCATTTTTGCAGTAGTTATATAGGGTAGACCAACCTAGTGCTCCGTTCAATATTTCGCGAAGTCGACTTGGGGAGAGGTAACTCTCTTCGAAATACAAGCGGCGGATTTCCTGCAATATAGGGCAAATTGCAATAAAGTGGATTACATCTTCATTTTCTCTTCTGTTGCATAAACTACAAATTTGGGTCAGATCAGCACGATAAGCATATAATTTAAGTTAAAGAGTTCAACCCGTGCTCGAAAAATGTAACTTATAACCTGTACTGAAAATTCATTGCGAAAATAGTTCGTTTTCGATGAGAGCTGGTGGTATTAGTCTGTTACACTTGTAGAAGTGTGTTACACTTGTACTACAAGTACTTGTATTGTTGTGTTACACGACCCAGTGCGTCAATACTTGATCTTTTAAGCTGTGAATTTAAAAATGTCTAAGCGTTTTCTAAAATGTACTAACTGACATACGACACCTCTCTGAACGTCAGTTTATACAAAACACAAAATTTTCTATGGAGAACAAATTTTTTTTTATAAAACACTTAAATTTCATGTTCTGAGGAGAATATTACAGCACACGTTGGTATTAAGACAGATTTGAAACATAAATTTATTTCGAAGCTTTTAAAGCTATTAAGTTCAAGTAGATTTGTAACCGAAACAGCTTAAAGCTGGCCATACACGATCGAGTCATTTAGCTGGGGCTTGACCGGGCCATTTCAATCGTGAAGGTCGCTGGTAAGCTTAATATTTCGCAACATGTGACACGCATAGTGTTGTAAAAAACAAACAATTTTAGCGTCGAGTAATTGTAGCCTCTTCTGAGCTCTTGTAACACAATTGAATTTTAAAATAAGTAAAATTATTTAACAATTACATACACAAATATTGTGAGTTGCAATGCAATCATAGTGACATGCTTATTATGCATTGTTAATAAGGGATTGTAGAATTGTGTTAAATTGTAGTTTTGTGGTACAGGCAAAATATATTACTAGTATTTTTTTTTGAGAACAAACGACATGCAGTGACGGTTAACGATTGATTGTTTCCCTTCTGAAAAAATGTATCTAACATATTATCCATTTGAAAATGTTTTTCTTAAACTAAAAATCCTTTTAAAATGATAAAATAAATTAAATAGAAAATTACAATTATTCAAGTTTAAACTTACCTGCTACTCTGAAATCTTTTTTTTCCTCACCGACTTTACAACTATATTTACCGGAATCTCTTTCATCTGTTTTTTCAATTACAAACTTATTTTCTGGTTTAATTATTTTGTAACGACCTTCAAGAAAGCTAACTTTGGAGACGTCTTCGTCGTTTTTTTGCCTGGAAATAAAAAAATAACATTTAATTAACTCAATCATCAAAACGTATACTGTTCTATAAAACATTTAATTAAATACAATTAATTCTTTACATAACAGGAATAATAAATAAAACTCAACTTTAAACACAAAACTTGACCAACAAGAACTTAGATGCTAATATCACAGAACTTTTTTAATGGCTACATTTACCTAATTATTAAACTTATTAATAAGGTCATGGCTATTCTGCCGTCTGTCGATATGACATTTCATTGTAGTGTTAACATTTAATTAACTCAATCATCAAAACGTATACTGTTCTATAAAACATTTAATTAAATACAAATCTATTTAGGCTTAAGTACCAAATTAACAATATTTTGAAAGTTAAAGTACAGGGTGGCGCACGAATTGTGCTACAAAAATAAAACGTAATAACTTTTTTTCTGTGTGAGTAATCGGCTTATTTTTTTTTTTTATTTTGTAGGTTACTATTAGATTTATAAAAATGGATGCTTGGGATACGGAGAAAAGAATTTGGATAGTGCAACGGTACCATGCTTTGCAGTCCGTCATTTCCGTCCAAAGGGAATTTAGGCGGGAGTTTGGCGGTAATCCCCCGAGTAGATGGACCATTATGAGGTTTGTAAACATGTTTGCCAAATCTGGAAGCATCGCACGAAGGCCGTACCATCGAGATGCCAATGTTCGGGTTCAGGATACAATCGCAGCAGTAGCATCTGCAATACAGGCCAATCCGAACGTTTCGACCCGAAACTTATCGGGGCAAATTGGAATTAGTAGACGGTCATTACAACGGATACTTCATGACGATTTAAACTTGTTTCCGTACAAAGTCCAAATTACTAGCAAGTTAAACCCTCAGGATTTGCCTGTTCGCCTGAAATTTTGCCAAAAAATGATATCAATGGCCGAAGAAGACAACACATTGATCAATTGTTTGTTCATGTCTGATGAGGCCCATTTTGATCTTAACGGCAATGTAAACAAGCAAAATTGCCGTATATGGAATGAGTCTAATCCAGAAATATAGCCAGACCAGTTATGGCGGAGCTAAACAAAAAATTCGCAAACAAATTAATTTCTAGGAACTCCACTCTTCGCTGGCCTCCAAGGTCACCTGACCTGACTGCACCAGACTTCTTTTTATGGGGTTATGTCAAGCAAGAGGTGTATAAAACGAAGCCCAGGAATTTAACTGAATTAAAGCAGTCCATAACGACAATAATTGAGGCGATCCCAACTTCAACTCTTCAGGCCGCAATGAATAATTTTTTGACCAGGTGCCGCATATGCGTGGGACAGCGTTGAGGTCATTTGCGGTCTATAATCTTTAAAAACAACTAACTATTTAAAATAAAATTTAATTTTCTAACCAATAAAAAAAAAAATGAAATACATCGATTAAAAAAAAAGTTATTTGAATTTCTTATTGTACCACAATTGGTGCGCCACCCTGTACATAATATGTAAATAGTTTAATATAATTTAAATAAGTATCCAAAAAAGTTTGAAGCAAAACGATAAGAACTTTTCTTCAGAAAATAGTAAAATTACAACTTATATATAAACTAGAAGGTGAATAGTCCGAAAATTTATTATATGTTCATTTATATTAATCAAAGGTTGAAAGTTCCTAAAAATTCTTTTAGCTGAACTTCTGGTAAATGGTAACTTTTACAGAAAAACATTTTTGTAATAGCTTTGAAAAATTATCACAAAAATATAAACATGAATGTCAGCTCATCTCTTTTTTCCGTATGTTTGTTTATTTTCCCTGAAGATACTAGCTTCATTTTATAATTCACATGATCTGATCCGGATAAAATTTTAACACGTAAATACAAAAACTTAAAAAAAGTTGGTTATATACCACTGGCTATCACTGTGATCCTGTTTGTTTTATTCAGAGGATCTGATCTAGATCATTTTTAAGTTGTAAATAGGTTTGAAAAATGTATTAATAGGTGTGTTTTATTCATTGCTGCATAGCCAGCGCAGCACAAGTCTGAATAAAACGAAAGCTCACTCTATACGTTCATTTCAATAATTGAAAGCTCTATCGCCAGCACAGCCATCTTTATTTTTACTGACTTCTTTTTCGCCAGCAATCAAATTGTTTTTGTTTGACAAGGGAAATTTTGCTGCGCTGGCTATGCAGCAATGAATAAAACACACCTAATGTAACTTTGAAGAACATAGAACAATGAACAAAGAACTAATGCCCAGCCAGCTAATTTTTAGAGGTATAAAAGTTGAGTTAAATGAATAAATGACTGTCTCCAAATGACAAAATTGTCATTTTCGTGACAGATAAGAAATCCTTAATTAACGGTCGCAGAATAAGCTGCTGAGATCACATCAATAACAAATAACATCAATTTTGTAAAAAACACAAAAAAATATCAAGAGTGAGTTGTATTTCATGTAATAGGGTCGTTTCAAATTTTCGATCCCAAATTTGTGATTTCCGTGAAATACATACAGGGTGTCCCGTAACTCAAAGTCAAGCGGGTAACGGGTGATAGAGTAGGTTGTACCTGTTCTGGAAAAATTAAGAAAAAAAATCCATCTCGCTTGGTTAAGTAATAATAGCAATATTTAGAAAAGTAGTGAAAATCGATACCCTAGACCACATTTTTAGGTACTGTGGTCACAAATTTCCGAATTTTGACGTGTTTATTTTTTTACGTAATCCTAAATAACCATGTTTGCTCCATCGTAACTATACGCTCCCTGTGTTGATATTTGCTGAACAATGTTGGCAAAAATTTGTGAAGTTTTTAGTACCTATAACTAGATAATAACTAATATAATTTCCACAACACTATTCGAGTCCAGGACCCATGTTCTGTAACTCGGCGATAACTTTTCGTGGCGAGAAACGGTGAAAAATGGAACAAAAATGGAACAAAACTCATAGAAATCCTATGGGTTTTGTTCCATTTTTCGCCGTTTATCGCCTCGAAAAGTTATCGCCGAGTTACAGAACATGGGTCCAGGGTAACAAAAGCGCACGATTGTGAGATGTTGCGAGTAAAACAAGGAACGTAGCGTACCGAAGGTCGATCGTAGCGTACCATATTGTGTAATGTAGATCTGTCTCACTATTATTAACGGCAAACAGTGTCTGATTCTAGTGCCTCTATTTATGTCACGTAAACCTTGGTAAAATGGATTTTTGAGTACAAAAAAGCATTATTCTCGTAAAAGTGATTGAAGTGAACTGAGGTTTTTTTTGCAAATAAAAAATGAAAAATATTTTTTACGAATGAATAAGTAGCAAGTGTTGTACCATTTTGAAATCTTGATGAAACGCGCCAATTTTTTAAAAAACTTGCCAATGTAGTATAGCACATTTTTTTTAAATATGAAGTGTCAAAGTTAGCTTAAAATTTTTTTTTTGAAATATGACTGTCAAACTTTATTTTTCTTACGAAACTTAAACATTTATTTTTAAATTTGTGATTGAAATCAATAGCATGGTTATTTAGGATTACGGAAAACGGTTGGCAGATTTTGTCCCAAAGTCTTACAATTTCATTCACCCCTATCACTAATTCCATCGTAATTGAAAATGTGCTACCAGTCACGAAAACTGTATTGCAGAATCCATTCGTAGTGAATTCGTAGTGGAAAATCTATTAAGAATTTCGAAATTCAGGGAATTTGCTATCACAAATTCCAAATGAAATGGAAATATGACGTCCTTTTCTACGACAACAGATTCTTGCCTTAGCCAAGTGGAAAACGATTGTTTCAGTAAACAAAATAGTTTTTTTACAAATTCTAAAATTTGCAATTGTTGCAAACGCAAATTAATCAATTTTTATTTTGTTAAAAATTCTTAAAATTTTTAAATAATTGAATGCCACGCCAGTAAGAAACAATTTATAAAGAAGTCGAAACAAATCTATGCGCCTTAAAAAAAAAAAAACAAGGAAGTAAAACCCATCATTTTTAAAACAAGCCGGACTTATATCAACAACACAGTTTTTTCACGATCTCAATCATTTGACAGCTGTAAAAAAAAAAATATTTTTTTTGCGATATTTATTAAAACAAAGATTCTAACCATACTTACTACAAATATTCAGCTTTTTTGTGGAAAATTAAAAGGAAAAAAATGGGACTTTTTGAAAAGGTAAAGGGAATTTTTGTTTTTAAAAGCTCCAAGTATTGCTGTGCCATAGGACAACAAATTTCGAAATTCAGAATTAATTCTTTTAATGAGGCATTGCTTTTTTCGATTCCATAATCCATTCGGAGATTTTCCACGAATTATTCTGTGATAGGCCTAAGTGTCAGATGGTTAGCTGACAATTCTCTGACAATGACGTTTCTGAAAATATTGTCGGGGTTAAAATTGTCAGTTCAAACTGTTGGCAGATATTTATTTACAAAAAAATGGTCGATCCGACATTGTCAGACAAAATAAAAGTTTTATTCGCAATGGTTAGTGCAGACATTTTTGTGAAAATAATTTTTAATAAAAATGGAAAATATTGCAATTGCAACCATTTTAACGGCCTTCATGTTGGAAGACAGCGAGGAAGAGGAATTGCCACAAAGACTTTTTTTGGGAGATGGTGGCTTTGGTGACTGTGAAGGTGCATCCTTTACGACTTCATAACATTTTTTAGATAATTCTTCTTCCTTTTCCATTACCATAATTCGGTAGGTATAGCAAAAAACACGAATATACAAAAAACTTAAAACAACTTCGATTTTGCGTCCGCACAGATACATTTATTACGTGACAATGAAGAAATTGTCAGCAATTGTCAGATGTCTTAAACAACGACATCTGAAATTGTATGTTCAGACCTTAAAATAAGAAGGTAAGGAAGAGGTTAGGGTGATTCAAAAAAACACTTTTCTCGAAATTCAACCGGGGCCGGGCGAAATTGTGAAGCTTAGATTGAAACCAAAATATTAAGACCAAAAAATTCATAATCGAACACCAGTGTTTTTTCAATAATTTTGCTTGGAAATCTATGAAAATCGAAATTTTTCTCAAATGTTAAAAGCTGCATAACTTTTCGAGTTTTGGTGCTAAAAGCATGCCATTTTCAGGGATTTTTCGTAATTTTATGTGATCTCTGAATATTCGGCCTAAAATTGATTTTTGAAATACTTTTTTTTTTTTTTTTATAAATACAAAAAAACAGGGATGTGACCCGGAATGGTATTAAATATTTAATACCGGGTCGACCCGAAATTAAATTATTCATATGAATTTAGTTTCGGGTCAACCCGAAATTAAATTAATTATATGAATTTAGTTTCGGGTCGACCCGAAATTAAATTATTTATGATAATTTAGTTTCGGGTCGACCCGAAATTAAATTATATATGAATTTAGTTTCGGGTCGACCCGAAATTAAATTAATTTAATTTCGGGTCGACCCGAATCAACCATATGAATTAAATCAACCATATGAATTCAGTTTCGGATCGGACTGAAATTACATTATGACAATAGGGTGTCGATAAAAAATCTTATGTTCCACATTTTTAAGCAGAATTAGATAAGATTCAGTTTGGTCAATATTTAAACAAAGTTATTGTAGAACAAAATTTATGACAACAAAAAATTTTTTTCTGCGGTTAAAAAAAAAATAAAATAAAATGTGCAAAACCCTAAATTTTAAATATTTAATAATTTAAATAAACATTTTTTTGAACCACCCCAATATCAAACTTTTTTTTTCAACATTTTTGCTTAAATGCTTACTTACCACAATAAATTGTATTCCATTCTGCCCAAAAACATAGAAGATAGCTTTTTTAAGGAACACCCTACTGTAAAAATAATGAGTTTTTCATTTTTTTTTTCAAAATACATGTTTAAAATTTTGTTTGCATTATTAAAATCTATTTTGTCCATAAACTGCAAAAATAATTTTTTTGGACCCCACAAATATTTTTTTCTCGAAAAACTTAGTTAAAATATTGACCAAACTGAATCTTACCTAATTCTGTTTATAAAGGTGGCGCATAACATTTTTTATCTACACCCTACTGTGTAGAATTGCATCATCATAAATTAAGGCATGTGACCCTGTATTATATTATTTGGTACAATATTAATAATTTCGGGTCGACCCGAAATTGATGCGAAATCGGTGCGAAATCGGTGCGAAACTATTTCCGTCACTCGGTCCGAAATTAAACTCTAATTTCGGATCGACCCGAAACTAAATTAATAAGAATTTTATTTCGGGTCGACCCGAAACTAAATTCATATAGTTATTTAATTTCGGGTCGACCCGAAACTAAATTCAAATAAATAATTTAATTTCGGGTCGACCCGAAACCTAAATTCAAATAAATAATTTAATTTCGGGTCGACCCGAAACTAAATTCAAATAAATAATTTAATTTCGGGTCGAC
Organism: Epistrophe grossulariae; assembly: GCA_929447395.1. Lineage (NCBI taxonomy): Eukaryota > Metazoa > Arthropoda > Insecta > Diptera > Syrphidae > Epistrophe > Epistrophe grossulariae. Next base: position 58,492,969 of record OV839566.1, on the reverse strand, counting down.
CCGAAACTAAATTCTAATAAATAATTTAATTTCGGGTCGACCCGAAACTAAATTCGTATTAATGTAGTTTCGGGTCGACTCGAAATTAGAATTTAATTTCGGACCGAGTTTAGTGACGGAAATAGTTTCGCACCGATTTCGCACCAATTTCGGGTCGACCCGAAATTATTAATATAGTACCAAATAATATAATATAATATCGGGTCACATCCCTGCAAAAAAACATCTACAGAAAAAAATCGCAAGGGATCTTGGGCTTGGTATTGACCTCGAATTACGTCTAGTTAAACTGAAAACGCATTTCAATGACCAAGAACCTGCCCCAAAGTTCTTTTCTTGCTTAAAATTGTTTGAACAATATTTTCAAAAAAAAACTACAACCATGATGTAGAAAAACTTATATCGTAATACTAAATCCTAATGGTTTTTGAATTAACATTAACACATTTTGTTTGTTTAAGTTAAGAAAAACCTCGACTTTGATTTAATTTTTGGGTCGCCCTGTCCAAAACAGATTTTTATTTTTTACCATTTTTTTTATTAATACTGCTTAAAAGATAGACTTACGTTTTATAAAGAAATATTTTTAATGGTCTTCACCATATACATATAAATAAATCGATAGCGCTAAATGGTGGTCAAAATGAATTTGTACTTGAAACATTTTGAAGGCATCATGCCTTCGAGATTTAGTACTTTTTACGATATTTTTTGTTCCTTAAAAGTTGTAGTAAATTGCTCTTACAGATTTAATACCATGTCTATTTAAAGACAAATAAAGTATAAAAAAAATAATTTTCAATGACTTTTAATTTTAGCAAAATTTTAATTTAAAAAAATCACAGTTGGCAGAGAATCACCCATATGAGTTTTTGGGGCAGGTTCTTAGTCATTGAAATGCGTTTTCAGTTTAACTAGACGTAATTTGAAGTTAACACCAAGCCCAAGATCCCTTGCGGTTTTTTTCTGTAGACGTTTTTTTGTATATATAAACAAAAAAAAACTATAAAAAAAAGTATTTCAAAAATTAATTTTTGAACTGAATATTCAGAAATCACATAAAATTACGAACTATCCCTGAAAATTTCATGCTTTTAGCACCAAAACTCGAAAAACTTTTAGCATTTGAGAAAAATTTCGATTTTCAAAGTTTTTCAAGAAAAATTATTGAAAAAACGCTGGTAGCGACCTCTAAATGGTGTTCGATTATGAATTTTTTGGTTTCAATCTAAGCTTCATAATTTCACCCGGTGCTTGTTGAATTTCGAGTAAGGTGATATTTTGAATCACCCTAGAAGAGGTGTATATCACATATACAGTGTATGTGAGTGAAGCACCAAATAAAAAAAACAAAACAAAAAGAGCCCAATTTGTCATTTTACCGAGCTATAGGAAAGTGTTTTGAGATTTTAAAAAGTTAAAATAGCGAAAATACTAAATAAATAAGTGAAATAAAAGTTAACACAGTGAATTAATTTATTAAAAAAAAAATTAAAACAACATACAGTGCCGCGTTAAATCGTGTAAAAAAACACCTAGAAGATGGAGTTTACAATTGTTTTTTCACGGGCTGATTGTGTCTCAAATAAACATAAGTAATGTGAAGTGATGTTTTTTAAGTAAATACATACATAATCTTAGAATACTTTTCATTTGATATTTCGTAGTATTTTCCTATAAAAAGCAAATTAGTTGAAAATAAAAATATACTTCAATCGCCAGAATTATCTGAACCTGATCTGTCAAGTTACATTTTTTGTGTGTTTTTGTGTCTCCAAGTTGTGTTCATAATTAGTAAAATAAAACAAAATATATGTATTAGTTTTAATTTTTATGTTATTTAATAACTTTCACAACTTTATTTATAAAAATATGATATATATATATAAGGTTCAGCGACGCGTTTCGGAGTGTACCTCCATCTTCGGGCGAATTACTCAATTTGACGTGGGTGTAAATGTCAAGTCAAAGCCAATGTCATTTGTTGTTGTTGATTGAAGCTTTATTAGTTATTTATTTGTCTCCTTCTAGTTGTAATAATTTGAATTGCTGTGTCATATAGTGGGTTATTTTTTGAGTGTCAGTTTGTCGTTAAGTAGTTTGTCTTGTTCTAATTTGTTAGCTTTATAGATCTCGAATTCTTCTGTGGCGTCTAATATTTTCCCTTTCCTACATATATGTAATGGTTCCAGGTTATTGTCAAAGTCAGTGTAGTTATGGTTATTGTCGATTAAATGTTGTGCGAATGTTGATTTTGTGTTGGGTTTTGGTTTGTGTTCCAAGAATCTTTCGTGAAAAGTTCTACCAGTTTGTCCAATATAGAACTTATCGCAATCGTCACATTTTAATTTGTAGCCTCCTGTGCATGTTTTAGTTTCGATTTTGGTTTTAGGTTTTAATATGTTTTTTATGTTATTATTTGTTTTAAAAGAAATATTGATATTTAGTTTAGGAGTAGGAGTAGGTAGGAGGTTGGTGTATGTTATTGATGTGTATGTGTTCTTAGATTGTGTTGTGTTGCATGTTTTGTTTATGTTGATTTTTCTTTTTTTTCTTAATTAATAATTTGTCAATAATATTAGTTTTGTATCCATTTGAATGTGCAATGTATTTTATAGTGTTAAGTTCATTATTGTAGTCTATTGTGTATTGGTATATTTATTAATCTATTAATAAATGCATTGTATGCGGCCATTTTTTGGGAATATGGGTGGTGAGAGTCTTTATGTATAGTTATGTCCGTTGTTGTTGGTTTTCTGTATACTTTATATTTGAATTTGTTGTTATTTTTTGTAATATTTAAGTCAAGAAAATTAATTGTGTTGTTATTTTCGATTTCTGTTGTTACTTTTATTTTATTGTTAATGTTATTGATGTATTTTGTTAGGATATTTATTTGTCTAAGTGTTCCGTCGAATATTATAAAGGTGTCATCAACGTATCTATTGTATGATATTATTTTTTTGGTTTTGTGGGTTAAGTGGTGATAGTATATATTTGTTTTCGTAATAATTCAAATAAATGTCAGCTAATAGTCCGCTTAGAGGAGAACCCATTGCCAGTCCTTCTTCTTGTGTAAAATATTTGTTGTTAAATTCGAAGTAATTTTGTTTAAGTGTTATTTCCAATAACGAAATAAGTTCGTCTATTTGTTGTATGTTTATTGTTGTGCTGATTGTGAGGTTTTGTTTTAATATTGTCAAAGTTTCGCCAATAGGTATGTTTGTATACACGTTGGTTACGTCCAGTGAAATCATTTTGTGGTTAGGTAGAAGGTTTATGTTTTTTAGTTTGTCAATTAAATGTATGTTGTTTTTTATGCTGTTACTGTTTTTAAGATTTATGTTATTTGTAATTATCTTTTGTAGTTTTTTAGCGACTTTGTAGGATGGTGCAGTGGTATAATTGATTAAAGGACGGATAGGTGTTCCTTGTTTGTGGATTTTAGGGAGGCCTGTGAACTTAGGAGCTTTTGCGTTTGGTTGTTTGAGAATGTTTTTATTTGTGTTAGGGAATAAATGGTTACATTTGTTAATTGCAGCGTTAATTTCTTTAGTATATGTTTTTGTGGGGTCGTTTTGTAGTTGTAATATATTGTTGTCTTTGAAAAAAGTATTAGTTTTTGTGATGTATTCTTGTTCGTCGATTATGACCAGTGTATTAACTTTGTCAGCTTTTGTAATTATTGCGTTATTATCATGTAGTTTTTGATTAATGTTTATCAAATTTGTTTTGTCTTCTTTGTATTTTTTATTAAGATTTTTGTTTATTTCTTTGTTTTTTATTAGTTGTTTAAGTTTTTTGTTAATAATAATTCTAGTGCGCTTTGAATCTTTTAAACAAAGGAATGTCAGGTCCAGAAGATGGATCAAATTTACATTTATTAAACACTCCTTGAAGAATAATTTTAAAAATGTGATGTCTGCAAAGCTAGGTATAGTATGTCGCGGCCAATTTTATTCTCTAGCCCCGTATTTGATGCAGTTGTGTCAAAAACAAAAGCTTGGACCTTATCTATCAATGACCAATCTTCCAATACCTCATACACTGCAGACGATACTTCAATTACAGTTCCAACTGAAAGTTCTGGTACTCCAAGGAGTTGTTCAATTTCTGGAGCAGTTGCAATAATTGGAAGTCTGTCAACTTTGGCTTGGCCAGTTATATCGGGAAGAAGTTTTGAGTCCCAGTGTAATACCGCAAAGCTTAAATTTAAGTTGAGAAATTTTGTTTTACTTGCTGTAGCTGTTAGCTCGCGAAAATATTGCCGAGATAGCCTGATAGAGGTACGGTTGATTACAAACTTTAAAGGGTCTAGGGATGTGGCTTCAATACAGGCTGTCAAAAGGTGAACGGCATGTCTGTCACTTATCTTACATTTGTCAAGTACCGCCGATAACCTGGGAATTAATATATCAACTCTTGCTCTTTTAGAGCCTGACGGTCCTGCCACTGGTGACTCTGGCGATTCAAAGCTACAATTTTCGACTTCTACCTTCTCTTTGTCAGATGAAAACGTAGTATAAAGTTCCACTAGCAAGACAATTTTGCATTCAATTACATTTTTATATATACAACTACTACCTACCTTTGTCATAATTGGGTGAACTTTGATCTTCAACTCGTTGTTTAGCTCTTTTTTCACGATCCTTCTTTCTCTTTTCCATACCTGCAAGTTTGAAGTCTGTTCCAAGCATGCACCCAGGTCGACCTTTCTGTCTTTGTAAAAGCAAAAACTTTTTATCCTCTTCGATTTTAATAAAGTCCAAGGCAGATGCGTGTGCGATATCAAATAAATCATTTAAAGTTTCCGCAAAATCAGATTCTTTTTTTTTTTGATGTCTCAGTGTTTCTATTTTTACTCTTCTCAATGTTTCGTAGCTCTTCGTAAAGTTTTTCAATTGTTTTAAGCAATGACATCGATCACGAGTAGGAATTCTTGCCTTTTTCCAAAATATTGAACACTCTATAACCAAACTAACACTATTTGCTAAGCTTAACTTCACACTTCGCATATTATAAAAAAGAACACTTAGTACATCTCGTTTTGAAGGTAATTTAGACCCGAGAATTTGATTTTTCATAACACCGACTAAAAATAAATTTTCACGTGGCATTTTTAATCGATTAAACTTACCACGACTATTAAAAGTTTTGATTGACAGAAAAAATAGGTACAATTTTAATTCTGTCACCTACGCTTGCTTAGATAAACAAAACATTCTACAAGAGAGTAACAGAAAATTACATCCCAGGTACTAAAACAGTAGAAGTACTCTCACAAGAGCGTACATTTTAAGCTCAGTGCGGCACGTGTTAACGTGGTTGTAAAAAAAAAAAAAAAAAAAAGGGTATGGTATTAAGATATCAAGGAACAAAAAAATTGGGTGTTCAAAAAAAAAAACAACTTTTGAAAATAAGGACCACCCTTAAGTAAATGTTGGCTTCAAGTTTTGCTACTTCGTAGTTTGGCTGTACGCTGTTATCGGTTGCAAATTAGGCATCCGAAAAAGGCACGGTAGTGCCCAGCAAAGTTCTGGTACTAAACCTTTTTTACACGAACAAACTCAGGCGGGTCGAACCCTCCTCTAACTTCAGTACCAATAAAGTCAGGAACTTCAAATTCGGAATATTCGGCAAACTAGCCTCACCAAATTTCAACCCCATAACATAAGTGGTTCCCGAGATATAGGACTTCAAAAATCGCGAAAACCGTAACTGGCTGACTGACTGGCTGACTCACTCACTGACAGGTCATCAAAATTATGAAGCACTTCCCAAACCGGAGAATCTTCGAATATCGCACAGCGATAGATCTTACATACAAAGTACATACAAAGGAAAAAATAGAATATCTGAGGATTTTGATTCACGGGGCGTGGTATCCGCCTGCTTTCTCAGATATGCGACAGATTAAATGGAGCACTTTCGATTGCTGTAGAATGATGAAATTTGGTAAAGCAGTAGGGTTTGAAGTGAATACAAAGGAAAAAATTTAATATTTGAGGTTTTCCATTCAGGAGGCGTAGTATCCACCCACTTTCTCAGAATTGTTATCAATTATATGGAGCACTTCTGATTGCTGTAGAATGATGAATTTTGGTGGGGCAGTAGGACTTGCAGTGCATAACAAGAAAATAATTTTATATTTTAGGTTTTCTATTCAAGGAGCGTGGTATCCGCCTACATTCTCAGAATTGCGACTGCTCTAGAATAATGAAACTTGGTAGAGCGGTAGAGCTCGAAAAGCATACAAAAGCAAAAATAAAATATTTGAGGTTTTCCATTCAGGGAGTGTGGTATCCGCCCACTTTCACAGAATTTTTATTAATTATATAAAACACTTCTGATTGTTGTAGTATGGTATAAGTTGCTATTATATCTATTATATATATCTTTGCAAAATGGATTGAAATCAGAACAAAAACATAAATGTTAAAAAATAGCCAAGTTCTTCTATATAAAAATTTGTAATGTAATAACTAAGCCCTGAAAAGTAGTGAGATCTAAAAGTATGCCAAGCTTTGGAGAGCAACGTATCTATTTAATTTGTACTTACTACCTACAAAACAACACAAACATATATATGCCAGTAAGACCTAGGGTCTTATAAATTACGCAATGTTAGAAGGAATTGAAGGATAGGATAGATTTTTTGTTGGCACAGTGGATTGAGAAATAAGGTTTTGATTATCTCATTAAATCCCAGGGGTGGCGTTCAGTTGAGGGTATATAGAAAAGAATGCTGCCTAGACTGGGGACCGAACCCACACATCCAGGATAGCAGTCAAGCACTACTTCCACTGCGCCGGGGCCACCCCCTACTTACTTATATCTGTTTTAAACTAAACGAATAAAATTTATGAATTAATCTATTTAACGAAACATTCGAATTTGCCGCCATAATGTTAGGGCGAGTCATTATTATTTTACTCAAAAATATGTGTTTAACATAGAAAAAACATAGAACAAAGCAATTGTTAAACTTTAGATATTGATTCAAACTTACTTCTTGTTACAATCTCGACGCATACAGTCTTTTATTTAAAAACGATATATACTCTACTCTTTGGCTATGAGTGGGAAAACGCTCTCACTTATCATTTTTGGCGCCCAAACGTGGAAAAAGTTCTTATATTCAATTTTATATTTATTTAAGAAAAATAAGAGTTACGAACAATTAAAGTCTAAACTTAAAATTATATTAATCTAATTCAATAATAAGATTAAGAAGTGTACAGTGAATTAAATATCTCCTAGGAGATCGGCACGCGGTAAATCTGGTTTCGAGTGTGAAAATATTTGCAGCAATCTACATACAGAAAGCAGATTATATCATCTTTAAAATAAGGGATTACCAGCGTAACCAGGAAACCCACGAGAAACCGAGTAAAGGAATCACCATATGGATTCAAAGAGTAGATAAGTACATCTCCGAAAAAGGTACAGTCACCACTTATAACGAGCTTGGATGGCAGTGAATTTCTTATCTTAAATAATTAAGTAGAAAACTAATTCTACATTGATTTACAAACTTTGATCCATCTAAAATCATCATCTAAAAATAATTGAAAGCTACAGAATTAAAAACTACAAAAAAACGCAGATTCGTCATAAATTGGAATATTTTATTCAATCATATATTATACAATTTCCTTACATAAATGTAAAAAAAAAGAAGCAATTATAAAAAAAATACATCACATCATTCATTCGAGAGCTTTGCATTTCGTTCTGCCCAAATAATCATACTTACATACGTCACATCATACCTTTTCATATTCCGTATCATACATACCACATAAGCTTTATCTGCTGCATGATTGCTAAACTGTCCCAAAAAAGCTTTTTGCATTTCATAAGTGGATAGTAATCTCCAACTGCCCACACACAACGTCGTCATCGGTCTTTCTTGCTTGCGCTTATCTATACATACATATATCCATATATACATATATCCAATTTTGTATAAAAGCTTCGTTGAACATCAATGCTGATTTAATTGATCATTGCTGGCCTAATATTCTTTCAGTCATCTTGTTCTTTTAAGAAGTATTTTTGGATTTGAGATTTATAAAAAAAAAAAAATCATCAACCTACTGTAGCTTTTGATTCTCGTTGGGTTGAATTAAATAATTATTATTTGGTTAATCATTCACACTGTGGGAGTTTTGCTGTTGTCGGAGAATTGTTGTTGCTGTAATTGTTTACGCTGCACTAAGGAGCATTTAGCCTCAAAAACCGGACAAAAGTCAAAAAGAAAAAATATGGTGGATGCCGCCCTAATTTTCCTAGAATGTAGTCAACACATTGTTCTATACGAAACCGGTTTTTAAATGAGTCGTACCCCCGCCACTTCGCCATGCAGGTTGTCGAAAGATAGACTTTGAGTTCATGAATAATTTGGTGGAAATTTTTGTGTTTTTTTTTTTTTAAGTTATGCAAAATTAATATAAAAGTGAAATGCACAAAAAAAGTGATGGATCTTGAAGGACATGGTATATACTTAATTTATATGTGTTACTTGTTACATTATGTTGAATATTTTTTCATTTTCTGGTGAAAACATTAACATCAACAAAAAAAATAATTTTTTTTTGTGTTTTTTTTACAAGTGAGTTTATGTTCCGGGGTGGTCGAGTCTGGAGCTGATGGCCTAGCTCCCGAACTATTCAAAGCGGCAGGCGATGACTTGGTTAGGAGTATGCACCAGCTCATCTGCAAAATATGGTCGGAAGAAAGCATGCCTGATGAATGGAACCTTAGCATTGTTTCCCCAATCCTCAAAAAAGGAGACCCTCTAAACTGCGCCAACTACGGAGGCATAAGTCTCCTTAACATCGCCTACAAGATCCTTTCTGCCGTATTTTGTGATCGTCTGAAGCCGTTCGTCAACAACCTTATAGGTCCATATCAGTGTGGCTTCAGACAAGGAGAGTACACCATCGACCAAATATTCACTTTACGGCAGATCTTGGGAAAAAACCCAGGAGCTTCAAATCGATACCTACCATCTTTTTATAGATTTTGAAGCCGCATATGACTGCATCTATAGGGACGAACTATATAGAGCAATGTCTGGTTTTGGCATCCCTGGCAAACTTGTCCGTTTGTGCAGGATGACGATGCAGAACGCACGCTGCTCCATCCGGGTCGGAAAAGATCTCACCGACACATTTGATGTCAAAAAAGGTTTTAGACAAGGCAATGCACTATCATGCGACTTCTTCAACATCATCTTTCAAAGATCCGTCCAATTACTCGGATATGCCAACGATATTGACATAATTGGAAGAACGCAGCGTGATGTCAGTGGAGCGTTTATGAGCATTGAGGTGTGAGCGAAGAAGATGGGTTTAGCGGTCAATGAGGGCAAGACTAAGTATATGCTGTCATCAAGACAGATCACTCAGCACCGACGTCTTGGACATAACGTCACCATAGACAGCTATAACTTTGAGGTAGTCAGGTACTGTCTACCTAGGCACCGCTATTAACTCAGACAACGACACCAGCGTTGAAATAAAACGGAGAATAACTCTTGCCAATCGCTGCTTCTTTGGACTAAGAAGGCAATTGAGTAGCAAAGTCCTCTCTCGAGCAACTAAAGTGTCTCACATTTGAGAGAGAGTTCGATCGAGTTAGAATCAAGTGCTTAAAAATAAATCTTTTTTTTTTCTTGATATTGTTGGTAATAAAAACCAAACAAAATATCTTTTATTGAAAAGAAGTATTTAAAATCGGTTTTTCTTCGTGACAAACATTCTTTACGATGGACGAATTTTGTGGTAAATGCGAAGCAAGGTTTACTCGCAGTGATGTGAATATGATTCCTTGTAGCTGTTTCTGCAAAAAAGTGTTTCATCGATTGTGTTGCGAGGGCAAATTGGCTGAGTACGACATTAAATTACTTAAAGGGAATAAAAACCTTTGTTACTTGTGTAATGATTGTTTAGTGTTTCCAAAAAATATACTTCAACAATATGAAAGATTGTTGGATTCATATCAATTATTAAAAGGTGATAAAATAGTTGAAATGTTAAATGAAGGTGTGAAGAATATATCAACACAGATAAGTGATATGGCTGCTGCATTAAAAATGGATTTAAGAGGCAAGAGTGAAAAGGAAAAAGAGGAAGTGCAAGCAATATCTGCAATAGTGAAAGAGTTAAATAATAACTTAATGTTAAAATCATCGGAAAGTGCGAGCGAGAAAAAGGAACAGTTTAAAATAATAGAAGAAAATGTGCGCGAATGTCTTGTTAAGAAAATAGATGAGTTAAAGAGTGAAGTAGTGAACTCCCGTAAGAAAGAGTCTAATGTTAGTGTGAAAGAAAAAAAATCTAAACCATCATATGCTGACTTACTAAAAAAAACCTATTGAAATTGCCCCTGTATTAGTAAAGCCTAAAGAGAGTCAACACTTTAACGTAACTAAGTCTGAAATTAAAACAAAGATAGACCCCTCGGCCCTTTCCATTAAAGTTAACAACATGTTTGAGAGGAAAAATGGTTCGATTGCAATATGTTGTGACAGTGAAGAAGCAATACAAAAATTGGTGATGAGATTAAAAATAAAATGAGTGATAAATATGAAGTGCATATGCCAAACATACAAAATCCAACCATATTAGTGAGTTGAATGTGTGAAGATTTAGGCAGTGGTGTTATAGAGCAAGCCATTAGAAATCAAAACAATATTGTTTTTAATACCCTAAAATGTGTCAAAGTTTATAAGTCTTTTAAAAATAATATTTATTATAATGCCATTTTAGAAGTTGATAATAAAGCATTTCATGAAATTATGGAAGTTAAAAAAGTATATATAAAATATGATAGGCGTGTTGTATAGGAAAAAGTTGGGATACGCCGTTGTTTTAGTGACTGTACGAGTGATAAAATTTGTTTAAAATGTGGTGAAACAAATCATGAAATTAAAGACTGTAAAAATGAAGTTCAGTGTGTTAATTGTAGGTGGCTTAAGAATAAAACTAATCTTCCAGATATAGACATAAAACATGATGTCCGTAGCTTGGATTGTCCGATATACAGAAGGTAGCTGCTAAACGAACGCAGTAAAATAAACTATTACCAATTATCTGAAATAAAGTGCTGGAGCCTAAATATTGAAGGTCTGATAAATAACTTCGGTGAGTTAGAATCGTTAGTTTATGGTAATGCGTTTGATTTCATCTGTGCAACAGAAACACATACAACAGATTTTGTCGAAGATGCAGAAATTGACCTAAAGGGATTTCAAACAATAAGATGCGATTCTTTATCTGCACATACGGGTGAAGTTATTTATATTTATATTAAAGAGAGTTGGAAATGTGAAATATTGAAAAATATTGCAATTGAAAAACAAATTTGGTTCTTATTGGTGAAAGTGACTTGTAATAATCTTATATATTTACTTTACCTAGCTATTCTCCGACGATATTTTTGGATCAATTTCCCAATTGGTTAAATACCTTGATCTGTGATTTTAAAACTGTGATATTAATGGGTGATATAAATATAGATTTATTTAAAGATAGTTACTTTAAAAATCAATTAAGTGCAAAATTAGGTGATAATTCATATACTCAGTTAGTAAAAGAACCGACGAGAATTACCAGGAGTTCTCGAAGTCTGATTGACCATGTTATGACGAATGACCCAGAGAGAATTGAAGCAAAGACTGATAGTAAATTTAAAATAAGTGATCATGAATCTGTGATAATTAGTATTAAGGCATTATATAATAAAAAACAAAATCAAAAGTATATTCGTGTATTTAAATATGATTCTGAAAGTTTTGTCTCAAAACTACGAAATTGTTATTTTTGTGTGTCAAATAACAATATATCGGTTAATACATTAGCTAATAAATTTTCAGAAAACATTCTTCAGACAGTTAATAGTTTTGTAACAAGTAAAAGTATAAATAAAAATCATAATCCTTGGTTTAATGAAAATCTGAGGTTGCTTAAAAATGAAAAAGTTATTAAATATGAAAAAGCAAAAGTTTCCTGCCTTACAGTTGATTGGATCAGTTATAAATCATGTAGAAACAGATTTAAAAAATCACTTATTATATTAATACAAAAAACGACTATATAAAACGAAAAATTGAAATGTGCAGTGATCAAAAATCTATGTGGAGAACATTGAAGTTCCTTGTTTTAAAAGAAAGTATACATAATATAAATGAAATTGTACAAAATGGAAAAAAATACAATCACGGTCCCGAAATGTCAAATGTATTAAACTTTTTTTGTAAATAGTATTCTCGAAATAAGACATGATATTACACAAACAACGTACATTAATTCAATACGTGACTACTACTATTTAAGTTTCAAATTTAAAGAAATATCTCTGAGTGATTTAAATTGTGTGCTAATATCAATGAACAATAAAAAGGATACCAACGGAGTTAATGTTAAAATATATATCGATGCCTTTGAAATATGTGGTGAAATGTTGCTGAAGATTGTAAATTTATCTTTAATAAGTGGTAAGTTCCAAATTGCTGTAAAAAGTCTCTTATTGTTCCTATTCCTAAAATAAAAAACTCAACAAAAATGGAGGATTTCAGACCTGTCAACTTGAAAGTAAAATTATTGAAAAGATTGTATACACTCAATTACAAAATTACTTGGAGTCCTTTAATTTATTATCGTGTTATCAATCCTGTTTTAGAAAAAATCATAATTGTGAATCCCTTCTTAATCTAGTCATAACTAAATGGAAAATTGACATTCATGAAAAGAAAGTTGTAGTGGCCGTATTTTTAGACTTAAAACGAGCTTTTGAAACAGTGGACAAAATAATTCTAATTGAAAAACTAAAAATGTATGGTGTAAGAAATACAGAACTGCAATGGTTTAAATCATATCTCGAAAATATAACTCAAAAAACTAAATTGAACGAAGATATTTCAAACCCTATTTCTGTACCTCTGGTGTCCCGCAATGATCTTTACTGGGTGTATTGCTGTTTTTGATTTATATCAACGATATGGAGAATGCGGTCCGTTTTTCAAAAATTGTGTTGTTTGCTGATGATGCGTTATTATTTATATCTGGTAGTAATATTGATGAGTGTATTGATAAAATTAATACTGATTTACAAAATTTGCAAGAATGGTTTGATGGTAACATGTTAAAATTAAATTTAAATAAAACTAAAGCAATGATTTTAAATGGTTATACCAATAGAAACGTTAATGTTAACAATCAGAATATTGAAACGGTAAGCGAAATAAAATATTTGGGTGTTGTAATTGACGAAAATTTAAACCTTGATCCTTATGTTAATTATATTTGTAAAAAGATATCGAAAAAAATTTACTTTTTGAGTAGAATTAGAAATAAAATGTCAACAAAGACATCAATTAATGTATATAATACTGTGATAAAACCTCACTATATTTTTCAACCGTTTTGTTTATGTGTAATAATCAGATGATGAATAGATTACAAAAACTTCAGAACAGAGCCATGAGAATAATCTTAAAATGTAATGGATTAACTCCAATAAGAGAAATGTTATTAAAGTTATCTCGGATGAGTTTGAACCAAAGAATAATGTATAACGCTATAATATTTGTGTTTAAAATTGTGTTTAAGTTTAATATATTACCAAATTATTTAAATGAATATTTAATTTATGTAAGAGAAGCACAACCTTTTGCGTTGCGTAACGCTGGTGATTTTCGCTTACCAATGTTTAGAAACTCAAAAACAAAAAATATGGTTCTTCATAGAGGATTAGATATTTATAATAATTTACCTAATGAATTGAAAATTGAAAATAATTTAAGGAAATTTAAAAAACTTTTAATTGGTTATGTCAAGAATAGATTTATTTAATATACATATGTACATAGATAGAAAAATGTATGTAATGAATTTTTAAATGGCAAAATATTGCCAAATAAACGTAAATAAATAAATAAATAAATAAATAAATAAAAAACAAGACCCTTATCATCCCGGTCCTTATATATGGCGCAGAGGCATGGACATTGTCCAAACTGGATGAGAACGCTTTAGGATGTTTCGAGAGGAAAATTTATTTTTGGTCCCGTCTGCATAGATGGATGGAGGAGAAGATACAATCACGAACTGTACGGGCTGTACAGCGAGACTGACCTGGTCAAACGAGTCAAGGTCCAACGACTTAGATGGCTAGGTCATGTAAAGCGAATGGACCCAATGCTCCGGCCCGTGAAGTCTTCGAATCACATCCCGAGGAACGGCGCATTAGAGGAAGACCGCGACTCAGGTGGCGCACACAGGTGGGAGAGGACATCAACCAACTTGGTGTGCAAAACTGGAGACAGCTAGCTAGGGACCGAGCTGGTTGGAGAGACATGTTGGTTGAGGCCCTGGTCCGTCCTAGACTGTAACGCCACTTAAATAAGTACTGCTAATTCAACAGAGTTGAAATGTAGATTAGAAATTTTGGAATCCTATTTTAAGCAGGTTTTATCATACCAATCTCAAATAAAACGTCTACAGCCAGGGGATACTGCAACAGGTGAATTGGTGGAGCTGTATATTTCAACTAAATTAAAAATTGTTTCACTCTTGGGGCTAGGAAAGCGGGGTAGCATTTTTGAAACTTCATTCGCCCTTCCTGGGTTAACAACCAGTCGTTTGCCACATCTTTCTCTACCACGTTTTAGCGGGAAGCATTCAGAATATAAAAATTTTATCAGTTTTCGAAAATTTAGTAAATTCTGATACTTCTTTGAGCAAGATTGAAAGACAACAAGTGGTTAATTGTTATCTTGTCTTTCGAATCTAGCTCTTGGTACCATTTTGTCATTTCATATAACCGAAGAAAATTATTCAAAAGCGTTAGAAAAGTTAAATGAGAGATATGACAATAATACGCTGATATTTCTCAAAAATATTTCAAATTTATTCGAACTTCCAAAGTGTTCAAAATCGTCAGCCCCTCAACTTCTTATATCTATTTTTATATAAAAATTTAATTATTTTTAAGAACACAAAATTTCTGTATTATTGTATTGTATTCTGATTTTTTATTAAAATGACCTTTAAAAGCGAAATGAACTCAAAAACTAAGTTGTAAAAAATATGCCGATTTTTTTAGTTAGGTCACTTTCATTCTAAGGGTGCGACATGGGCTTTCATAATAATAAAAAAAATTATACTTAATAACGTGTTTTTGTGAAAAAAAATGATATCGAAGTCAAAACAAACAACCTAAAAATGCTTCAAGATAATTCTCGGGAAAACCGTTATCCACACAGAAAAAAGTTGTATGATAGATACAAATTTCTAACTGTTCTTGTTTAAACAAAAAAAAAATGTTCAAAAATCGGTTGTAGTTTGGCAAACCGTTATAAATCGAAAACGAAGCGAACACGAGAAAATTACCTCTTAAGTTTTTCGACTTGAAATGACCTCAGGAACTCATGGTTTTCTTCTGAGGCGGTGATTTCGGGACACCCTGTATATACAAAATGTGTTTATATATTTTAACAGTAGAAATGTTTAAGCGGAGGCATACCTACTAACAATGTGAAAAAATCAACAGAATTTCAAAAAAGTGTAACGGCGAGTAGAGAAAGAGGGCGAAACGTCAGAGGAATAGACAAAATTATTGCGTTCATGCTTTTTTCTTACTGGTCTGAGGAAACAGAATACGAAGAAGATGATAAAACGGACACCAAAAAAAGGAGAAGTGTTCGTAGGCAGGGATGGCCACTACATTTTTTACATTTCCTACGTACTTTATGCAGTTAAACGTATTTAAATGTTAAAAATAAATGATTTTTTTCGGAAAAAAATTAAATAAGATAGGCAATATTAAAATTTAGGTTTGCAAATTTTAAAAATCAATTGAAATAGTTAGATAGGTACTCGTAAAACTATTTTTCGGAAAAATTTAATTATTTTTTTCAGAACCATCATTTTTTGATTAAACATTTTGTAAATATTTAAAAAAGGGGTATTTCGTATGCAAATTTCCAAAAACGATAGAAATAAACGTAACAATAAAAAAAAAAAAATAAAACAACTTTTTTCGAAAAAAAAAGTTTTTACTTACGTAGGTACATACCTATATCTACATCTAGACAGAATAAAAAAAATAAATTCGCACTAAGTATGTAATTCTATATATCAATTGAAGCGTTTTGTCGACAAAAAATTACTTTTTATTTGGAAAAATAATTTTAGAAAAATTAAAAAAAAGAAAATTGGTATCACAATTTTTAAAATCAAAATACATACATCGCAACATTATTTTTCCAAAAAAAAAAAATCAAATACCTATCGTACCTATCTTTTTTCATTTTTCGGGTACTAAAAAATTTACTTTCCTACCTACTTATAAATCAACTTTGATTTCAATTTTGTTGCCCATGCAAGTGAAACCGATTTTTTGTTCATTCAGTTTGAATATTTTATAAATTATATTTTATAATTATTCACTTTTTCACATACATTCTTATATGATCTCAATGATTTTTTAACTCAATAAGTTAGCCTGACATTGACCTTTATTTTAAGACCTTAATCTTACAGATACGATTAATAAAACAGAAGTTATAACCAACCAAATCAATCCTTTCTCACTATTTTATTAAATAAAAAAATACCTACAAAATGTACTCTACCCACAACATATTGCCTTAAAAGGGTCAAATACACGTGCATGAAAATATTTTTTTTATTAAATTTGTGTTTCCATTAAATTTTAAAGTAATTACCTTTTTCACATACATATAATATATTCTTTTATGTTACTCCGCAATGATTTTGTAAAAAAAAATGTATCCTGACATTCTACCTAAATTTTAAGGCCTCAACCTTAACGATCCCATTATAAGAACAAAAGTTATCAGCCAACCAAATTAACTATGAGGGGACCTTTACAATTCGTCGCTACAATGCAGAACTAGTCTAAGTCCAAAGTTTCAAAATGAGTTTTTGTTTACATCAGGTGTGTTTTATTCATTGCTGCATAGCCAGCGTAGAAAAATTTCCCTTGGCAAACAAAAACAATTTGATTGCTGGCGAAAAAGAAGTCAGTAAAAATAAAGATGGCTGTGCTGTCGATAGAGCTTTCATTTATTGAAATGAACGTATAGAGTGAGCTTTCGTTTTATTCAGATTTGTGCTGCGCTGGCTATGCAGCAATGAATAAAACACACCTATCATAAGGAAACTTAGTTGTGTTCCGCACATTTTCTACATATTCTGAATATTCCGTCATGCAGTAATTCTTTCAGAATTTAAATAATAGAATATAATCATAATGTCGAAAGTCAGCATTTTGCGCACCAAGGTTTTTGTTGAAAAATTTTGAAAATGTGAGTTAGACTAGTTCTGCATTGTAGCGACGAATTATTATGAATGAAAAATACCTATCACAAACGTGTATTCGATGTGAACCCAATTTGCCAAGGTTATGGTTTTTTATTTCACACACTCCACCGTCTTTAGAATACCTATCTCCCTCCAACCAGTATATTCGTAACAGCAAACTTTTTTTTTATTTTGTTTGTAGTATTCCTCTTCCTCATTACGTTTGCCTCGATGAAATTTATTCTCAAAAACCAATTTCAATGTTTTTAGTATGAAATTTTGAATGGTTTTGAAAATTTGTTTGTAGCTGGTAAACGCCTGTCATTCTGGCTTTAATTTGAACTTCGAATTTTGAAAATCCGACCATTGGATCCCAAGATATAAGCATTTAAGTGACCGCAAAACGGGTGTTTTTGAAATTTTGCAAAAATTGGACAATTCTCCACTGAAACACGTCGGTTGGCAATGAACAACAACCCCATTTTTTTTTAGTTTTTCCGAGATTTTTCAAACTTATTCTTATTTAACTATTGTGAAGGTCGTGTGGGGTGTACACTGTACAGTTATGTATGATGTATCAAATTAATTGTATATTAATTAACTTAATTAATTTAATTAACTACGCTTAGTTAATGATGTAGAAAATGTAGTGTAGTTAATTCGGCCAACCCTGTTCATAGGCTTTCCAGATTTGCATGTGAAGAAGAGCAATTTTAAAAAAGAATACCGCTTGCTTTATTCAAAGTTTTAAAATACATAAATGATTTTTTCATTTCTAATGTACCTCAACTATGCTGGTATGGCAAATCGGGTAAATTTTTTTTAATTTTTTTTATAACAAACTAACAATTGTATGAAATGTAAAATTAGATCGTTTTTTGTCTAAACTTTTGGAACTTTCGAGAGCTGGTGGCCAGATAAAATTTATGTCGTGTTGATAATTGTCTAGGTATCAGTCCGTGTACCAAGTTTTGTGTGCCTTTCTCTGCCTATTACAAAGTTATGATATATTTTTCTAGACGATTTTGTAAGGTTTTTCTTCTTTCAAGGTTAAATTAAATAAGTGATATCTCAATAAAATTTCCTTTAATCGATTTAATATTCGAAATATGTATAAACAAATAATCAAATTTTATTAAAAATAGCAAAAGATCTCATTTCAAAACAAAAAATAATTTTTTCTACCTAGACATTTGATTTTGACCACTCTGTGATGGTGGTATTAGGCCTGACTCGAGAGAAGCGGAGGCTGCATTTTCTCCGAACTTTTTTTTGTCCATGGCTAAAAAATATTTAGTTTGAACATGACGAAGCCAGTTTGAAGAATCCATCACAGTTGATAAACGCTTCGTGTAAATGTTACGAATTTTAATTCTGAAACACTTGCATCTTGTTTTACTAGCATAAAACATTTGAATGAGTAAGAAGAAATGTTTATTTTTTCGGATATAATTTTGTTTGTGTAGTTTGTTTTTGTTTGAAATGAGTATTGTATTTAATATATCAAAAAAAAATTTTTTTTTTATTATTATTTATATAAAACTTACTGACGATGGAAGCATAGCTTCCGAAATGCATTTAAGTAAATAAATAAATAAAATAAGTGTTTTTAAGTTATTTAAAATAATATCTTTTATTTATTTCATGAAAAAACACGTTAAAAATCTCCAATATCAAATCAATTTAATATGGCTAACGTACAAGAGGAGATAAAGAAGGCAACAAATAGATATATGAAACTTAGAACTAAGATTAAATATATACAAGCTGATATATTTTTTCTTCGAAGATGTAAAAAGAATCAAATTTTTCCTAAATTCATCCAGCTGTGGGGTCTAACAAACTCAGAAAACAACAAGATTGTTCAAAAAGCTATTTGTGCAGGATAAAAAATGTGGCTTAATCTAGAAATTAAAGAAAAATATTCCAAGTTGTCTACAATAGAAAGGGAAACATATTTCTTGTATTTATATTTGAGTAACAAATTGAACCAAGAAAGCGAAACTGAGAGACAAATTATAGATCAATCAAGTGATTGGAGCATCTTTTTAAATCATGTTGAAGATACCGTTGATAATAAATTTGGTAAGAGAAAACAGGGTTTAATAAATAAATTCAATATTTTAGCAGGAAGAACAGAAAATACACAACAAAAGAAGATTTTTAAAGAAGTAGAACCAGTTCAAGACTTCGTAAAAAATTTATCAAATATTCAATTTATATCAAGTGAATTAGAATTATTAAACCGAGGCTTAGATTTCGCACTACAACCTCCAAAAGAACAAGCAATACAAAGTGCTTTGGTTAATATTGAAACAGCTCTGTAGAAAAAATAAAAAGTGCGACTTTACCCAGTATATCTGCTAAAATGATAGAATTCAGAAAAGCAACAAAGAGTCTAAAAGAAAAGAAAACTTCAGTCATCTTCAGCAAAGCAGACAAAAGCAATAATATTGTCATACTTGATAAAAAAGAATACAATGAAATAAATGAAGAATTCATTGCAAATGGACCATATGAAGAAGTATTTTATAACCCTTTACCAAGAATGATAAGACGAACTAAAGAAGCTATAAAAAATGCAGCAGATATTTTTAGTAATGAAAATTTATCAAGAAAACTAAACGTTTCAAATCCGATATTACCGCGAATGTATTCTCAACTTAAACTGCATAAACCTGGAAAACAAATAAGACCAATTACATCAACAACAGGATCAATACTTACAAAGCTTGAATGTTGATTACTAGAAAGATTCAATAATCTACCAAATAAATTCGAAACAAGGGCTATAAAGAATAGCATCGAATTTACAGAGAAAGTAAAGGAATTAAAAATAGCCAGTAATGAAATTCAAGTATCATTCGATGTAGTATCTCTATATCCAAATGTACCTATTGATGAACCTTTAAAACTTCTTAAAGAATGGTTAGAAACAAATTCTTTAAGACAAGAAGAAATTAATGAATTAACCAACCTTACAAAATTATGTATGAATGAAAATTGGTTTCAGCTCAATCAAAGATTCTATCGACAAAAGTTTGGTTGCAGTATGGGTTCACATTAAAGTCTATTTTTGGCAAATTTATTCATGTCCAATTTAGAAACTAAAATGAAAAATGAAAGAAATTTTCCAAGAATTTGGTTCAGATACATAGATGATGTGTGGGCCATAGTTAAAAAACAAGAACTTCGAAGTCTAATAAACTTACTAAATAGAACAGAATATCCAACAATCAAATTTACTTACGAAGAAGAAATAAACGGAAGGTTAAATTATTTAGATTTAACTATAATTAGAAAAGGTGAAACTTTCGAGTTTGATATTTATCGAACACCTTCAAATACTCTAAGATATATAACATCGGACTCTTTTCATCCATTTGAACACAAAATATCAGTTTTCCATTCAATGATTTTTAGAGCTTTAAACATCCAGATGACGAAAGAAAGAGAATACATTGAAATACGAAAGATCAAAGAAATAGCTAAGATAAACGGATATACAGAACAATTAATAGATGATCTCACGATTGCACATAGAAGAAAACAAAACTTAAGAAATTATACAACTTTAGATTTAATCAGAAATGAAAACGATGAACAAAAGAAATGGTCAAAATTCAATTTTTATCCAGAAATTACATCAAAATTAAGACCAATTTTTAGTAGGCAAAACATCAAAATGGGTCAGTGTAGTGAGATAAAACTCAAAAATGTGATTAGTGGCTCAAAAGATAAAATTGAGAAAAATCAACAATCAGGAATTTATACTATTGGATGCAGCGATTGTAGGAAGGAATATCTAGGACAGACAAGAAGACCAATCATGAAAAGGTTCAAAGAACATTTTGCACATGTAAAATACAATGAACCTGAAAAGTCGAGTGTAGCACAACACAAGCTGGAGAATAACCATAATTTTAGCTTACAAAATTAGAAATTAATTCGCAATGTAAATAATCATTATGAATTAGATGCTTTTGAATCTCTTTACATTTTC
The DNA here is from genome assembly GCA_929447395.1 of Epistrophe grossulariae. Taxonomy (NCBI): domain Eukaryota; kingdom Metazoa; phylum Arthropoda; class Insecta; order Diptera; family Syrphidae; genus Epistrophe; species Epistrophe grossulariae. The sequence continues at coordinate 58,471,633 of OV839566.1, read as the reverse complement.
AAAAATAGAAATAATTTAATGAATAGTGACGATGGACCAATTAAAAGATCCAATTTTCAAAAAATTTTATAATAGATCTTAAATTCACTATAAATTTGTTTGTGTAGTTTGTTTTTGTTTGAAATGAGTTATTTGTATTTAATATATCAACAAATTTTTTTTGTTATTATTATTTATATAAAACTTCCTGACGATGGAAGCATAGCTTCCGAAATGCATTTAAGTAGATAAATAAATAAAATAAATGTTTTTAAGTTATTTAAAATAATATCTTTTATTTATTTCATGAAAAAACACGTTAAAAATCTCCAATATCAAATCAAGAAATAAGGTGAAAAATATTCTACGTACGATGGTGTAATAAACTCAAAAACGAAATATTTTGAGTTATGACGGTGTTCTTTTTAATGAAAGATATTTAGAATTTATTAAATATTTATTATTTGAAGCAGTAGGAATATTATAAATTAGTTGATAATCGTAATGCGTATTGCTGAGAGTTGATTCATGTTATGATTTCTTTTTATGATTTTTTGCATTTTTTTGTGAAATTCCACAAACGAGGTGCTAAAAGTCTTATTTTACTGACCTGGAAAAAAAAATTTAAAATATCATAAAAAGAAATCTATTTCTGACCAATTTCCGAATATATACCTTTTATAAGTATAAAATAACCTTTCAGATGGTATGCATTTTTTTTGCAAAATTCCACTAATGAGGTGCTAAAAGTCTTATACTGTGACCTTGAATTTTTTTTTTTAATTCTAAAAAAAATTCTATGCCTGACCAATTTCCGAATATAGCTGACCTTTTATAAGTATAACATAACCTTTCAGATGGTATGCATTTTTTTCCGAAATTCCACAAATGAGGTGCTAAAAGTCTTATACTAGTGACCTTGAATTTTTTTTTTTTAATTCATAAAAAATATTTCCATATTTCCGAAACTAGCTGACCTTTTATGAGGATTGAGTTACCTTAAAAATGATTTATTTTTTTTCGAATATCAGATAAATGAGGTGCTAAAGGTACACGTGACCTTGGGACAAAACTTTTAAAAATTAATTAAAAAAATCCAGGGCTGACCAATTTCTGAAACTAGCTGACCTTTTATGAGGATTGAGTTACCTTTCAGATGGTATATTTTTTATTCGAATATCCCATAAATGAGGTGCTAAAGGTACACGTGACCTTGTATGACCTTAAAAAATTAAAAAGCTTATAAAAAAAAATCTATAGCTGACCAATTTCTGAAACTGCCTGACCTTTTATAAGGATTAAGTAACCTTTCAGATGGTATATACTTTTTTCGAATATCCCACAAATGAGGTGCTAAAAATCGCTATGACCTTGAAAAAAATTAAAATAATTATTAAAAACCAATTACTGAAACTACCTGACCTTTTACTGACCTTTTAAATTGCATACTTTTTTTTATAAATTCCACTAATGAGGTGCTAAAAGTCTTATACTGTGACCTTGAAATTTTTTTTTTAAATCATAAAAAGAAACCTATGCCTAACCACCTAACCAATTACTGAAACTAGCTGACCTTTTAACAAGTGGCCTTTCAAATGGTATACTTTTTTTGCGAATATCCCATATATGAGGAGCTAAGATCTCGGAGCCCCTCAAAACTGAAAATTAAAATTTTCAATGATGAGTTTCAATGAAAGCTATAACTGGCCCCTTAAAAACACCATGAGGAAGCTAAATACCGAAATCCAGTTTCCCGGCGATTATTTCCTAATTGGGCTGTTTTTATGGCTTCATTGACTTGACTAAAATATATATATTTGTTCTATTGATAAGTTAAGAGCTACGTGTAAAAGCACGACTGAAGTCATTCGACTTGAAGCGTCAAAAACAACTCTAAGTTTTGTACTTGTGCTTTGCGGTCGCAAAACACAGTGATGTGGAATGAAATAGTGCGGGCCCTTTGGGATTTCGTTATTTTTTGGTGACATATGACCCAACAAAATGTATTCGTTCATGAAATCCATGTACATGGCTCTTAAATCGCTATTTTTGGATAGTTTTCGCTCAAGTGCGAGAAATTTGTCTAAGTCTGGTAAATCTTCAGACTGACATACCAAATTGCAATATTTGATATTTTCATTTGTACCTTTGGGGTATTTCCCAGATATTATCCAACCAAGAAGTGTCTTTTGAATAGTCGGATATTCGGGACCTTGTTTAATTTGACCAGCAGGCAACAACTAGAAAAATGTTTCTGCTCCGATTAGTAGGTCAATTTTTTGGGGCTTATTGAAATACGGATCAGCTAATTGAATGTTGGAAGGAATATTCCAATTCACAGTATTTATGGCTTGATCCGGCTGATACAACGAAAACGAATGATCATTAAATCTTGATTTTACTTCTGCATGTACTTTTTCTTGCGAAACAAATAATTGAGTACCTCGCCTCAAAGAAATTATTATCTCCAATTCCATCGGGTTTCAGAGCAAACCACTCTTGCTCTACAGCAATAGTTAAGATCCTGCAAGACATACGTCATACTGAATTTCGGGTCTGATAGGACACAAATAGTTAAAACCAAAGTTGGGTTTTCAGAACTCCTCCATTTATCTTCCGGCATTCCCCAGGGATCCATACTGGGGCCTTTGTTACTTTCGCTATTTATAAATGATATCGTCCTTAATTGTGAATTCGTTAACATCCATATGTAAGCTGACGAAGTTCAGATTTATATCTCACGTCCAGTTGGACTTCTGGCAGAGGAAGTCGTTAAGTTAAATGAGGACCTTGAAAACATTTTGAGTTGGCCCAGACTAAATTTATTAACGCTGAACCCAGATAAGTCCCAATGTTTGGTTGTCTCTAAGTCATCATTTGATATTAATGAACTTCCTGTAATTGTTTTAAACAACAGATTAGTCCCGTACTGCAAGAAAGTGCGTAACTTAGGTGTCGTCATCAATAGTGAGCTAGCAGCCTTAGACCATATAAACTCTGTTATAGCAAGAATATTTGTTGTCCTTAGACAACTCTGGCCTAGCAGTACTTATACTCCTCTTAACATCCGCTAACATGGCTAACTCACTATTGAGACCCATCCTTTTTTATACCGAAAATATTTTCCCTAATCCTGATGCTCACAGCTTTCGCAAATTAGAGCTCGCTCACAATGCTATCCTCAGATATATCTATCGACGCCGTAAATGTGACCATATCTCAGATATACGTGCAAATCTGCTTGGTTGTTCCATCCAAAATACATTGGCATGCGTAACTGTATTTTCCTCAAAAAGCTCTTACAACTCAAAACACCGCAATATTTATATATTCGGCCTTATCACAGGCCCCGTCGTAAAAGATTCGTACTACGAATCCCAAAAAAAAATATTAAACCTGCCGTTCTAACAAAAATATTTCCAAACCAATTCAGAGGTTTTGAAAAATTATATCGAGATCCCACAAAATCGTGGCAATATTTTTCTTACGACGCACGACGCGACGGTGCTGTGATACTTTTTTCAAGATTCCTAGTACGAATCTATTACGACGGGGCCTGTGATAAGGCCGATTAAGATTCGCGAATGTGTTCATGAGAGATCATGCAATTTATTAATTCCGCAATTCAATTTTCAATTCAATTTTCTTAACATTAAAAGAATGTTTTTTGTTTATGTAATTATTTTGTGGAACATGCTCCCTGTACAAATTAAGCAAATCCGAAACCTTACGGAGTTCATTTGTCACGTTAAAATTCATTTTTCTTCCACCTGATCTTTCTTTCCCTTACTATTCCTTTCATTTTTTTTTGTCTCTCTTTTTATCCCTTTCCTATTCTTTATCTTCTTCATTTCTTTGAATTACCTTAATTTGAAATTTTTGTTCTTTTTTTTTATTTGAATTATTTAATAATTAATTTCTTATGTTAATCTTCATTATATAGGTTCTTTTAACTTTAAATATTTGTTTTTTTTTTTCTATGCTCTCAAATTTTGTCATTTGTTATATACATATATTATATCTAGAAATTGTACGTTATAAGATATTATCTTACTGTACATGTTTTTGAATAAACTGAAACTGAAACTTGCCTTACCAATGCCAAGCAGATTGAAGGCTTTTTCTTCTTTTTGAAGTTTTAATCTTTGGGCAAGTTCTTCTGTAATAAAGTTTACTTGAGAGCCGGAGTCAAGTAACACTCGAGCATATATTCTCCAGAACTGCCTTTTATTTGCACAATTGCAGTGGCAAGAATAACTTGGTCAGTCGAAACAGAGGCATGCATAGCTTGAAAACTTGTTGATGCTTGTGCCATTGAACTATAGAAAGTTGTTTCGTACTGATGCAGCAATGTATGGTGAGATCGATTGCAAACACTGCACCGACTTAGTTTGCATTTCGAAATTGTGTGTCCTTTTCGAAGGCAGTTAATGCAAATTGGAACACCCTTAGCGTATTCGAATCTTTGCAGTACAGGCAGTGCAGTAAATGTTTGACATTTTATGTAATGGCCGTTCGATTTAAAATATACATTTGAATTTGTTTTGTTGCGAGTTTACTCACGCAAATGAAGATTTTTGATTTTTAAGACGATTTGAATCTTGTTTCGGTTTGGATTGCTTATCAGAGAATTTGAATTTTGCACTTGAAGCTTCGCCAGTGCTTTTTGATAGTTTTGTTCGGTAATTTGGAAAGCCTTAACAGTTCCTTAAGCTTCACCCGATAAACATGAAATTAAATGTTTGAACTTTTATATATCCGGAAGCATTGGATCGTTATCGACTAAATTTTCGAAAAGGCTGATGAAATTTTTATACTCGGAGTATTTTCCACAATTTTGGAAGTCGTGAATGGTGTGGGTTGCTAAAAGAATAATCAACAGCACTCGACTTTCGTCTTTTATTGAAATAAGTAGTGCTTTTGCACCAACGCAAATATCTTCCAATTCACCGCGGAAATCATCAATTCGATCAGCTGATTCTATTTCCGACTGACAACTCATTAATTGGTCAATATATGAATTTCAGATATGTAATCGACATTCTAAATTCGATTGAATTTTACGATAAAGTTTTTTCTTCAAGACCCATTTTAATGCGAATTATATTATTTTTAATTACTAGTCGGTGATGCCTTAAATGTTCAAGATCTGCTCTTTTTTTTTGGTGATTCCTGCCGTTTCTTGTCCGTCATTGTAATTAGTTTGTTATTTATTTATAAACTTTCGAAAAACAATTGATTTCCTAGAATTAATTTATCTGAAAACTATTCAATTTGCATTTTAGTTTTTGATTGTTAATAATTGGAAAATCATTGAAAAATGAGTTTAATTTCGTACGAAATTCCAAACTGCCGAAAGTTATTAACTTCAAATCGAAATTATTTGAAACGGAAAAAAGTAAAATATTTTTTATAAATAATTTGGTGAACTCACTCTTCGTATGAAAAATTTGGAAATTATTTTGTGTCACCGAATACGACCACTCTTGACAGCTGAGAACTTAACTAAACTTAATAAATACCAACTGAACTGAACTGTCAAACGGGTAAAATGGTAAAAAAATTTCAGAGTGAGTCTGTGAGGCAACGAAGCAAGTTGTGTCGGGTGGCACAACCTTGCAAATTCAGTTTTATTTAATAAAACAGTAAGGTAAATTATTTTAAATAATTTTTTTCTTCTCATTGAAAGCTGATACTCCGTGGAGATGGTGTCCACCTGGATGGTAACAGGAGTTGTTCACACACGCCAGCAACTGAAAAGCTAGTTTCCAAGCTATGCCGCTTGAACTAGACTTAAAGCCTATCCCGTTAAAACGGGACTCTGGCGTGGTATAACATTACCCGCTAGCAACTATCATGTGACCGTGACTGACGTGTTGCCCACATGAAATCCTAGCATGGAACTCCTCTGGGGGAAGGATTCAAAGTGGATCAAGTCCAGAATTGATCATACACTCCATCAACTGCCAACCTAGCCCCCTGGCTACCAGCGTCCAGCACCACACAACCTTGTGTTTAAAACAGATGACAAACCCTCATCACAACAATGGACAAAGTATGATCGCCCTGCATCATACCAAATCAACAAAATCAATGTTAAAGTGAACTATCTCTTTATAACTGCTCATAATGTGTTAAAACTTAAAAGTTAGTGAATTATCTTTTATGTTCAATCATTATCGTTTTTAGTGTTTCTACTAAGTTATATCCTCTACATATTCTATATTATTCATTTTCTATTGCCGCTAACATTTGCTTTGAAATCAACTAAAACAACTCGTAAGAAATGAAAATATGTGAAAATCGAAACTGTCTTTAAATAATTTAGTATAACTATCATGCAAAATGTTTTCATTAAATTTGAAAATTCGACATAGAGCGCTATCGCTCTATAACACAAAATTTTATGTATATAAATGTACTCTTTGGCATATTAGTTTGTAAGGTATTTGTATTGTAGGTATTTTTTATCCGTTGCAACAGCCAACACGTAAGCGTAACACTGCTCCTGAGCAAGAGCAGAATGACTATATATTTTTATATATTATAAGTGACAGCCACGAGGCTTCCCAAAAATGTAATTAGATAGAGCTGGCAATACATTATAGCCACAGTAAACATAGCTTTGCTAAGTAAATTCCGAATTGTACCCTTTGTAAAATTTTCTTAAAAGTCTCATGGTCAGTTGCACAAAACGCTTTTAAATATTTACTGCTTCGTTAAATTTTAAAATGGCATTTATCGGTTGCACCAACCAATTTTAGTTTTAAAAGGCCGATAAACAAGCCAATAAACTAAAATGCCATTTTCCTCCAGTTAAATTTTAAAAGCGAGTTTTAACGAAAATATCTTCAAAAAAAAATATTTCACTTTTGATAGGACATTTGAAAATTACAATTAAAAAAAAATATTCAACATTAAATAGATCGTTGGAGGTTAAAAATAAATAAAAACAAAAATGAACAGGTAAAATCCGTTATTTTTCTTTTCAATTATTTTCTATTCAAGCCTTAGTACATACATATACCTACATCCATTCTTTTCACCAAAAAAAAATAGTGGTGAAAAAAATTTTTTTTCCGCATGTGGTGAAACAAAAAAGGATAGAACTCTTGTTCAGCTACAATACAAGTTTCAGAAGGGTAGTCACTCACTTCCATTTAAAACCAGGTGTCAGCGTGTTTTTTTGCAAGACCGGGGGGAATTGGTTGAAAAAAACGACAGCGGGGATTAGCGACGCCATGACAGTAAAAAACATGGAGTTTTCATACAAACTATCGATAACATGTATGTTATTCATGCCGGTAACACAGTTTTTCTAGGCGCTTAAGTTAAACCCCGAGAATTCTCTGGGATTAGTTGTTGTTGCATTTAACTTGTTAATTGTTTAGCACCGACGTCGTTTTTTTCATCCAATTCCCCCCGGGCTTGCAAAAAAACACGACTGTCATCTCTCATATCGCTATCTTACTTACACTAATGAAGCTTTTTCATTCAGTTCAAAAATTAGCTGACAAAATCCAGGGATGGTTCGCAAACAGCATTTTAGCTAAAAAATCAGAGAAATACATTCGTGCAAATCAAAAAATTTATCAAGCCGATAAATTTTATAAGAATTTTAGCAAGAACTGGTTTTAGTGGATTTTGGTGTGGCCATCAATGAAAATTCAATTCAATTCAATTCAATTCAAAAGAATTTCACTTAACACGAGTTCGGTCGTTTTTCGGTAAATTGTTTTATTTAAATTGGATTAATAATCGGTAAATTATTGTTTAATTAAGAACTCGCGAATTTAATTTAAAGAACGTAAAGTTCCAAAAGAATTTCCCAGAAGAGAATTTTGATGTGGTTGCGCAAAGGAAAATATCGATGTACGACGGTGACAGCGGGGCAGATCGAGAAGCGAATTCGATTAAATTAATTTCGTGGATTATAAGTTTTAATTTCACTTTATAGTAAATAAATTAAATGGCAATACATTTTTAAATGAGAAAATCACGCACTTTGTTTGTTTGTTTCACCAGAACATACATACATACATTTGTTAATTCCAAAAATTACAAAAACTGAAAGCTGTTAAAATTAATCAATAATGGTTGAAAACTGAAAAAATAATGAAATCATAATCAGATTTATTTTCCTATTTTCTTTTTCTTCTTATTTTTAATTGAAAATAAAGATGGCCGGAAGGGGGCGAAATTCAAATTTTAGAACATTTAAAATTAGTTCACAATAGTGATTTTTACTTCAGGTTTTTAAAAGTTCTGTATTATTGACTCGTCGTGAATGTAGTTGACTACTTATGTAGTTCCTGGTGTCTAATGAACGTACCCATTGTCACAGAAAATTGTAAGTTCACATGATTGAGAGACATTTGGGACAATTTTTTTGCTGACAGATCTGACAATATTGTTAGATCTGATATTCGTCTGTACTTAGCGTTAGTTGTAGCAAGAAATTTGTATGGTGTAGTAGAAGATCATACATAGAATAAATTCGGCGTGAGTTTCATTTTCAATGTACATACTACTAATTCAAATGTCAAATATGCTAGAATGGCAAATCGGATAAATTTTGAATGTACAGACAAACAATGATTTTTGTATATTCAGAACTACAAGTTAATAGATTAAAATTTTAATAATAATAAAAATTAAAAACTTATAAAAGCTGACATTTGTCGAATTTTACTCACCACCTTAGTTCATAGTCTCCTGTTTTTGTGACGTTACAACTGAGGACAAGTGGTCCTTTGATGTCGAATGCCTTTAGCTGGTTTTCAACGTTATCGTAGTTTGGTACAATTAATTCAGGAACTGTAAATAAATATTAATTATTAGTAAGTATGTTTATTTATAGTAAACAAAGATAAAATTATTTTAAAAAATATCGAAATATAAAAAAAACTCCATGTATGGGTCTTCAATCAATGAAAATTATGATGTATCTACTAAAAAAAACTAAAAAAAAAATTAAAAAAACTAAAAAAAACTTACAATTCATTTGCTTCGGTTTGGTATACCAATCATAATTTTACATTTAAACTAAATTCAAAAACATCTGGTGAGTTACTTCGAGCCAAATACAAATCATTGATATAGTTTTGAATCAATTCTTTTGATTTGATTTTTCAATTGTCTTTTGATTACTTTATCAAAATCATACAATAATGGAGAAAATATGCTTCTCACACCCAAACAAAAATTTGAATTTCGAGCAAAAAAATTAAAATCAACTAGATCCGCCAAACCTTAAAAAAAATTAAAATCAAGAAGATTCAGTGCAATTTATCTTTCCGCATTCCAGCTTATTTATTTCTCTTATGACAGATTTCATAAAAAGCTCACTAAATCTTAAAATGTCGTCTGTTGGTTTCGATCACGTGCTTTTAAATTTAACATCTCATTAAATTGTATTATCATCACAACAATTAGCATTAAGTGACGGACCCAAACAATTCGTCACTTGCGTTGCGGCTTAGGATCTGTTGACGTTGAAGGATGAAACGGATTGGGGTCACCTAATGAATCCGTTGCGTTGTTGTTACATAATATTTAATACGCACGAATTTATAAAGTAAATTTTGGAAACGACAAACTTCAAATTACTTGGTTTACTTTCTATTTATTTTTCTTTTTGTCATAAAAATTATATTTTGAAACTTAATTGATTGAAAGAAAGTATGCTGGGGCGAAAAAAGAGGCACATAAAACTCACCAGAATGAGTTTAGTACATACACCCATTGCATTCCAGTCATCGAACAAGCCTATTAATGTCAACCTGCCGGAGAGAAAAGTTAAAAATTCACCTACTTTTTGCGTTGCGTCCATCGTATGCGATACCTTTGGGTCTTTTTGACTAACGTCTGATGAAAAATCCCAATTGTCTTGGGACTACCAACTGAACAAAATTTTAAAGATTATTTTTTAGAGTTTATATGTCCAAAAAAATCTAGTTTGTGTGGTGTGAATAATTTAGTTTCGTTGAATCAATCACACCACACATAATCTTATTGACGAGATTACTATTTGGTGTGAAAAGCGTATAATAACATTTCTTTAACATCCACTAGAATTTTCTCATTTGTTTATTAAATTACAAATGTTAATCAAGATAATTTTTAGGTCGTGAGTGTGAATCAAGACGAGAAAGAAGTTGTATTTAGAAGTTGTAACAGCGGTATAAGGAAAATATTACCGCGAACCAAGAGATACGGCGGATAGGTTCAGATAAATATGATGAAAAGAGAAAATTGCGACATTTATCATTTGCATATGTAAGGATGCAGATTCGACGCGACGCGACGCACGTGGGGAATCAGCTAAAAGCAAAACCATTGACGCCAAATTTTAGATGGTTAAATACGATGTTAAAGCATTTTTTTTTTTTTCAAATTTTAAACGAATTAGCATCTTACTATCTTTTTAATATTATATTAAAATTAAAACCACTAAAATGCCTATTTATCTTTTTATTGTCATTTTAACTCCAAATGTCAATTTGAAAATTACCAATGTGAAAATGTAGGTTTGCTTACTTTTCTGTATGAACTGTCATTTTTTTAGGTGTGCTCAGCTGTATTTTATTAATAAAATAGGTTTGGTTTAAATAAAAATATTTTTAATTAAGAAAATTTTAGTAAAGGGTGCTTCAAAGCTAGAACATTTTTAAGAAGTAACATATTAATACCTTAACATCAGACTTTTTAAAATTTTACGCCATTGACTTTAAGCAAAAAACAAATAAGCTTCTATAGCTAAAAGGCTCAAGTAATCTGGGACATGGTTTTGACTTTAAATCACATATAGTTACACCAGAAAAACATTTTAAAGTGACCGCCCAAACATTGACATGTTGCTTAATGTTTTTGAAACAGCAATTTAAAAAAAACATCATATACATGTTATTTCAAAATGAAGCTTTATAAAAATTCTCAAGAATTTAAATTTGTCATCAGTAGCTTGCGTCCGTTTTCCCTTTTAAATATTACACTTATAAAATTGCTACAATTCAAATTTGTTTTCTTTATTTTACATGAATATGGTCTATTAATTCTCCGTTAATTTTAAGATCTTAAGCATATTACGCAGCTGAAACGAAACGAAAATTTCCATACAAAAATTGAAGCAACGAAATCATAAACGAAAAATTTCGTTTTCACTTTTGTTCTGCAGTACATTGTTCAACGAGCGAAATTAATAACCGTAGCAGATTATTTGGAGAAATCTGCGGAAAAGTGACATTCGAGTTTTTATTTGCATTTTTATTTATTGTTTCTTTGATTACAGCAGGCTTCTGTGATTTTTTTTTTACAATTTTTTACATTTATTTTTTCCGTAGTCGGTTTACGTTTTCGATTTGGGGACCACGGAAAATTTTCGTTTCGCTTCAGCTGCGTACTAGGCTTTAATCTTGAAAATTCCTTGGTTGAACTCAAGTAAGTGGATCTAAACAGAAAGCAATCTACACCGACACACCGTATTTTCAAGATCTATTACTATTTTTTTCATCTTAATTCATTGAAAAGCAACTAGAAATCTCATTTATTTGGCATTACTATTTCCAATATGTATTTGCAATTCAAAGCAGATTCCTAATGAATCATTGATTAAGACAATTTAAAATTTTTTTTTGTTAAAGTTTCTAAATATTTTAAGGTTTTAGAAGGAGTATTAAAACAATATACGGCTCTAAAGAATTCTTTTCTATTATAGTGTTTCAAAGAAATTAGGAAAAAAATATCGTAAAGTAAAGTTAAAAGATTTATAAGTACAATATATTTGCTGTTTTGTAATAATTTTTTTAATAATTAATAAAATGAGTTTTACAATAAAAGAAATGCCAATTTTAAACAGTTTTTCACCATTAAAATTGTGCATACACTAACGCACTTCGCGGTACTACAAAAAAAAAACTCTGGGTACCTGAAGTATGTCCACCAGCAAAGGGCTCTGGACAAATTTTTTGAATACGGGAAAGCACTTGGACTAAAATAAGAAAAACCAAGAATATTAATGCTAATAAACTTTTTTAAAGGTTCTCAATTTTTTTTCATAGGCGGACAAATTTCTGGGTAGTGCTCACTATATTTGATTCATACGAAAAAATAAAATCAGAGGCAGAGCAATCTTACCTCTTACACGAAATTAAAGAAGAATATACAAAAATCTCTTAAAATGTTGATGTTCCATCATTAATTCAAGTAGCACTGAAAATTGTTACTATTTCGTGTTGCTTTTTTCACACCAACACGTTTATAACATTTATTTACGATTTTTATATTCACTATGTACCAAAATGAATAAATAATATTAATATTCATTTAAAAGTTTGATTTTGTAATGGTTATTACAATAAACGTTTTCTTGATGTTTTGATATGGGTGACATGTCCCATCCTTGTTTTTCCAATTAAATCTACTATTTTCTATTAAAATACATCATTGAATAAAAATGTTGTCCTCAGAGAAGTTTGAGTACAATAGTTGCTTGATTAAATTTTTACAATATCAAGTCAAAATATTTGCTCTCGAATTAAATAATAATAATGGAATGGTGTCCCTGGATTTCATTTTATTTTTGAATTCGAAAGATTTCCAGCTGAACCGCCATTTTGTTTTAAGTTTGATGGCATTTGTGTGGTACCGTTTGAAAGAGGCACTATTTATTTATTGTTAGCAAAAGTCAATTTATTTTACTAACATAATTTTGCTGTAACAGTGAAGGGTTTTTATTCTAAAATCGTGTGTCACAAAATTCCCTGTCAGTACCGTGATAGTGTTATCCAAGCGTGTTATGAAATTTTTTGGGGTGATTTTTAGAATATTGTATTTCTTTTTAAGTCATATCATAGACTAAATATAAAGACAGGACACTTCAATAAAGAAAAAGGCACCAATTTCAGATTGCCTCCACCGAGATTGCCTCCACCATCATACTGTAAGTTTTAAGTATTTTCTGCTTCACACATTTTAGTTCAAAGAATACAAATGAACTTAATTGTTGGATGTTGCAACGAACAGCATAAGCCAAAGGAAAAGAATACAAAAACAAGGAAAACGAAACGCATATACATATAAAGAATACACAGCGACAGCACACAGCCAGAGTGATGTATGTTTGTATGTCGTGTAGGCTTTGAAGACCTTGAATCCTGATTTTTCATCGTCATTTATATACGATTTCATTTTTTAACCAATTGTTAAATGAAAAAAGAAAAAAACGAAAAAGTAATGGTACAAATTGAATACCGGTAAGATTTTGGATGAGCAAGTTACCCAAGCTGAGATTTTAAAAGTTTTAGCTTGGATCATTAAGGCCCATTCACATGAAAGCAACCAACGATCGACGAATAAAAGAACAAATGGGATTTTAAACATCTAATAAGCCTAAATTCTTTACAAAAACCAGACAAAATGGTAGAAAAATTATTTAAATTAATGTGAAGATACTAAAACTTGCGTTTTAATTTCTAAAATAAGAGAAATTTGAGAAAATAAAATGGGCGTCACGAACAGCTTGCAATTCGCGAATCGCGACGACCAATTTAATTTTCTCTTATTTTAGAAATTAAAACGCTAATATCTTAATTATAATTAAACATATAAACAAAAAGTAAACTACTTAAGAGAATCACCCAAAATCCAAGGAATCAAGTTTGAACCAAATTATTTGAGTGGTTAAGTCTAAATACTAGGGACGGACAGACATACAAACGAGGCCCATTTTGCTATCATCGTTCAATTTTTGTATGAAGTTTTTTGTTTCCGATATTTTTTTTTTTAAGTTTTTATAATTTTTATATTTTTTAAATTTTGTTTGTTTTATTTTTGATTTGTTTCAGTTTTTTAAATTAATTTACTCGTATGGTATTTTTTTCGTTAATTGTTTTTATCTGAACAACTAAAAACATTGAAGAAGACTTATTCTTTTATAATTTTAAGTTTTCATTTTTTCCCCAATGTGAAAACTTTTATTTTTTGCACAAAATCATTTTGCCCAATGTTTTTGCGTTTGCACTGACATTTGGCAAAGATTCTATTAAAGAAGTCAATCGAACGCTTATTTTCTTTTTTAAACCTTTGTTTCTACATTTTGCAATTTAAATTTTTTTGGAAATTTTTTTAGTTTGAGTAGAAAAAGATTTTGTTTTGTCCTTCAAGTTATTATATTTTTTCAATATTTCTGTATATTTTGTATTGGTAAAAAAAACAGGTTTTTTCTGTTTTACACAGTTTTTGCATTTTGCGTCTTCTACTTCTGCTTCTGAATGATTTACTAAAGACGAACTGGGTTCTAAATCTTGAAGCTCTTCCAGCAAAAGCTCGTTTGGAACTTCCCTTTTTCAATTGAACAGGTATATGAATGAAATCGTCAGTTGCTGGTGATTCTTTATTTGCACAAAAAATTGAAGGAACTGCTTTTTTTTAAGTTTTTTTTTGCCAATATCATTTTCTAAAAAATGGTTAGAACAGATACATATATGCATTTTTTATTCTTGGACCGTTTTCTAAAGACCAGGCATTCATCCAATTTTCATAAATATCAGTATCCTCATTTGGAAATCTAAAAAAATTTAAATGCGGATGGTCGCGCTTTGATTTTTTACATAAAACAACAACGCATCGCACACCCCAAGTTTTTTTCGTAGAGACATTTTAGACTCCGGGATCTTAGCACCTCATATATGGGATATTCGGAAAAAAAGTAAGCCATCTAAAAGGTCACTAAGTGGTCATAAATGGTCAGCTACTTTCAGAAATTGGTCAGGCTTAGAAAACTTGTAATCCAAGCTTGAACTTTTTCAAGGTCATTAGCGATTTTTAGCACCTCATTTATGGGATATTCGCAAAAAAATTAAACCATTTGAAAGGCCACCGGATTGTGATAAAAGGTCAGCTAGTTTCAGTAATTGGTCAGGCATAGGTTTTTTTTATGAATTAAAAAAAAAAAATTTCAATGTCACTAGTAGGTATAAGAGTAGGTATAAGACTTTTAGCACCTCATTTGTGGAATTTCGCAAAAAAACGCAAAAAATCATAAAAAAATCTATGCCTGACCAATTTCCGAATATATGTAGCTGACTTTTTGTTAGTATAAATTAACATTGCAGATGTTATGCATTTTTTTGAGAAATTGCATAAATGAGGTTCTAAAAGTCTTATACTAGTGACCTTGATCTTTTTTTTTTTTAATTCATACAAAAATTATTTTTTATTCCCTTACCCCATAAATGAGGTACACGTGGTCTTGCATGACCTTAAAAAATTAAAAATCTTATAAAAAAAATCTATATCTGACCAATTTCTGAAACTGACTGACCTTTTATAAGGATTAAGTAACCTTTCAGATGGTATATACTTTTTTCGAATATCCCACAAATGAGGTGCTAAAAATCGCAATGGCCTTGAAAAAAATAAAAAAAATTATTAAAAAAAAAATATATGCCTGATGAAACTGCCTGACCTTTTAAATTGCATACTTGTTTTTTATAAATTCCACAAATGAGGTGCTAAAAGTCTTATACTGTGGCCTTGAAATTTTTTTTTTTAATTCATAAAAAAAACCTATGCCTGACCAATTACTGAAACTATCTGACCTTTTATCACGATCCGGTGGCCTTTCAAATGGTATAATTTTTGTTCGAATATCTTTTTGTGCCTTTTTCTTTGTATAAGTGTCCTGTCTTTATTATTATTTAGTCTATGGTCATATACTTAGTTAAAATTATAACGGATTTTATTTTTCGCAGAAGCTTTGAGACATGATTTTATATTACAGCCTAAATGTCAGTAGCGTGGGTGTCAGTACCGTGGTATATTTATTTATAATGAACTTAAATTAAATGATTTCAAGCTTTTGTAAGAAATCTTGTTATTTTTTTTATTAAGAATGGTTCTAATACTTCGGACAAAAAATATAAAAACAAATCCGTGCAATAAATATTGAGTTATAACCTAGCATAAAAATAAAGACTTCAACCTCAAAAAACAGATTTCAAAAACTAAAAAACATGCAATTTTGAATAAAACATTGCCTTTCAAAGTTGAAAACGTCAAAACGTAAGAGGGAATTTAGAAACTCACCAAGAATATTGTCAAAAAGAGTTAGAATGTATAAAAATTCAAAAATAAAAAATCAGTGTCGATATTTTTTGTTCCTTTAAAGTTGTAGTAAAATGCTCTTACAGATTTAATACCATGTCTTTTTAAAGACAAATAAAATAAAAAAAATTAATTTTCAATGACTTTTAATTTTGGCCAAAATTTTTTTTTAAAAATCACAGATGGCAGAAAATCACCTATACTGAACAAAGTGACTTTAGCACCGAATACACGTTGTCCTTGGCGCAAAAGTGTGGAAAGAGTTCAACGAAATATTTAGTTTATTTCATGGTGAAAAAAATCAGTGCTGAAAAAAATTTCCATGACCGCTTTGACCTATCCTGGCTTTCCCTGATCAAATTTTCGTTCCCTGACTTTCCAGTCAGGTGGATACTATAAAATAATATTTTGAAAAAACCTGTAGTGTTTTTTTTTGCAAGTCCATATGGATTTGTCGAAAAAACGACATCGGAACTATGAGCTTTTCACGTAAATACAACAACAAACTTAAGTCCATATGGAGTTAGCTAAGCCCAGATAATTTTCGTCCCGATAAAAACTGTATTCCCGGCGCTAATTATCATTAGTTTTGTATGACAGTTTGTATGGAAACTTCAAATTATCCGACTCATCGAATGAAACAAATTTTTATGAAACAAAACAAAATGGCAATCATTGGCCGCGTTCAGGTTGCACTAGGATAGCCTATCTAAGATACTCGAGTATCCAGTATGTTTCTGAACGCAAATCAGCTGTTGTTGACATTTCCCATAGGAGATGAGTATCCCAGAATTTTTAGGATAGCTTGAGATTTTTTTTCGCCAACAGCTGCTTTGTCATCAGCTGTGATTTTACAAGGGATTACAACAACACAAAGCTATCCAGATCGCTTTGGATACAAACATGAACGCGGCCATTGTCTGGAATTTATTTTGTTTTCGTATAAATGACTTGAAATTAAGATCTATGTTTTTATTCAATTTTTTTTATGAAGGGAATAATTTTCTATATAAGTTTTCTTTTTATTTTAATGCGGCGTGGCTGATAAGTTTTTATTTTGTATGCTCACCATAAAGCAGAAAGGGTAGTGATGACATTTTGTAACAGTGATGGAATTTTTTGCTGTGATGATTTTGGTAAGTCCCGCTGTCTTTTTTTTTCGAAAAATCCATATGGACTTCCAAAAAAACACGCCTAATATGCCTTTTTTCCACATTACTTGTATGGGTTTTTTTAATTTGCTAAACAAATAACTTAAAGTTTTTTTTTTTAAATTTAACTAGAAGTAATGCCAAAAACCATGTCCACGATCGGTAGCCCGGTTTTGTTTATAAACAAAAGAAACGTTAAAAAATGCAATACAAAAAATTTTCTAACTGAGTAAACTACAACAACATTTCCTTAAAGTTTCACAAATTTATCATAAAAACTCCAAAATTTGACATCTGAATATTGATGTTAAAATTTTTTGAATCCGGATTTTGAATATGTGTGTTCCTTTACTTTGAAACTTCTTTGCATTTGTGTCAATTTCTACACATTTTATTTTTGTTTATATGAATTTTGACAGACTTGTGTAGAAATTCACACAAATGGACTGAGTTCAAAGTAAGGGAAATAGGCTACTATCTCGATCATTTAGTTTTGATCTAATCTTCAAAATTCAGCCGGGTGGTTTGTTTTCGAAGTGTTTTTTTTTAATCACCTTATTGTACACGAGTACACAATGTTGGAGTACTGAACCAAATGTCATTCTATTTATTATTACATATTTTCAATTTGTCATGTTGGAAAGTCGATGCAGTGAAAGCAAAAATTAGCGCTAGTAAAATAATAAACTTGTACATGTAGTTATGGATCTAAAAACTAACAAAAAATCAACGTGGACTTAAATTACAACAATAGTGTAAATTTATTAATACTTATTATGTCGTAGCTTTTTATAGGTGGTATGTGAAATTTTGAATTTGATATAAAATGAAAACAAAATTCGAACTATTGAATATAACTAACTGCATATAGAAAAACAAAAACACGAGGTTTTGAAAATAAACTTTTATTATTTTTTTAAATCTCACCCTTCTCTAAAAATGGTTTGGGTAAAATGTGAGTAGAAGTTGCAGTAGCAGTAGTAGAGGTGGTAGATGGATTATCATATGTTGTAACTTCAGGCAGCACCGAAAGAATATTTTGCCTAGTTGTTAGTGGTACGGTTACGGTTGGTGTTGATTGTTTTACCATTCCACGAGTTATCATTTGAATATATTCTGGACTAACTGGAAAAGAAGATGGGTGAACTAACAAAATGCCAGTTATGTTAGTTTTATCAAACATATTAAGGTGTTCTTCGCGGCCAGCAGTTGTGGTGAAGCCTCTTTCACTATTTGATGATTGAACTTCACCATATATATTATTATTGAAGTGTGTGGCATTGGAATAGACAGTGGTAATCTTTTGTGGTATATCGTATTTTTTAATGGAGATGGACGGTAAAATGTCCTGGTGAACTGTATTGCCGACGCTTGGTAGATACATTTCTGGTAATTGGGTAGAGAAGTACATTTCATCTGGGGAATCGATCAATTGGGGTTTTGAGAATAGGTTTTCGGTTTTGTGCAACTTGAGCGTGTGATAGCTTGAATGCAGTGTGTTACACTGATATTTGCCCTGGTGCGCTTTTAATGCATGTCGGACACTTAAGTGGGCTTCAATTTTGTGTCTTTCACCTTTAAAATAAAGATTAGCATTTAACCAGCGATTAAAAAAAAACTTAGTTTGGATTTATCTGCGTTCAACAAAGAAAAAATTGTTGTGTTTTGTACCAATAAATTCACGGTCAGGTCTTCTTATTCAATTCAAACAAGTTTATAATGAAATTGAACGCAGATTTGGTAACACAATTTTTGTTTTTTTCTGCAGTATACTTACCATCAATAGCACTTTCCGATGTTACAAAAGAGTGATTATCTCGCCAATGACGTAAATTATGATTAGTTATGGGTTCACCATCTTTAACCCAATTAATTGGCTCGGAAATTGGTATTATGCAAGTTATTTTAAATGGATCACCGATATTAACATTTGAATCTCCATAGTAAATAGCTGTTTCTATTTCTTGATCCAATAAGTTCTCTAAAGGCACTCACATTTATTTGAGAATTTTTTTGTAATCACATTGATTTAAATAAATGCGCGCATTAAGTTTTTAACAATAAAATAGCGTTTAAAGAAATAATAATAAACATTTCATAAAAGCAAAAATGCAAATTCGCTAAATTAGTTTCTTTTTTTTATATAGCTATAAATATTGGGAAATGTCATAAATTGAAATTTATAATTTATTGGGAGTTGATGAATTTTTTCTTTGTTTTGCCAAAGTTGAAATACTCTGAGCAATATAGTGAATAAAAATTAAAATCAGAAATTTATAACTAATTTAAATACGTACATATTTAAATGAAAATATGAATCAAATGAAATGAATAAATATGCCTTGTACTATCATTTAAAAGTAAAGTGTTCAACTCGAGTTTTAGTATGAAATAAGCAGATAAGTATAATAAAGCATGACGATTGGCTCCATACAAAAGTTTATTTAGTAGACATATCCTGCATTTTTATATCTTTAGTCTAGCACTCGATGAACTGGAAGGTCCGCTGCACACAATTAATATTTTAGTCTCTTGCCACAATTTGAAATTCTTTTTTTTCAAATTTCCACACCTTAAAAATATTCAAACTAAAATTTTCAAGCCTGAGAATAGGGAAATCTCATTTTTTAACTTCTTTACATAATTTTCGAAAAACATTTCTAGTTTGAATAGCGTCTCAGTGGTTTCAAGTAGGTACATATTAACTTTACCCTCAAGGTAATAATTATCCATAAACGGAAATGTCACTGAATTTTTCGCTAAATTGTTTATAATTCCGATGATTTCGTGAAACACTATCCAGATTTTCGAAATTCTTAGGCCTCCACCACGCGTTAACAGCAATTCAAAAATAACACAAAAAGTATATCGTAAAAAAATGGAGGATCATATTTTTTAAATGATGTAGAGTATATACTAAAATTGCATAACTCGTAAACAACTCGTAATTATAAACTGAAAATTATGATTTTGCGCATTTCAGTAAAACTTTCCTTCGGAAAAAAAAAATTATTATTAGCAAATTTAAGTTTTTAAAGCAGGTCAATAAAAAAAGGTGTCATATGAAATTCAACGTTTAGAGCATGAATACACTCTTCACCAAGCAACTACTGTCCGTAGTTTATTTATTTTCATGTCTTATAACTTTGGATTTCATTGCACGTGATCAGCAGGGTAAATAAATAAATAAATTGTGTGGCACGACAGCTCGTGCGTATTCTTGACAATTCCTCGCAAGAGGAAGTAACCCGTGAAAAACATTTCTTTTTTAGATAGGCATATAGGCTGGGAATTGAACCCAAGACCTTCGAGGTAACAGTCCTACGCCCTAACCATTACGCCACGGGTAATATTTAAGAATTTACAACATCATATCAGAAATTATTTTTTGTTATAATACCACCTTGATGTTGATTTCTTTAACAAATTTTAACTTATAACTTAATTTCTTTTATCCACCTAGGTGGTGAATTATCAATAGTTAAAATAGTTTTTCTGAAAATATTGGTGTACATATCGACGGTCAAAGTGCAGGATCTCGTAAGTCGAAGAATTCAACAAAAATATTATTAGTGCAAAATAAAAGAGCCCTCTTTTGGCAATTTCACCTCAACAATGTTGTTCTGACCATTTTACAGAAAAAGCCTCCATATAAAATTTGACAGGTTTTTTTTTTGATTTATGAAAAACATGCAGAAACGACTTACACTTTAACCATCGATATATGTATGTATAATATTTATTATTTATTATTGTAATGTCAATTTTAATCAAAATATCAAGTTCGCCTTCTTTTAAGAATCCTTAACTTGCCGTTTAGTACCTACATATGTACATATTATGTATGTACATGTATCACATCACACATGTAAAAAATGAGAGGCTTGTTCATCAGATAAAATATCAGCAAACCCTGTGTAATTTCTAAAAAGCAAATATTAATGGTTCAATGAACTTCATTGTAAACAATAAACAATAAAAATAATAATTACTAAATACGCTTTTATCTTGACAACGATCGTTTAAAACGTTATCTTATCAATTTGTTTTTATTTTTATAATTTATTTTTTTCCTTTCTCCTATTATGACTGAAGCCAGTGTGAAATTTTGTCTAATTTTTATTTAATTGAAAATGAAAATAGAGAAGTACAAAGAAATCATTTCTGAAAATACCAATAAGAGATGAGTTAATGTGTACACATTAAATTCCATTATGTGAAAATGTCACAAAAAATTTATTAAAAATGTGATTCAAAAACTGATTAAAAAAAAGATTTTGACAAAATGAATTTGAATTTTATTTGTTGTTGTGATTAATATAAATTTATTATACATATATAGCAGCAATAGAAGAAATAGCAACAAAAGGATTTTTAAATAATTTTGTCAATTAATAGGTACTGTACCTACCATAAAAGAGCTATTGTTTGGGATTGGCAGATTAATAACAAAAATCATATTAAAACTATTTCATATAACTGCAACAAACAACAGGATTGCTGCACAGATCAATATATTACAGATTAAAAAAAAATTGGAAGAGAAGAACTGTTTTCTGTCAAAGAACAGTTTTTGTATGAATAAAATTGTATAATGCTTCAGTTCAAAATTAGATATGTGTAATGTGGGTCCGAGCCTTACTCAAGGCAGCATTTCTGTCTGTATACACACATAGATATACATCTCCCAAAGCACACAAAGATTGTAAATTTAAATGCGTGATATTCACGCTCCAATCAGCGAAAACAATTACAGCAAAAAAGTCGCAACTATTCATAGAATAGCTTAAATTTGGACACAACTCACAGGGCAGTTTGTTTTTCATCTTATCTTTCTTTTCTTTCACACATTATGTTCGAAAAAAAGTCGTTGTTTAATGTCATTAATATCTAGAAACATATTTGACACAAAATTTTAAACACAATTAGATATTCGTTCTTGTTATTATTAGAATCATTAAAACAGTCTTTATAACCGTTCGCAGAAAATTATTATTAAAATTAAATTTACAAAAATCATTTAAAATTTAGTTATTTTATTATTTATGTTAATTTTAAAGCATAACTTTTCATGAGAAAAGTTTTTCTCTATAAATTCTTAAAAAGGAAACACTATTAATTGTTTAAAAACATTTGTTTGTAAATTAATGGAACACAAATAAGAAACAAAACATTCGGACTTTTACCAATAGTGCTGAAAAAAAATTTTAGTTTCACCTATAAATTCTAGAAGTTCTACATATTGGATTTTACAGTGACATTTAAATCAAGATACAAATAAACAAAGGCAACATGGCTGATTCTGATATCACGCAATTATTACGCTACTCTGTTCATTCAAAACTAGACGTCATCCATTTAAAAGAAAAACACCCAAGAGTACGTCATCAAAACAAGAAACAAAGCCTTTATTTGTATTATTTAAATTACTTTCGACATTGTTGAAACGTTTATAATCTTTATAAACATGAGTCACTGTGCTTGGTTTGAATACAAATATTTTGTTTACATATAGATTTCAACTTGTGTGTACAATTATTTAACTATTCATTTCACTTGTAAGTATTTTTAACATGCCATTAGCAAAATAGTTAAAAATATAGCTACAACCCAGTCCCCAATGAATATAAAGTATATTTCAATGAGGTCATGAAATCGACTCGAATTCAGTATCTGTATATTTTCTGTGTTGTCTTTGAATAAATTAAAAGATATCTATGGGCATTTTTTTTGTTCGAAGACTCCTAAATCTGCAACAATTGTTTAAAGTTAAATAAAATCAGGAATATACTCAAAACTAATTTTTTCCTCTTCGTTTTTCAGCTAATTTAAAAAAAATCAAAAACAAAATGAGGTATTTTTAATTCAAAAAATCATTATTTTATTGGGATAATTTCAAAAATGTTCGGCTTTATCGACAGAGTCATACAAAAAATCCGATAAATGACTTTGATAAATGCATCTCATACAAATTTGAAGTCATTCCGTCCAGTACTTTCTTCATTGATCATGATGATCATGATGGGTGGGTAGGCGCTTTTTGTAAGTTAGCAGCGGATATTTTTCTCATCCCCATTCTCGTCCAACTTATTCTCGTCGACATAAATTGGTTCGAATGTCACCCGAAAAAAAAATAACAAAAGTAAATTTTCATCTGTTCTTGACAAAGTTCTTACACATAAAGCAAGACAGAGATGATCAAGGTCTTGTAATAATTACGATTAAATCGAAAAGTAAAAACCCAAGAGTCAACCAACCTGCCAGTGTAAATACTTTTAATAGGAGGGAAAATGTATTTAAATTTTCAAAAAATAGGTTTGCAATTTTGGCCCCAACGTGAACCCTCTACTGCACAAGAAGCCATATATGGCTTTTGATTTTTTAACGCCGAGTGCTAAGATTTGGCAACTGCTATTGGAAAAGTACTGTTTTGATCATTTAGATAAATTCTTTGTTTATGTGTTTTTAAGTTTTAGTTTTCTTTTTCTTTGTGCAATTCCGAAAATCCACTGTGAAATTTAACAGTGCGCGCACCGAGAGTGTAGTGTAAAAATATAGAAACAAAAGTTAAGTTAAAGTTGGCTAGAGAATAGTTAAAAGACTGTTATATTTTTTTTGTAAGATTCAATATTGGTTAGTAAAATTGAACTGTTAAATTTTTAATTGTGACTGTGGAAATCAAAATACTTCGCGTTTTTGGTAACGTCCATATATTGCTCCTTATTCATTCACAAAAATATTTAGGGATGCCATATATGGGTCGCTTGTGCATTCACAAATGAATTTTCTGCGTTTTTTTGCTTTGGGAAAATAATTATCTCGTCAAAATCTTTCTACGAAAAAAGATTTAGTGTTGTTAAAAATCTGGGGGTGTAGCATGTAACTTTGATACAATCGAGTTCATTGGTACAATCGAGGATAGGCAGTTCCTAATTTTACTCGGTCGACTGTTTTCGATTCGATTTAACAAAATTAGGAACTGCCTATGCTCGATTGTATCGACTAAACTCGATTGTATCAAATTACATGCTGGCACCCCTGACGAAATGTTGGCCCTGGCAACTTTGATAGCTACGATAAACTTTACTTTTCTTGTGTACATCCTCCCATTTCCATAAACCTTGCGTGTTTGACAACTCCACACATTTTTAATGACAGTAGGGAGGTAAGGATAATTAATGTTTGTTTAAGGTTTGTGACATTTTAATAGAAGCTGTGTGAATCGGCTCATTTTCTTGCTGCAAAAAGAATCGTCAGCAGTCTTAAAAAACACTGAAACTGAAGCAAGACTGTTTCCAATAAGATATTGTATTATTATCATTTTACAGTCTACAAAATCGGTACTGCATCTCCATACCATAATTCATCCCTCACGGCTATGATAGCGATCACAACACACATTTTCTTTTCTTAAATCATGGAAATAGTATTTATATTCATCCGGTCTGTTTAAGTTGAACTCTCTTCACCTAAAAAGATCATTTTTTGCCAATTGTTTGAATGGATGCTCCCTTCAGCATTCCATGGCATTCGGCATCTTGCTAAATTAAGCTGCTATAGTTTACGCGCATAGTTAAACTGAGGTTTTTTCCTCAGCATTAAATGCTTTAGGTATCCGGCACTTTGATAACCCAGCTCCGTGTCTTGATTTGCTCAGAGAGTGGTTGCAATTGGAAGCTTATCATATTATTTTCGTCATTTATAGGCCTCTGTTTTGGCAATCTCTGTAGCCGTTAATGAGTTTTGTCTGCCCCTTTAAACTTTCAAATTGAAAAAATAAAAAAACATAACTGTTTTGTCCCTTCCTGATAACTTTTCGAGACCTACGCTGCCAAATTATAGGAAGAAAATCAATTGAGGCTATTCAAATTTTACAAAAAAAATTACACTCAAGTGTTGTTGTTCATTCAAACCTTCAATATTAATATGATGGTGCGAAAGCTTGGCAGCCTAACTGCAAGTGTGTTATCACACAAAAACCCCTTATACAAATTTGAATTAATTCTTGACCCGTGTCAAATCTTTCATACAATCTCCCTCCTTATATGTTCAACGAATTGTTGACTTATAAATCGAGTACGGAGATAAAAGAAAGAAACCGAATGTACAACAACAACTTGTGTGTAGCTAGTAAAAATGCTGGTTTCAAATGCAATTGTCAAAACAAGAAAACTTAAAATTGGACCGACTTGATCAAGTGACCTCGGTGGCGCAATGCGTATGCATATGGCTCGGAGGGAGCTTGGTCCGAGTTCGAGTCCTACCTGGGCATAGAAAGTTTTTTCAATTAAAATTGAACAAAAGACCAAGCACCACTTAAAGGAGTCTGATGATCGGCGTGGCAGTCGTGAAATAGCTATAACTCCAGCCTATAAAAACTTGGTGGTAGCTCACTCAAGTGTTGTTGTTCATTCAAACCTTCAAAAAAAATTATCGTTTTAGTGACTGCAAACAAACAAGCACATAAAATTTGTTAAAAAAAATTGTCTTAATCTCAGAGACCGTTCTCTAACCTTGTCTTTAAATATAAATTTTCTTATGTACAAATCAAAGAAGTATCAAAAACAGTTGAAAGTAAGAAAGTTAAAATGTGAGGCTATGTTACGGACTGTGGGCTAGTTTCTTCATAGTTTATTATCTTTAATCATGGATTAATGTAACTGGTAAATCATCGAGTGTGCATGTTAAACATAATTTGTTTTAGGGAAATCAAAATTTGAGTTGTTATTCATGGAAATCGGTAATTTCCATTTGTTTAACACCAATTAATTAGAACCTGTTGTGGTGGTGGTGTACTAGGATTTATACCGAACCGAATTAGTCAATTTTTCTTACCAGTTTTGAATGAGCATAGTTAATAGGAATATGTGCATGGACTGTTAGTAAAGTCTTTAGAAGATTTATTATGCCAATTTCTGAAAAAGAGCCATAACATGTGTTTTTTTCATATTTCGGAAACTCTTCTTTAGAAAAAAACAACGTTTTCAACGATAAAATTAATGCTTTAAGTAGGCCAAAAGAAATGCAAATTGTTTATAAACTCAAAATATCCACTGTCGTGTAGGGCCTATTTAACGTCACATACATTGTATGTGATGTATGTATGTGAAATAGGGCTCTGGGATCTTACCAGAAAACTAAAATTGTACAAGATATTATTTTTAACAACTTCTCGTGTACTTGTGTCCACAAAATATCTTTCGTATAATTCTATTTCTTCTTACTAGTGCCGTGCAATTCAGGTTGCAATTAAAAGTCCTTATGTCTTTCAGGTATATCGTTCAAATTATTATTATTATTATATTATTATAATTATAACTATTATAATTATTAAGGGTATTAACGCAACGTCGTAAGTTTACCAATTTGTGTAAAATGATAAGTTTACAGAAAAGTTTGCGTGAAGGCCCTTTTAATTCATTTGGTTAAATGCGGTGTAATTGAATCAGCTGATCGTTAAACGTCAAATATGAAACTCCAAAATATGTATACAAATAAGCGTGTTCAGATTTCGAAATTATTTTTAAATGTAGAAACTCTCCCAAACTACCTAACTTGAACTCAACTAAAATTTGATGAAAGAAGAATAAAATGAATAAATGGTTCCTTTCACTTCGATGGCAATTCGGAAACCATAATAAATACAAGTAAAAGAATTTACTTTTGTATATCCATATGGCCCATTATATGCGTTTGTGTAAATAAACAATGCTGATCAATAGTCAGAAAATGTGGATGTCCTAATTATTTTTTTATTGAAAACTTTCATCGCCAACTCTCAATGCGATAGTTACAGAACACGGGCAAAGTTTTTTCTAGTTCTCTGAAATACCTAATTATCATATTTTTGACCACGCCTTATTCTAAAAGTCACAATGACGTTTGGTTAAGTTTACCAAAAAATTTGGTTAATTTTATCTAGCAAAATCTCTGGAGAACTTTAACCAAATTGTGTAAATCATTACTCATACAAAATTTGACAGTTCATTAACCAAATGGTAAACTTATCCAGTGTTTTACATCATAAATTATGTAAATTATAATTATAATTCTGTATAATTATACTCACAACAAATACATTAATGTAAAATTGTACAAAACTCAACGTGCTTGGTTTCTGTACCAGAAAACTAGAATTTTATAATTCAATCTAGCAATTATTTGTTAAAAAAGCAGACTTTAAAAGTAACTATGATTTCTGTAATTGTAATCGTACAAGCGCTCTTGTGATGATTGAGACAACAATAGATTTACCAGGATTAGTTAAAAGTAGCAAAAATTAAAATTCATGACTTGCTGTTCAAGGATGGAAAGTGGATAGATTAAACACGGAAAGTAATTATTTATTTATAAAAATGTGGACAGTATCACTTGAATAACTTAGAAGTTTTTGTTTACAAAAATTTCTGTATAAAATACATATAATATTCATTTTTTCTCCAAGTTCATGGTTTTAACTACTTGACACTTGTAGTTGTCTGATACAGAATATGGGGAAATTATAAATTTCCCAATTTTTAAGGTATGCTTGTACACTGTACAATTGTTAAGTGAAAAGTTTACTTGTTATACATAACTTTGTGGTGCACAATCAATTGTAATTTGTTACAAATTGCATCTTGTAAAATACTTGTAATTGTCTGGAATAGGATTAAATATAAAATTTTTAAGTCATTACAGATTACTACTTCAAATTATTTGTACACAAAAAGGGAAATTCGAATATTTTAGTAATTGTAGCAAGTTTCTTTCTGGTACAGAATTAATAGTTATTTGTTAAGTCTGCATTGTTAATAAATGATTGGTGAAATTTAAATTTTGTAGTTTTCCAGTTTCATAGAACATAAAAATTCAGTTTCGACAACATACATAAATGATGAAGAATACTCGTAGCCAGTCTTTTAAATTTAAAATTCGCTGTTATCAATAAATATGAATTATTGAACACTCCGAAATCGTTTACTAAAATTTGTTTACCCAACTTTATCGCTTTATAAATTTTGTCTATTGTCCCAGGAAAACAAGAAGTTTCGATTGCAAATACAAGTGGTCAAAACAATTAGTTTAGCTCGTTTGAAAATAATTAAGATAAAATTCAAGTACTTAAACCAATTCGAATCCTACTGATATGTGTAGTTCCGGATCTGAATCGGTTTTCTATATGACAGTAATCGATGAGGCCAAAGGCAATTAAATCGTATGGCAATCAGAGAATAGTTTTTTAACGATAATTTTTATTCAAGCGGGTAAATTAGTTAACTGATAAAAGTGAAGTTCTAATTGTTAGGGATTAAAAACAATTCTTGCGATATTATTTCACTGGTCAACACAATTACATATTAGATTAGATAAAGGTTATTCCAATTATAGGCGTTTTTTATTTGGAACCTTTAGCTAGCACAGCAATGCAAGTCTGAATAAAACGTATAATCACTATTATATCGACTTAAATCGTTGCAAAGTGGTATGTGTGTCGAAATCACCTGTCACCGAAATGCAAAATTATAATTGGAAAACAAAACGTATAAAATCGGCATGTATTTGGAATAGCATTGTTGCGTCTATATGTTGTCATGGATCTTCACTGGGTGATTTTTTCCAAAACAAACAAAAACTTCCTACTTATAATCAGTATTTAAAAAGTTAAGGGATGTGTTGAAAAAATATTGTCCCTTTATGTGAAGTTAAATTCAAGGGAATGGTTATATGGAGGTTGAGTTGGATTAGAGTTGAGTACCTGTTGAAAGATTGAAATGAAATGTATCTCTTTTTTTTTCATGTATTTAGATTAACTTAGGCTTCTAGAAGTGAAAAATATTAGTTTTAAGAACTTAACGTTTATTTTTGTTTTTTAAATAATTTGAATTTGAAAAAAAAAACATAAAATGCGAAAATCGTAACTCAATCAAAACGTAAACAGATGGTTTTTCGTTTATGCGGGATTTACACGATTGTCCAAACTTCTGTCCCGAAATAATGAACGACACTTATTTACACCATGACAAAAAAGAATGAAGAAAATTATTCTCTCAATATTTATACGGGCATGGCCAGTATGACTAGATTGTCGAACTTTTCCAAACACTCCAAAATTTTAACTCAGCTATTATAATCACTATTTTTACTGACTAAGTTATCGACACTATTCCTTTGTTGTTGTTTACTGTGTAAAATTTTACTGAATTCCCAATAAAAACGGCTTATGTAGTTCGCTAGTGATCTGTAATGAAATAGTGTGAAATTTCATAGAAGGGCGGTTGTGGTGTCTAGCTTTTTATTTTTTTCCACTGAACAAATTATGTATGTATTTCAAAACTTGAATTCTTTCAAAGGCGCATGTTATAACTGTCAATGAAAACCATAATTGAAAACTTGATTTATAGATTTTGAGAATTATAGATAGCTAAATCCGTGTTTATTTGGTTGTCAAAATAAACCTTATGACTTGAATTTTTATTTCAGTATTCCAGCCCAAACTTCCAAATAATATTACTTTTAATTTTTCAAATAAAGTAGTTCAATATTTGATATATTAAAGGAGGCTGAATGGGAATGCAATCGTTTTACTAAAATAGTTATTTAGCTGAACGGCAGAAGCTCAGCCTCATAATTGGGTGTGATGCTAACTCCCATCATACAATATGGGGTAGTACTGATATCAACGATAGAGGTGAGTCTCTTTTTTATTTGATTTTAAGTACTAACCTTATATGTAGTAAGTAAAGTCGAAAATGAACCAACATTCGTCACCAGAAATCGACAGGAAGTTCTTGATATAACTCTTGTCTCCGACACTATTCATCACATGATTAAAGATTTGAAAGTATCTGAGGAACATTCTTTCTCTGATCGCCGATATATCCAATTCATCTAAACGTTGAACCCCCTAGCCATTTTATTTTCCGAAATTATAGGAAAACTGACTG
This sequence comes from Epistrophe grossulariae, assembly GCA_929447395.1. NCBI lineage: Eukaryota > Metazoa > Arthropoda > Insecta > Diptera > Syrphidae > Epistrophe > Epistrophe grossulariae. The sequence continues at coordinate 58,441,473 of OV839566.1, read as the reverse complement.
GCCCAAATATAGGAAAACGCTTAAAGTTTGGTTAAACCTAATCTTCTAAGCCTCTAATATAAATGAACTTGACAGCAAAGTCAAAGATCTCACCCTAGTTAACGGCACATGGACCCACTCCGGCGAAGAATCGCTCAACCTGCTACTAGACACTCATTTCCCAGGTAGCTCCCAAACTGTTAATAATATTGACCACTTTAGGTAAAAATAAAATAACTTATCCACACGGTCTAATTACAAGGGACAAGCTAAAATGGGCCATCTATAGCTTTGCACCATACAAGTCAGCTGGGCCAGACGGCATAATACAGGCCGAGCTTCAGATGACTTCTGACATTATTCTGCCAATTATGGAGGTACTTTTCATTGGTTGTTTGGAATTGGCATACATTCCTTGTCATGGAGAGAAGTAAGAGTTGTTTTTGTCAAATAAATGATTATTTTAGTGACCTTTGTATTTAACAGGTGGACTAACGACTTCTGCAGAAGTTGTATGGACGAAGAAGAGAAAGAATCGATTGCTCACCTTCTCTGTACATGTCCTGCTCTTTCTCAATGACGTAGGCTCCACCTCGAAGAATTCTACTACAATAATCCCAGTGATCCGGCAATTCATGACATTAGTAGTCTCGCGTGATTCGTAACAATCTCTAAATGGTTCAACGAGTACGAAGAAAGCTTCTTAGATTCCTGTGGTATCACAATGGGCCAACCCCCTGGTCTAAGTGTGTCTAGCGTTTCTGCCGACAACCACATAAACCAAACCTATCCTAACCTAACCTAACCTAACGCAACCTAACCTAACCTAACGTAACCTAACGTAACGTAACGTAACCTAACGTAACGTAACGTAACCTAACCTAACCTAACCTAACCTAACCTAACCTAACCTAACCTAACCTAACCTAACCTAACCTAACCTAACCTAACCTAACCTAACCTAACCTAACCTAACCTAACCTAACCTAACCTAACCTAACCTAACCTAACCTAACCTAACCTAACCTAACCTAACCTAACCTATTCCGAATATTCCTTCAGAACTCTAATAATAGAATTTGGGGGGGTTATTTCCCCCCGATTAGGCGGGAGGGGCAATGTTCTAAAGAAATTTACTTAAAACGGAAAAAAAAGATTTTCTAAGAAAAACACTTTTTTTATAAGGGATTTTTGTGTGATAACACACTTGCAGTTAGGCTGCCAAGCTTTCGCACCATCATATTCAAATCTTCAATATTAATATGTGTGTGTGTGTTATCACACTAAAACCCCTTATAAAAATTAGAATTAATTCTTGACCCGTGTCAAATCATTCATACATTCTCCCTCCTTATATGTTCAACGAACTATTGACTTATTAATCGATTACGAAGAAAAAGAAAGAAACCGAATGTACAACAACTTGTGTGTGGCTAGTAAAAATGCTGGTTTCAAATGCAATTGTCAAAACAAGAAAACTTAAAAATTGGATCGACTTGATCAAGTGACCTCGTGGCGCAATGCGTTCGAGTCCTACCTGGGCATAGAAAGTTTTTTCAATTAAAATTGAACAAAGACCAAGCACCACTTAAAGGAGTCTGAGGATCGGCGTGGCAGTTGTGAAATAGCTACAACTCCAGTCTCCAGCTTATAAAAAAAAAAAAACTTAGTGGTAGCTCACTCAGTGTTGTTGTTCATTCAAACCTTCAATACACTTTGTTTTTTGTTTTCCTAAGTTTGATCTGCTCAGGTCAATTATTAAATTAGCGGATTATACCTTTTTTATTTTTTATTCCATAACATCCGGTTTTTAGCAAATAATAAAAAAAAATAAACTGGATTAACTAGATTTCACATTTTTTTTTGAGACATGTGTTAAATTTAACAAAATTGACCTGCACGCCTACCTGTTACCCAAATAAAAAGGATTACCTAACAAAAAAAAAAAACAAATATGTTTTACCGAACCACAAATAAATATGGAAGGACATTCTGTTCTAAACTCATTTCTAAATTGCGTATCAAATCGATGGCAGTTACTCTCGGGAAGAATTGACAGATATGAACTAGTGCTACGGTTTAGCGGATCGTTCCAGTCGGGAAGCACAAAGATTGTACGCTGAAAGATTCCCCAATAGGAGATGTCCCCACTATTCACTTTTTGCAAGACTTCGCAATCGTATTCGGGAACATGGAGTGTTGGAGACTCGGAGGTCATCTGGTGGATCAACATACATAGAGGAACGGATTTTGGATTTGGTACGACGTAATCCCTCGACTATGCTTGGATTGCCCCAGAGTAGAATTTGTAGAATCTGTGGCTTGGAATTGTTGGACGAACGGTAATTGGACCACGTTTTTTGAATACGGTTTTAAATGGAGAATCCTATCTGCAATTCCTAAGAACCCTTTTGCCAGATTTATTACAAAATGTCCCTTTGGCTATAACAGATAGTTTAATATACCAACAAGATGGAGCTCCAGCACACTTTAGCCTGGCTGTGAGAAACTGGCTGAATAATCATTTCAACGACCGATGGGTAGAAAGGGGAGGTCCCACTGAATGGCCACCAAGATCACCAGATTTAACTCCTTTGGATTTTTACGCTTCGGGATTCATGAAGAACCATGTATATGAATTTGAAATTTCTTCTTGTGAGCAACATATACAACGCATTGAAGTCGCTAGAGTCAAACTGCAGGAGAATTTGCCGGACTTAATTAATCTTCAGCCATAAGAAGATACAACCTTTGCCTTTTGAAGAGTGGGGATCATATCGAAAATTTCTTATAATATTATTTATTTTATTAGAATAGAGCCAATAGTCTCCGCAGCTAGGCTCTATAAATTATAACATTACCCTGTAATTTAAATTACATGTAAATAATTAATAATAATACATAATAATAAAAATTTATTAGAATAGGCTTAAATGTAACAGATATTAAAAATATTACTAGTTAATTAAGTAATTGCTAATAAAACTAATGGTATTTATGCAAAGATAGAATAAATAAAGTGTTTTTCTTGGAAATAAGTAATTTTCATTTTTTTTTAATTTCTCAAAAACTAAAGCTAAGTACAGACGATTGTCAGATCTTACAATATTGTCAGATCTGTCAGTGTAAAAACTGTTCCAAATGTCTAACAATCGTCTGAACACACAATTTTGTCTGACAATATTGTCAGACACGTCATTGTCAGACGACAATCTGACAAAAAATTGTCAGGTATCTTACAACCGTCTGAACACACAATTTTTATCATTGTCAGTCGATTAGGACATTGTCAGACACATTGGTCATTGTCAGATGTTTTAATTGAAAACATCTTACAATTGCTGACAATTTCTTCATTGTTCGAAATGTCAATGAGTTGGTTAAAGAGAGATAAAAAAATATCTGACAATCAAATTGGGAAGAAGTCTACCAACAGTGTGAACGGACAATTTTTCATGGTAAGAAATATGTCAATTGTCAGCTAATTGTTAGCTATTGTCAGACCATTGACAGTTCTGACAACATTGTAAGATCTGACAATCGTCTGTACTTAGCTTAAGATACATTTTAGCATCCAGTTTTCTGTTTTTTATTGAAAATTAATAAGAGCATTGATAATAAAAATTATACTTAGGGTTTGTTTCACAATGTCTGAGTAAAGTTCTAATTAGTTATCCGACATTTAATTTATCCTAAAATTAAATGCTCCGATTAAAAAACTTTGCGTTTCACAATGATCAATTAGCTATTCCTTCGTTATTCCAGTTTTCCAGACAAATTAAATTCGACTGATGTCAAAATATATTAAAGAAAAATTATTTATTAAATCAAAAAGTTAATTTTGCAGTGTTGGTCGTCTTATTGTACGTCTTAAAAGTGTCGAGAGGATTGATTCCAAGAGCTCTGGATGATAACAAATAAGTGCGTTGAAGCGAAGTGTGTGTGATCAGTGACATATTTTAATGTTCTAATTGGCAGTTTAATTTGCTAATCGGCACTTCATCTGGCCAGTAAAATACTTAGAACTTTAATTGCGAATTAGTCGTATTCAGACATTTGGCCAGTTTATATTTCAGAGATCTCAGAGATCTCCGCTTCCTCACAAATATAAACACGATTCCTCATAAAAATTCCTCAATTCAGCTGTCAAAAAGTGAGACTGAAATTTCTTGGATTCGTCGCTCGATTTCTTAAATTCCTTTGAACACAATGTAATGTGTTTATATTTCATTCTCCTGCTCTGTCAAAGAGACGGAGGAAAATTACTGAGCGCTCTGAAATATAAACTGGCCAATTGTGAAACGTAAATGAGGTTGATAATTGTTGTTGTTTGTTGTTGTTCGAGTTTTAAAATGAATTTTTTAAAAACTATTCACTAACACAACTTAATTTTTAACACTTATAATATATAAGGTGTGAAATGATGAAATATGTACATAGGTGAATGAATGAGTGAGTGAGTGACCTATCCAATTTATTAATTTAAGCAAAATCCATATTATCATTATGTTGGTGCGGTTCCATTTAAAATACATTGGGCAGCTAGGTACCACATGCTCACCCCTGTTGAGGAAATCCTTTCAGTGCAATTTGTAGGGTGCAAGAGAAAAAGCTCTGAAGTCAGTTCTCTAGATAATTGGTCTGTTTCTTTACTTCCCAAAACTGCCAAATTTGACCAATTCTTGTCAAATTTTATTTTTTTTATATGGACTTTGCCAGAACTTTGTGTTAAAATGGATAAAAGGTGGAAGTTTTGGGAAGTAAAGAAACAGACATAATATAAGGTGTGTTTTATTCATTGCTGCATAGCCAGCGCAGGACAAGTCTGAATAAAACGATTACTCACTCTATACGTTCATTTCAATAATTCAAAGTTCTGTCGACAGCACAACCATCTTTTTTTTTTACTGACTTCTTTTTCGCCAGCAATCAAATTGTTTTTGTTTGTCAATGGAAATTGTGCTGCGCTGGCTATGCAGCAATGAATAAAACACACCTTTTATTATCTATATCATATATCTATATTATAATAATATCAACATACAAGTGAATTGTCTCTTCGAACTAGATCATAGTTTCATAGTATTTTTGAAGTCTCCAAACTTTCAGAAACAAAATCCTTACTACTCCTGAACTCTTATTTTCATAAAAAAGATACTTTTTTTGTAAATTGCTTCTCAAAAATGAAAATATTTCTATTCGGATGAAATTTTTTTAATTTAAACATTCTGTTAAATATTTATTACAATTTTCTCATATTATGTAGATATACAAACAAATATAAAACTGAAAGAGAACAAAGATTTAATACCTTCAATTAAAAAGAAATTCTTTGGAAAAATATCTAGTTGGTAGGTAACAAGAAAAAATAAAATCTTGACCTCATAATATCAAATTTATTTATATAGATAAAAACTCATTTAAGAGAGTTCGCATTATTTTCATTCGTTTCTTGGTTATGACATAAATGGAAAACCATACAAATCTCATCATTTTCTTAACGTGCTCTGTCGATGCGAAAATATTTTTGTATCAGAACGATACTTTTACAACAAAGAACAAATAAAGGACACGCAAGAAAGAAAAAATAACTAAATTCAAATGATTACTATACCTAAATAAGAAGCACAGCATTATATAGCATAGGTAGACAGAGCATAATATGTTCGAAATAAAAACTTCCTACAAGTGCACACTTTATTTAAACATGTATGTACAAGGACATTGCAGCGAAGTGAGATCATCATAATGAAGGTTGGTATGTCCCAGCAAATAAAATTATTTTAATGAAGTGGGGAATACAAAATAATTATAATTGTCATAGCTATGTGCATATGTAAGTGTACAAAAATTTATTTAAAAAAATAACTTACCAGCAGTTTGGCAATTTATCACTACAATCATAGAGATAAATAATAATAGTCCCAAAATCTTCACCTCCATCATTGCTTATTCTGTCCGCTTTCAATACTGATTCAGGTGAGAACTAAATACCGAGAGAACGAACAAAAACGAAAGAAACCGTCATTAAGTAACAAAAAAATATGTAAAACCAACAATAAACTCTATTATACACATTATTGTGAGGTATTTTTCTTTATAATAAAAAACGCAGCTATTAGGCGTTGCTGATCTAATATTGCAGCTATTATTATAGTGTTCTATAGCCAAATCGATTTTTTTATATACATATTTTAAAGCAATTGAAAAATTTAGCAAAATATATATTTGCTTTAAATACTAATAATAAATTTACTACCACGAATCAAATAGCACAATTATGAATTAATTTAAGATATTCTAATGTCTTAACCGTGTTATTAAAATATTTACCAAAGCAAAAACTAAGAAATAATTTCCTCTTCAAATAGCCAGGGCTAAAAACAAAAAAGATATTTATATCTATGGAGCAAGGCAGTAAGTATATAATTACAAAAGAGGAATAGGCACCCTGCGAATTGTGAAAATCGACCCGTCCGTAGATTTCTATTATTTTATATAAATCATTCCAAAGATAAATAATCAAGACAAAAGACTACGTTTATATGAGCGGATCCACGGATCGGATTCTAAATGAATCGAAATTTCGATCCAGTTATATGAAATTTTGAGACACTTATAGGCGTGTTCCTTTGGCACAGGGGCCTATTTCATGTAACATACATCACATACATTAGGGGTATTCCCGATTCGATGCAACAGGGGCCTATTTAACAGAAAATACATCACATACATCACAGAAATGTATGTGACGTAAAATAGCCCCCATATGAGTGGGAGTAAATTTTAAATTTTTTAAAAATTATGCGTTTTCAAAGTTGACGCATAGTTTTTCTAAAACTTCAAAATGTACACTGAGCCATCTTTGGCGACTACTTTAAGGTACATAACATTCATACAATGTATGTGATGTATGTTCCGTGAAATAGGACCCAGGACCCATGTTCTGTAACTCGGCGATAACTTTTCGAGGCGAGAAACGGCGAAAAATGGAACAAAAATGGAACAAAACTCATAGGAATCTTATGGGTTTTGTTCCATTTTTCGCCATTTATCGCCTCGAAAAGTTATCGCCGAGTTACAGAACATGGGTCCAGGTCTAGTATCATTGTAAAAATGCAGAAATGTAATATTTTACAACACTACAACAACAGAATTATATGGCGTGCAATTTTACAACAGTTTCGCACTTTAGCTATACCCGAAACCTATTGCAACAGAAAAATGCAACAGTGTAAAATTTGTAATTGAGTTTTTGACAGCTCACCAAATGTCACTCTTGAAATTTATTGGTTCTTTAAAAGTCTTTGGAAGCCGAAATAAACAAAAATTTGTATTATAAATCAAAAATTCATGTTCTTTTTATTCCCAAAATGGATATAAAAAATTAGAAAACGAAGCGCGCGCCGCCGGAGGGAAAACCCTGTTAAAAATTGCACTGAAAAGGAAATTGAATGGTTCTCGATTTCATTCATGAAACAGGAAACTTTGAAGTAATTGTGAGATTTGTTTCATATTTAGACATATAGATATATTATAGAAAATGCCTTGAGCAGAAACCCCTAGAAGCTCATTTTGACATTTTCTTCAGTGTAGCAAAACAGATTAGAAAAAGTGCATTCACGATATATTTAAACAAAAATTAAATTTCGCATATTTACTAGATTCGTTGCACCAGATCGGGAATACCCCTATTGTATTAATGTATGTACCTTGAAGTAGTCGCCAAATTTGGCTCATTGTAAATTTTGAATTTTTAGAAAAACTATGCGTCAAATAAGAAAACGCACAATTTTAAAAATTTTCAAAATTTAAGCCCACTCATATGCCCTTCAAGCAAACGAGTCCGCTTTGGATCCACGCACGTAGTAAACAACGTATGGATGACTCCGTATACGGATCCAAACATGGATCCGCAAAACTGCGTTTGGCGGCTCTAATTAGTATGGAAATTAGAATCACCACGGACTCATTTTGTGCTTGTATTGTGAGAGAGAGAGCTTCCCATTTCCCCATACTCAGCGAGAACCGAAACGAAATGGAATCCAGAACGGATCCAAAAAAATGAACGAACGAGACAGGCCTTTTGTGGTTGAAGAATATTATGCAATTTATTTTCTTCTATCGTTTGTATATAAATGAAACATCACGATGTAATTAATAATTAAATAATTAACTTTTGATTTTAAATTGATTTTCTTTCTCGAGGGAATTTATATTAAACTGTTGCGCTGGGCACGAACGTGAACACATTGAAAAAAGTTAATTGTTTTTGTTGTCTTCTCCTTTGTTTTCAGTCCATAAAAAATACTCACCATTAGGGTATTGCATACATTCTCTCTTTCTCAGTAAAAAAATAGTACTCTCGATTTTCGTTCTTTTTTTGCATGCATATACAAAAAATGTGCTAAACTGTGTATGACACTCCGTTTTGAAATGATCCAAGAAAGACCGAAAAAGTAGGGTCAGTGAATTTGCTTGAAGGGTGCGGCCTATTTTACGTCACATACATTTCTGTAATGTATAGCCGTGTTTTATTATCTACAGGTCTGGGTCGGGGTTATCTTTTAATATGTAATACAAAAACAAATTTGGATCTATGTTTCTAACGGGGTTTGCTTTAGGGAACCAGAAATAAGTTCTTACTCTGGCGGGTAGACGGCTCTTCAGTCGGTAGGGAGTACAAACTGTAGTGTGAGGAAGAAAGACAGTTTCTAAATGAAAAATAAACAAACATAAGACAAAAAGAGATGAGCATACAGCACTGTTGTCATTAGGATCCGTATCGTTTTATTATATCGGTGTGAACCATATGGGTTATTGGCGATAATTAAACGCGGCTTATGCACTGATCTCTATATACACTGGATAGTGTATTCATACAAAATTTTTGAGGCAAAAATATAGTCATGGCCGGTACCCTCATATAACAGTATAACAGCGGCGCCAGCGGAATGGAGGCTACTGGACCTGCATTTTCTTTTTTTTTTTCAATATTTACAGCCGCAATGCTTGTTGGCATCAACTGATATCAAATAAATGCTCAATTTCGGCAAATATCTTCAATCTCTTTCTTCGTTTGTAAAGAGTGAGATATGAGGTCGTGGCCGGTACCCTTTAAAAAACTTGCCTCACAAAAACTGTTATACACTATAAGCTATTCACTATCCAGTGTATTAAGCTATGCGCAAACCGACACGGTGGCGGTGGCGATCGCGATAACTTTTATCGCGCGATAAAGATGCGTTCAAAAACCTGCTCACATCAACGCGATATATTTGTATCCCATATCTTATTTTTTTTTTATATTTTTGTAATCTTTGTTTGACAGATCATATAAAATGGAATTCTCCCGAATTTTTTCTATTAATTTTTCAGTTTTTGAAGTCATTTTCAAATTTTCTTTTTTAAACTGTCATTTTTCTTCAGGCGATAAAGCGATCAAATGGTGCTTGCTGCGTTCAAGAACAGTCGCGTACTGAACGCAGCAGTGGAACGTGAACGCAATCCACATATCGCGTCCATGTGTGCCCCTCCATTGATTTACGTGTGCGGCATCCACATTGTTATCGCGATCGCCACCGCCATCGCGTTGGTTTGCGCGTAGCTTTATAGAGATCAGTGGGCTTATGTCATGTATGTTCTGTGAAATAGGCCCCTGATCCCTATAATACACTGGATAGTGTATTCCCTACAAAGTATAACAGTTTTTTTGACTCTAATTGAAGATGACATTTGGGAAGGACTTTTTGACATCTGCCGAGCACAAAAAAAATCATTTTGACGTAAGAATTTTATCTGTGAAAACAAAATAAAATTGATAGCTGAGATTTTCAAGCTACTTATTAGAATAAATTAAGCCATTTAAAATAGAAATTTTTATTATATTTTTAAGAAATGTAAAAAGTTTATTAATGACATTTAAGTCCTGTTTAAATAAATATATTAGTATGTTTCTTCTTTTTCTTATTTTTAAGCAAATAAAAAGCACACAAATTGAAATACGTTGGTTTTTGATTCATGGTAGCCGCTGTTGATGTTGACGGTGCTGTTGCTGTTCTAATCTCTTTCTCGCTTCACACTTATCGGACCGCAGCCATCTTCGATGGTTCCTAGAGTAACGGAGCTTGCTTCTGGGATTTGTAACATCACTACCAGGATTAAACAGTGCATGATTTTGTTTCTTTTTTGATGGCACTCTCGAAGATGGCAGTGGATTGCAGTGGACCAATAGCTATTGCACCTGGTATGCTAGCCACACTACCAGTTGCTTTATTTTTGTGTGCATTATGAACGGGAATTTTTATAATTCACAGGAGTTTGTTTCAGAAGTTGTCAGCCATTTGCTGATAGCAGGTTTGATAGACGTAGCATGGTGTAAGAAGTGCTTTTTGTGAGTCGCTTTCGAAGTGATATATTCGAAATATGTATATCTGCACTGCTTCTACTGCTGGAGCTGAATCTGACAACGTTGGTGTCCGGTGCCGGTACTCCCGTCCACATTTTTCATATCCGATGATTTCCCAATATCGCATTTTCTTGGATTTCTCTAAAAAAAATTTCACGAAAATACTTTTACATTTAAGCTAGGACCGCACTCGGCGGAACTGCACTTCAGCGGAACTGAACTTCACGACTTATTTGTAGGAAATTGTATGAGCTATATCGCACTAAGCGACAACTGCACTTCAGGGCGCGGCACAAAGTTTCGTGCGAAAGTGCGCACGGTGTCGTTGAAGTGCAGTTCCGCCTAGTGCGGTTCTACCTTTACCATTTAAGTTTTTTTAAGGGTGATTCTTTTTCAACAAATTTTGGTACTCGCTTTAAGAGAATCCGTTGCTGATTCCAAAAACGTATCAACCATCGTACAGAGATAAATGATACCTTTTTGGAATCAGCATTTAATGCTGTTAAAAGAAGATTTAAAATCTTTTACTCAATAAATGTAATGAGAAAAAGCACTATTAAAATACGCATACAGGTTCCAATATCCGAGTTCCAAGAATAAATTTTTTTAATGGTCATTCTTTTTAAAGAAATTTTGATACTCGTTTTGAAAACATCAATTGCTGATTCCAAAAAGGTATCAACCATCGCTGTACGACATACCGTTGGTCAGATAAACTCCAAAAGGTTTTTCATTTTTCTTCATGATGGGAAAAATCAAATCTGGATATCTTTTTGGAATCAGCAATTGATGCTTTAAAAACGATTATCAACATTTCTTGAAAGAGAATCACCATTAAAAAAAATTTAATTAAAAAACATTAAATAAAAAGTGCTTTTTCAAAAATATAAAAAAAATTGTTTAATTGAAGTTTTAACATAGTAAAAAACTTAAGGGAAGCCAAAATTAGTAGTATTCTAGTGCACCTATATTATGTTCATACCAACAGCACTTCCACATAATTATTGTATAATCCAAATACAATTCTATTGGGCATACAAGACTGCTGCTACGCACGGATGATAACCTTCATCTATCTTAATGAATGGTGTTTCAGAATCATCCACTATCACTGGAACACAAATAAAAATTGACTTCGAGCATTTTCAGCAAGAGAGCATAGGACATCCAAAGTCGACACATTAGCTGCATTTGTTAATTTCCTAAATATAGAAAGTGTATTATAGGCATTACAAAAACAAAGATTTCATATAAAGGATCCCCCACACCAACGCGAATTTTCGGTGGCGACGACGAAAACAACAATAACAACACGTGGTTGTCAATGAAAACAACACGTTGTTATTATTGTTTTCGTCGTCGCCACCGAAAATTCGCGTTGGTGTGGGGGAACCTTAAGTTGTTCTTAAATGATTTAAACTTAAAAAAGTGTCTTTTTTAAATCGTGGTTAAAAAGGAGATTAATTAAATTTTTCAGAAGTTACTTTTACATGGAAATTTTTTAAAATCTTTGTTTGATTTGAAAATGGTTTTCAAAATCACTTAGGGGACTTAAAATGAAAGTTAGAACCATTGCAACCATCCTTATAAACCTAATAGTTTTGAAACGACAGCGTGGTATATCTACCAATTTCAAGAAATTTCTTAAAAGTAATAGAAATATTAGAAATTTCCTGAAATTGATAGATATACTACGATTTCATTTCCAAACTACTTGCTTTATAAGGATGGTTGAAATGGTTCTAAGTTTAATTTGAAGTCCCTTAAGTGTTTCTGAAAACCATTTTCAAATCGAACAAGGATTCCAAAAAAATTTTCTATATAAAAGCAATTTTCGGCATTTTTCAGTTTTAAAGCAAATGCCGAAATTACTTTTATATGGAAATTTTAGAATATTTGTTCGATTTGAAAATGGTTTTCATAATCACTTAGAGGACTTCAAATGAAACTTAGAACCATTTCAATCATCCTTATGAAGTTAGTAGTTTGAAACGACAACTTGGTACATAAACAAATTCAAGAAATTTCTTAAAAGTAATATACATTTCTTGAAATTTGTAGATATACAACGATGTCATTTCCAAACTACTTGCTTCATTGGAATTATTGGAACGGTTTTGAGTTTGAAGTTCTCTTAGTGTTTCTGAAAACCATTTTCAAATCGACCAAATATTTCAAAAAATTTCTATATAAAAGTAATTTCGACATTTGACATTTTCGACATTTTTCGACTGAAAAATGCCGAAAATCACTTTTATATAGACATTTTTAGAATATTTGTTCGATTTGAAAATGGTTTTCATAATCACTTAGAGGACTTCAAATAAAACTTATAACCATTTCAACCATCCTTATAAAGTTAGTGGTTTTGAAACGACAACGATATACCAACAATTTTAAGAAATTTCTATTACTTTTAAGAAATTTCTTGAAATTGAAATTCCGACCACACGTCCATTCAGTTCTTTAATTACATCTTGGATGTGTCCCAAACTGTCCAAATGCACAAACTCATACACTAGTAAACAAATACACAAATTCACACTCCACGACCGTACCATATTTCTCAAATCGTTCTCGCACCTCCGGTGCTCGGGTCTTGTTCATCACATTGCCAGCAAAGACATTGGTTGCCGGCGTATTGGGGCCACGACGCGACTGCTCTTTGCCGCTTCCACGTTGATCGGATTGTTGTGTAAGATGTAATTGTTAAGATTCTGTATTGCGACGCGACCCTGTTTCTTTGATTCCATTTGAAGACGGTACCGTATTTCTCGAACAGCGTACGCAGCTCGCCAGCTTGAGTATTCTCGTCAAAATTCCCCATGTACAACTTGAATGTGCCAACGCCTGGCATTTTTGTCGCCTGAATCACTCAATCGTGTGGCTGGTTGGATTGATTTTTATCAAAATTTCTTGAAGCCTTTAATGAATTCACGCGGGGACGTAGCGCGTCTGCCGGATCCTAGGGAGCTAGTAAGGAAGAGCCCGTCCGAGTAAACTTAACGCACATAAACACTGGGTGGTAGCCGATACGATGAGGACGGAGCAACGTGTTTCGGTAGCACTAGCTATTGAAATCGAATATCTAGTTTCTTAAATTGATTTGTTTTTCGTTTTGTTACGTATACACTTAACTTTGACCAAAAAAAATTATGTATTTTATGATTATTTAGAAAATTTTCGCGGATATGCTGATAAGTTACAACACAAATCACAATACACAAATAAATTTTGAGGTTATGGGTTAAATTTGTCATTTATGTTTTGTTATACTGTTATACTTTAGAACAGTTAAAAAAAGTAAATGTACCTTGCCACTCTTATAAAATTCTTCAAAAGAAGTCAAATTTTTTGTATGGATACACTATCCAGTATATTATAGAGATCAGTGTATCCAGTATATTATAGAGATCAGTGTATCCAGTATATAATAGAGATCAGTGGTTTCAACCCTTCATATACAAATGTTGAGTTAAAATGAGCTTTAATTGACTCATATCACTTGGTCTCTCTCTTTTCACACGACGTTTTCTTTTAATTTCCTGCTCACATGATGTTCTTCTTATCTTAACCCGAAAGTTGCTGGAAACTCAGTTTCCTCTTGTGAATTGTGAAAGGGGACTTGCTGAGCGAAATTTGAATTTGAATTGAATTTTTATTGAGACTTTTTAGAAAATTTTACAAAGAGTACAATTCAGAATTTATTAGCAAAGCTATGTTTACTGCGGCTATAATGTATTGCCAGATCTATCTAGTTACATTTTGTGAAGCCTCGTGGCTGTCAATTATTAATATATAAAAATATATTGTCACTCTGCTCTTGTTCGGGAGCAGTGTTACGCTTACGTGTTGGCTGTTGCAACGGATAAAAAATATATATATATACACTACCTACAATACAAATACCTTACAAACTAATATCCCAAAGAATACATTTATACACATAAAATTTCGTATTATAGTCTTGTTGGATATAGTTCACACTAGATATTCGTCACGAAATCTATGTATGATGAATTGAACTTAACAAAAAATTGCGTATTGTGAAAGGCCCTCTAGTAACTAGTCAACTGATGAGTCCAAGTGAGATCGGCGGGACGAAACGCCAAATATTTGTAGGACTAAAGGCCGTTAAAAGCTATTTTGAATCAATAATTCAACAAGTCCAAATAAAATAGTGTTAAAGGCTTAACTACATTCAACTTACTTTTGTACAAAAGTAAACAAAATGTGTTGTCTCTTTCAACGTACTACGCAATTCTATCTTGGATCTCAAACTTTACAAAAGTAAAAGTTAAAGCGGTCTTAACTTTTACTTTTGTTTTACACTAACACAAAAAATAATCAGTTTAAAAATCGAAAAACAGATGTCACCACTGGGTGGAAAATTTTAGGGGAGCAAAATTTTTCATTCAGATGGTGCTAGGGTTTTTTCAACAAAATGGCCGTTTTGGTAAAAATATCTGAAAGGAGAATTAATAATAAAAAAGCAATTAAAGTAAAAGATACAATAAGTGAAATGAATAGATAGTAAAATAAAGAGTTACAATAGGTGCATTTTATTGGTAATTTATAGCTAGTGCAGCAATCGGGTACCAATAAAATGCTCCGGCTGTGTTCAAAAACGCTTTAGCCACTTTTGGTTGTGTTCACAAAATATTTCTTCTTCCATGTCTCCACTAAACTACAAATATCATAGAACATGTTCCCTGCGGCAACTGGATTAAGTAAATGGCCAAGTACTATTTACTGGCAGAGAAACACTTAGTTTTTTACTTTTTTTGTTAGTGATTTATTGAACTTTAATATAAAATTTAATGCGTTTTAAAATTTGTTTTGTTACCGGGCGGCGACCACTGCCTTCCACTTCTAAAACCAAACTCATCTTCGCAAGGCTAAATTTACGTTGACTTAAAGATGTAACGACGTTTTTTATTGGCTGGCCAATGAGGTTAGACCTTTCATTAAAATTGATTTTTGCGACAACTGTTTTTTTTTGTTTTTGACGTTTTTCTTCTTTGACGTCCTTCTTAACGTCAACAGAACACATCCATTTTATGTGCGAAAAACAACATTAAGGTTCAAGTCATGAATAATTTTCAACGCGCCATCTTCATCTTCAAAGTTCAAACTTTCTTTATCCACTTCCGTATCCACTATTTTACTGGCAAATTTATCGGCAGTAATTGATTATTTTTATTGTTCACCGAGGGAAATTTTACTGTGCTAGCTATAAATTTACCAATAAAACGGACCTAATAGTGCTAGGTGATATGGAAGTGGATAAAGAAAGTTGAAACTTTGAAGATGAAGATGGCGCGTTGAAAATTATTCATGATTTGAACCTTAATGTTGTTTTTCACTCACAAAATGGATGTGTTCTATGATATTTGTAGTTTAGTGGAGACACGGAAGCAGAAATACTTTGTGAACACAACCAAAAGTGGCTAAAGCGTTTTTGAACACAGCCGGAGCGTTTTATTGGTACCTGATTGCTGCACTAGCTATAAATTACCAATAAAACGCAGCTAATATATAAAGATACTTTTGTTTTAACTATTCAAAATTAGGGGCTCTGACGGGGAAAACGAGTCGCCACAGCTACTCCCCCTCCAGAAATGTTATTGAATTGATAGATTGCTTTTTATTCCTGTATGTTCTTGAGTCAGCTGCTTGCTGTTGATGTAAAGAATCTAAGTCCGAATGTGAGATAAATGCTGGTTTTAATCTTTCTACAGATATTATTTTATCGTCTCCGTCAATTAAGCCGTGTTTTATTATATACGGATCTGGATCAGGACCATCCCATAAAAATAAAACGATACGGATCCATAATGACAACAGTGTTGTATGCTCATCTCTTTTTTTCTTATGTTTGTTTATTTTTCATGTAGATACTAGCTGCGTTTTATTATCTACGGGTCTGGGTTATCTTTTAACACGTAATACAAAAAACAAATTTGGATCTAGGTTTCTATCAGGGTTTGCTTAATGGATCCAGAAATAAGTTCTTACTTTGTCGGGTAGACGGCTCTTCAGTCGGTAGGGAGTACAAACTGTAGTGTGAGAAAAAAAGACAGTATCTACATGAAAAATAAACAAACCTAAGACAATAAGAGAAGAGCATACGACACTGTTTTCATTTGGATCCGTATCGTTTTATTATATCGGGGTGAACCATATGGGTTATTGGCGATAATAAAACGCGGCTACTGTCTTCTTTCTTTACACTACAGTTTCAACTCCCTACCGACTAAAGAGCCGTCTACTCGCCAGAGTAAAAACTTATTTTGGGATCTTTGAAATAGATCCAGATACAAAGCAGGATCCAAAGTTGTTGTTGTATTATGTGTTAAAAGATGATCCCGATCTAGATCCGTAGATAATAAAACACGGCTAATTATCTACGGATCTGGATCAGGATCATCCACTCATAGCACTGATGGAAGTAGGTCGACCCTGGAATAGCTGGATTGCACATTAACGCAGCCTTGAGTGTCCTGTGCCAACGTTCAACCATCCCGTTTGCAGCCGGATGGTATGCAGTCGTTCGGATTCGCTTGGCACTAATAGTGCTTGCCATGGCAGCAAACAGAGCGCTTTCAAATTGAGAACCTTGGTCCGTTGTTGAATGAATGAATATATTGTGGGGTATATAGCACTGCGACCTATAGATCTATTGTGCCCCCATTTGGAGCTTTATGAGGATTCTCAAAAATTAAAGCTCTTCCTCCAAACCTATTTCTCTAAGGAATTTAAGTATTTGAGGTATCCTCAGGGAGGATAGATTGCATTCCTGCACCTGGTAGTGTCCCAGGTGTTTCTTTCTTTGGTGCACGAGTGCATCGCAATTCCCTAGTATGTGGTTTGGTTTGAATCTACATATGGCACTATTTACTAGGCCTACAATATTTAAGTGCCTTTTTAGTTTGCAATGGCCGGTGAGGAGGTCCGTTATGATTCTGAGGTTGTTCCTGCTTAAGCTGATGCAGTCATTAAAACGTTCTTGGTTCCCAAGTAGCAGTTTGGCTTGCCTCAGCTTGGGGAGTTCCTTCCAATTTTTTGATCTATTGGCCTCCTCTTCTTTTTTGATTTTGTTTTTGATAACATTTTCTCCTAAGCCACAGTAGGGCTCTGGTCCCGTTAAGGTAGTCTTTGCTCCTATTTTTGCTAGGGAGTCCGCTTCTCTATTACCCTTAACACAAACGTGTCCAGGTACCCAATGAAGTGTGACATTGTTGTTTTTGCCAAGTTCATTTAGCCTGCCTATGCATTCCCATACTATTTTGGAGTTAATGGAATAGGATCTGAGTGTCTTGAGCGCTGCTTGGCTAACTGACATGATGGCAATGTCTTGGTTTCGGTAATTCCTTTCGAGGTTACGATCTGCACATTTACCTATGGCATTCACTTCTGCCTGGAAAATACTAGTTGACTGTTCAGATCTTATGAAGTTGTCAATAATTTTTTCTAAGGTTTTCAGTATAAAAGATGTTAGGCTTATTGGCCTGAAAGACTTTGGATGGGTTGTATCTTTTTTAGCCCTTCTCCATAGACTTGGTATATACCCAAGAGCAATACTACTTCGAAAGATACTAATAAGATAGGGCATGAGAACTTCTTGGAGGATACCATCTACCCCTGGTGATTTAAAAGGTTGGAAGGTGCTAATCGCCCACTCTATCTTTTAACTTGAACATATATTTGTGGCTGTTTTCCAGTCTTCTCTGTTAGGTTTGAGAAGTATTCTCTCTGGATAATTATCTCCCACCGGTAGACTGCCTGGAAAGTACGTGTAAAGCAACAGAGTGGACCTCTGCTCTTCGTTCTCTGTTAAACTACCATCATTATACCTTAGTGCTAATAATGTAATTGACTTATCTTTTGCAAGAACTTTATGTATTCTTGCCGCAGCAGAGGTTGAGGAGATACCCTCACAGAACTTAGTAAAACTATTTCTTTTGGCCTTTCTTATCTCTTTATTGTACTTTGTTAGTTCTTCGGAGTAATTCTGCCATTCCTCGGTTCTTTTTGCCTCATTGAAGAGTTTTCTTACCTTGGATCTTAACTTTGATAGATTGTTGTTCCACCACGGAGCGTCTTTCTATTTAGTTATTGGTTTAATAGGACAACTGAGTTCAAATGCCTCCTGTATAGCCCCACTAAACTCATTAACATTAAGTTCTAGTTCAAGGTGACTATTTGTCGTACTAGCTGGCCCTATTCGTTCTAAGTTAGATCTTAGAGTATCTGTGTATAGGTCCCAGTTTGTTTTCTTAAAATTTCTTCCAGAGGTATTCTCTGTGAGAAGGCCTTTCAAGGTAAACACTATTATTCTGTGGTCAGACATTGTTGTGGTCAAAGAATAAAAATACAAGAGTTAAATAATACTTAGGGCCAGTTGTACAATAGTGGTTCAGCCTCGGTTCAAGATTTTAACTCACCGATTTCGGCGGATTAACTGAGGTTCAACGCTGGTTCAAGTATGTAATTGGTTATTATCACACACTTGAACAGTAAACCACTGTTAAAACTCAATTAATCCGCCGGAATCGGTGGATAAAAATTGCTGAACCACGGTTTAAATATTTGTACAACTGGCCCTTAGAGTATTTTATAATTCAACTTTATTAATTTTTCTTAATCAACTTCTTTTCTTTGTCTTTTCTAAATCACTCGTTCTTGCTGGCACGTGTCGTCTCAGACGTTGATGTCATCGTCCAATCTGCTTCACTTCTTCTTCGCTTTGCATTTCTCGTCATAGGGTGACTCAAAGACACTACAGGGTTCATTGGATATTCTCCAATCCC
The DNA here is from genome assembly GCA_929447395.1 of Epistrophe grossulariae. NCBI lineage: Eukaryota > Metazoa > Arthropoda > Insecta > Diptera > Syrphidae > Epistrophe > Epistrophe grossulariae. Next base: position 58,422,273 of record OV839566.1, on the reverse strand, counting down.
TTATTAAAAGACCTACGTTCGGAGTTCCGAAAGTTATATCTAGAACTTCTTCTCTAATTCTATTAACGAAAGTAGGGGTATTCCCTACATTAAATATTTCTAGATTTTTTGCCAACATAAAGTCTAAAAGGTACTCATCCCTTTGGTTTATGTCGGTGCTACCCTGTGTCTTATGGTGGGCGTTTGCATCGCATCCGACTAGTAGTGGTAGCCTCCATTTGGTTGCAGTACTCTGTGCTTCGGTTGGTGGGATGTTTGCTTCGTCACCGGTGAAATAGGCTGCTGCTACAACCATTGTCCGAACTTTCTTCGATGTTAATTTGGGCTTGTATCGGGACCAAGCCCCTTGTCATAAATTCTGAAAGACATATAAAATGTATGTTATTTCTTATTTTTATGCAAGTTCTGGGTGAGTTTTCTCTCGTGTCCCATATCAGTTTGGAGTCGCTGCTTGTCAACCCTCTTACCTGACCCCTGTAAATACAGGGTTCTTGGATCAGTGCTAGCCCTAAGTTGACCGTAGCAAACTTCCTAGCCAAAACTGCTGATGCAGCTTTGGCGGGATGTTGGCTGGAGAAGGAGTAGGATTTTGGCTGAGTTGGGTTGATGCTGGGTCGGTAATGGTAATGTTACCAATTGGAATCTGGACTTCCAGGATTTCCTCTGTTGGACTTTGTTTCGAAGCTTTGTTGGGTCGTTCGCAGGAGCTAGAGGTTGCCGCTTTTTTAGACCATGGACCGTTACTTTGCCAAACTTATAGTGCAGCTGATGGTCTGCTGCAACTGTTGTCTCTGTGCTGACTTGGCGTTGATATTTATTGTCAGCAGTTGGCCTCTTCCCTCAGCTTTGCTTCTTACCACTTTCCAGGCCTGGACGTTAAGTCCATCGTTTTGGGATTGCATAAGTGCCAAGGACTTCTTGTCATCTTGCCCCATACTTCTTGGTAGGAACAAAGTTATCGTGTGCAGTTTTGGGATATCGTTACGTTGTTAACTCGATGTCCTTCCAAGTGCCCAATTTCGGTACACCCTCTCTTAGCCAACTCGCTGTGTCTGGTCCAGCACAGTCAACCAAGAGCAGACCTGTTCTGAAGTGCAAGCCGTTGAACTTCAGCTTATGCTTCCAGCCGAGAGACACTTCCTCGATGATGGCTTCCTTAAGTGCCGTTAGCTCTTCGGCATTCAGGACGGCCTGAGGGTACTCCCTCGGCAGGACAGCAACCCTGACGCTCAATACTGCACTCGTATAAGATAGCCTATGCTCAACGGGTTTTGTCTTTGCAGAGGTTAGACCTGCAGAAGATGTTGCCGTTTTCCTGGGTTTTTTAGCTTCTTGCCTTGAGGAGTTATTTGAATACTATTCCTCTTACCCTGGCCCAGGCTAGCAGTTTCACTTTTGAGTGCTTCTCTCCTGTCATCCACCTTCTTCCTGGCTTCCTGCGGGGACATCCCCTCTGCAAGGAATCGGAAGTACCACTTTATGCCTGCCCCGCTTAGTGCTTTTCTCAGAGGGTCATCCACCGGGTTTGCCTGGTTCTGGAAGCGGAAAAATTCTGCGGTTCTGTTGGCTATGTGCTTTCGTTAGTGGTTTCGAGGTGTTAGTTGATGGTGACTTCCCATTATCTTTGACTTCTTTGGCTTTAGTGGCAACTGCCAGCTGCATGGGAGGCAAACTCCCTTTGCTTTTTGACGAGAAATAAAATTAAAACTTAATCAGAAAATGAATAACTTAAGCATACATAATATATTATATGTACTTAGAATTAATTTTGTTTTCTTCAATAAATATTTTCTGTAAGAAATGTTTGTTTGTATTTTTGGAATGTTTGACACAATAACTTTTAATGAGTATCTACATTTGTATTAATTTATGTTTTGTTTGTTTTCATTTTCTTTATATTTCTATTCTAAATGATTGACTACAGAAGGCACCCAGGCTTTTACCAACGAATTTTTATTTTCCTATCATAAAAATAAATGAAGATGTTATTAATAGGTTTTTAAAATGCAAAAAATATATTATACTGAAATAAATCAGCCAAGTAATTACATTATGTTTCAAGAAATTATATAGATATACAACGCTGTCATTTCCAAACTACTTGCTTCATTTGGATTATTGGATCAGTTCTGAGTTTGAATTGAAGTCCTCTAAATGATTATGAAAACTATTTCAAATCGAACACAGATTCTAAAAAATTTTCATATAAAAGTAATTTCGGCATTTGCTTTAAACTTTTATACAGAAATTTTTTGGAATATTTGTTCGATTTGAAAATGGTTTTCAGCAACACTTAGGGGACTTAAAGTGAAACTTAGAACCATTTCTACCATACTTATAGAGCAAGTGGTTTTGAAACGACAGCGTGGTTTATCCAACAATTTCAAGAAATTTCTTTAAATTAAATAGAAAATTCCTGAAATTGGTAGATATACATCGATGTCATTTCCAAACTACTTGCTTCATTTGGATTATTGAACCGGTTTTGAGTTTGAATTAAAGTCCTTTAAGTGATTTTGAAAATCATTTTCAAATCAAACACAGATTCCAAAAAAAAATTCATGTAAAAGTAATTTCGGCATTTGTTTTAAAACTTAAAAATGGATCATGGTTCATAATAAAAAACGAGTATTATATACATATTATATTCCTGATCCTAAAATCTTTGTTTTTATTTTAAGATTAAAGAAACACATTCTTGAAATTATAGTAGGTATTTAGGTATATTGTATAAGATAACTGACTTATAAAATCAATCAATGAATTTCGATTATATAAAGTGCATTTTAATTCATTCCAAGAAAATAACATTTTGTGATTAATGGCAATTGACAATAAAACTACACGATTACAATTTATTTGGCGTTTGTCAAAATTTCTTCGTGGTAGTTGGCTGCCGGCAATTTTCCTTCATACATCGTGAAAATACAACTCTTGGAGCAATGGAATATGGAATTGAAGTGAGATATTTTATTTGTAGTCCGCTGGCGATAGTTTTTTCTAGCTCTAGAATTAGATATTTGTCTAGTTACTGATAATTTACCGCCATATTATTCACTCGATACATCCAGAAAAACTGAAATCTGGATGTTAAATTGAATGATGTTAAACTAATCATTTGCTGTGTAGCAGCCTGACTTGGGATGATTATCTGATGATGGGTTTGTTGATTTGATGACCCTTATTGTTGAACTGTCACCTGTTCTGTAGGCATTTGAGCACTAAAGCGTACTGGAACTGCTTGAATTTGAGTAGATGTAGATGAAACTGGTATCTCAAAAGCTGTCCAATAGATCCCTCCTCTAGTTGTTCGTGATTTTCTCCAAATGATCTCTGAACTGCAACCCAATCATTTTCCACCCAGATCAATGTATCAGTTGGATGCAATAGAGTCTGGTATTTACTAAATGCATTTTTGGTAAGAAATCCTCCAAGGTATTTTTCGGTTAGTTTTGACCAAGATTCCATTTTCTCCAAAATTAAACGGAATACCTATGTGTTGCACTAGACGATTGTCGAAAACCACCTTCCCCAGACCTCTTTCGTCATGGTCTAAACGTCCGTCTTGCATGATTTCCATCTCACCTCCTCTTAACAATGTGCCACCCGCAGTGGCTGGGCAGATACAACCCCAAGCTATCATCTTTAATGAAGATGCTAGATGGTATGGGATAATATTTAGTCTGCAGGGATATCTTTTGAAACCTTTTTCGTTTTATCATCTGTAAAGACGATAATTGTTCAAGGTGTATTGATAAAAAACAAAGAAAATATATATATACTTGCAATGCAACGATGCTAATAGCTCATCATTTTGTTTTAACTTTCTTTCTCACTAGCTATATTGCTGGTGATAAGATTTGACATTTAAATCGAAAAACTTATCGATTTTTCAAAGATACAGAAACCCATTTTATCGCATTTTTCCAGTTCCGTTTGTTTCAGTCGATAAAGTTATCGACTGTCAAACGATACAGAAACCCGATGATGCGATAAATTGATTTTTGTTCCGATTCTCACCGTTTCTCGACTATTTTTATCGATTCGAAAGTTACAGAGCATGGGTCCTGGTATCAAAAAGGCACCGTTAGAATACAGCCGGTATATCCCCTGGCTGCAAACCATCCAATGGGCACGGTCCACTTTACACCCTGGATTAGGGGGGAGGGGATTGTGGGAAGGGAGAGGGCAGTTCTTGGTTCGTAACTCCTCAAAATAGCCATCATTTTTTCGTTGCCCCAAAAAAAACGGTAGGTCAGATGAATCTTTCAAACTTAAACCTTCGCACCACTACAGGGTGACTGCCACGCGAAGGTGGTCCGTTGTTAGTTTCATAGGAGTTCCAAAGAAGCAAACCCAGTTATCGAAAAAAGCTGATGTGACTGTGTCGGCGGCAATGTTTTTCAATTGCCATTGGGTATCTCGAAAAGCGATGTATGATTGTTAAACAATATTTAAAACCTCTTACCTCTGGCATGTGGATTATATCCAGATGTAAGTGATCGAATTTCTCGTCCGGAACATCTATCTTCTTCGGAATTAGCTTGTTGTGCCTCTGTATTTTAGCACGTTGGCATGGAACACAATCTCTCGACCGTTCAAGAGCATTCTTTCGTAAATTTGGCCAAACATACTTTTATCGAAGCTGTCTGCAGGTTGCTCGTCCGCTTGGGTGTGCTAGGCCATGCCCGATGTTGAAAGCTGTTTGACGAAGTGAAGTTGGTATGAATGGACGGATGTATCTAGTTGATGTGTCACAATAAAGACTAATGTCATTTTCTATAATGATCCTTTGAAGCTTCAATGATGTTTTTCCTTTCAAGATGCTGTTGAGTTCCTCGTCGAGGATCTGCTCATGTTGAATTGTCTCTGGACTCAAGACTGTTGGTATTTCTATTGCACAAATTCGTGAGAGGGCATCTGCTACGAGATTTTGGTCTCCTTTCAGGTGAACTATTTCAGTTGAAAATTGCGAAATGAAATTCAGTTGTCTCAGTTGTCTTGGCGATGCTTTCTCTGGGCGTTGTGCAAACGCGTGAATGAGCGGTTTGTGATCCATTTTGATGACAAACTACCGACATTCAAGTATATGTTGAAAGTGTTTGCAAGCTGCAAATATCGCTAACAGTTCTCTGTCATACGTGCTATAGCCCTTCTCGGTTTCTTCTGGAAAAAGAATCCAATCGGCTTCCAAATTTCATCTTCAAGTTGCTCTAATGCAGCTCCGATGACCACATCGGATGCATCTGTGGTTAGCACCAGTGGTGCATGTAGTGAGATGAAGGATGAAAGGGTTGCATTTGCAAAACTGCTTTTGCAATTTTGGAATGCCTCAGAGGTTTCTGGAATCCATAAGATTTTCCTCTTGTCATTCTTCAAATACTGGTTGAGCGGAACATGTTGCTGAGCAGCGTGTGGGATGCAACGGCGATAATAATTGAGCATACCCAACAAGACGTAGCTCTTGGACCACTTCAGGTTTAGGAAAATCGATTATTGCTTCGACACGATCTTGGGGAGGTCGATAACCATCTCTGCTTATGCTGTAACCAAGGAAGGGCTGTTTGGCCCAAACAACATTTGATGGAGTTTATTAACAGGTTGTAGTCCTTCAGTTTTTGTAAAACTGACTTGAGGTGAATTTTGTGTTGTTCTTCTGATTCAGACATAATCAGAATGTCATCTACGTAGCAGAAAACATAATCCATTGCACGAAATATGGTATCTATGAGGCGTGGATACGTTTGCGAAGCATTTCTTAAGCCGAATGGCATGTAAACATACTCAAAGAGCCCAAACGGTGTGGTTATGGCCGTTTTTTGTATGTCCTCTGGACACATCGGAATTTAATGATAGGTTTCGTGCCAGGTCTAAAGTTGAAAATATGGTTTTACCATGGAGCTTCTCAAAAAGTCTTGGATGAATGGTGGTGGATAACGATCCGGCACAGTTTGAGAATTGTTAGTCTCCAATCACAGCTTTTTTTCTTAACCAGGTGGATTGGACTAGCCATGAATTGCTGGACGTGCGAATGATGCCTTGTTGAAGCAAGAATTCAATTTTTACTTTTGCGGCACGAAGTTTCTCGCCGGAAAGTTTCCGGGGGCGTTCAGCGATGGGATGTCCGGTGGTGATTAGGTGATGGAATACGCAGTTGCTTCCTGTTGGTGAAATTGGAATAGCTTGAGGTTTGGTAACACTGATGAATTGACTTACAATTCCATCGAAGTCCCTTTGGGTGTCGATCGTTGAGATGCTAAAGATGTTTGTGCGCTGCATAAGTCCTTTGCTGACCAGAGTTGTGATTGAATCGTAGATTTTCGATTTTTTAAATCCACGATGAGGCCAAAGTGGACCTAAAAAGTCGGCTCCGATGATAGGCGTTGTGATGTCTGCAACTAGGAATGACCATCTGAACTCACTTCGAAGTTCCAAGTCCACCAATAAAATTTTGTTACCAAATGTGCTGATTGTGGTGTTGTTGGCAGCATACAGTTTAAAGGCACTAGGAACAGATTTTCCAGACACGTACGAGCGAGGAAGAACTGATATGACTGAGCCTGAGTCGATGAGGTATTTCATATGTGTTTTTTTGTCGTGAACATGTAGTCGGATTTCTGGAAGAGAAGTATTAGAGTTTCTGCCGCCCGCTAAGACAAATGGGTTAAATGTACTATTGCCAACTGGTTCAGATGACGACAGCTCAGCTAGTTTTCCTGGTTTTGTGTAGTGAAAGAGCAAGGAAGTGTGCAACAACGAGCTTCTTTTCCAAACTTCCTATGGTAAAAACACATTTGTTGACGCTTAGGCGTGCGCGAGCAAGGACGGTGTTGAGGCTTCGTTGAATTATTGGACATGAAACTGGACATCAGTTTCTCGAGCTTTTCGATTTTTTCTTCCAGCTGTGAAATTGTTTGATGTGATGGTTTTGGATTGGTCGCCATGACATATCCATTGGAGGTATTTTCCATAATTCTGTCTTGCACTTCTTACAGAGTGTTGAGGTCGGACTTACCAGACACAAATAATAAACCACGGACGCTTATTGGCATTCTGTTTATCCAAAGGGAATACAAAAATTCGTCACCAACAGATTCTGCTGCAAGCTCTCGCATCTCACGTAGCAGTTGAGTTGGTTTTTTATCACCCAATTCCAAGTCTGTCAAGAGCTTATGAAGTTTTTATTTTCTCTGGAATCAGACAGGAGCTTAATTAAGATTGCTTTGAGATGTTCATACTTATCATTTTCGGGAGGTGATCGAATAACATCGGAAACGTGTAGCAACGCGTCGGAATCGAGGCAACTTATTATGACGTCATATCTTGAGTTGTCGCTTTTGATGCCTTTGGACAGGAATTTGGCCTCCACTTGTAAGAACCATAGTTCTGGTTGAGCCTTCCAGAATGTGGGTAACCTAATATCAGTTCCTGCATCGATGGCATTTAACTTCGACTTTTGATTATCATCTTTAACCCCAGTTATCAGGGTTCTTTTTTAGTGAGTGGGTAACACTCATTATAATTCGTCACCTGATTTCTATCTTGTTCTGTGTCCATTTTTCAAAATATTGGAAAATCGATTTTTAAAGTTCAGATCGAAAATTTTTGTTTATATTAGAAAATTTTCGTTTGGAGGTGATTTTTTTCTGAAAGCCTTGACAATTTTGTTTATAAAACAATTTATACATAATGTTTTTATTTTGTCCTAAATTAATTATAAATTTAAATCAATGAAGGAGTCATTTTGAATATTGAACAAAGTTATATGGAGTGATGATAAGTTGGTAAAATCGATGGATATTGAACAAAAAAAATTAATATTTAACAAGGCAGAAATAAACAAATAAATCAAATCTGATTTCTTTAGGAATTATGAATGAAAAAAGCAAAGCACTGTACTTAATTAGTTTTGTTTATAAATTAGAATATTTTGCAGCATTTTCATTGCCACAGTTTAAGTTTCACTGTATTTTGTTAGGTACATTTTACATAACAAAAATTATAATTAGCTTGAAGCCAGAACATAATAGGTACCTAGAAATCTGTCTTTATGTTGCATTTATTATTTTCTTATAATAGCGGCATTTTATTTTCCCCCAAATCTAATCCAGGTCAGTGCCTCCGTTCTGTAATCGCATCGGCAAAAGTATGAGTTTATTTCTATTTTTCAACGTTTCTCGACCAATTTTATCCATGCGAGAGTTACACAACGTAGGCACAGATCATGAAAATAAAACAAACCAGAATGACAGTGACAACAGTTACGCCTATATTATTCACTCGATACATCCAGATTGATACTTAAATCCGGATGTATTTACATCGAATTTGTATGTAATTTTCGGATGTAATTTAGCAATTCTCGAACCCAACATGCCAGTGTGGATAATTTCATTAATCAGCCTATAAATTAATTTAGACAGGCGAAAGGTTTGTTGTCGTTCCGAAGTATTCGCGTTGGTTTGGAACCCTAATGTTGAAAACACTTTGTTTGAATTTTCGTATAGGTTGTCAAACATGGTACCTGTTAGTTTTTGATTATTTTTTTTCTTTTGAAATCCTCTTTATGTTGTTTTTTGAAATAGATACAAACTAAACCTAACCTAAGGGCACTCTTATTAGGTGTATTCTTTTGGGCTTTGCAAAGTACCTACTTTTTAGTACTTCCCAGTAGATGATGAATGGAACGCTTTAATTATGCCAGAAGAAAAATCTAACCTCAGTGTAGACAAAAGTTGTCTGTATTTGTATTTTATTTTAAATTAGAGAAAACTTCAACAACAATACCTACGTTTAATTTTCCCCCAGATCCAATCCAGATCAGATCATGTAAATAAAATAACCCAAGATCTCAGTGACAACTTGTTATATACCCAACTCTTTTTTCCTTTTGTTTTTTTTTATTTGTATACACCCGTTGTCTTTTTCTTTACACTACTGACGACATTTACAAATTAAGGGTGTATGTTCAAAACGGATTTGGAAATCCAAAACAAAGTTGGATCTTGTGTTGTTTTTGTAATACATGTATTTTCGTAAAAAAATCCAATCTGGTTCGGATCTCGGGGAAAATAAAACACAGCTAATAATTAACTATGTAATTTCTTCTTACTTGCGTGGATTCATTTCGTTACATTATTTACCATATAGTAGAAGTAGTTGACTGCAGTCCGAAGTACTCTGCAGTAGATGCTGCAGCCCAAAGGAACACGCCTATTGTGTATTCTATTTGCCAAACGTTTTTAAAAGAAACCATTTTTAGGTTCAAACAGACGTGTGTATTTTTTTGGTTGTATTTATTGATTTCAAACATATATAAGTATATTAAAACATAGTTGGTCTTATTTATAAAAGTTGTCTAACTTTAGACAACTGTCCAACTTTGAAAAACGTGTTCAAAAACGTTGTTTATTTTTGTCTTATAGCTGCCAAACTTAGACACAAGAGTAGATTGTCTGAATCGTAAATAATGTGATATTTATTCTTTTTTGTTATATACCTAGTAAATTTTTGACATTAAGGTGGCGACATCCCACCCTCCGTGAATGCTCCTGGAGATTCATTAACACCTCGAATCTCCAAGGCCACCTTTCTAGACGGTTCAGTTACCACTTTATCTCCAAACCATTGTAAAGTGAGGTTTTGCATCTGACCTTTCAGTCCAAGTTGAGTAGCCACTCCTTCTTCCAAAATCGAAATCGAAGTACCTTCGTCGAACATTGCAAAAATTGATTTTTGTCCTCCTGGGCCCAGAAGAACTACCGGCAATACTCGAAAAAGTTGGTTGCTACTATTCTGCATTTGGCAATTATGAACTCTAACTAAATTTGGTGGCGCAACCGCGGTGGATTCTTCATGCAACATTTTATTGTGAAACCTTGGGCATCCACCTTCTTCACATCTCTTGCGAGAGCGGCACACTGCGGCCACATGACCGGTTTTTAAACAAGAAAAACAAAGGTGCTTACCTTTCACGAATTTCCAACGATCTTCGACGGTCATATCTTTGAAGGTTCTACACTCACATACCAGATGGTTGGCGCCACAGCACACACAAGAAAATTCCTTTCTGATGTTCCTTAATTTAGCGGCTGGCATCTCAGTGGTTGTAGTATGTAACATCCTTCGTGTATTGGCAGGCTGGCTTTTGGATATAGCAATGTGTTTGCTTGGGGAACGAGCTGGACAATTCTTGCCAACTGACTTAACCAAGTCGAAAAATCCTTCACTGTGGCATATGGCTGAATATTTGAGGCATAAGTCGCCCAGTCTAGTCTTCGGTTTATTGGCAACTTCATTATCAGCATCGGGTTTCCAAGGTGCTGCTCACATTTAGCGGACGAAAGAAAGGCGACTACGTTTTCAACCATCGTGGAGAATGGAATTAATTGCTCAATGCGAGAATCCACAATTACTGCGAAGTTTTGCACCTTTGAAAGTTGGGCTTTTATCAACAAGTCTGGCCGACCAAAACGAAAGAAAGATAGTGTATTTATAATACTTCCAACATTATTGAGGTGTATTAACAATGAAGTGACTGCATCCTTCGCTTCACCTTGCAAACACTTTTGCAGTCGAAGAGTATTCTCCATGGGCGAATACCCAAAATTTGTGGGTTGGCGAGGAAAAGAGGTCAATCCTCTGCTTTTCCTGAAAAATGCGGCAGGTCATATAGTTTCCTACCCTGCTGAGCGACTACGGCTCCACTAGCTGTTGCGTATGACGACGGTGGGGTACTCCCAGTTGACGGATTTCTCATTACTCTGTTTGACTCGATGACATCGACATCAACGTGGTTGGCTGCAACTTGGCGGTCTATGGTTTCCCGCAGACGTTGCGTTTCTGTTTGATTAATGCTGGTCTTGCTCCGTAGTTGATCCACCGATGTCTTAAGGGCATTTATTTGTTCAAGCAAGACGCTTAAAAGTTGATTTTCGGCTGGTGGCGGTTGGTTATCCATATCTATGGCTGCTTTTGATGATGGATTCCGATCTGTATCGTGCCGGCGGAACACCTTTGTTGTTTCTTCTACTTCTACGAGTTGGACTCTGCATACGTTAATGCTGTATACAAACACAGATGTAGCTGGTAACGATGTCTGTCGGCTGGCAAATACCAACCGTGCAATCTGCTGACTGTAAATTGAAATTCGGACAGCAATTTCTGATTCAATTTAACTTATTTTGTACTTACACAGCTGCTGCAGCTATTCCATAAGCTGCAGCGACAAATTTCAAGGCAAAAATGTCCCACTCGGGGATGGCGGCAATGGCAAAACAAAATTCCGATGGCGACAACAAAGGCAAACGATTGTCAAAAAAAATCAGACAGCAACAGCAATTCCATATAACAACAGCAGAACGTTGGAAATGGCACAAATCCAGACGCCAACAAGTGAGACGAAAAATATCGGCAAATTCAAAATTCTAACGGCGGTGACTATACCACAGCGGGCTGGTGGTACAAAAATGCCGGCAAATGCAATTTTCAGACGGCGGCTGTACCACAACGGGCAGGTGATACTAAAATGCTGGCAAATGCACTTTCCAGACGGCGGCTGTACCACAACGGGCTGGTGATACTAAAATGCTGGCAAATGCACTTTCCAAACGGCGGCTATACCACAACGGGCAGGTGATACTTGTCTGGCTGGCAACGACGTCGAACCGAGTAAATTTTAAGATTTTTAAAAACTTTTTGTAGACTTATTTGCAAAATGAATTTACGAAAAACACTAATAATTGTAAATAAATCAATTTAGCACTTTATTTATGAAAAAACTAAGCAACATGCTACTAAATTATTGAAAAGTTAAAAATGACAAAATTTTAAAATTGTATTTGATTATCGACGAACGACGACGTCTGCTCTTTACAAGAAAATCCACTTAATGCTCCCAAAACACGTCTCTTCAAATTGTTGTTTTTTTTTGATAAAGTGCAATGGATATATATAGCATGCACTTGCTGGCTCCTTCTTGAAGACGATCGGCGTTCAGGGGTTTTAACCATTAAGGCGGCAACAGCCTATTCTGGCAAACCTCACTGATACCTCACAAGTCACAACAACCTCACAAGGAGAGGTTTTGTGAGGTTTTCGTATACTGGCATCAGCCTCACATCTGTGACCCTCATAAAAACTACTGAAATCGTGATCCTCTTCAGAGTAGGTTACAACGAAAACATCACAAAATCGAGGTCACCTATCCTTGTGAGGTTGTTATTACTTGTGAGATATCAGTAAAGTTTGCCGGAATAGGCCTTGAAAAAAAAAATTACTCTGTTATTTTGACAACATCCCGTCAAATTATAGACAACATACTTACGCCTAATATATAAAAGAAGCTAGTGACGATTGCCTTAGTCCGCTTTCATACAAGGATACTGAATTTCCAGCAACTTTTAGTTTTAAGGAGAGGAGGGCACAATAGTTAATAAGAGGAATGAACGGTCTACGATTGCTGGAAATTTGAAATTGAAAGAAAACGTCAATAAATCTCCAGCAACTTGTTTCCTTGTGTAAATAGGGGACTTAGGGAGACAGAAAACATTCGGAGCCGCCTTATCTTCAAATTTATTCTTTCGACAGATATCGCGCTTCACTATGATTACGAATTAAATAATAATGTCGTGTTTCAGTTTCACTTGGATTTCTCGTAGCTGTTAACTTGGCAAATGTTTTTTTTAAGCTTGAAAAAAAAAGAGCTGAGTGAATAATTAAAAACTTTCGGGTAAATATTACAGCTGACAGGTTGTTTCACTTCCTCCACATACATTTTCATCATTAGCAAGGCCGGAATCGATTTATTATTTTCTTGTATTCGCCCGGTGGCGACGACGAAAACAACAATAACAACATGTGGTTGTCAATGAAAACAACACGTTGTTTTTATTGTTTTCGTCGTCGCCACCGAAAATTCCCGTTGGTGTGGGGGAACCTTAAATCAAGTGCAACAATGGGGACATCATTTGATATTGCACAAGATGGAATGAAAGCCTATTTCTCGATATTGAACAAAAACTACAAATAATTGGATATTGAACAAAATAGAATTTTTGTTTTAACATAACCGAATTCATATCATTTTGTTCAATAGCTTACAAACTTTAATTTAAATAATTTGAATATTGAACAAAATAGCAATGAATGGAGTACATAAGCATATTGAACAAAACATCAAAAATTGTGGATATTGAACAAGAATGATATTATAAGGTATTTTTTTAAATAATAATATAAAAATATTTCAATATGATACAAGAATCAATAGTAGTTTATTGAACAAACATGACACTTAAAATTGTTAGAAAAGTGGCTTATTAAACAAAACAGTTCTCCGTAACTTGAAAACTAAAAGAGATAGAACGAAGTGGTTTGCGCTAATCGAAAGAGCGTCTCCAAATTATAAAGACTGGATATCTAACTCAATTTTGTAAAAAATGTCCTATTGAACAAGATAGAAATCAGGTGACGAATTGTATAATTTTTTCATGAAATTAATCGTTTTGTGATTATTGTCTGACGATCACGTCGGGGTCAACAGATTGTAGTACAAAAGAAATAATTGCTGACAATAATAATAATAATTATTTCAAACGATTTTTATTTCACCAAAATCTTTTTTATGTCTTGTGCACACAAGCGACAGATTTTGACTATCTATTAAGAATAACGGATGCAAAGAGAATTAATAATAAAAATGCAATTAAAGTAAAAGATACAATAAGTGAAATGAATAGATAGTTAAATGAAGAGTACAATATATAAAGATACTTTTGTTTTAACTATTCAAAATTAGAGGCGCTGACGGGGAAAACGAGTCGCCACAGTGTATTTTTCCACATTTGTACTTTTTGCAAAAAGTTTTGAATGTAGTTACAATGTAGTTACATTTAAAACTTTTTGCAAAAATTACAAATGTGAAAAAATACACACATACTCTAGAGACATTTCCTTTCAGATATTTTTACCAGGACTCCCATTTTGTAGAAAAAACCCTAGCACCACCTGAATGAAAAATTTTGTTCCCCTAAAATTTCCCACCCAGTGGTGACATCTGTTAGTCGATTTTTAAACTGATTATTTATGTGTGTTGCTGTTTTACCTTTGTGCAAAAGTAAAATTAGGACCGCTTTAACTTTTACTTTTGTAAAATTTGAGAAAGAAGATAGGATTTTGTAGTACGTTGAAAAAGACAAAACATTTTGTTCACTTTTGTACAAAAGTAAGTTGAATGTAGTTAAGCCTTTAAAGGCTTAACTACATTCAAAACTTTTTGCAAAAAGTACAATGTGAAAAAATACACACATACTCTAGCGACATCTCCTTTCAGATATTTTTACCAAAACTGTCATTTTGTTGAAAAATCCCTAGCACCATCTGAATTAAAAATTTGTTCCCCTAAAATTTCCCACCCAGTGGTGACATCTGTTAGTCGATTTTTAAACTGATTATTTATGTGTGTTGGTGTTTTGCTTTTGTGCAAAAGTAAAAGTAAAGGCTTAACTACATTCAAAACTTTTTGCAAAAAGTACAAACTTGAACAAAAACACACATACTCTAGCGACATCTACTTTCAGATTTTTTACCAAAACCATTGTATATTGACACATTAGTAATCTCATGGAACATAAAAAAGTAGTTCGGAATCGGCTCATGTAAGGCGCTGCAATCGCCACAATCTGACTTTGGAGAGATAAAAAGGCGGGAAGAAGATAAGTAAAATAGAAATAAAGACTAGTAGTAAGAACGAGAGGATTATATTAAAATTATTCTGACAACAATAATGAAACTAAGGGAGATGGTTGAATCAGATGTTTTTGACGTGGCATAAAGCAAAATAAGGGGAAGAAAATGAAATTTGTTTGGCCTATGGATGACGATTACGGTATTTTGCTATTTAGAGATAGGGGTATATATATAGGTTTAGGTATAGCTATAGGTATTGATAGAGTACAAAAATCTATATTTGATGCAAATTGAATATTTTACTAAAGCAACGTTGTTAAATTTCACAATATGTGAGGTAAATACAACGTTGCCATATTTGGCATTTATTATGCTTTTTCTTATAGGTAGGTATAGGTAGGTATGAATTATTGTTGTTGGGATTTATATAATAATTTAGGGAAACTTCAACGGTTTTTTAGCAAAGTTTTTGCTTTGATGAGTAGGTATGTGTTCAAGTAGGCTGATATTTCATATGACATATGTCTGAAAATTTTATTTTACTCAGTTTTAGTGACAGTGCGAACAAAAGTGGTAAATAGTTATATTAGTGAATTTATAAAAAGAATTAATTTGAACGGAAAATTAGTGAAATTAGTGTTAGTAGATTAATTTTTTTCAAAACTAATCACATAGGTATCTGGAGTTTTGTTCGTGCTGCGCTGGAATGGAGTGAGGTGATTTTTGCGTATTTAAAAGTTTTTTTAAAAACTTAAATAAAATATTTTTTTTTTTTTATTAAATTTTGTAGCTTTATTAGTGCTTGTGCTGTTAAGTTTTATTAAGTTGTTTTTTCTTTTTATAAGCAGTGTTTTTAAGTTTTATTTTGTTTTTATAGGCAGTGGTTTAGGTAGTTTGTTTTTTTTTTATTAGTAAGATTCAGTGTGTGGTTTTTGTTTTAGTTCAGAAGATTTAGTTTTTTTATACATACCTAGGTACCTATAAGCAGTGTTTTCTTAGTTCAGTTTGTTTTTTTAAAGTGTTAGTGAAAAAATTTAAAGTTTATTAATTTTGATTTTTGATTTTGATTTTTTACAGAGCGTTTAGTTGTTTGGTAAAAAAATTTTTTTAGTACATAAATCAACAGGGTGTTAGTGCAATTTAAGAGTTAAAAAATTTAGTTTTATCTGTTTTTTTAAAGTGAGTTTAGTTTCTTTTTAAAATAGCTTTTTTTTTATCTTAAAGCAATAGGGTGTTGCGACACATTTTTTTTATTTTATTCAGATTTTAATAGATTTTTTTTTCAGATTTTAATTGTTTGTTATTTAGTTCTTGAATAAGAGATTTTCTATAAAGTTTTTTTTTAGATCGTTTTTTTTTGAGATCGTAAATTTATAAAGTTTTTCAACACAGTTTTTTTCAGATTTTAATTGTTTTTTTTTTCAGTTCTTTAATCGTAGAGTTTTTATACAGATTTTAGTAGTTGTTTTCGAGATCGTTAATTTATAGGGTGTTACAACACAGATTTCTTTTGACTTTTTTTCTAATAATATAACTTTTCCAACATGGTTTTTTGTTGTTATTTTAACTGCGAGGTTCACTATGTTATTTTTCATTTTTTCAATTACCAACTGATCATCGAAGAGAAGTTTGCATTAAACATGGAAATGTTACGAACATCGGGGCTTTGCCGAAAAAGTCCTTTATGTGCGAAAAACATTTCCATGCCAAAGATATTAGCGAAAAGTCCACTTTTAAAAGTCTGTCCAGGTACGCCCTACCCATATCTTCTCCATCTGTTTGCAGGTGTTCCGATGTATCAAATGACGCATCATGTCTTCGAATTATGGAGGCGTATAGGGCCCGGAAGCAGCCGACTTCAACGGTCACCTCTGCAATCCAGGTCTCAGAGCCAATACCTCCACCTCCACCCCCACCTTCACCCGTGCCTTCGAGCGCAGCTTTATCCTTGGTGAATATGGCTGCGAGCTCTTCTTATACCTACATCAGGGACTATAAAATCCCTGAAGTACCCTCTTGTTCAAAGGCTTCTCCTTCACAGTTTCCCTTTCCAGGATATCCATCCTACAAAGGAGTTCCGGTAAAAAAAAGTCGAAAAAGCTTCGGTATATCCTCGAAACATTTTCGACACACCTATCAAACAAATTCGAGACCCAGAATATAGGCTGAAGAAAGGTTTAGACACTCACATGGAAGACTTTTCCGAAGAGCTGCGGACCTTTATTCTGACGCAGTTATTTCACAGGCCGAATGCACTTTTTTTGCATCTTTAGACAAAAAATGCGTTTTGCTGTTTGACGAAATGGCTATTAAGAAAGAACTAGAATACAACATCAAGGACGACATGATTTTCGGCTATACCGACTTTGGGGAGTTCGGTAGACATGAAAAAATTGCGTCCAAAGTGATGGTATTCACATTAAGAGCGCTTAATAGGAACTGGAAACAGACAATAGTTTATTATGTAGTATCCCCAAATGCCACTACTATAGCCAAAATGTTGACCACTATTATCGCAGGGGTGATAAAGTGTGGATTAACTGTTGTTGCAACAAGTTGCGACCAGGGCTCCAGCAACGTTTCGGCTTATAGCAAGTTAGGACCCCGCAATTTCATGGATGCCACGCCATATGTAGAGATAGAGAATCAAAGAGTCTTCTTACTCTATGACTATCCTCATATGTTCAAAAGCGTGAGGAACATTCTTCTAAAGCATAGAATTATAATAGGAGATGAAGTGGTCGATTGGAAGATCCTTGAAAGGATTTATGAAGAGGACTCGAAAGGAATCTTTCAAGTTCTCTTCAAACTTTCTGCGGCCCACATCAAACCAGATAATTTTGATAAGTTTTCGGTCAAGTTAGCGACGCAGGTTTTCAGTGCCAATGTGTACTCGGGCATAATGTACGCATTAGGTACTAATTTTTTTACCACAGACGAGGATAAGAAGCTTGCAGGGTCAACAGCCAATTTTATCAAAGGTATGAACAACCTTTTCGATAATCTTAACACAGGCAAACTCTACTCGAGAAACCCAAACAAGCAAGTCTTATCGGACTCGACAGATACGTTAGATTCATTAAAGCATGCACGGAACTGGATTTCTACGTGGAAATCCTCTAGTTCCATGTCAATCCCCCCTTGCTTCAAAGGATTGAAGCAAACTTTGTTGGCTATTGAGCAGATGTGGGAACACCACAAGAGGGAGGACCAAACTTATTTTCTGCTTTCTCATCTCAATACTGTTAGAAATAGAGGCCAAAGAGAACCAATAATAGATTTATATTTGTTATTATATTTTCTTTTATATTATTTTAGAAAACAATGCTTTTATTTTGTTTTTCATATTAACAATAATTTATTTGTTTTTAATTTGTTTGACACAAAAAATAAAACTAACTCCTTATTTAATAAAAGTCTGGGTGTTCATCACTCTTTGAAAGTGAATCCTTCATCCCAACATTAATATAGCTAATACGGCCCACCTGACGCTGGTGACGTTCTCGACACCCCAAATTCTGTCTTCAAACTGAAAAAAAAAAAAATTTAAAAAAAAAATAAGGTTCAGTTAGTTTTTATCAGTTCTCAGACTGTTAAAACAAATACAACAAAACAAGTGTAACCGCAGCCAACACTTGGCTTCAACTCTAACGGTATGAAGAACATAAAACAAAACTGGTGAGACCGCAGCCAACACCTGGCTCCAACTCTAACGGTATGAAGACCATAAAACAAAACTGGTGAGACCGCAGCCAACACCTGGCTCCAACTCTAACGGTATAGAGACCATAAAACAAAACTGATGGGACCGCAGCCACCACCTGGCTCCAACTCTAACGGTATGAAGACCATAAAACAAAACTGGTGAGACCGCAGCCAACACCTGGCTCCAACTCTAAGGGTATAGAGACCATAAAACAAAACTGATGGGACCGCAGCCACCACCTGGCTTCAACTCTAACGGTATGAAGACCATAAAACAAAACCAACACCAAGTTCAACAAAATACAAATATTAAATCAAACCTGGATTCTTTTTATTCACTGTAGCTTCAGTATCTAAAAATTCCAATATTTCTTTCATATCGCATGTTAGAGACCATTCCAAAGGCCACGCCCTTAATTGTTCTTTTGACACTTTGGTTATGATATTAGTGCCAACCTTTTGAATTTCATAACGTCCATATTTTAAACACCTTAATATTTCATAAGGTCCCAAAAATTCGTAGTTAGTTTTACTATCATGCATGTTAGAGTCACGATGCATCAAAACAAAATCTCCCACTGCATATTTAACATTATCTCTTCTTTTTGTATTTATCTTGTTCATACAATCTGGTTCAGGGAACAATTTCATCGCTACTCGTTCTCTATCAAGTTTTCGATCACGAATAGGTGTTAAGTCAGGAGATATATTTCGTAAGATTGCCTGAATCAAAGGAGTTGAACTCCGGATTCCCAGAAGAAGATGTAATGGTGTTGCTCCTGTTGATTTTTGAACAGTCGTGTTTAACACTAATTGAATTTTCCATAAACCATTCGGCCATTCTGCTTTAATTTTTGTCTCAATTCGTAATAGGGGTCTTATGGTCCTCATATATCTTTCCACCTGGCCATTGCCTCTGTGAATATCCGGCGTAGTGAAATGATGTTCAATGTGCCACTCGTTTAAATACTTTGGAAAACTTGTATTTTTAAAAGATGTACTAGAATCCATTATTATTTTTCTAGGCGTACCAAAAAGCGAAAGAACATGTTGTATTTTTTCTCGAGTTTCGGTCGTGGTAACCGATTTCATAGGTGTTAAAATGCAATATTTAGTAAAAGCGTCAATTATGACTAAAATATGCTTAAAACCATTATTTGATATAGGCAGTGGACCAAGGCAATCTATATGTAAAGTTTGAAATGGTTGCTTAGGCTTTTCAACTGGATTTATAAAACCCTGCAATGGACTAGTTCTCGTTTTCTTGACCGCACAAATAACACAATGTTTGATATAACTCTTAACAAAATTTCTCATCCGAGTAAACCAAAAGTTCTCAGCAATAGACGCATAAGTCTTGTCAACACCAACATGACACTGCTCATCATGAAAAATTCGTAGCAAACCTAAACGACTTTGTTTTGGAACAAACCATTGTAAGTTCACAGTACCATCTTCATTGACTTGTTTCCGATACAACATTTTATTTTTCTCTACAAACTGTTTTGCATCAAGTGATCCTGCTCGTAATTCTTCTAACATGTGTTGTACCTCTTTATTTCCTTTTTGTTCAATATATGCCCAATCATTATGCCTTACTCTTCGAACGACTTCAACTGGATTTCGGCTTAGGTAATCCACATGTGCTAGGCTATTCCCCTTTCGGTATACTACATCAAAGTTAAAATCTTGTAAATAAATCCACCACCGTGCAACCATAGGAATAAGATCCTTTTTAGTTGCTGAAGCTTTGACTGCATTACAATCTGTTATGATCTGGAATCTTACACCCAGTAAATATACCCGAAAATGTTTCACAGCCTGTATTATAGCTAGCGTTTCAAGTATATAAGAATGATATTTCGCTTCATGTTTGTTAGTTCTTTTGCTAAAATAAGCTATCACTTTTGTCTTTAAGTTATCCTTCTGAATTAAAACGGCACCATAACCAATACTACTTGCATCGGTGTGGAGTTCTGTTGGTAAATCTGCATTAAATATATTAAGAAGTGGCCTTGTAGTTAAATGCTCAATCAAATATCGTCTAGCATTTTCTTGTTCTTCTGTCCATTCAAATACAACATTTTGTTTTGTTAATTTTGTTATGGGTGCTGTTCTAGAGGCAAACTCAGGAACAAATTTTCTAAAATAACCTGCCAATCCCATTAATTGCCGTACTTGCTTAACATTTTTTGGAACAGGTGATTCGACCAAAGCCTGGATTTTTGCTTTCCCGGGTCGTATTCCTTCACTAGATATTTCCCTCCCAAGGTATTCTAAACTTGATTGAAGAAAACGACACTTTGCAATATTTAGAGAAAATCCTGCCAATTTCAATGCACTTAACACTTGACGTAGGTAATCCAGCCCCTCTTCATATCTAAGACTGGGAATTAAAATGTCATCCAGATAGACAAGTGCAATGGTATCTTTCAACGGACCTAAGGCAAGATTTATAGATCTTTGGAAAACTGCAGGTGCATTAGCTAACCCAAAAGGCATCCTCAAATATTCGAAATGACCATCTGGAGTAACAAAAGCAGTCTTGTGAATTGACTCTTCATGGATGGGTATTTGATGAAATCCAGAGGCCATATCCAAAGATGTAAAGAATCTACCTTTACCCAACCTGTCAAGTTGATCATCAATCAATGGAAGTGGATACCGGTCTTTAATTGTGTTGCGATTAAGTTCTCTAAAGTCCACACACATCCTATATGAACCATTTTTCTTTTTTACAAGTATAATGGGACTTGCAAAAGGAGATTCACTGGGTCTTATAATGTTATTTGTTGTAAGGTCAGATATGATTTCACGAACAGCTCTTCTTTCTTCAATAGCAAGTCGGTAAGGGGAACGATTGACAGTGATATCTTTTTCCAATCTTATCTTAAGGCTTACGTTATTTACTGCATCCACTTTGTAACCTTCTGTTATCATATCAGAAAAATCTCTCAAAATATTTTGCAGTTCTTTACGGAATTGAGAAGGAACTAAAACTTCAGATATATTAGAACCAAGATTTTCGGAAATTCTATTTATTCCAGGAAGCTGACGCCGAATAACTAAAGATCCCTCATGATCTGTTATAGTAGCTAAACTATGATCATCATATAAATTTCGACCAATAAAAACGTCATAATCAAGGCACCCGTCTGGAACAATAACATATGTTATAGCCGTTTCAATATTTGATATTTTGGTAATTCCTTTAAATTTTGCAGTTCCATCAATAGTAACATTGCCTATTCCTTTCAGCATTATGTTGCAATCAACAAGTTTGTCTTGGAATAAATGTTGGAATTTTTGAGACATAAGGGATAAATCTGCTCCCGTATCAATCAGCGCCCAAAACCGATAACCTTCAATTGTAATTTCAGTAGCACCAAAAGGTTTTCCTGAACTACAGAAATTTATGTTACGCCTTTTCTCTATAGCTGCTTTTGTAAAACAATTAGAAATTTCATGACCCTGTTTTGCACAGAACGAGCAAATAATTCCCTTATCTGGCTTTGATGACACAACAGGTTTAGCCAAAGTGCTTTTATCTGATTCAAATCGCGTATGCTTAGCGTAGCAGTTGGATTTGACATGACCCAGTTTTCCACAATGAAAACATTTCTTATCATTTGAAACGTCATCTTTCCCATCAATTAATTTTCGTTTTAATACTGAACGATCAATATTTACCTTGTAGAAATCTTTACTACTTGAGGGTTTTTGAAATGAAGATAAAAGTACTAATAGCTCGCGAATAGTTTTGCAATTAGATTTTATTGCTGTATTTCGGACATCAAATTCAGCTATACCGTGAATAACTAGTTCTAATATATCACTTTCACTCCAATTAGCACGTACATTCCTAAGCATTGCAATTTTCTCATGAACGTAAGTTGTATAAGTGTTTACACTAGAACTTTTAAAATGTGCCGCCTTTTCTAGAAGTTGCCCTAAGTTTCTTTTTGGTGGAAATGCTTCTTCAAAATCTATACGAAAGGTTTCCCAATTCCTGACGTCGGGATTCCAATGATCATACCACAACTTCGCATCACTCGACAAATATCTGCCGACCTTTCCCAAAGTTTGTATGTCGGACCAACCCACTTCATTTTTAATTTTATCAACTTCACTCACCCATTTAGAGGACTCATTGACTTCACTTCTATAAAATGGAAGATCCACATTTTCATCTGATTTCAATTGCAAAGCCTTAATCAGTTCTTTCAGTATTTCAGATGATTCCCCTGTATTACCAGATGCATTCTTGTTTGCAGTATCTCTGCTGCGAGGCATTTTCTTCCTTCAGTCCTTCTTTATACAGTTGTTAAGTCTTCAGGCCAACTTAATGTTCCAGCACGTGAAGTTAAGTTTTTTTTTTTTTTTTTTTTTTTTTAAACTTCGTATCCCACTTCTGATGTTAGAAATAGAGGCCAAAGAGAACCAATAATAGATTTATATTTGTTATTATATTTTCTTTTATATTATTTTAGAAAACAATGCTTTTATTTTGTTTTTCATATTAACAATAATTTATTTGTTTTTAATTTGTTTGACACAAAAAATAAAACTAACTCCTTATTTAATAAAAGTCTGGGTGTTCATCACTCTTTGAAAGTGAATCCTTCATCCCAACATTAATATAGCTAATAATACAGATGTAGCAGAAAATTTGTTTTCAATGGTACGCTCCAATAGAGGTTCATATGAAAGGAATCCGTCAGCTTTGAGATTCATTAGGAATCTTAAACTGATTATTTTCCAGCACTTGACTTCAGCGGACCATTCTGGGTACCAGTGCCTACGTTCTGTAATTCTCGCATCAGCAAAAGCAGTCGAGAAACGATGAAAATTGAAACAAATCATATGAGTTTTGTTCCATTTTCCAACGTTTCTCGACCAATTTCATCTATGCGAGAGTTACAGAACGTAGGCACAGGACGCTGGGGCCGAACCGTTGATTCAGGTAGCTGACCTTGATGCAAATGAACCAGAAAACGAATCTTCATACAAAGACTTCGTGTATGAAGAACCAGCAGTGGACAATGCTGGTGAAGACATTGAAGGTGAAGACATTGAAGGTGAAGACCACAAGCCAATAGAGCAAAGGGATAAGGAGTCTTCATCTCTGCAGAAAGGTGCTTCTGTATATTACGCTGGGTTTGCGGCAGGGAAATTGAAGAAGAGGTTGAATTGCGAGGTCTGCAACCAATTTATGATCTCAGAGGATGAGATATGCGAAGAAAGGCAAGCAACTTTGCTAACTAAATTGCGAGCATACCAAACAATAACAACACCTTCGGAGTTCGGAAAACTGACAGTTCCTTCGATCGGTTTCGAAAGAACTGTCAGTATTCTGCAATCGATTTTCATGGAGCAATTCCCAGCGATGCAGGTGAAAGACAAAATAGTAGAAACATGGTTGCGTAAAATCATGGCACTTAAGGACAGGACAGGGCAAGATAGGATTTTATCAACAAGCTGCTCAACGGAGCATCGAGAAGCAATCACCAAATTTGTATTGATAGGACTGATCATTCTAGATCTTAGGAAAATAAACAAGGCTATTAAGGCTAAAACAATAGCAAAAAATGTTTAGGTTCAAGTTTTTAGGTTAGGTTCAGGTTATTAGGTATAGGTTTAGGTTATTAGGTTCAGGTTCAGGTTTTTAGGTATAGGTTCAGGTTATTAGGTTCAGGTTTAGGTTATTAGGTTCAGGTTTAGGTTATTAGGTTCAGGTTCAGGTTTTTAGGTATAGGTTCAGGTTATTAGGTTCAGGTTTAGGTTATTAGGTTCAGGTTTAGGTTATTAGGTTGAGGTTTAGGTTCATTTTCATATTATTATATTATATTATTCTATAATTATACTACTATATTATTTATATTATTATATTTTTATATTATTATATTAGTGTATTATTATATAAGTATATTAAAAAAAAAAAAAAAAAAAAAAAAAAAAAACCAAAAAACCAAAAAAATTAGTATAGAAAATAATGCATGTAAAATTCATTTAGTAGTTTGAAGTAGAAATAGAACGAGGATATCTCCACTTGGAGATACCTCACTTAAAATATTGTATGCAAAATTCACTTAGTTGAAGTAGTAGTAGAAGAGGAATAGGCCTACTGGGGAAACCTCAAAAAAAAAATACGCATCTAGTATTCTACCCCACTGGGTGATGTGGAAAAGAATACAGGCAAAAGTTTTAAGAAATTTAATTGAAGAAAAAAAAACACTTCGTGGTTTTCGTTGAATTTTAAAAATTTAATATATTTACCTTATCAATTTTGCTGCACTTTATGGCATTTTTTACAAAATACTTTGAAAAACGTGAATTTTTTTTCTTCAATAGGTAAGTCATTACATATCAAAATTTTCAAAAAAAAACAAATTTTTTGGATACATGAAAAAAAACAAATTGTTTGTTCTTTTTTGAAACTTCTTTTAATGTGTATATCAATTAGTCTTTGAAATTGGTATATAAAATGTTTTTCTTAGTGCTCGAAAAATCGTTTTCATACATAAAACAATTTTTTCCGAAAAAAATAATGAAATATTTTCGAAAGACTTTTTTCCCGTGTATTTCAGTCTGTTTTCAAAATTTGCAAACTATATTTTGATTTTTTGAAGTTTTTACAAAATTTTGTAACTTAAAAAAAAACAATTTTTTCCGAAGAAAAAAATTAAATTTTTTCGAAAGACTTTTTTCCCGTGTATTTCGGTCTGTTTTCAAAATTTGCAAACTATATTTTGACTTTTTTAAGTTTTTACAAAATTTTGTAACTTAAAAAAAAACAATTTTTTCCGAAGAAAAAAATTAAATTTTTTCGAAAGACTTTTTTCCCGTGTATTTCAGTCTGTTTTCAAA
This sequence comes from Epistrophe grossulariae, assembly GCA_929447395.1. Classification (NCBI taxonomy): domain Eukaryota; kingdom Metazoa; phylum Arthropoda; class Insecta; order Diptera; family Syrphidae; genus Epistrophe; species Epistrophe grossulariae. The sequence continues at coordinate 58,397,013 of OV839566.1, read as the reverse complement.
ATTTGCAAACTAAATTTTGACTTTTTTAAGTTTTTACAAAATTTTGTAACTTAAAAAAAAACAATTTTTTCCGAAGAAAAAAATTAAATTTTTCGAAAGACTTTTTTCCCGTGTATTTCAGTCTGTTTTCAAAATTTGCAAACTATATTTTGATTTTTTTAAGTTTTTACAAAATTTTGTAACTTAAAAAAAACAATTTTTTCCGAAGAAAAAAATTAAATTTTTTTGAAAGACTTTTTTCCCGTGTATTTCAGTCTGTTTTCAAAATTTGCAAACTATATTTTGACTTTTTTAAGTTTTTACAAAATTTTGTAACTTAAAAAAAAAAACAATTTTTTCCGAAGAAAAAAATTAAATTTTTTCGAAAGACTTTTTTCCCGTGTATTTCAGTCTGTTTTCAAAATTTGCAAACTATATTTTGACTTTTTTAAGTTTTTACAAAATTTTGTAACTTAAAAAAAAACAATTTTTTCCGAAGAAAAAAATTAAATTTTTCGAAAGACTTTTTTCCCGTGTATTTCAGTTTTTTTTTCAAAATTTGCAAACTATATTTTGACTTTTTTAAGTTTTTACAAAATTTTGTAACTTAAAAAAAAACTATTTTTTCCGAAGAAAAAAAATTAAATTTTTTCGAAAGACTTTCTTCGCGTGTATTTTAGTCGGTTTTCAAAATTTGCAAACTAAATTTTGATTTTTTTAATTTTTATGGAAATTGACTATACCTACTTACACAAAAAAATATTTTTTCCGAATAAAAATAATTTTCTTGAAAAATTGTTTTTACGGGTACCTATTTGAATGGAACAAATTCCCATTTGTTTTACTTTTTGGAAAAAAAAAATATTTTCTTTACGGGTAGGTAGGTACCTACCTATTTCAATAAAACACCTTGTCAATATATTTGTTTATACCTCCTACGTGCATATGTATGTACCTATTTATTTGGAATATATTTTCCATACCTACTTCAAATTTACCGAAAAACTAAAAGCACCCTATTTTCCTCTAATGGCATAGTGGCGATTTTATACTTTTCTTCTTATAGAAATGCCATACAAAATAATGTGCAAAATCGATAAATTGTTGTTCCACTTCAACCTTCCTAAATATCCTATACATTCTTCTCGTTCTTCTTTTCTTTCTTTAACCTTATTATTTATTCCTCTATCTTTGATTATCTGCTCTTTCTCAACTCTCCAATCTCTCCACTCTCAATTTTTTCTTGCTTCAGAATCGGCTCTGTAGACGTCGCGTCGTTCGTTCCTCTCCATGGGACTACTATAGAGTTTATATACAAAGCCAAAACTGCTATTTGTTGAAAAAATCCTAGCACCATCTGAATGAAAAATTTTGTTCATCTAAAATTTCCCACCCAGTGGTGACATCTGTTAGTCGATTTTTAAACTGATTATTTATGTGTGTTGGTGTTTTACTTTTGTGCAAAAGTAAAAGTTAGGACCGCTTTAAAGGCTTAACTACATTCAAAACTTTTTGCAAAAAGTACAAATGTGAAAAAATACACACATACTCTAGCGACATCTCCTTTCAGATATTTTTACCAAAACTGTCATTTTGTTGAAAAATCCCTAGCACCATCTGAATTAAAAAATTGTTCCCCTAAAATTTCCCACCCAGTGGTGACATCTGTTAGTCGATTTTTAAACTGATTATTTATGTGTGTTGGTGTTTTGCTTTTGTGCAAAAGTAAAAGTAAAGGGTTAACTACATTCAAAACTTTTTGCAAAAAGTACAAACTTGAACAAAAACACACATACTCTAGCGACATCTACTTTCAGATTTTTTACCAAAACCATTGTATATTGACACATTAGTAATCTCATGGAACATAAAAAAGTAGTTCGGAATCGGCTCATGTAAGGCGCTGCAATCGCCACAATCTGACTTTGGAGAGATAAAAAGGCGGGAAGAAGATAAGTAAAATAGAAATAAAGACTAGTAGTAAGAACGAGAGGATTATATTAAAATTATTCTGACAACAATAATGAAACTAAGGGAGATGGTTGAATCAGATGTTTTTGACGTGGCATAAAGCAAAATAAGGGGAAGAAAATGAAATTTGTTTGGCCTATGGACGACGATTACGGTATTTTGCTATTTAGAGATAGGGGTATATATATAGGTTTAGGTATAGCTATAGATATTGATAGAGTACAAAAATCTATATTTGATGCAAATTGAATATTTTACTAAAGCAACGTTGTTAAATTTCACAATATGTGAGGTAAATACAACGTTGCCATATTTGGCATTTATTATGCTTTTTCTTATAGGTAGGTATAGGTAGGTATGAATTATTGTTGTTGGGATTTATATAATAATTTAGGGAAACTTCAACGGTTTTTTAGCAAAGTTTTTGCTTTGATGAGTAGGTATGTGTTCAAGTAGGCTGATATTTCATATGACATATGTCTGAAAATTTTATTTTACTCAGTTTTAGTGACAGTGCGAACAAAAGTGGTAAATAGTTATATTAGTGAATTTATAAAAAGAATTAATTTGAACGGAAAATTAGTGAAATTAGTGTTAGTAGATTAGTTTTTTTCAAAACTAATCAAATAGGTATCTGGAGTTTTGTTCGTGCTGCGCTGGAAAGGAGTGAGGTGATTTTTGCGTATTTAAAAGTTTTTTTAAAAACTTAAATACAATATTTTTTTTTTCTTTTATTAAATTTTGTAGCTTTATTAGTGCTTGTGCTGTTAAGTTTTATTAAGTTGTTTTTTCTTTTTATAAGCAGTGTTTTTAAGTTTTATTTTGTTTTTATAGGCAGTGTTTAGGTAGTTTGTTTTTTTTTTATTAGTAAGATTCAGTGTGTGGTTTTTGTTTTAGTTCAGAAGATTTAGTTTTTTTTATACATACCAAGGTACCTATAAGCAGTGTTTTCTTAGTTCAGTTTGTTTTTTTAAAGTGTTAGTGAAAAAATTTAAAGTTTGTTAATTTTGATTTTTGATTTTGATTTTTTACAGAGCGTTTAGTTGTTTGGTAAAAAAGATTTTTTTAGTACATAAATCAACAGGGTGTTAGTGCAATTTAAGAGTTAAAAAAATTTAGTTTTATCTGTTTTTTTAAAGTGAGTTTAGTTTCTTTTTAAAATAGTTTTTTTTTATCTTAAAGATTTTAACAGATTTTTTTTTCAGATTTTAATTGTTTGTTATTTAGTTCTTGAATAAGAGATTTTCTATAAAGTTTTTAGTAGTTTTTTTTTAGATCGTTTTTTTTTTGAGATCGTAAATTTATAAAGTTTTTCAACACAGTTTTTTTCAGATTTTAATTGTTTTTTTTTTTCAGTTCTTTAACCGTAGAGTTTTTATACAGATTTTAGTAGTTGTTTTCGAGATCGTTAATTTATAGGGTGTTACAACACAGATTTCTTTTGACTTTTTTTCTAATAATATAACTTTTCCAACATGGTTTTTTGTTGTTATTTTAACTGCGATGAGCAGCGAGGTTCACTATGTTATTTTTCATTTTTTCAATTACCAACTGATCATCGAAGAGAAGTTTGCATTAAACATGGAAATGTTACGAACATCGGGGCTTTGCCGAAAAAGTCCTTTATGTGCGAAAAACATTTCCATGCCAAAGATATTAGCGAAAAGTCCACTTTTAAAAGTCTGTCCAGGTACGCCCTACCCATATCTTCTCCATCTGTTTGCAGGTGTTCCGATGTATCAAATGACGCATCATGTCTTCAAATTATGGAGGCGTATAGGGCCCGGAAGCAGCCGACTTCAACGGTCACCTCTGCAATCCAGGTCTCAGAGCCAATACCTCCACCTCCACCCCCACCTCCACCCGTGCCTTCGAGCCCAGCTTTATCCTTGGTGAATATGGCTGCGAGCTCTTCTTATACCTACATCAGGGACTATAAAATCCCTGAAGTACCCTCTTGTTCAAAGGCTTCTCCTTCACAGTTTCCCTCTCCAGGATATCCATCCTACAAAGGAGTTCCGGTAAAAAAAGTCGAAAAAGCTTCGGTATATCCTCGAAACATTTTCGACACACCTATCAAACAAATTCGAGACCCAGAATATAGGCTGAAGAAAGGTTTGGACACTCACATGGAAGACTTTTCCGAAGAGCTGCGGACCTTTATTCTGACGCAGTTATTTCACAGGCCGAATGCACCCTGGGAACCTAAAGAAAAGGACTTGTTTTTGAAGTTTTACTTTAAGTCCCCAGCGTGTTATTCTTTTATGATTAGCTCAGGTTTCAAGCTGCCATCGGTAAGCACCATTTACCGATGGCATTCCGAGATTCGTCTCCCAACAGGGCTCAGTCCAAGAATTCAGGACCTTCTTAGGGACAAAGCCAAAGACATGGCATCTTTAGACAAAAAATGCGTTTTGCTGTTTGACGAAATGGCTATTAAGAAAGAACTAGAATACAACATCAAGGACGACATGATTTTCGGCTATACCGACTTTGGGGAGTTCGGTAGACATGAAAAAATTGCGTCCAAAGTGATGGTATTCACATTAAGACGGCTTAATAGGAACTAGAAACAGACAATAGTTTATTATGTAGTATCCCCAAATGCCACTACTATAGCCAAAATGTTGACCACTATTATCGCAGGGGTGATAAAGTGTGGATTAACTGTTGTTGCAACAAGTTGCGACCAGGGCTCCAGCAACGTTTCGGCTTATAGCAAGTTAGGACCCCGCAATTTCATGGATGCCACGCCATATGTAGAGATAGAGAATCAAAGAGTCTTCCTACTCTATGACTATCCTCATATGTTCAAAAGCGTGAGGAACTTTCTTCTAAAGCATAGAATTATAATAGGAGATGAAGTGGTCGATTGGAAGATCCTTGAAAGGATTTATGAAGAGGACTCGAAAGGAATCTTTCAAGTTCTCTTCAGACTTTCTGCGGCTCACATCAAACCAGATAATTTTGATAAGTTTTCGGTCAAGTTAGCGACGCAGGTTTTCAGTGCCAATGTGTACTCGGGCATAATGTACGCATTAGGTACTAATTTTTTTACCACAGACGAGGATAAGAAGCTTGCAGGGTCAACAGCCAATTTTATCAAAGGTATGAACAACCTTTTCGATAATCTTAACACAGGCAAACTCTACTCGAGAAACCCAAACAAGCAAGTCTTATTGGACTCGACAGATACGTTAGATTCATTAAAGCATGCACGGAACTGGATTTCTACGTGGAAATCCTCTAGTTCCATGTCAATCCCCTCTTGCTTCAAAGGATTGAAGCAAACTTTGTTGGCTATTGAGCAGATGTGGGAACACCACAAGAGCGAGGACCAAACTTATTTTCTGCTTTCTCATCTCAATACAGATGTAGCAGAAAATTTGTTTTCAATGGTACGCTCCAATAGAGGTTCATATGAAAGGAATCCGTCAGCTTTGAGATTCATTAGGAATCTTAAACTGATTATTTTCCAGCACTTGACTTCAGCGGACCATATAAAGTTTTTCAACACAGTTTTTTTCAGATTTTAATTGTTTTTTTTTTTTCAGTTCTTTAACCGTAGAGTTTTTATACAGATTTTAGTAGTTGTTTTCGAGATCGTTAATTTATAGGGTGTTACAACACAGATTTCTTTTGACTTTTTTTCTAATAATATAACTTTTCCAACATGGTTTTTTGTTGTTATTTTAACTGCGATGAGCAGCGAGGTTCACTATGTTATTTTTCATTTTTTCAATTACCAACTGATCATCGAAGAGAAGTTTGCATTAAACATGGAAATGTTACGAACATCGGGGCTTTGCCGAAAAAGTCCTTTATGTGCGAAAAACATTTCCATGCCAAAGATATTAGCGAAAAGTCCACTTTTAAAAGTCTGTCCAGGTACGCCCTACCCATATCTTCTCCATCTGTTTGCAGGTGTTCCGATGTATCAAATGACGCATCATGTCTTCAAATTATGGAGGCGTATAGGGCCCGGAAGCAGCCGACTTCAACGGTCACCTCTGCAATCCAGGTCTCAGAGCCAATACCTCCACCTCCACCCCCACCTCCACCCGTGCCTTCGAGCCCAGCTTTATCCTTGGTGAATATGGCTGCGAGCTCTTCTTATACCTACATCAGGGACTATAAAATCCCTGAAGTACCCTCTTGTTCAAAGGCTTCTCCTTCACAGTTTCCCTCTCCAGGATATCCATCCTACAAAGGAGTTCCGGTAAAAAAAGTCGAAAAAGCTTCGGTATATCCTCGAAACATTTTCGACACACCTATCAAACAAATTCGAGACCCAGAATATAGGCTGAAGAAAGGTTTGGACACTCACATGGAAGACTTTTCCGAAGAGCTGCGGACCTTTATTCTGACGCAGTTATTTCACAGGCCGAATGCACCCTGGGAACCTAAAGAAAAGGACTTGTTTTTGAAGTTTTACTTTAAGTCCCCAGCGTGTTATTCTTTTATGATTAGCTCAGGTTTCAAGCTGCCATCGGTAAGCACCATTTACCGATGGCATTCCGAGATTCGTCTCCCAACAGGGCTCAGTCCAAGAATTCAGGACCTTCTTAGGGACAAAGCCAAAGACATGGCATCTTTAGACAAAAAATGCGTTTTGCTGTTTGACGAAATGGCTATTAAGAAAGAACTAGAATACAACATCAAGGACGACATGATTTTCGGCTATACCGACTTTGGGGAGTTCGGTAGACATGAAAAAATTGCGTCCAAAGTGATGGTATTCACATTAAGACGGCTTAATAGGAACTAGAAACAGACAATAGTTTATTATGTAGTATCCCCAAATGCCACTACTATAGCCAAAATGTTGACCACTATTATCGCAGGGGTGATAAAGTGTGGATTAACTGTTGTTGCAACAAGTTGCGACCAGGGCTCCAGCAACGTTTCGGCTTATAGCAAGTTAGGACCCCGCAATTTCATGGATGCCACGCCATATGTAGAGATAGAGAATCAAAGAGTCTTCCTACTCTATGACTATCCTCATATGTTCAAAAGCGTGAGGAACTTTCTTCTAAAGCATAGAATTATAATAGGAGATGAAGTGGTCGATTGGAAGATCCTTGAAAGGATTTATGAAGAGGACTCGAAAGGAATCTTTCAAGTTCTCTTCAGACTTTCTGCGGCTCACATCAAACCAGATAATTTTGATAAGTTTTCGGTCAAGTTAGCGACGCAGGTTTTCAGTGCCAATGTGTACTCGGGCATAATGTACGCATTAGGTACTAATTTTTTTACCACAGACGAGGATAAGAAGCTTGCAGGGTCAACAGCCAATTTTATCAAAGGTATGAACAACCTTTTCGATAATCTTAACACAGGCAAACTCTACTCGAGAAACCCAAACAAGCAAGTCTTATTGGACTCGACAGATACGTTAGATTCATTAAAGCATGCACGGAACTGGATTTCTACGTGGAAATCCTCTAGTTCCATGTCAATCCCCTCTTGCTTCAAAGGATTGAAGCAAACTTTGTTGGCTATTGAGCAGATGTGGGAACACCACAAGAGCGAGGACCAAACTTATTTTCTGCTTTCTCATCTCAATACAGATGTAGCAGAAAATTTGTTTTCAATGGTACGCTCCAATAGAGGTTCATATGAAAGGAATCCGTCAGCTTTGAGATTCATTAGGAATCTTAAACTGATTATTTTCCAGCACTTGACTTCAGCGGACCATATAAAGTTTTTCAACACAGTTTTTTTCAGATTTTAATTGTTTTTTTTTTCAGTTCTTTAACCGTAGAGTTTTTATACAGATTTTAGTAGTTGTTTTCGAGATCGTTAATTTATAGGGTGTTACAACACAGATTTCTTTTGACTTTTTTTCTAATAATATAACTTTTCCAACATGGTTTTTTGTTGTTATTTTAACTGCGATGAGCAGCGAGGTTCACTATTGTACTATATACTCTTATGCTGTATACTATATACTCTTATACTGTATGTCTTTTCCTCTCTCTTGTATTATTAATATATATATATTAAACAGGTTTAATATGCTTTGTACTTAGATTATAAGATGATGATGTTAGTTTTAAGTTCAGACAATAAACAGCATTGAATGGAATGAGTGGTGTGTGTTTGACTCGGACATAACAAGTTGGCGACGAGGAAAAAACGAATATATATAAAAAAAAAAATAAAAGCGTGTTTCTAGTTCTAACTAAGAAAAAATTCGTTACTGTGAAAATGGCACATTTTATTGGAAAATTAGAAGAATTCGAGCCAGGTGATGATTTTGAATCATATGAAGATCGGCTTCGAATTTATTTTACGATAAATGAAATCAAAGAGGAAAGAAAGTCATTGATTTTACTAAGTTTGATCGGAAAAAATTGCTTTAAAGTGCTTAAGTCGATAGTACAACCGAAAGAACCGGCTTCAATGAAATATGAAGAATTAATCGAAGTTTTAAAACGTCATTTTGAACCACGCTTAAATATCAGAGCCGAACGGTACAAATTTAATAAAGCGGTTCAGCGAGAAGGCGAATCTGTAACGGAGTTCATCATACGACTTAAGGCACTAGCGCAAACATGTGCTTTTGGTGAATTTTTAAAAACAATTCAAGCTATTGAGCTATCATCAACTTCGAAATGTTGTGATAAGTGGGTGAAACCGAAGCCTATAATTCCCGTAAACTTAAAGTCAAATGCAATAGATGATGCATTAGTCGATCGCTTTATTGCAGGAATACGTGATAGTGAAATCCAACGTTCTCTATTGAACGACGAGTCTCTGAATTTCGAAAAGTCATGTAATATTGCATTAACCATGGAGATGTCACAAAAAGAGTCCAAAGCATTGCATCAAGGTCCATTACCTGAATTCGCAGTACGAGAAGTCAGCTCTGGGTCAAACACCAAAGAAAGCAATTCCAGTCGAGGTCAAATAAGTCGTTCACATACATTTAACGCTGCGGGGAAACAAAACCATCAACAAAAGTCAGGGGATGGGGTCAGGAGGTATGGAAAGTGTTTTCGTTGTGGGCGTTTGCACGATTCAAAGAAATGTCCAGCTGTGGGATGGACATGCTTTAGTTGTGGTATAAAGGGTCATACGTCTGTTGTCTGTACAAGGTCCAAGAAAAGGATAAATATGATACAGACCATAAATAGAATCGAGTCGAGAGGTGAAATAAAGACACTGCTGGTAGAAGGAGTCAATTTGGAGATGGAGATTGATACAGGAGCCTGTTCGTCGTTGATAAGTTATGTAGATTTTAGTAATAAATTTTCTCATTTAGAATTATGTAAAATTGAAGATCAATTTGTTACAGTAACAGGTGAATCTATCAGTGTGAAGGGAAAAATCAATGTCCGAGTGAGCTACAGAAATGACGAATGGATTTTGGGATTGATAGTTATAGATAGCGTGCGCCCATTTACACCTCTAATGGGTAGGTCGTGGCTTAACGTCTTAGTTCCGAGTTGGAAAGAACACATTTTTAGTGATTCAGATTGTCAAGTAAGTAGTGTACGTGAAAATTTTTTAGATTGCATTATACAAAAATTTCCAAATATAAATTCAACTCAGCCAAGTCATTGCATTGAGGGTTTTAAGGCATCGATTGTTTTAAAAAAAGATACGGTGCCCATTTTTCATAAGGCATATCCAGTTCCTTTACGAATTAAAGATCAAGTGGGAAATGAGCTGGATCGTCTTGTAAAAAATGGCGTTTTAGTCCCTGTTAAATCAAGTGCATGGGCTAGCCCCATTGTGTGTGTTTGACTCGGACATAACAAGTTGTGTACCGAAACAGTCAGGTGAAATACGTATATGTATGGACTGTCGGGTTACGGTAAATAAGTTTATTGTTACGGAACACTATCCTTTGCCCTTTATTGAGGAAATTTTTGCGAGTTTGGCAAATTGTTCAATTTTTTGTACCCTGGATTTGTCGGGTGCTTATCAGCAAGTTTTGGTGGAAGAAAACTGTCAAGAATATTTAGTGGTCAACACTCACAAAGGACTTTTTAAGTTTACACGACTTCCTTATGGACTAAGTAGTGCTCCGTCGGCTTTCCAATCAATTATGGACCAGATTTTAAAAAATTTGGAAAATGTGTTTTGTTTCATAGATGATATTATTATTGGTGGAACGGATAAAGAAGATTGTCGTGTAAAATGCCTTGAAGTTTTTAGTCGTTTAAATAAACATAACGTTCAAATTAACGAAAAAAAATGTAAATTTTTCCAGTCATCAGTCACTTACTTAGGTCATATTCTGTCAAATGGTAAAGTCTATCCAAATAATGAAAAATTGAAAGCCATTTTGGAGGCACCAACCCCACAAAATTTGCAACAACTACAATCATACCTAGGTTTGTTTAATTATTACGGTCGTTTCATACCAAATTTGTCACACCATTTAAAGGATTTGTATGTGCTGCTAAGAAAAAATGTAAAGTTCCTATGGTTACCGTCATGTCATAAAGCATTTCAAAATAGCAAGTCCTTAATTTCAAAATATAATGTGTTGGAATTATATGATCCAGCCAAACCTATAGTCATTGCATCAGATGCTAGCCCATATGGAGTCGGCGCAGTGATGTCACATGTAATAAATGGTGTCGAAAAGCCAATCATGTTTGTGTCTAGTTCCCTTTCGGAGGCGGAAAAAAACTATTCACAATTACATAGAGAGGCATTAGCAATTGTATTTGCAGTGAAAAGATTTCACAAATATATTTTTGGAAAAAGTTTTAAGATATATACCGACCATCAATCGCTGAAAGAAATTTTTCATCCCAGAAAGGGAACTTCTGGTGTAGCAGCAGCTAGATTACAACGTTGGGCAGTATTCCTTTCAATGTATGACTATACCGTAGAGTATAGAAAAAGCTCGTTAATGTGTCATGCTGATGCTCTTTCGCGACTTCCGTTGACTGAGAGCACAAATGTTGAAGTGGTTAGCCTAATTCATTCCGTGAATACATTTTCCAACGAAAATTTCAAGGTTGACTTAGAGTTGGTCACAAAGGAGATGAAAAAAGATACCTTTCTGTGCTCAGTCTACAACTTCATTTTGAATAACAAGTGGCCTCAAGAAATCAGTCAGGCAATGCAAGCCTTTTACAGAAAACGCAATAGTTTGTCAACAGAAAATAACTGTTTATTTTATGGTGACCGAATAGTCATCCCTAAGTCTCTACAGGCAGATGTTCTGAAGCTGCTGCATAGTATGAATCACTCTGGAGTAATTAAAATGAAAACTTTGGCCCGTTCATACATTTGGTGGGACAAAATCGACAATGATATCGAAACATTTGTCAAACAATGTCTTTTTTGTCAAAAAATAATGAACGTTCCTAAAGAAGTAGTGACAACGTCATGGCCAACTACTAAATATCCATTTGAACGTATACATATAGATTTTTTCTATTTTTCTAAATTTCAGTTTTTAATTATAGTCGATTCCTTTAGTAAATTTTGTGAAGTAATTTTAATTAAAAACAACACTGCGACAAACTTAATAAATATTTTAAAAAATTTTTTTTCAATTTTTGGTCTCCCGAACGAAATAGTGTCAGATAATGGACCACCGTTTAGTTCGTATGAGTTTAAAGCTTTTTGTAATTATTCAAATATAAAATTAACAAAGTCACCTCCATACCATCCTCAGAGTAACGGCTTGGCTGAGAGAAACGTCCAAACCACAAAGAAAGTTTTTAAAAAATATTTAATGGAAAATGAAAAGCTTGACATTCAGGAATTAATAACAATGTTTTTATTTAATCAAAGAAATATTCCACATTCGAAAACTGGTAAAAGCCCATCGGAATTGATTCTTTCCTACAAACCAAAGATCCTGTTAGATAACTTAAATAAAAATATTCAAAAGAAAAATATTAAAGAATGTTCAAAAACTAGGAATAAAACGAAGAAATGTGAATTAAAAATGAATGATATGAAAATTGTAAATAGTAAAAATGAATTTAAAATAGGAGATAAAGTTTTATATTTCAACCATTTAAAAAATGAATATGCTAAATGGATTCCTTCTGTTGTTATGGAAATTGTAAGCCCACTAACCTTTTTAATTAAAGTTGGAGATAACATTAGATTTGTTCAGAAAAATCAAATAAAAAAATCAACTCTTGAAGATAAATATCATCCAATAGTAGATAATTGTATTATATCGGAAAAAGCAAAAAATCCAAATTTCAATATAGAAGTAAATGAACTCGAAAACAAAAAAAAAAGAACATATAGAAAATATAAACATGATGATGGGCCAATTCGTAGATCAGAGAGAAATAAGAAAACTTTATAAAAAAAAAAAAAAATATAAATCCAAATAAATTGTTACTGATTTTTTTTAAAGAGGGGGAAAGTTGTACTATATACTCTTATGCTGTATACTATATACTCTTATACTGTATGTCTTTTCCTCTCTCTTGTATTATTAATATATATATATTAAACAGGTTTAATATGCTTTGTACTTAGATTATAAGATGATGATGTTAGTTTTAAGTTCAGACAATAAACAGCATTGAATGGAATGAGTGGTGTGTGTTTGACTCGGACATAACAACTATGTTATTTTTCATTTTTTCAATTACCAACTGATCATCGAAGAGAAGTTTGCATTAAACATGGAAATGTTACGAACATCGGGGCTTTGCCGAAAAAGTCCTTTATGTGCGAAAAACATTTCCATGCCAAAGATATTAGCGAAAAGTCCACTTTTAAAAGTCTGTCCAGGTACGCCCTACCCATATCTTCTCCATCTGTTTGCAGGTGTTCCGATGTATCAAATGACGCATCATGTCTTCAAATTATGGAGGCGTATAGGGCCCGGAAGCAGCCGACTTCAACGGTCACCTCTGCAATCCAGGTCTCAGAGCCAATACCTCCACCTCCACCCCCACCTCCACCCGTGCCTTCGAGCCCAGCTTTATCCTTGGTGAATATGGCTGCGAGCTCTTCTTATACCTACATCAGGGACTATAAAATCCCTGAAGTACCCTCTTGTTCAAAGGCTTCTCCTTCACAGTTTCCCTCTCCAGGATATCCATCCTACAAAGGAGTTCCGGTAAAAAAAGTCGAAAAAGCTTCGGTATATCCTCGAAACATTTTCGACACACCTATCAAACAAATTCGAGACCCAGAATATAGGCTGAAGAAAGGTTTGGACACTCACATGGAAGACTTTTCCGAAGAGCTGCGGACCTTTATTCTGACGCAGTTATTTCACAGGCCGAATGCACCCTGGGAACCTAAAGAAAAGGACTTGTTTTTGAAGTTTTACTTTAAGTCCCCAGCGTGTTATTCTTTTATGATTAGCTCAGGTTTCAAGCTGCCATCGGTAAGCACCATTTACCGATGGCATTCCGAGATTCGTCTCCCAACAGGGCTCAGTCCAAGAATTCAGGACCTTCTTAGGGACAAAGCCAAAGACATGGCATCTTTAGACAAAAAATGCGTTTTGCTGTTTGACGAAATGGCTATTAAGAAAGAACTAGAATACAACATCAAGGACGACATGATTTTCGGCTATACCGACTTTGGGGAGTTCGGTAGACATGAAAAAATTGCGTCCAAAGTGATGGTATTCACATTAAGACGGCTTAATAGGAACTAGAAACAGACAATAGTTTATTATGTAGTATCCCCAAATGCCACTACTATAGCCAAAATGTTGACCACTATTATCGCAGGGGTGATAAAGTGTGGATTAACTGTTGTTGCAACAAGTTGCGACCAGGGCTCCAGCAACGTTTCGGCTTATAGCAAGTTAGGACCCCGCAATTTCATGGATGCCACGCCATATGTAGAGATAGAGAATCAAAGAGTCTTCCTACTCTATGACTATCCTCATATGTTCAAAAGCGTGAGGAACTTTCTTCTAAAGCATAGAATTATAATAGGAGATGAAGTGGTCGATTGGAAGATCCTTGAAAGGATTTATGAAGAGGACTCGAAAGGAATCTTTCAAGTTCTCTTCAGACTTTCTGCGGCTCACATCAAACCAGATAATTTTGATAAGTTTTCGGTCAAGTTAGCGACGCAAGTTTTCAGTGCCAATGTGTACTCGGGCATAATGTACGCATTAGGTACTAATTTTTTTACCACAGACGAGGATAAGAAGCTTGCAGGGTCAACAGCCAATTTTATCAAAGGTATGAACAACCTTTTCGATAATCTTAACACAGGCAAACTCTACTCGAGAAACCCAAACAAGCAAGTCTTATTGGACTCGACAGATACGTTAGATTCATTAAAGCATGCACGGAACTGGATTTCTACGTGGAAATCCTCTAGTTCCATGTCAATCCCCTCTTGCTTCAAAGGATTGAAGCAAACTTTGTTGGCTATTGAGCAGATGTGGGAACACCACAAGAGCGAGGACCAAACTTATTTTCTGCTTTCTCATCTCAATACAGATGTAGCAGAAAATTTGTTTTCAATGGTACGCTCCAATAGAGGTTCATATGAAAGGAATCCGTCAGCTTTGAGATTCATTAGGAATCTTAAACTGATTATTTTCCAGCACTTGACTTCAGCGGACCATTCTGGGTACCAGTGCCTACGTTCTGTAATTCTCGCATCAGCAAAAGCAGTCGAGAAACGATGAAAATTGAAACAAATCATATGAGTTTTGTTCCATTTTCCAACGTTTCTCGACCAATTTCATCGATGCGAGAGTTACAGAACGTAGGCACAGGACGCTGGGGCCGAACCGTTGATTCAGGTAGCTGACCTTGATGCAAATGAACCAGAAAACGAATCTTCATACAAAGACTTCGTGTATGAAGAACCAGCAGTGGACAATGCTGGTGAAGACATTGAAGGTGAAGACATTGAAGGTGAAGACCACAAGCCAACAGAGCAAGGGGATAAGGAGTCTTCATCTCTGCAGAAAGGTGCTTCTGTATATTACGCTGGGTTTGCGGCAGGGAAATTGAAGAAGAGGTTGAATTGCGAGGTCTGCAACCAATTTATGATCTCAGAGGATGAGATATGCGAAGAAAGGCAAGCAACTTTGCTAACTAAATTGCGAGCATACCAAACAATAACAACACCTTCGGAGTTCGGAAAACTGACAGTTCCTTCGATCGGTTTCGAAAGAACTGTCAGTATTCTGCAATCGATTTTCATGGAGCAATTCCCAGCGATGCAGGTGAAAGACAAAATAGTAGAAACATGGTTGCGTAAAATCATGGCACTTAAGGACAGGACAGGGCAAGATAGGGTTTTATCAACAAGCTGCTCAACGGAGCATCGAGAAGCAATCACCAAATTTGTATTGATAGGACTGATCATTCTAGATCTTAGGAAAATAAACAAGGCTATTAAGGCTAAAACAATAGCAAAAAATGTTTAGGTTCAAGTTTTTAGGTTAGGTTCAGGTTATTAGGTATAGGTTTAGGTTTAGGTTATTAGGTTCAGGTTTTTAGGTATAGGTTCAGGTTATTAGGTTCAGATTTAGGTTATTAGGTTCAGGTTTAGGTTATTAGGTTCAGGTTCAGGTTTTTAGGTATAGGTTCAGGTTATTAGGTTCAGGTTTAGGTTATTAGGTTCAGGTTTAGGTTATTAGGTTGAGGTTTAGGTTCATTTTCATATTATTATATTATATTATTCCATAATTATACTACTATATTATTTATATTATTATATTTTTATATTATTATATTAGTGTATTATTATATAAGTATATTAAAAAAAAAAAAAAAAAAAAAAAAAAAAAAACAAAAAACCAAAAAAATTAGTATAGAAAATAATGCATGTAAAATTCATTTAGTAGTTTGAAGTAGAAATAGAACGAGGATATCTCCACTTGGAGATACCTCACTTAAAATATTGCATGCAAAATTCACTTAGTAGTTTGAAGTAGTAGTAGAAGAGGAATAGGCCTACTGGGGAAACCTCAAAAAAAAAATACGCATCTAGTATTCTACCTCACTGGGTGATGTGGAAAAGAATATAGGCAAAAGTTTTAAGAAATTTAATTGAAGAAAAAAAAACACTTCGTGGTTTTCGTTGAATTTTAAAAATTTAATATATTTACCTTATCAATTTTGCTGCACTTTGTGGCATTTTTTACAAAATACTTTGAAAAACGTGAATTTTTTTTCTTCAATAGGTAAGTCATTACATATCAAAATTTTCAAAAAAAAACAAATTTTTTGGATACATGAAAAAAAAACAAATTGTTTGTTCTTTTTTGAAACTTCTTTTAATGTGTATATCAATTAGTCTTTGAAATTGGTATATAAAATGTTCTTCTTAGTGCTCGAAAAATCGTTTTCATACATAAAACAATTTTTTCCGAAAAAAATAATGAAATATTTTCGAAAGACTTTTTTCCCGTGTATTTCAGTCTGTTTTCAAAATTTGCAAACTATATTTTGACTTTTTTAAGTTTTTACAAAATTTTGTAACTTAAAAAAAAACAATTTTTTCCGAAGAAAAAAAATTAAATTTTTTCGGAAGACTTTCTTCACGTGTATTTCAGTCGGTTTTCAAAATTTGCAAACTAAATTTTGATTTTTTTAATTTTTATGGAACACAAAAAAATAATTTTTCCGAATAAAAATAATTTTCTTGAAGAATTGTTTTTACGGGTACCTATTTGAATGGAACCAATTCCCATTTGTTTTACTTTTTGGAAAAAAAAAATATTTTCTTTACGGGTAGGTAGGTACCTTCCTATTTCAATAAAACACCTTGTCAATATATTTGTTTATACCTCCTACGTGCATATGTACCTATTTATTTGGAATATATTTTCCATACCTACTTCAAATTTACCGAAAAACTAAAAGCACCCTATTTTCCTCTAATGGCATAGTGGCGATTTTATACTTTTCTTCGATGAATGAAATAAAACCCCATTTATTTTCATTCCTTTTGAAACCTTCCCCTTTTATAGAAATGCCATACAAAATAATGTGCAAAATCGATAAATTGTTGTTCCACTTCAACCTTCCTAAATATCCTATACATTCTTCTCGTTCTTCTTTTCTTTTTTTAACCTTATTATTTATTCCTCTATCTTTGATTATCTGCTCTTTCTCAACTCTCCAATCTCTCCACTCTCAATTTTGTCTTGCTTCAGAATCGGCTCTGTAGACGTCGCGTCGTTCGTTCCTCTCCATGGGACTACTATAGAGTTTATATACAAAGCCAAAACTGCCATTTGTTGAAAAAATCCTAGCACCATCTGAATGAAAAATTTTGTTCCCCTAAAATTTCCCACCCAGTGGTGACATCTGTTAGTCGATTTTTAAACTGATTATTTATGTGTGTTGGTGTTTTACTTTTGTGCAAAAGTAAAAGTTAGGACCGCTTTAAAGGCTTAACTACATTCAAAACTTTTTGCAAAAAGTACAAATGTGAAAAAATACACACATACTCTAGCGACATCTAATTTCAGATATTTTTACCAAAACTGCCATTTTGTTGAAAAAGCCCTAGCACCAACTGAATGAAAAATGTTGTTCCCCTAAAATTTCCCACCCAGTGGTGACATCTGTTAGTCGATTTTTAAACTGATTATTTATGTGTGTTGGTGTTTTACTTTTGTGCAAAAGTAAAAGTTAGGACCGCTTTAACTTTTACTTGTGTAAAATTTGAGAAAGAAGATAGGATTTTTAGTACGTTGAAAAAGACAAAACATTTTGTTCACTTTTGTACAAAAGTATGTTGAATGTAGTTAAGCCTTAACTTTTATTTTTGTAAAATTTGAGAAAGAAGATAGAATTTTGTAGTTCGTTGAAAAAGACAAAACATTTTGTTCACTTTTGTACAAAAGTAAGTTGAATGTAGTTAAGCCTTCAGGACCGCTTTAACTTTTACTTTTGTAAAATTTGAGAAAGAAGATAGGATTTTGTTGAACGTTGAAAAAGACAAAACATTTTGTTCACTTTTGTACAGAAGTAAGTTGAATGTAGTTAAGCCTTAAGGGCCAGTTTCACAGTGAAGTAAGTGACGCTTAAGTGCCAAATATGGAAAAGTAATTCCCAATTTCACAAGTGTAAACTTATCGGAATAAGTCTCCAATGTTGGCCACTTAAGTTCCACTTACTCAGGTAGTAAAACTGCGGCTAAAGTGCCAAAATGTCAAAATTAAACGCCACTTATTTTTTTAAGTGTGCACTGTGAAACTGGCCCTAAGTCTTCTACTTGGCTTATGTATTTCAGTAGATAGTATATAGAATTTGTATTATTAAAAAAACTTTCTAATATCTACTTATATTTGCTTTAAAAGTTAGTTTTTTGTGAAATAGATACCTTCAAAATGTTGTATGTTGTGTGCGGTTGTAACAATTACAACAATAAAAATAATAGGGGTATTCCCGATCCGATGCAAATTGGTCTTGAATCATGATTGCAAAAGTGCAAAGTTTTTTTTGTTACAATGGGGTTAGGGTATAGCAATTTAACACTTTTGCATTTTGGCAATGATACAAGACCAGTTGCACCGGATCGAAAATACCCCTAATAAATTATGAAGAGAAGATTTCTCATATCATAGTTTCCCAAAAGATCCTGAATTGCTGAAAATTTGGATTCGTTTTTGTAAAACTTAACCCGCCATTGGTGACGCGAATTTGATTTACATCAATGGTGACGCCGGTCTCACGGACCGGGGTTTTGAATTGAAGATTTTTCAAAACGTGTTACTAATAGTTCGTGTTTTTTCTTAAATATGTGTTTCTTTGGCAATAAAACAAAGATATTTAATTAACATAAGCTCTTTTATTTCAATTTAAAAATTCACAAAATTGTTTTCTTAGAGCATTAAAAAAACCAAGTTTTTTAATAGTACATTTTTCAAATTTACATATTTACTAATGAAAATCACGTTTTTTGGTCTCTCGACATTAGGAACTTTAATAAAATAAACAAATGTACAAATCTGTACTGAATTTAACCCGCCATTGGTGACTTACATCAATGGTGACGCACGGTCTGACAGACCGGGGTAGTAAATATAATACACAACGTGTGCTCAATTCGAAGTTTCGACGTCAACTGATGGTTGGGGATGTGCAATGCGGCAGCTACTCGAAACGGCAACAAAAAACAGTAACGGACAATAAAGTTATTCGCATTTTTTAGTACACCCGGTCTCACAGACGAGTACGTCACCATTGGCGGGTTAAGGATGTCTTTAACCCAAAAACCAGCAGACTCTGTAGCGACCACTTTACTGCATATGATATGGAAAAGCACCTTCAATTTGAATTGGGTAGGTAAACCGAGTGGCCATAAAATAAATAAACAAATGTTGAGAATCTTGTTTAAATAAAAGAAAAATAAGTTAAAAGAACAATATTGTATTTAATATATCAGACGTTCTTATCAGTTAGAATTTTCAAGATCGATTTAATTTTCAAAATTAAATTACAAAAGATTGATAAGAAATAAATTACTATATTATAAATAATGAACAAAGTGTTCAAATGTTCGGTGTTCTATTTTCTTCAACATTTCCTCCATAAACACCAAACAGTAAAGATAATTTAATGATGAATACAAATCTTCTTTCGTAATATTTGAAAACGGACACGGTCAAGGGGTTTCGTTAGCAAATCAGCTAGTTGGTCTTTTCCGGGAATATGTTGTAATTTCAAGTTACCTTGAAGAAAGCATTCTCGAACATAAAAATAACGAACTTCAATGTGCTTTGATCGTTTGTGAAATTCTGGATTCTTTGAAAGCTTGACAGCACTTGCACTATCGATGTAAAGCGTTGGTATCAATTTCTGTTCTCCGGTCAGTTCTTGCTCTTTGGCACCTTCAGTTGCAGCCATAAGTTCTGCTTCGGTTGTTGATAATGCACTGGTCCTCCGTTGAACATTGAAATTACTCCACTTGTTGATCGTCTTGTTTTCAGATCTCCAGCGTAATCAGCATCACTGTATATTTTCAGTTCTTGACAGTTGTCACCTGCTGTATATTTGATAACAGATTTGCTGGTTCCACGAAGATATCGAAAAATACGTTTTACACTATTCCAGTCACCATTGATAGTATTTTACATTCTTCTTGCAGCGGAATTTACTGCAAAGGCAATGTCTGGTCTTGTTCCTGTTGATAAATACATTAAGCTTCGTACTGCTTCTGTGTATGGAACTTCTTCTTTAACTTTTTCGGTTTTTAAATTTTATTCTTCTCAACTTGCTGGCGTTGTTACTGAATTGCATTCACTCATGTTGAAGCGTTCTAAAATTTTGTTGGTGTATTGCTCTTGAGACAAATTTATTGATCCATCACTTGATATTTTAATCTTCATACCAAGGCAGTTTTCAAGAGTTTCGATTGTGATCTTGAATTCTTTCTTGAGTTCAAGGTTCCCCAAACCAACGCGAATTTTCGGTGTCGACGACGAAAACAACAATAATAACACGTTGTTATTATTGTTTTCGTTGTTGCCACCGAAAATTCGCATTGGTGTGGGGGATCCTTTATTCATGAAATCTTGAATTTCATTGAAATTTCCAAGGATCAGGCCATTATCAACATAAATTGCCTACATAAAGCACTCTTCCTTTTCGATTTCGATAAAATAAACACGGATCTGCTTTACTATTTTTCAAATCAGTCTTCTTCATAAATCCCAAGAAACGTTTATGCCAGCATCGAGGCGCTTGTTTCAGTCCATACAAACTTCTTTTCAACTTACAGACTCTTCCGGTTGCATCGTCAAATCCGCCAGCTTGATTTAGATATACTTCCTCCTCAAGCTGACCGTATAAGAAAGCAGTTTTGACAACAAATTGTTGAACGCTTAGTTTATTTCTTGCTCCTAAAGCTAAGAGCAAACGAACTGTATCGTAACGTGCTACAGGACTAAAAGTTTCATTATAGTCGATGCCTTTCTGTTGAGCATAACCTTTCAGAACGAGTCTTGCTTTAAATCTTGGCTTGTTTCCATCTGTTGAATCTTTAATTTTGAAAACCCATCGGTTTTGAACAACTTTTACATTTTCCGGTCGTTTCCAAGTTTGGTATCCTGCTAGAGAGGCTAATTCTTCTTTCATAGCTGAAAACCATTCTTCTGAATAATTGGATTTTACAGCTTCAGTGTAAGTCTTCGGTTCTCCAATTGTCTTAGCACCTTCTGACAGCATCATATATTCTCCTGTTGTTACCAAGAAAGGCTTTCTTCTTACTCTTCTCGGTAATTCTTCTAAAAGCGTTTCATTTTCACTTGCATCTTCTGAGCTATCTTCATTTTCGACTTCTTGATAATCGGATTCAAAGTCAACGTTCTCTTAATTGATTTCGTCTTCACTGTCAGGATCTGGTGGGTAACTTTGTAGCTTCTTTGTTTTCAGGATTTTCGTAACTTAACACAAATTCAACTTTTTCTTTTTTTTTCCGAATTATCATCTGTGACTTGATCTTGACAAAAAATTTTGGAGTTTCCATTACAAAGTTGTTCGTACTTGAAAATGACATCATGGCTATTAATCATTCTTTTCAGCTTAGGAACCCAAACTTTATAACTGTCATTTTCATTTACATATCCAACCATTCTTCCATACAAAGATTTGTCATCAAACTTCTTTTGAAGTTCGTTAGGAACATGAACAAAACATTCGGTTCCAAAAACTCTTAAATGGTTTAAAGATCTTAGATCTTTACCGTACCATAATTCATATGGAACTTTGTTTTCTTCGCTTGTTGGTCCGATGCGATTTAAAACATAGGCAGCAGTATTGCAGGCTTCAGCCCAAAAGCTTTTTGGTAACTTACTAGAAACTCTCATTCTACAATAGTTCGATTTTCTCGTTCTGCTACCCCATTCAGTTGTGGTGTGTATGGAGTAGCTATACATTGCTCAACTCCATGTTCTGACAATAAAACTGAAACTTCTTTATTAGCAAATTCTAACCCACCGGCACATCTAAACTTCTTAACTATGTGACTCAAACTTCTGGCTTCGTTTAGAAATACTTTAAGACATACCTCATTTATGTGCTAGAACAGTTTACGAAACTTACTGTAGTCATCTTTAAAGACAACGTAGTATTTCGAACCTCCGATAGAAGTGGCTTCCACTGGTCCAAAAATATCAGCATGGATAACTTCACCCACTGTACCTGGCCGATCACTAAGACTTGAAAGGTAGTCGATGCATCTTGCCAACTGAACATACATCACAAAATTCTTCTTCGCCTTGAGGTATTTTGATGTCCATCTTTCCAAGAATCTTCTTAACGTGACGTTTATTCTGATGAGCAAATCTCTCGTGAAACAATTGAAGCGTTTCTCCAACTTGAGAGATATAAACTTGAGTTGAATGCGATGGTTTGACTACTTGAATGTTCAACACATAAAGTTCTCGTTGAAGCTCTCTCACAGCTACATCGCCATCACTATCTTTAATTGTGACAGTTCGACTATCCATTGTCGTATTTAATCCATTGCGAGCAGCAGCTTTTACAGAGAAAAATTGTGCACTTGCATCGGGAACATACCATACGTTTTTTAAAGTTGAAGCTTGAAATTCACCTTCAATTTCAACTTGAATTCTAATGTCACCCTTTCCAAATGCTTCCATTGTAACGTCTTGCTTTCCAAGATAAATAACTTCAGGTCTATCGAAACGCTTGTATGTTTCCAAGTACGATTTGTTTGGTGTTATAT
Organism: Epistrophe grossulariae; assembly: GCA_929447395.1. NCBI lineage: Eukaryota > Metazoa > Arthropoda > Insecta > Diptera > Syrphidae > Epistrophe > Epistrophe grossulariae. Next base: position 58,374,432 of record OV839566.1, on the reverse strand, counting down.
GTCTTGATGCTCCACTATCACAATACCATTCATCTGGTTTCAGAAAGTTTCTGGTTGTTGCATTCAGTGAAAATGCCATCAAAGCGTTATATTTCTTCACAGAATTTTGAGTTGTTTTATTATTTTGTGGACATTCAGCAGCCCAATGTCCTATTTGCTTACATTTGTTGCAAGGAAATTTCATTTTTGCTCGGTCTAGTTTTGTATTATATCCTTTTTCCGGTTGTTTCTTTTTCTTAAAATTTGTTCTAGCGAGTAAAGGATCCCCCACACCAACGCGAATTTTCGGTGGCGACGATGAAAACAATAATAACAACGTGTTATTTTCATTGACAACCACGTGTTGTTATTGTTGTTTTCGTCGTCGCCACCGAAAATTCACGTTGGTGTGGGGGAACCTTAAAGCTGTATCTTCATTTGATTTAAAATTATTTTGTTTCACTTCTCTCGTCTCAATGGTGAATAATTTCTCGATTAAAAGATTTAATTTTTGTTGATCTGAAGGAATTGTATCCCACAAATCCCTAAAGTTATCGAACACTTTACCATGCGCAGGGCCGGATCAACCATATGTGCAAGATGTGCAAATGCACAGGGCGCAAAAATTCTGGGGGCGCATTATTAAGAGCAAGAAAATGTAATTGGCGTTAGGCAAAAACGGCAAAGGAAATAACTCCCAAATCGATTTGGAAATGTAGCCCAAATTTTTTTTATCTCCCAAAAAAAAATGGAAATATCGCCGAGATTGATTTTGCGCAAACAAATATTTGCCATGTGTATGTATGGGTGCACATTTAAAATCTTGCACAGGGCGCAAGTTTGGCTGAGGCCGGCCCTGACCATGCGTAGACAAAATACGACCGTTGAGAATGCGTTCAGATAGCGTATTTTCTTTATGCTTGCTAAGCTCATCGTTGAGATCAACAAACAGCTTTTGCAATTTCGCAATATGAGAACTGATGTCCTCTTTTTCTTCTTTCCTTGCTTGAAATAAACTTTCAATCAGCATATTCAATCATTGATTGCTGCTTCTTTCAAAACGAGCGCATAATTTATCCCATATATCTTTCGAATTCTCACATGTCAGTACAAGCTCAGCGATTGGTGAGCTTAAACCTGCAGCTTTTGCATCTTCTTTCAACCAGTCATTATGAGCTTTCTTTTCTGCAGCTGTAGATAATTCTGTAATTACAGGGCAAACAACATCCCCATAAACAATTTTCTTTATATCATAGGCGCGGAAAATCATGTTCATTTGCCATTTCCATTTTGCCCATTCACCAGGACCATCTAACTTTTCTATGAAACATTGAAATCATTCGATATTTTCTTACTTGAAAAAAAAAAAATTCGTTTCTGATAGTCTTAAACTTCTTTTATTTTTTCTTTCTAAGGCAGTTAATGCGAGCCTGGGCCCATAACCTGTTGAGGATCTTGTTTAAATAAAAGAAAAATAAGTTAAAAGAACAATATTATATTTAATATATCAAACGTTGTTATCGGTTAGAATTTCCGAGATCAATTAAATTTTCAAAATTAAAATAAAAAAGATTGATAAGAAATAAATTACTATAACTTAAATAATGAACAAAGTGTTCGAATGCTCGGTGTTCTATTATCTTCAACTACAAAGAATAAAAAATATTTTCTTTTTTCAATTGTTCTGTTTTAATGTTAAATAAAAAATGTTTAATGAAAACAATGTATTTCATTAAAAAAATAAAATTGGTAGGTATAATTGTTTTTTCTTCCTTCGAAAGCCATTAAAATTGAAATAGAGGAAAGATTTTTTTTAAATCAAATTTTTAAAATATGTCTAACAAAATTTTAAAAAAATTATTAAAAATTAAGTAATAAAACTTACATTTTTTAAAATGTTTAGAACAATTTTCGTTTTTCATTCAATAAAAAAACATGTTTTTGTTTTACGTATAATAATTTCCCCTTCGGTATGATTGAAATAAGCGCATTGTATGATAATTGATTTTTAAGAATATGGCAGCACTACTGGATAGTGAAGATGTGTGCCTTGGGACTACTGTTTCTGATGAAGATGCCATAGAGTCAATTGAGGTAGGTGATTGCGAAAATTGTGTTTCTTTCAACGCACAAATTAACACAGATGTATGTAGTTTTAAAATTGAGTTAAGAATATAGTGCTATGTCTTCAATTTGGTTGATTTATTTAATATATAGAGTTTGTATTATAAACAAAGCCTTTATAATAAAGAATATACATAATCTTAATGTTTTAATTAAAAAAAAGGAAAACAATGGAAGAAAAGTGCAACAAGTTAATTCTTCGTGAAATTGAACTAAAAAAAATAAAGTCCCTCGAGTTAAGGCTTAACTACATAAGCCAAAAAAGTGAAAAAGTAAAAAAGTGAAAATTTTCAAACTCATTTTAGGATAGTGTTTCTGACTGGAAAACTTATAAAAATGATGCAGAAAGCTTAAATTTTGGTTTAAAAACAAATTTGTGTATTCTTTTTCACAAAACAACGGCGCTAGCGTTAAAAAAAATATTTTTACTTTTGTACTTCAGTGCTTTTTGGCTTATGTAGTTAAGCCTTTAGATATGGAAAAACACAAGCTGCAAAAAAAGAATATTGAGAGGATGGCCAAATGGCCACCGATGGCCAAATTAGAAAGCTATGATCGGCGGACAACACAAAACTACATTGGTCAGAAGTTGACATAGCTAGGTCAATAACATTATACTCTGCTAGTTCAAGAGCATACAAGCTCCTGAGGAAAAAGGATTTTTCTTTACCCTCATTAAGAACTCTTCTGCGGTTGGCTCAAAAAATTTATTTGTCACCTGGAATACTACAACCTGTTGTAAGAATCCTTAAAGCAGCAACAGATATGGACGAAGGTCAAAAAGTCTGCGTTTTATCCTTTGATGGAATGAAGGTGAAAAAGTATTACTGCTACCAGAAGGCTACAGATACAACTTTATTACCAGCCAATTATGTACAAGTAGCAATGGTAAGAGGCAAGAAATTTAAGTTCTGGAATTTAGAAAATTATATATGACTCCTTTTTGAATTTATTAATTTCAGGACTGATGAGCAAATAGAAACAGCCAATATTTTATTCCTTCGATTGCAAAATGACTTCCACAATTTTAAAAACCATTTAAAAAACAACTGGGGAATGTGGGTTTACGGTTGTAGCAATGGTTAGTGATCTAAAAGGAGGGAACAGAGGTCTATATAATGCATTGGAAATATCGGTGGAAAAGCCATGGTAGTGTATACTTACTTGTTTCTCTTATTCTTAGGAAAACTATTTGATGAAATTTATTCATCATTATTAAATTGTTAAAAGTAATACATCAAAGTAATTTCTTAGGAATTATTCTACGGCAAAACAGCTTTTATTCAAAGACTTGGTACAACGATTTGGATTCAAATATGTGTTGTCGTACCAATTAAATTAGGACGTATTAGAAAATACTTTTGGTGTATTACGTAGCAAGGGAGGCCTTCATGATCATACTGACCGAGTAGAATTTCGATATAGGTAATGGTCCCACATTTTAGGACACAACGAATGTGTTATTTCGGACGCAGAAAATATAAGCTCTGACGATACCCCAGATTTGGAAGCATCATTGACTGGTTTGCAAATACATATTGCTTTTACTTGGTACAAACTAATCTCAAATGCCTCACTAGGTACTATATTTCAAAGCATTGCTTGGGAACCATAAGAAAAGGACACTGACCCCAACAAAGACGATGAAGAATAATTGGCCACTTTGGAGAGCGATGGGCTAGAGAATAAGGGCTAGAGAATAAGGAGATATGCCATAAACTCAAAAACAAAATTCCAGGTGAAAAAAATGTTGATTTGGCATCCTATGCATGGGTGGACCACCTTAATGAAGGGGGTTTGTAAGCCATCACCCACAATGTTGAATGACTTGAAGGTCTTGGACCAAACTTTCAAATCCTTCTACGGAGAAGACATCATCATTTGTTGTAGATACCAAAAAATCTCCTTGAATTGGCAAAAGAGGTTGACTGCGATGAGCATGTACAAAATTTTTTTTCCGCGCCAGGATGTATTTTAGAAAAATGTGTTGCGGCTGTCCTGAAAACAAAAAATAATAAGTTAGCAACGGAATTGTAAGCGCCTTTACTACTTTGCATCAGTTGGGGAGGTTTGCTGATGCTTCACATAGCGATTTGGGTAGAACTTGATTTCTTAAGTAATACTTTATGACATAGAAAAAGTACCCCATGGGAATTAAGGTTCAACTTGAATCGTTGTGTGTGGTATCAGCAACCGGGCCTTAGTCACACAAAAATCTGCGTTTTTGTTTGCCTTATACTTATGAGGTTAATGGTGACATTCCAATCCGGCGCGGATCAGTTGGTGCTACTGATACAAATTCCAAATTTTGTATAAGCAATTGAAGCCAATGCTTGGTGGGTTTACCACATTGGAGACATCCGGAAAGGGTTACATCGCGTAATTGATCTTCTCTGGCTCTGGGAGTATCTGAGGGCCTCAAATGGCAACGAACAACATGTTGGGGTAATCGCGTGGGAGGTTCTTTGGCCAGTTGAATGGCCCTGTTGCCCAAAATGATTGCAACATGAAAAAGCCTTTCATGGGTTTGGAAAATGTATGACAAACCACTTTCATCGAGTGGAATCCTTTGCAAAATAAGTGTCGCTATAGTTTTGCTTAACTCTGAGCATGACTCCATTGTTCGTGGGCAAAGAGGAGTGATTTCAGTTGTTAACAGGAGGGTTATCACTGCTTGTTCATCGGTCTTAACAGGAGCTCCAATTACACCCAAACTGGTTGGTCTTAAGTGTCCAAATGGTCGAGTTTTTGATGTTATATGTAGAAATGGATACGAGAACCGTGGTATCTGTGCCTGTGTCCGGATGCGATGCAACATAGTGCAATAAGTCAAGAGCGTTGCAAACTTTTTTTTTGATTGGTGTGCAGCTGCGGTGGCGGGATTAATTGCGGGGTAAATATTTATAATCTCGGGAAGCTGTTGTACCAAAACTATGCCTTAGCATTAGAGCTAAATCTTTCACGGTTTGGCGTTCTTACTAAGTTCCAACAAAGTAGTTTCACGAGTTTCTGGATTGCCAAGCTCATTGATCCGCCTTTGCCTGGTCTGGTTGTTGGGGTTATTAAATGTTTTGATTTTGGACATCGATCTGTCAAAATAAATTCGAAACAGCTGTGAGCTATATTGCCGACGAATTTCTCAACCCACGGAACGGGTTCAGCGAATTTCGAAAACCTGGGCTCGGGCATATAGTACACTACGAACCAAAAGTTAGAAGAACCCTAGAGTCGTAAAGGGGAGTCGTTACCTGGATGGAGGGGAAATCGATGTGATTGGTGGGGTCCCATAACAGGTCTCGGCTTAATTAAACAAAGGGATAGAGCTTTCGAATGCTTTTTAGCAAATTTGGGAAGTAGAATCGAGATAGTTCGAAATAAATTGCCCAAGAGTCCGGTTCGATTCTAAAGAAAAATTACCGGTAATGCAAGTGGTGTTTAAGCTTAGAGTGCGTAATTAATTTCCTTTTTTTTTTGTAGTTTGTGGAGGTTATTATAGTTTTTTTGAAAAAGTGGTTCGGCGTTTACATACATAACTAAGGCATTATAAGTTTTCTACTTTCGATTGCAAGGGTGAGTGATTTTACGATTTTTTTATTATGGCAAATTAATTTACCGAGGAAAATTTAGGGTTCGGTAGTGAAGGTGGTCGGACAACGGCCAAGGGCAAAAGGGTCACCGACCAAGGACCCGTTGGTGACGTATAAGTAACGTTTTGGCCAACCGCTACAGCCATACAACGGTACATAACGGACTCTAAGGTAGATGAGCTCTATATTTGAGGAAAGTCCTAAAGAATTAAAGAAAAACGCAATTCCGGACCAGCACGATAAGTACAATTTTTTTTTTATTCAAAACAAAAAAAGTATTATTTCGAACAAACAAAACGAACCCTAAACACAAAAATTTGGTATCAAATTAAATCCTTGACACCGACCCGAAGCAATATCGAAAATTTATACGACAACCACCGAAGGTGTTTTTTTCGAAACTTCGAAAAGTACATACGCCAACCTACGAATTATTTCGCAAAGCTTCGAAAAGTAAAGCCAACCGCTAAGATATCTTTATTGGAGAAAAAAATTAAAGCCAACAACCAAAATTATCCAAAATACAAATGTGGAGACAAACTCAAATCCAACAACCCAAAATCATATTGGGCCGAGTGAAGCAGCATATTTACAGGCGTTTTTACTTTTGAGCGTTGGCATTTGAATTATTATTATTTATTATTATTTTTATTATTTATTTTTATTGTTTTATCATTTCCTTATTTAGCATATTTTGTTTACTATATTATTTATAACTATTTGATCAATTTTCTTTAAATTTTATTTCCAACAAAAAAAAAAAGAGAAGCGAAGGCTGATAGAAGGGAGGTGCATCGTTGACGCCTTTACTTGTCAGACCGAAGCTAGTTTCCCTCCGACGATTTTTTTTTACTTCGATTGAAGCACTTTATATTGTGCAACCCCTATTGAGCGCTCCGTAGGTAGGTTCGGGTGTACTAGAGAAATTTCTCGTTTTGAATATCGACGGGTGAGACTGGGCTCGGCCCTCGAATTTATAACCGACGAGTTGCGTGGTGGTGTGGGATACCTCGCTGGTGCACTTTAGTTGTTAACCAGTGACGTAACCGCCCCGAGTGAGACGTATGGTCCTGCAACGAAGTGGCGCAACCTTTTTGTTTTGCAACTTCGATTTTTTTTTATCTATAGTTTTTGGTTAGTATCTATATACCTTTTTGTTGATATTACTTGGTTCTTATTTTTTTTTAATGTTTTTTTTATTTAAAAATTCCTTTGAATTAAAAATTTGTTTTTACATTAGTTTAAAAGCCTTTGGATATATAAAAAAAAATATTTTTTTTGTTTGTTACATTATTCAAAATTTTTATGCGATTTGAATCCAATCAAAATCTTGATGATAGTACCAAAGCTTAATAATTACCCTTGTCCTATGTAGGTCATAATTCATTCCATTAGTGTTTAATAAAAATGTTTGTAAGCCACGCCCAAACTTATTTTTTTTTTATGGAACCACTGAGTTCTGAAATGTTGGTAATCTAGGGTTTCGCTTATCAGGGAGTGCGGAGGGGTAAGCGGAATATGAACTGGTAAGAAGTGACGACGTAGCCGAGGTAAGCGTAAGGGGAATTTGGATACTATTTAGGCTTCCCAAATTCTAGGTGTGGTGAGGGTGAGCTAGTCTGCGTCATCATCTGCAGATCCTCTAAGAGTGGTAGCCGAGAACAATAGTGGGATGTTAAGTTGGCATGAGATTTTTTTTTGTAACGTGGTGAGGTTTGGTGGAGAGGCAAGATCCCCCCCTACTTCCGGCGAGCTAAGCCGAGCGTCGCCAGCATGCCATTGCCCTTTCCGCTAGACATTCTAACTTCCTTTACCCTACATCTTCTTCTTCCGGTCCTTTCCCTAGCTGTTTGGTTGAGTCGAGAAGCTTACTAAGGAACATTTCCGCTCCCGGTCCTAGGCTACAGTTTCCTTTCCTAGTTTCCTATCAGTTCCTCTTCCTGACTATCCCTATACTCTCATCCAGTTGCCCCGTTACAAATGGCGCCCATACGTAAAGTCCGATATTTGTCCTTGTCATTCGTTTGTTGTCCAAACATTTTTAAGTGCTTTCGCTAACATTGCTGAAGCAACCTGTAGGTCTTGATACTGGAAAGCTATTGGGCAAACCAGTTCAATTTCGACGGGGCGTTTTGGGAATTGAATGCGAAGGCAACTGGAAAGTGTTTACTCAGTGTATAGTTAAACTTGCCTTTGGAATTCGGTTTCTCGTATGACTTCGGCGGGAAGGTCATTGACGTACTTGTCGTATTGCGACGAGAGGTCGAATTCGAAGGTAGGGGTGATTAGTGTCTCGTCTAGTTATGTGTGTTGTATCAGTCGGAGCCTGAAGGAATCGTAAGTCTTAGTCGGGATAGCTCTTAAGCAAGCCCGATTAATTGCGACGGGGGAATTCGGATTCCGATTGTTGCAGCAAATATAACATTGGTGTATATATGTTTTTTTTTATGTTCAAAGCTGCCATACTTAGAGGAGGAAAACTTAATTTAAAGTACCCGGCTACGACTTCATATTCCTAGTAAAAGAAAAAAAAACCGTTCGTAGCTGCCCGAAGCACTCCCGCAAGTAATAGAAAAAAAAAGGAAAGAAAAAGAGATTATCTTCGATTTTGGAACTGAAGTCTTACAAAGATTTTCAAATTACCAAGCAAAACTCAAACCGAAAACCAGATTTGCGAAATTGCGTCGGCTTAGTGTATATACATACATAGTTACATTTACAATAAGTGATAAAAAGTTTTCAGATCTTAGTAGAGTAGTATTTAATTCAAAAAGAAAAGAAAAAGCTACTATAAACAACAACTTACAGTGATTCTGAATATTAATTAAATTTATAAATAAACTAACAAATTTAGTGAGTGATAATTTAGGAAAAGTAATTTAGTACAGACTTATAATTAATTTAACATATTAACATAATTTTTATAGATACTTAAGATTTAGAGCCCTCGGTGCATTTCGTGTCAAAGAAAAGTAATTGCTGTTTAGTACTGCATAGGAGGTAATGAATCCTGAAATTAATAAAGAAATTTTTAATATAGTTTACAAACAGAATCGCACAATCACTCGCTCTCAATTAGCAGTCGTAAAAGAAAATTTATTGAAAATGCCTTTGAGTCACTCTCCTTTTAAATCTACCAGAAATGAATCACAACCTTTAGAGGAAGAGCAAGTACCACTAGGACTGCCGCTCCCGGCAATGTTTTCAGTGCCACCACCGACCCTTCTGAGATCTGATAGTCGAGCGGAGAGTTCCTCCGACTCAATAACTTCTCCGTCCTTCAGCGCAGTAACTGAAACCGGAGCCGGACAGTTAGGGGTAACGGTTGGGAATCAAGGTGCGATACCAAAGAGGATGGTTGGACAGGTAGGGTCGGGTCAGGCAAACTCCACAAACACGCCAGCCAATAAAAATTCAGAAGGAAGGGGGAACGGTGGAGATAAAATAGGAGTAACAGGTGATATTATAACAGCTATCAACTTAGCGGTCACATCCGCTTGCGAACGCTACGCCTCCGCCTTAAGAGTGGAATTAGCGGAATCTCTAAAATCGGAAATGAAGAAGACTTTGCGGGAAATGGGTGAAAAAAGTAGCCATCCTTACACTACTAATACTGCAGTACCAACGGAAGTCAGGGGTAGAAACACTAGTCTAGTAAATTTTGCACCAGAAATACCTGCAAGGCAACCAATATCCGATCTTTTACACCAGACTCGACAGGAGCCGGGGTTAGTGCCGTTCGTGCCCATAGGTAATATGGTTGGGAATGGTAGTCAACCAACCTCCAGGGAATCAAGCTCCGAGACAAGAGATCGCCACGGTGGAGACTATCCACAATCACACATAAATCCTCGTGATTTCTTGAATTTAAATCATAAAGCTCCTATAAAGGTAAACAAGTGGGGTTTAAATTTTAATGGAAAGTTGGAAGTACTCACCGTGGAAGATTTTGTGTTTCGGTTGGAGACTCTGCAGAATCAGTACACCTGTCCCTGGGCTGAGATTCTCAGGGATTTTCATCTCCTGCTCTCCGGCGCTGCGCAAGAATGGTATTGGCAATTCCAACGATCCCATTATCGTCCCGACTGGCCAATGCTCCGAGACGCATTAATGCGCCAATATCGGAACTCAAAGTCCGATTACGAGATCATGAGGGACATGATGGATCGCAAGCATGGCGCTGGAGAGACCAGCGAAGATTTTTTTGCCGCCGTCAACAGGCTTAGATCTCAGCTCAGGGTACCTATTCCTGAAATGGAACTGGTTCTGATCCTGAAACGTAACCTTAATAGGAGGTTAAGCCAGTTAGTGTACCCTCAAGCTTTATATACCCTAGATCAGTTGCGTAGGGCATGTAAAGACGCCGAATATGCGTTTCCAGAGAAGAATCGAGAAGATCCGAAACCACCTTTTAGGCAACCGACTCGTTATGCGGTCAACGAGTTGGAGATGGAGGCGGAACAAGTTCAGTTCCATGACGAACAAATCGCTGCGTTCCAGCCAAATGGGTCTAGGCCAAAACCAACTCGGGTGTTAGGCGATTCCAAGTACTACACGTGTTGGAATTGTAAACAGCAAAGTCACTCGTTTATGGACTGCCCGTCCACCACGAGGAACCTATTTTGCTATCGGTGTGGATTGGAAGGCGTGATTACTCCAAAATGCAACCCGGAAAACAAATTAAGGAATGCGAGGTCAATGGGGGAATCGTGTTCCACTCAAACACCCCAATCCAAAGAGCAGTAGAGCAACCTGAGGAAAATAAAATAAAAGTTTTAGTGAGTTGCAGTAATGTTGAGAAAGAGAAGGAAGTAGAGAGCCGAAAGTATACCGTATTAAAGCCTTTACATGTTAGAATTAAAGAATATGAGATAACTAGAAACAGAATTTTTCAAAATCAAAACCCAGTAGTGTCAAAAAGAATAATAAAAACTAGAGATAGATATAAGCAAAGAAAGGAAACAAGGAAAAGCATTTCGTCGACAGTGTTGGACATTAGTACCGACCCCAGACCATATGCAAGGGTGAAAATTGGTGGTATGGATATACCTGGTTTACTGGATAGTGGTGCCAGCGTGAGCATACTGGGAAAGGGTTGTTTAAAGCTGGTAAGAGAAATGAATTCGCAAATTATACCTTATAAAGGCTCTCCCAAACCAACGCGAAATCGTAGCGAATCATTCACAATAACACAAAATATGACAAATACACAACGCTAAACAACAACAAAAATCTGTCGTCGGCGAATGTTTCGCGTTGGTTTGGGAGAGCCTTAAAGCGGGTGTTAAAACCGCCGATGGAAAAAGTCAGAATATTATAGGAAAAATCCAAACAGATGTATTATATAAAAATACAAGTCAACTGATGACCTTTTATCTTGTGCCAAATTTGGAACAAGAATTATATTTGGGTGTAGATTTTTGGAGGGCGTTTAAAATCGCTCCAAACGTTATTAGTGCTGTTTCGGTTCCGGTGGAGGAGGCAGATCTTGTAGAAGCTCACTCGTTAACACCGGAACAGTGGTCCATGTTGGAGAAAGTCAGGACGAAGTTCCTGGATTATGACCGACACGGTCTCGGAAAGACGGCGCTAATGGAGCATGTCATCGATACTGGAGATTTGGAGCCTGTAAAGCAGCGCCACTACCCTGTTTCTCCAGCGGTGCAAGCCCTATTATACAAAGAATTAGACCGAATGCTTGAGCTCGGCGTTATAGAGGAGAGTGAGAGTCCTTGGTGCTCGCCTGTCGTCCTGATCAAGAAACCAGCAGTAGACGGTACGATTAAGTATCGCTTCTGTCTGGATTCGCGTAAGGTCAACGCGTTAAGCAAAAAGGATGCCAACCCTCTACCTCATATCGACGGGCTCATCAGTCGTCTACCTAATACCTACTTCATAAGTAGTGTAGACTTGAAGGAAGCATTTTGGCAGATACCGCTGGAGAGGCAGAGTAGAGAGAAAACTGCGTTTGCGGTACCGGGGAGACCCTTATACCATTTTAAGGTAATGCCTTTTGGGTTGTGCAATGCGGCCCAAAGACTTTGCCGTTTAATGGATAAGGTAATTCCTGCACGACTCAGGGACAACGTTTTTGTGTATTTAGATGACTTGTTGATCATTGCGCCGGTTTTTCAGACCCATATCGCCGTGTTGAGCGAAGTAGCCGAGTGTTTGAGGAAGGCCAATCTCACCATCAACTTGAACAAGTCAAAATTCTGCTTTAAAGAATTAAAGTACTTGGGCTTTATAGTTGGTGGTGGGAAGTTGAAGACGGACCCTGCAAAGGTCGAAGCGGTGGTCAACTTTCCGATGCCGAAAAATGCAAGGCAGGTCCGCCGGCTGCTTGGCTTAGCAGGGTGGTATAGGCGGTTTATCAAGGATTTTTCTACCCTGACCGCCCCCTTAACGGATACGCTGAAAAAGAAAGACGCAAAATTCAAAATGACGGATGAGGCGGTGTTGGCGTTTGAGGAACTAAAAAGGGTTTTAACAGCTGCTCCAGTCCTCACTCATCCCGATTTTAAAAAGCGGTTTTATATACAATGTGATGCTTCCAACACTGGAATCGGAGCAGTACTGTTCCAAAAGAACGATGAAGAGGCGGAAGTGCCGATCTCATACTTCTCGCAAAAATTGAATAAGTGTCAGCGAAACTACAGTGTGACCGAGAGGGAGTGTATGGCGGCGGTAATGGCAATTAGGAAGTTCAGGCCCTATGTCGAGGGTATGGATTTCACAGTCATAACCGACCACTCCAGTCTCAAATGAAAGATTTGAGTGGGAGGCTGGCTAGATGGAGCTTAGGCTTACAAGCCTATACCTTCGACATAGAGCATAGGAAGGGAACGCTAAATGTCGTGCAAGACACCCTCTCTCGGGCACATGTGGATAGTATTGAGATAGGAAATATTGCTCCGTTGATAGATCTGACTTCAGACGAGTTCAAGTCAACCGAGTATAAAGATTTAATTGAAACGATCCGTCGCAACCAAGAGCAGTTGCCCGACCTAAAAGTTGAGGATGATTTTGTCTATAAACGTTCATTCGCAGTAGAAGGAGGAGACATGTATGAGCACAATTGGCGGTTATGGGTACCATCGGGATTGACCGAAGGAATTATAGAAAGGGCCCATGATCCACCTCAATCTGCTCATGGTGGAGTGGCAAAAACACTTCATCGCATTCAACAATACTTTTATTGGCCAAACATGACAATTCAGATCCGAGAATTCGTTCTAAAGTGTGCAATATGTAAACAGTGTAAGCCTTCTAATCAAATTTTACGTCCTCCTATTTCTAGTACTTTCAATGTAGACCGTCCCTTCCAAAAATTGTATGTGGATTTCTTGGGTCCATATCCAAGATCAAAATCTGGTAATGCCTATGTGTTTGTTGTGTTGGAGCATTTGACAAAATATGTCTTTCTAGAACCTTTGAGATCAGCGAATACAAACAGTATTATAAAGTATCTCCGTAATGACATTTTCAACGTTTTTGGGGTACCGCAAATTATACATTCAGATAATGGCAAGCAATTTGTGGCCAAAGATTTCCAAACTTTCTTAGAAAAATATGGTATTCGTCATTTTCGTACCGCAAATTACGCACCCCAATCCAATGCCTCGGAAAGGGTCAACAGGACATTATTGGCGGCGATTCGTTCGTATTTGAAAGAGGATCAGCGCGACTGGGATATACACCTTAGTGATATTGCAGGCGCGTTGAGGAGTTCGGTTCATTCGGCGACTGGTGCGTCACCATATTTTGCTCTATTTGGAATAAATATGATGACCCACGGTAGCGGGTACGAACTGGCTCAAAAGCTAAATAGAATCGACGATGGTGAACTGTTGACTCTTCCAAGGCATAATCGATTGCAGTGTATTAGGGAGAAGATCAAAGACATCATCCAAAAAGCTAAAGAGAAAAGTGATAAGGCCTACAATATGCGCACTCGCAGTGTAAAATATGTTCCTGGTCAAGAAGTTTATAGACGTAATTTTATTTTGAGCGACAGCTCTAAGTATTTGTCGGCAAAGTTATGTCCGAAATTTGTCAAATGCCGGATAGTAAAAGCCGTAGGAAAGAATAATTACGAACTGGAAACGTTAGCTGGCAAGAAAATTGGTATTTTCCATGCCAAGGACATTAAACAATAACACCTAAAACACCTAATTCTGTGATATAACACCTAAATCTGTGATATAAATGTTCTTTCAGTCCGTTCGTACAATTCCTATACAGACACCGGCAGTGATTTTTTTTTATCATTTCTATGAAACAGGTAGTTTCTTGTCTCATGAATGCACGTAGTTAGTTGTCCCACTTTCAAGTCAAACATGTTAATTAATAGAGTATATTTATTTATTTATTAGTAGAGTTATTATTAGAGTATATTTATTTATATATATATTTGTTTGCTATCAGAGATTTATTAGAGTTTATTTATTGTCTTTCATTAGAGTTGGTATATTCGAGTCAATAATTTATTTATTTATATAGTATTTTAATTTGTTTACGTTCAGTTATAGCTTAATTATTTATTTTTCTCAGTGTATTTATGTATCGTTATTAATCATTTATTTAGATATGTATTTTCTTAGTACCCGTATAAATGGTAATGGATATATATTTAATAATTTGTATCTTTTATTTTTCTTAGTGTATTTAAGTATCTTAGTAAATATCATTTATTATAATTGTTCAGTTTATTATGTGTTATAAAATAGTTAGTATTGACGCTACTATTTGTTTGTTTCTTTAGGTAGAAAATATTGATTTATGTATTATGTGATTATAGTTAGTTAATTAAAACTTATCATTGTTATTAATATATGTATGTATTATAATTTATATGTAGTTATTGATTTTTATTTGCGTAATAATTAAGGTAGTTTCGTTGTAATTGTTTATTAAAATTTTTGTTCAGAGTACGAATCTCACATGTTTTTTTTTGGTTTAAATTGTTTAGGCATAGAGGTATGCAAGTTGGTTTTTTTTGTGTGTATGTTATTTGTTATTTGATTATTAAAAAAAAAAATTTGAGATAGGTCCAAGTAAATACTTCCTAAAGGACCTATTTTCGCGAATAAACCCCCTTGGGAAAGGACAGGGTGACGAGAGAAAACTGTGGCATAATATTCTGCTAGATATTAAAACACCAACTGTGCAATAACCTGTCGTGCAATAAAGACTTATATAACACTGTGATATCTTCGTTGTCCAATGTGTGTGTTAGTTAGTGTAAATAATTGTTATCAAAGTAAAAAAAAAGAAAAAAAAAAAAAAACAAGCAAAATACCACACAGAACACTTACTGAGATCATTTTGACTCAGTCAATAATTTCCTTTGGAAAATTGATACCTGAAGTCAGTTGAGATCAGCAAGTGATAACTTTTCGACCCGCGATAGACGAAGAACGTTAGTTAGTTTTTACTGGAAGTACGATTAGGAAATAGGAAAGCACATAACAAGGGAACCAAAATCAGTTTAAGAAAAGCTTCATTAAATAAGTATAAAGAAATGAGAAGTAACATACCAATGTATATGTTGCCCGGCTTGAGGTATAGTGGGTTCTTCCCCAGCGTTCTTAAAGTGGAAGACAGCCAGCTTTTCACCGCCTTTGGCTCCTCTAGGATACTTCCCCAAATTCGGAGATTTGTTGCGGCTGTCCTGAAAACAAAAAATAATAAGTTAGCAACGGAATTGTAAGCGCCTTCACTACTTTGCATCAGTTGGGGAGGTTTGCTGATGCTTCACATAGCGATGTGGGTTGAACTTGATTTCTTAAGTATTACTTTATGACATAGAAAAAGTACCCCATGGGAATTTGGGTTCAACTTGAATCGTTGTGTGTGGTATCAGCAACCGGGCCTTAGTCACACAAAAATCTGCGTTTTTGTTTGCCTTATACTTATGAGGTTAATGGTGACATTCCAATCCGGCGCGGATCAGTTGGTGCTACTGATACAAATTCCAAATTTTGTATAAGCAATTGAAGCCAATGCTTGGTGGGTTTACCTTATTGGAGACATCCGGAAAGGGTTACATCGCGTAATTGATCTTCTCTGGCTCTGGGAGTGTCTGAGGGCCTCAAATGGCAACGAACAACATGTTGGGGTAATCGCGTGGGAGGTTCTTTGGCCAGTTGAATGGTCCTGTTGCCCAAAATGATTGCAACATGAAAAAGCCTTTCATGGGTTTGGCAAATGTATGACAAACCACTTTCATCGAGTGGAATCCTTTGCAAAATAAGTGTCGCTACAGTTTTGCTTAACTCTGAGCATGACTCCATTGTTCGTGGGCAAAGAGGAGTGATTTCAGTTGTTAACAGGAGGGTTATCACTGCTTGTTCATCGGTCTTAACAGGAGCTCCAATTACACCCAAACTGGTTGGTCTTAAGTGTCCAAATGGTCGAGTTTTTGATGTTATATGTAGAAATGGATACGAGAACCGTGGTATCTGTGCCTGTGTCCGGATGCGATGCAACATAGTGCAATAAGTCAAGAGCGTTGCAAACTTTTTTTTTGATTGGTGTGCAGCTGCGGTGGCGGGATTAATTGCGGGGTAAATATTTATAATCTCGGGAAGCTGTTGTACCAAAACTATGCCTTAGAGCTAAATCTTTCACGGTTTGGCGTTCTTACTAAGTTCCAACAAAGTAGTTTCACGAGTTTCTGGATTGCCAAGCTCATTGATCCGCCTTTGCCTGGTCTGGTTGTTGGGGTTATTAAATGTTTTGATTTTGGACATCGATCTGTCAAAATAAATTCGAAACAGCTGTGAGCTATATTGCCGACGAATTTCTCAACCCACGGGACGGGTACACTACGAACCAAAAGTTAGAAGAACCCTAGAGTCGTAAAGGGGAGTCGTTACCTGGATGGAGGGGAAATCGATGTGATTGGTGGGGTCCCATAACAGGTATCGGCTTAATTAAACAAAGGGATAGAGCTTTCGAATGCTTTTTAGCAAATTTGGGAAGTAGAATCGAGATAGTTCGAAATAAATTGCCCAAGAGTCCGGTTCGATTCTAAAGAAAAATTACCGGTAATGCAAGTGGTATTTAAGCTTAGAGTGCGTAATTAATTTCCTTTTTTTTTGTAGTTTGTGGAGGTTATTATAGTTTTTTTGAAAAAGTGGTTCGGCGTTTACATACATAACTAAGGCATTATAAGTTTTCTACTTTCGATTGCAAGGGTGAGTGATTTTACGATTTTTTTTTATTATGGCAAATTAATTTACCGAGGAAAATTTAGGGTTCGGTAGTGAAGGTGGTCGGACAACGGCCAAGGGCAAAAGGGTCACCGACCAAGGACCCGTTGGTGACGTATAAGTAACGTTATGGCCAACCGCTACAGCCATACAACCGTACATAACGGACACTAAGGTAGATGAGCTCTATATTTGAGGAAAGTCCTAAAGAATTAAAGAAAAACGCAATTCCGGACCAGCACGATAAGTACAATTTTTTTTTTATTCAAAACAAAAAAAGTATTATTTCGAACAAACAAAACGAACATTAAACACAAAAATTTGGTATCAAATTAGATCCTTGACACTGACCCGAAGCAATATCGAAAATTTATACGACAGCCACCGAAGGTGTTTTTTTCGAAACTTCGAAAAGTACATACGCCAACCTACGAATTATTTCGCAAAGCTTCGAAAAGTAAAGCCAACCGCCAAGATATCTTTATTGGAGAAAAAATTAAAGCCAACAACCAAAATTATCCAAAATACGAATGTGGAGACAAACTCAAATCCAACAACCCAAAATCATATTGGGCCGAGTGAAGCAGCATATTTACAGGCGTTTTTACTTTTGAGCGTTGGCATTTGAATTATTATTATTTATTATTATTTTTATTATTTATTTTTATTGTTTTATCATTTCCTTATTTAGCATATTTTGTTTACTATATTATTTATAACTATTTGATCAATTTTCTTTAAATTTTATTTCCAACAAAAAAAAAAAAGAGAAGCGAAGGCTGATAGAAGGGAGGTGCATCGTTGACGTCTTTACTTGTCAGACCGAAGCTAGTTTCCCTCCGACGATTTTTTTTTACTTCGATTGAAGCACTTTATATTGTGCAACCCCTATTGAGCGCTCCGTAGGTAGGTTCGGGTGTACTAGAGAAATTTCTCGTTTTGAATATCGACGGGTGAGACTGGGCTCGGCCCTCGAATTTATAACCGACGAGTTGCGTGGTGGTGTGGGATACCTCGCTGGTGCACTTTAGTTGTTAACCAGTGACGTAACCGCCCCGAGTGAGACGTATGGTCCTGCAACGAAGTGGCGCAACCTTTTTGTTTTGCAACTTCGATTTTTTTTTGTCTATAGTTTTTGGTTAGTATCTATATACCTTTTTGTTGATATTACTTGGTTCTTATTTTTTTTTAATGTTTTTTTTATTTAAAAATTCCTTTGAATTAAAAATTTGTTTTTACATTAGTTTAAAAGCCTTTGGATATATAAAAAAAATATTTTTTTTGAATCCAATCTAAATCTTGATGATAGTACCAAAGCTTAATAATTACCCTTGTCCTATGTAGGTCATAATTCATTCCATTAGTGTTTAATAAAAATGTATGTAAGCCACGCCCAAACTTATTTTTTTTTTATGGAACCACTGAGTTCTGAAATGTTGGTAATCTAGGGTTTCGCTTATCAGGGAGTGCGGAGGGGTAAGCGGAATATGAACTGGTAAGAAGTGACGACGTAGCCGAGGTAAGCGTAAGGGGAATTTGGGTACTATTTAGGCTTCCCAAATTCTAGGTGAGGTGAGGGTGAGCTAGTCTGCGTCATCATCTGCAGATCCTCTAAGAGTGGTAGCCGAGAACAATAGTGGGATGTTAAGTTGGCATGAGATTTTTTTTTGTAACGTGGTGAGGTTTGGTGGAGAGGCAAGATCCCCCCCTACTTCCGGCGAGCTAAGCCGAGCGTCGCCAGCATGCCATTGCCCTTTCCGCTAGACATTCTAACTTCCTTTACCCTACATCTTCTTCTTCCGGTCCTTTCCCTAGCTGTTTGGTTGAGTCGAGAAGCTTACTAAGGAACATTTCCGCTCCCGGTCCTAGACTACAGTTTCCTTTCCTAGTTTCCTATCAGTTCTTCCTGACTATCCCTATACTCTCATCCAGTTGCCCCGTTACAAATGACTCTAAACAGAGTAATTGTAGATTCATCAAAATCCAAAAAGCGAAAATACAACAAAATAACAACATAAATTAATTATTTATTTATTTATTTAACCAAGGATCTTCACAAATTATTAGATATTTTTGTCTTAATTTAACAATGAAACAGCACTCTAACTTTATTGAGTTTTTTTTTCAGGATTAATTTAAATTTACACCAACAATATAATAGCTGTGTTTTATTTTCCCTCAGATCCGAACCAGGATTTGCTTATGAAAATACAAGTACCTATTACAAAAAATTGTCAATATGAAACCAATTTATTGAGGTTTTTATTTTCAAATTTTCTTTTCTTTCTTTCATTTCGCACGAGAAAACAAGAGATTTTTTCTTTTGAAATCGCCTAGGTGAATGCCCAGAGAACACATAGGCCCAGTTTTTCAATGAGAGATTATTCTAGCTCCGGGGTTTAAGCCTGAGTGAGAGCTGAAACAAGTTTTCAGTTAATTTAGATCCCAAGTTAACTCAAAAAATTTGGTGAATTAACTCTTGTATTTCTTTCAAAAATCTATGGAAACCGAGTTACCACACTATGAAAAAAGGCACTTCACCAAATTTTTTGAGTTAACTTGGGATCTAAATTAACTGAAAACTTGTTTCAGCTCTCACTCAGGCTTAAACCCCGGAGCTAGAATAATCTCTCACTGAAAAACTGGGCCTATGTGTTCTCTGGGCATTCACCTAGGCGATTTCAGAAGAAAAAAATCTCTTGTTTTCTCGTGCGAAATGAAAGAAAGAAAAGAAAATTTGAAAATAAAAACCTCAATAAATTGGTTTCATATTGACAATTGACAAAAGAGTTTATGATATCGAGTAAACGATTATAGTAGTTACCAACGAATAATCGGTTCTGGATATTTATTCCAAAACTATTCGCTAAGCTATATAGCTATCCAAAAATGTTCATATATAGGTAATTTTGAGCTGCTCTTGCATCAGCTGTTTAGCTCGGGATAGGTATCTGAATTTCTAAATACAGAATTTTGGAAACCAAATTTGTGTACATATGAAATTAGAACCCTAAGCCGTTTGTAAACTTTGATTGGATCATTGAAAACCATCAATTTCCAATTTGATTACAACAATTTTTGAAATCGCAATAGTCGAATTGAAAACTGCAGTTTCCTTAAGAAACAATGAAATAACAATTAAGAAAAGAATGAAAGGAAAAATTAAAAGAAAATAAGGTCAATGACTAAGAAACATTGATATATGTGTTCTAACCGAAAAAAAAATTACAGAAGGATAAAATTACAAAAAATAAAAAATTGAAACTGGGAACCAAGTTTTTTTTTCTTAAAATATTTATTTTGAATTGACAATTTTTTAATCAATTTTCATTTGAGAAAAATAATTTTTTTTTAGATATGGAGGGGGCCCCGAGGCTAGCATTGCCTTGGGAAAATTGACAGAAATAAAGTCCTAACGTTTTGAAACTTTATAAAAGTAATAAGAAATGAAAAACAAAGTTGAATCAGTCGTAATTAAGAGTAAATTGTAAGCTGAATTGAAAAAAAACGCTTATTCAAATATGTTATTTATGTACAACAATTCGACCTATGTGAAAAATTTGGGATAGTGGAAGTACCTTGTATGTGTCCCTTGTATAACGATCGCAGTTTTAAATATTTTTGGATGAAAAAACGGTTATCGATATAAAATATGTTAGGCAAATTACTTTTGTAGATTAAAAAAAAAAATTTTAAATTCTTTGTACCTGAAAACCGCGAGGCAAGTGAAAAAATCATAAAATTTAGTATGAAGCTTACGCATATGAATGGGAATTCGTTAAACATTATTTTTTATTTTTTTATTTTTTTTTCTAGAGACAAAAGATCTCGTTATCTGATATCCGTTTTCTTTTTTTTATTATTAATTTTCTATTTCCAAAAAAAAATTTGACAAAACTATGAAATATTGAGGAAATTTACAAAGTGGTATAAATAAACTACTTGAGGAGTATGAGGTCAAATGCACTTTTTTACAAAGCCAATAGAAATGTGCAGTTAACTAAATTTTTTTATTAAAAGTCAGTTTTTTATTTAATCAAAGGCGCTAGAAAGCTGAAATTTTGTATATGAACTCTAAAGCATTGGGTACGTACTTTCGAATCCGCCTCCTGCCACGCCCACTTTTTTTTTATTAAAATTCAGTTTTTTATTTAATCAAAGGCACTAGAAAGCTTAAATATGAATTATTTAAAGCATTTAGTTGATACTTTGGAATCCGCCTCCTGCCACACCCACTTATTTTAAATTCAGTTTTCTCTTTATTCGAAGATTTGGTTTGTCGATAATTTGGAATTTGGAATTTGGAACTCGAGATTTTTAGCATTTATTATTTGAGGGTATGTCCCCCAAGGTATCTTATTTATTGTTCTCATTTAATAACTTCTTAATTAACTAAGAAAAAAAAAATTTTAGGCCTCCAAAAATATTTTAAAATTACCAATCACAATCACAGGTTAAACTCACAGTGATTCATAAACCACATTCACAGTTATACCTGTGATTGGAAAATCACAGTTTTTGTCAAAAACTTTGTTTTGAGTTTAGATTTCCAAATCCATTTTGAGCACGCACCCTTAATTTGTAAATGTCGTCAATAGTGTAAAGAAAAAAGACAACTGGACGGGTGTATAGAAATAAAAGAAAAACAAAGGGAAAAAAGAGTTGGAGATATAAAAAGTTGTCACTGAGGTCCTGGGTTGTTTTATTTTCATGGTCTGATCTGGATTGGATCTGGGGGAAAATAAAATAAAGCTTATATATGCAATATTTTCAATTCAATTATTTAAACAATTCTCAATTTATCTTTGCAAAACGTAAAATGTAAAATTTATTTAACAAGTTATTATTATTCGCGCACGTTTGTATAGATCGAGATATGAAGTGGCCGATACCCTTCTAAAAATTGCTTCACAAAAACTGTAATACACTATAGGCTATTCACTATCTAGTGTAGTATTATAGAAATCGTGGCCATTGCATGATGGTATCTTCCTATAATCTGCATTCATGAAGATCTCTCCATTTTGGTCTTCTTTCTCTATTCAACAAATCTAAATTTTATATCTTACATCCCTTTTTTTGCGGAACTCCACATGAAGATGAATGTAAATCCACCATTAGCGGCAAAAATATGGATTTGGACGAAGAAAAATAATTTCTCTGATCTCGGCCACTGATCTCTATATACACTGGATAGTGAATAGCCTATAGTGTATAACAGTTTTTGTGAGACAAGTTTTTTAAAGGGTACCGGCCACGACCTCATATCTCGCTCTATAAAAACTAAGAAAGAGATTGAAGATATTTCCCGAAATTGAGCATTTATTTGATATCAGTTGATGTCAACAAGCATTGTGGCTGTAAATATTGAAAAAAATAAAAGAAAATGCAGGTCCAGTAGCGTCCATTCCGCTGGTGCCGCTGTTATACTGTTATATGAGGGTACCGGTTACGACTATATTTTTGCCTCAAAAATTTTGTATGAATACACTATCCAGTGTGTCGCCGCCTTAATGGTTAAAACCCCTGAACGCCGATCGTCTTCAAGAAGGAGCCAGCAAGTGCATGCTATATATATCCGTTGCACTTTATCAAAAAAAAAAAAACAATTTTAAGAGACGTGTTTTGTTGGGGCATTAAGTGGATTTTCTTGTAAAGAGCAGACGTCGTCGTTCGTCGATAATCAAATACAATTTTAAAATAAAGTCATTTTTAACTTTTCAATAATTTAGTAGCATGTTGCTTAGTTTTTTCAAAGTGCTAAATTGATTTATTTACAATTATTAGTGTTTTTCGTAAATTCATTTTGCAAATAAGTCTACACAGTGTATGTAGAGATCAGTGATCTTGGCATATCCGGAATTGTATGACCCCCAAAATGAAGATTATATGAATTCCTCAAGGAAAAATAACATTTGGAAAGAAGTTGCTGGTAAAATGGGAGTATAAGGATTAAGGTAATATATTAAAGTTTTTCGGTGAAATAATAAACAGAAAACAGGAGAAACAAAACTATATTCGGAAATGTCAAAATTGAAAGGGTTCTCCCATTGACATTATTATATATGGACTGCCAGGAGCCAACTTCACAATGGTTTCACCTAACTAAACGCCACTAGCTCTCAAGTAGCAAAAGTGGAAAATAAAGTGAAACACTTTCGACATTTGAAGTTTTGTGCTGTTTTTTATGTGTTTTTTTTTTTTTCATTCGTGTTTTGTTTTTTTTTTAGTGGCGAAAGAAATTTTTCAGAGAGATGCTTGTCAAGTGACCCTTTTTAAAAACGAAAAGTGGATGCCATGTAATAAAAGAAGTCAATTTGTGTATTCCGAGGCAAAAATGGGAGTTCTGGGGTTTCTTTGCACAATGAAGGAGCTTTGTTCTTATGTTTCAATAAAAAAATCCAAAAGGTTTGTTAATTACTTAAAAAAATAAAGGTTCCCTCATACCAACGCGAATCTGTCGTGGCGACGAATCAAACAATAGCTGTGTTTTATTTTCCCCTAAGATTCAATCCAGATTAGATCACAAAAATAAATTAACACAGGATCTTACTGACAACTTATTACTCTTTTTTCCTTTTGTTTTTTTTATTTGTATACACCCGTTGTCTTTTTTCTTTACACTACTGACAACATTTACAAATTAAGGGTGTGTGTTCAAAACGGATTTGGAAATCCAAATCTAAAACAAAGTTGGGTCTTATGTTGTTTTTCTAATACATGTATTTTCGTAAGCAATTCCAATCTGGTTCGGATCTCGGGGAAAATAAAACACAGCTAATAACAACAACATATTATTTTCATTGACAACCACGTGTTGTTATTATTGTTTTCGTCGTCGCCACGAAAGATTTGCGTTGGTGTGGACTGTGGGGGAACCTTAATCAAAACTAATAAGTTTTGGTTTGTTTAACGGTGAATCAGAGATGAAATCAAAAAGGAACAGTTCGGCTGAGGCATCTATCGGTCCAGAAGCCAAACATGGTCGAATAATAATTAATAATTATAAATATAATAAATGTATACATGTTTCTATTTCTTAATTTCAAATAAAATTATGGAAATATAATTTAACATTTATTTTAAAGCACTTGCGTACCGAATGAATGTTTTGTTTTTAAGCCGTGGATATAAAAGGAAAACAAATGTATGCAGAGACAATAGTACTTGGATTCACTCTACTAAACTAACAGCATTAAGTCCTTTGAGTAAAAGATTTTGTTGCTTTTTATAATAGCATTGAGTGTTGAATAAGGTATCATTCATCTCTATATGGTGTACCGTTGGCCAGATACACCCCAAAACCTTTTTCTTAATTTTTACCACCATGAAGAAAAATCAAAAACATTTTGGAGTGTATCTGACCAATGGTAAGCCGTGCAGCAATTGGTGATACATTTTGGAATCAGCAAATTATGCTTAAACGAGTATCAAAATTGATACTTAAAATAGAGTCTACAATCAGAATGGCGGCAAAACTACTCAGCAAAAATGAACGAAACAAACTGTCAACGACCATTCTCTATTTATCTCTCTTACTTTCGGCATTTACTTGGCTACCCAGTGGTACCAAATTATCACTTTATTTTGATTTAGGATTCTACAATTCTACTACAGCTCGGCCATTCTGACTGTACAATCGACCTCGATTGTAAATTAAATGGAAGTGTCATCTTCAAAGTCCTAACAATCATCTTCTATTTCCTCGTCCGATTCAACCCATTTCCTTAAACTACTTGAATCTACTATACCGTGATATGGCATTTGGGTCACTTGAACACCCTCAAAATCTTCGATTTGTTGCGGTAAATTTTACCACAACAAGTTTCACCCAGCCTATTCTATCTCCTATACCCATTCTTAACCTCTCCTTCTTCGTTGCGGCTCCAAGATACTCGTAGAGTTCAGTAGAAAACCTGGTATCCATCACCCAGAGTCCTGCTCTTAAAGTATTTTGGAAAAGTAACCAAAAACAGGTGTGCGAGCAGTTCTATAAATCGAAGGGAACAGTTGGTTCCAAAATCCATGAAGTATACGAATCATATAGACGGGCGGTCTTATGTTGAATTATCAGCGGACGAGCTGAAAAAGTCATCGAGTCAGGCGGACTCTATCGAAACTCTTATCTAAACTCTTCATCCTAACTTTAATTTAAAGTAACATTTTATTGTAAGTAAAATTGGCCTTTAACGTAGTCAATAGTAAAATCTTAAGTTACAAAATATTTTATTGAAAGGGGTTATCGGAATGGAATCAAAACAGTAGGGTTCGCGTTTCAAAAGGAATTTGCCTTCCTCCCTCTCATCTCGAAAAATATTGATTGTCGACGGAATTTATTCGTGCCTCGAATCACCCGCGAAAACTTTGTTGTAGCTAGGAGAATGCCTAGGATAAACTTTTCCTCGGGTTTGTTTCTTTTTAATTTTTCTCGAAAATATTAGTTTGGGATGGGTCTGAACTCGGCCATTAAGGTTCGGCAAGTTTTGGAAAGACATCCAACAACTTTGCCGAATCCGTGAATGTGTGTGTGAGAGTAAAGTTTCGTTGAGATTCAACAACGGAGGTTTTCGAGGAGAGCACGTAGCTTTCCAGGAAGCCGCGATCCCGTGACCGATGATCACGAAAACGAATGGCTGAATGTATGAATGTGTGAGTGGTTGGAATGGTCGAGGGTGGAATTGATGGTAGCTGGGAAAGTGACTCTTAAGAGAGCTATCCAAGCAAAAAGTTGTGTTTTTGGTAATTTGAGAAAAATTAAGGAAGAAATAAAATCGAGGAAAAATTTTTTGGTGAAAAAAATTGAAAAGTTGAGAAGTTGAGAAGTTGATAAATAGAAAAAGGTGATTCGAGGAGCGAAAGGAATTTGGTTTAAAATCAGGATAAAGCGAGTTGAGAGAGGAGATAAAGGAGAAGGAAGTACAAGGGAAAAAAAAACAGATAAGTAGAGCGGACATTTTGTCCAAAAGTGTAATAGTTGGAATTGTTTGTTTTCCCGATTTTTATAAGAATTCTAAATTCCGATTAACCCTAGTTCTTTTCTTTGTTTTTTTTATTGTCGTGTTAGATTTCGTTTTAAATCCCAGTTAAAAGCGGGACGCGGTAGTTTCAGTTGTTAACGGCTCATTTTTCTTTCTTTTCTTTGTTTCGGCTTTAACGGTTCCCCGTAAGCCTTATAATAATTCTTAATTGTATTTCGGTAATTGAAAAAATTTTTGGTTTTAATCCTGGGTTTCGACCCAAAGGTTTCCCAAATAAAATTATTTAAAATCCCCATTCGGGCATACAAAATTTGTGTTTCATTTTGGTTTTCCTTATCGTGTCTTTTAACAATATAGTTCAATTAGATTTGGAATTTTGCTAATTGCATTTGGTACAAAGAAAATTCCTGGCGCCCACTTTAGTAAAAGTACACCCTGTACTTACATTCTTTTTTTTATCATCAATTTGATTATTCTTTTATTAATCAAACTCGATTAATAAAATCCCACTTCGCTGAACCCACCCCATTGCTGAGCTACTGGGTGGCAGCACTTTAGGTGTTGTCTGTTGTGAACGCACCTATCGTCGTTTGACAGTTTGTCATTCTCGTCGCGACGCACATCGTTTTCGTGCACAAATTTGTTTCGTTTTGTCAATAAAATTGTTAAACTTTCGTGTCGTTTAGCAATTTGTTAAAAATATTTAAGTCTGCGGATTACAATTCCGCCATCCTAAACTACCATCCTAAAATTACTTACTCGCGATAAATAATTTCACAACATATTACATAGCGATCATTATCTTATTCTTCACAACATAGGGACCACGGTATCTTGGGATGAATTTCATTCTTTATTACTACAAAATCACCGACTTCAAACTGTTTGGCTGGAGAATGGTTCTCATTAAAATAGTGTAGGTTTTTCATCAGAATTTTTTATTGCTTCAGAGGCTTCGGCCCTTGGTTCATCTAGATTCACCCTTCAGTCATCGGTATATCTCTCATTCAAATGCTCTATCTTCTAAACTATATTCTGGCAAATCACCCTCTTCTTCTAGCTGTTGTATACTCTCGTCACATGCCTGGGCCAGTTGAATATTTCTGGCAAGATCTTCAACGGTTACTGCAGTAGCAAAAGGGGCACGACCTTAGTAGAAAAAACAGAGGAACGGGTTTATCGAGGAAAAACTGAAGCATTTTTCAAAATAGTGTGAGTTACACAAACACAAATGCATTCACACAGGGAAGGCATGCAGTAAGACAGCTAAATCATGGGGCGCCCAAAAGAATTTTTAGCTGTTTTTTGAGGAATGTGTTTTGAGTATTTAAATCGTCAAAATAGAAAAAAAAGCTTAGTAAATTAAATAAAGAAGTGAAATAAAAGTAAATAAAGAGAATAAATGATATTCTTCATTGAAATAAAAATATAAAACTACAAGCGGTGCTCTATTAAATCTTGAAAAAACACGTATGTATAATAAGCATTGAAATTTTTGTTCATTTTACATATAAGCTGTGTCTCATATTCCACATTAACTAAGTAAAATTACACTGCACTACGGGCGCTCAATGCATATGAAATAATTCGACCCTGGGTGAAAATTTCAATTTTGACAGATAGGCACCTGACATATCACGTTCCAAACTATATTTGTATTTTCAACAAATTTGCCTTTTTTATAGTAATTTTAAAGTATTCTACGATAATGTATTTACATAAAAAACATGACTTCACATTAATTTATGTGGAATTTGAGACACAATCAGCCCGTGAAATGAAAAGTTTGTTAACTCCATATTAAAGGTGTTTTAACACAATTCAACACAGCACAGCTGCATGTTGTTTTATATTTTTTTTTAATAAAGTATTGCAAGTTTTCATTATGCTCACTTTTATTTCAATTTTGTATTTAGTTTAATTATCTTTTTTCACTATTTTAACGATTGAAAATCTCTAGATCGGCAAAATGACAGATAGACACCTTTTTCATTTAATTTCTGAACAACAACAACAACTTAAAGGTGCATACCACCAATGGTATACGAATTAATTTATATTTCGTTTTAATTAATTATTTGGCTGGAGATATAGCTATTTCAAGGGGTGCCAAGCCCTATCATCAGTCTCCTTATTAGTGATAGATAGACACCTTTTTGTTTTTTTTTTAAATTTGGTCCTTCACTCACATACACTGAATATGTGATATATACCTCTTCCTTATCTTCTTATTCTAAGGGCATGACTAAGTGCATCTACATGGACCATACAATCACCTTCCTATGTTGCACTTGATAATTGTAATTTTCAAAAGCTAATGACCATTGGGCTATCCGCGTTAACATCTTTTTATCAACGTTTGAGACAAAGTCTCGCAATCAGTTACAATGATAAAAGGCATACGATCAAGGAACGTCTTAAAACTCTCTAGGGCATAAACCACAGCTAATGTCTCGAGTTCAAAACTAATCAATTAAGACTCCCTATCAGTTGTTTTCCTAGACAAAAAAGTGACCGAACCGCACCGAACCCATGAGAACTTGCATCACAATGCAACTCCGTCTCACGTCTAGGATCGTATAGCGTTTACACGGGGGAAGAACTTAATTTCTCTTTTAATAGCTTCAAAGCGGAGGAGCACTCTTCAGTCCATACGAATTTTGAGTCTTTCTTCAATAAATTCGTGATTGGTTTGGCTAAACAAGAAAATCCGGGGACAAACCGTCGAAAATACGAAAACAAACCAATAGACCGCTGAAATTCCTTACTATTGGAGGCCCGTATTGCCTCCAAAAGATTGTCATTCGGGCGTATTCCTTCTTTATTCAGGCGATAACTGAGCTAATCAACTTCGCTATACGCAAATCTGCATTTCTTCATATTTAATTCTAACCCTGCTCCTTTCACAACTCCTTCGCACAATTCTACCCAGAATATCAATATGCGCTTCTATGTCTTCTGTGGCGATAGATATGTCATTATCAATCAAAGGTTTCAAAGCCAAAAAAATATATCTCTGAAAAACGGAAGGAGCATTCTAAAGGCCAAAGGGAATATATAAATACTCAAATTGTCCAAAAGGCGTCACAAAAGCTGTGTACTGTACAGATTCTTCAGATATTCTTATGTGATGAAACCCATCCCTTAAGTCTAAAGTTGTTAAAATTCGCTTAATAGCTAAGTACTCTAAGCAATCTTCTTCAAAGGAAAATTGTCCCTCACCGTATGTTTATTGAGGGCACGATAATCTACACACATACGAATTTCATTGTTCTTTTTCCTAATTAAAACTAGGGCATAAGGCAAACTACTTGGTCTAATTATATCTCTCTCTAAAAGTCGATCAATTGTACTTTGAAGGTACTTCGGTGCGCTCATAAAAAGAGAGCCGTGCGTCGGGGCGAGCAATATATAGGCACGTCTTTTGTTAACCTAATCTTCATTGAATAATCGGTTGGTTTTGCTTCAACACACGACTTTAAATAACATTTACCAATAACAGCTCTAATAGCATTTATATGAGCCATACCTAAATGCCCATCAATATTCAACTCAGAACTAACCAATAACCCTAGGTCAGCGAAATGTAACATTTCGTTTTCCAACCTCATCAATTTTAACTCAGGAACATCACTAACTTGCGACACAACTTCGATGTACATTTAATTTTGGCAACACATCACGACCACTGATCTCTATAATACACTGGATAGCGTATCCATACAAGAAAGTTGACTCCATTTGAAGAACTGTTATAGTGGAGCTTCCTACTTTTTTGTATACCAGTTTAACTTTATAACATATAAAAAGTGACGAAGTCAAACGTCAAAGAAGTGGAAAATGTGAAACGTTGTTCTCGATGTGTTGAATTTTCGTTAAAAAAATAAATTCAGGGAGAAAAAAACATTATTATTGAAATTTTTTCGGTTTTTAAATCTTAAATACATCTTCGCAAAGGTATTATCTTCAATTAATGCCTCATTGTTTAGTTGTGAGTACGTCGCGTCGGCTAATTCATTCGTATTTCTATGTTGTTAGTTCAGGTGGTGGTGGCAGTAATAATTACAATGTCACAATGGCGATAGTAAAATGAAACATAATTTCTATTCTACGGATGTGCATCCGCAACTCCAGAAAACAATCAGTGATGTTTGTTCACAAACGCATTTTAACAAAGAAATTCATCTAAACCAAACCCATCTACAGGGAAGTTACAAGTCCCAACATCGGTTACCACTGAGCTCGTTATTGAAGACCCATTAAAACCAAGTACAAAATACATCGACATATCATACTTTTTCTGCATAGTTATACATCACTAAACCAAGTTGTAAAAGAAAACTTCGTGAAAGAAAATCAACTCGGCATGATGCGAACATTTTAGAAGCCTCAAATAAAGTGATGCGCTAGAATTCATAAACATAGCCATAGATCATAGATAGAGTTGTTTGTCACAAAAGGACGAATTTACAAACATGCGGGTAGTTCAGTGGAAGCGTACGTTTGGCTGGATGAACACACAAAGCTTAGACACAGCAGATAGGTGAGTACAAAACATGGTGACGTTTGTATTTGGTTTTGATGATAAATGTGTTATTAAGGTACATCAACTCCAAGTGCTTTAAATCCATGTGGTAATGTAATGCATGTGGTTTCAAACAGAATGTGCATTGGGCTATCAGCGTCTGGGAAATGGGGTGACTCTCTGAAGAAATGTCACGAAGTCGAGTCTCCGCAGTTGGCCGAATTGATTGCCGAAAAGCTCGAACGTCAGGACGACCCACTTGAAAAGGCAACCGATTTCCTTACACCTTTAGAACTGTTAGCCAAACATCGCATTCAATTCACTTGCAAACACTCAATTCACTTGAGTCGAACAAAGATTCCCAAAAATGTCCATATAAAGTAATTTCCGGTATTTTTCAGTTTTAAAGCAGTTTTTTTTTTAAATCTTTGTTCGATTTGAAAATGGTTTTCAGAAACACTTACTTCAATTTCAAACTCAAAAACGTACCAATAATCCAAATGAAGCAAATAGTTTGGAAACGACATCGTAGTATATAGTTAGTATAAGTATAGTTTTTACTATGTTAAAACTTCAAAGGAAATAAATTAAACAATTTTTTTTTATACTTTTGAAAAAGCGCTTTTTATTTAAGTTTTTTTCTAATTTAATTTTTTTTTAACGGTGATTCTCTTTCAAGGAATTTATATACTCGATTTGAAAGCATCAATTGCTGATTCCAAAAAGGTATCAACCATCGCTGTACGACTTAAGCCGGAACCACATCTATCTCGTGTGGTGTGTTGTGGTGTGGAGCGGTGTGTCGTTGAATGTGCACACTTGTGTGTAGTGATGTTGAAAAAGAAAAGTACAGATTATATGTCATGACATGACTGTTGTTTTGATTTTTGTTTATAATATAAGTGTTCTCTTTCTTACAAATAGTAAACTCCACATCGTGGTATGGCGCAATCGAAACAGAAGCGATTCCTCCACAACACACCACTCCACAAAACAACACGCTTCACAAATGTGGTTCTAAGCATATGAAACATATTGGAGCTATAGCGACACACCACTCCACAACACACCACACGAGATAGGTGTGGTTTCGGCTTTACCGTTAGTCAGATACACTCTCAAACGTTTGTGATTTTTCTTCATGATGGGAAAAATAAAATCTGGCCAACGGTAAATCGTACAGCGATAAATGATACCTTTTTGAACTAGCACTTAATTCTGTTAAAAGAAGCATTAAAAAAGAATCACCATTAAAAAAATTAAAAGGAAAATATAAAAGTGGTTTCGTGAAATTTTTTTAAAGAAATCCAAGAAAATGCGATATTGGGAAATCATTGGATATAAAAAATGTGGACTGGAGTACCGGCACCGGACACCAACGTTGTAAGATTCGGTTCCAATAGTAGTTAAGCTTCAATAAGCAGTGTAGATATACATATTTCGAAAATGCCACCTCGAAAGCGATTCACAAAAACCACTTCTTACACCATGCTGCTGTTCAGGTAGCCTTAAATACGTCTATCAAACCTGCCATCAGCAAATGGCTGACCGCTTCTGAAACAAACTCCTGTGAATTATGCAAATTCCCGTTCATAATGCACACAAAAATAAAGCAACTGGTAGTGTGGCTAGCATACCAGGTGCAATAGCTATTGGTCCACTGCAATCCACTGACATCTTCGACAGTGCCATCAAAAAAGAAACAAAGACATGCGTTGTTTCATCCTGGTGGTGATGCTAAATGCGGGTGCTGTTGCTGGTGGCATGTGTTTGATAAAATAATAAAAAAAGTCAACCATGATGTGTTCTGCCTTGGCTTGCGGCTTCTCGCCCACCTTCCTTTTGACAATATTTGCATCATAACACCATAATTAGTGGTCTTAAGCGGTGGAATGCGTAGTTCATTCGACTTCTAAGACTGAGTAATCTGATGTGCGTAGGTTCCATCCCTATGGTGTGCATGTAGAAAGTTTTTCAAATAAAATTGGATTAAAGCTCAGCACCACTAATAAGGAGACTGATGATAGGGCTTGGTACCCCTTGAAATAGCTATATCTCCAGCCAAATAATTAATTAAAATGAATTATAAATTAATTCGTATACCATTGGTGGTAGCACCTTTAAGTTGTTGTTGGTGTTCAGAAATTCAACATAATTAATTTTGTCTGCTTTTTATTTGCTAAATAATAAGAATAAAAAATATGCTTTTATTATTTATTTGAACAAGAGCTAATGTCATCAATAAACTTTTTACATTTTCTAAAAAATATAATAAAACTTTCTATTTGAAATGGCTTAATTTATTCTTATAAGTAGCTTAAAAATGTCACCTATCAGTTTTATTTTGTTTTCACAGTTAAAATTCTTACCTCAAAATGTTTTGTTTTGTGCTCGGAAGATGTCAATGAGTGGAGCTGCCTTCCCAAATGTCATCTTCAATTAGAGTAAAAAAAAACTGTTATACAGTCAAACTTCGATAACTCGAACTTCGATAACTCGATTTTTTTATAACTCGAACAAAATTATGTGGCAGCAGCGTTTAGAGTTCAAATCTCATACATTTTTTCCCTCATAACTCGAACTTTTATAACTCGATTTTCTTTATAACTCGAACAAAAAATATGGCATATGCATCAACTAAGTCGAACATTTTAGGGGAATTCCCATTTAGTGAGAAAAAATGCATTTTTGAAATTCGAATTTTTGAAGGGAATTTTCATTTGAAAACGAGATACCTACGTACACACATGATATTAGTAGGTTTAAGAAATTTTGAAGTTGTAAGTAGGTACCTACTACCTACAGAAAATTTTTATTTAATGCGGTGAACATTTCAATATTTTTGCATTATTTTTTAATTTATCTACATAGTTATTGCTTGGTTGTTTTTTGTAAAAGATTCTATGTACAATTTCCAACTTCAATTGATATAGAAAGTGAAGACAAGACTTCGGTAGAGGAATTCATTCAACAGCCTTCGAAGCATGTTGTAGCACATTTGACAATTTGAATTTATATTTGCAAACGTGTGACAATACAACAGATGAAATTTACGCAGCTTTAAATAAATTAGAATCCTTTTTTCTTGAAAAAAAAAAACAATAAAAAAACTACTCTCAGACCCAAATAACTAAATACATGCAATAGTTTTGTGTATGGTGTAACAACTTATGTACATTAATATAAAACGTATAAGACTTAATAAAGCAAAAAAGTGTTGTCGATTATGCATATGTATGTTTTTCAAATATTGAATTGTTTAATTGTTTTAATTTTGATAAATAATTTGGATAACTTGAAGTCTTGATAAGTCGAACTTTTATTTTGGATAATAGTAACGGGTGATTTTTTAGCTGGTTTGGTTTTGGCAACACTGGTTTTGACAGCTGACGTGTGTTTAGTACCTTGTGTCACTGTCAAACAGCTTCAGTTTGGTTTGCAATTTAACCATGGATCGTCTTACAAATGAACAACGCTTGCAAATTATTGAATTTTACTATCAAAATTCGTGCTCGGTTCGAAATGTTCATCGCGCGCTGCTTCCATTTTATGGTCGGCATTCTCGACCTTCTGAGCAGTCTATTCGGAAGATTGTGACCAAATTTCGCACCAAATTTACTTTGTTGGACATTAAACCACCAACACGTTTACGTACTGTGCGTAGTGAAGAAAATATTGCGGCCGTATCAGCTAGTGTGACAGAAGACCGCGAAATGTCGATTCGGCGCCGTTCCCAGCAGTTAGGCCTTTGTTACAGCACTACGTGGAAAATTTTGCGGAAGGATTTGGGCGTAAAGCCTTTTAAGATACAGCTGGTGCAAGAACTAAAGCCAGCCGACCTACCACAACGCCGAATTTTTGGTGAATGGGCTCTTGGAAAGCTGGCCGAGGATCCGCTTTTTTATCGAAAAATTGTGTTCAGCGATGAGGCTCATTTTTGGTTGAATGGGTACGTAAATAAGCACAATTGCCGCATTTGGAGTGAAGATCAGCCAGAAGCATTGCAACAGCTACCAATGCATCCCGAAAAAGCCACTGCTTGGTGCGGTTTATGGGCCGGCGGCATTATTGGGCCATATTTCTTCAAAGATGATGCGAATCGCAGCGTTACTGTCAATGGTGAACGCTACCGAGCGATGATAACAAACTTTTTTTTGCCCGAAATGGAAGTTCTTGACTTGCATGATATGTGGTTTCAACAAGACGGTGCCACATGCCACACAGCACGCGAAACAATGGCGCAATTGCGAGGCGAGTTTGGCGAACAGTTAATTTCACGTTTGGGGCCGGTCAATTGGCCGCCTAGATCGTGCGATTTGACACCATTAGACTATTTTTTGTGGGGGTATGTCAAGGCTAATGTCTATAGGGACAAGCCCGCTTCGATTGACGCACTGGAAGCCAACATCCATGCATTCATTCGTGAGATACCGGCCGATATGTGTGAAAGAGTATGCCAAAATTGGACACAGCGGATGGGCTACCTGAGACGCAGCCGCGGTCAACATTTGCATGAAATTATCTTTAAACATTAAATTGCAAGGTTCAAACTATCGATTTAAATAAATATTTCATTCATTTTTTCGAATTTTTTGTGTTTTTTTTTTTAAAAAAGTTCTAAACCTCTTAAAAAATCACCCGTTAGTTCGAGTTATCGAAGTTTGACTGTACTTTGTAGGGAATACACTATCCAGTGCATTGACCTATTATATATGGACTGCTAGTCGAGCGTCATTTCCAAACAAATACCGGAATAAAACGGTTCGACCTCTTCTTATTGACATGAGCGCTAATGTAGGACACGCAGCAAAGAGAAGTAACTATTTTCAGTGCCATCTGTTGCTACTTTGTCTGAGCAAGCATTTTTTGCCATAGAAACTACGGACATCTTTTGTTACTTATAATAAAAAAAATTTTAACTAAAATGTATATTATGACGTTTGTGTATAATTTTAATTTTCATTTCATATTTTGCGTCGTGCGAGGTAAATTTGTTTTTTATAATTATATTTTTTGTTTAAATTTAGATAAATGTTGATTCAACAGCATTTGGATATAATTTTTTCAAGTACATAAATATTATATTGATTTTCATTGAAGTTGTTTTTTGTAGCAAATAATTCCGCCAAAAGTTTTCCAGTGGAATCCAAAACTCGATCCCGTAACATCGCTCTCAAATAAGAATTTGGTCCGGTTCTCTTGTACCAGTATGGCAATTGAGGAAATAAAATACAAGAAAGTAGTCGTCATTTACCTGTGCCCTTCTTTCTTATCCTCGAAGTAATCGCGGTACCAGAGAATGTGGGACTTTTTCTCTCTGGCAGTTATGTAGGGATTTTTTTATAAATCAACACAAACCAATCCTATAATATGACGAATTGGTCCCATTGTTGGACACCAAGGTTCCAAATGTTGTTCAAGGAAGACGTTAGTAATTCGTACCGAAAAGAAGGCCAAACACCATTGCCTTTTGCCTCTGAGAAAGGCAATGAGCGATTTGTTGAATTGTTACTCAAAAACGGAGCAATTGTTGACACTAAAGCCCATGGTTGTCTTACGCCGGTCTTTTTTGCAACGGAAAAGAGAAGGTGGTTAAACAATTGTTAAATCGTGGGGCAAATGTTAATGCTCAGGATGCGTCGGGTAAAACCCTACTCTTATTGGCCTGTTGAATAAGGATTCCTCAAAATGGTAGAGAATATACTCCAATATAAGGGTGATCGAAATAACAAAGTAAACAGCAGCTCATTAGTCAAAGAAATTTACGAAACTAATGGAAAATACAAATTGATCGTTGAAAAACTTTTGCAACATGGATTCACATTTAATTCCGATGATAAGTTACTACAAACAGCTGTCGAATTTGAAGATCTTTTTAACTATTGCGGCAGTAAAAAAAAACAACATGAAATTACAGAAATGTTAATCAAATACGGAGCAAACATTAACTCCATGGATGAAAAGGAAAAAACACCAATTTATTATGCTACCGACAACGGAGATATAAAAATGGCTTTTGCTGGCAAAGGGAGCTTCTGTTACAAATTGTTCCGGTTTATTATTAAACGCGGTTAAAAAGGAAAGCATAGAAATGGTGCATTTGCTATTGAAGCATAAAGTCAATGTTACGGGAGTTGATGATTATGGAAGGACAGCATTACACTTTAGAGCTCTGGCTCTGAATGCACTTGAAGATTGCATGTGCATGCTATTAGTTCGCAAAATCATAACCTTCGATACATAAGATATGTATTCGATAAGGAGCAATCCAATACCGCCAAAGGCCAAATTTCCAAAGCTTTGATCGCCGCTAGCCTAGATGTGAAAACTATATATATGTATGTATTATGTAAATGTAGGATGTGGGTAGCCACATAATATACAAAAATTATTAAAATTAAAACTGTTAACGATTTTTAAAATTGTTTCCGCTGCGATAGCTAACATTGCATTTGAGTGGAAACAATTGAATAAGTTGTTTAATCAATAAAAAAATTTGTCTATAGTTGTTTATTTTACATATGTATTTTAATTTTTTAAAACTTTAAAATAAAGACTTTAATTTTAAAAGCATATGTGTGATCTTGTCTTGCATTCGTTTTTCTTTTTTTTAATCTAGCAATTACATAAAAATAAAAGGCGCACGAAAACAAACAAATGCAGTTTTCGAACAAATTATTAACATTTTTTAAATAAAATTATAATTTTTCAAATCAGCAGGTAATTTCGCTTCTTTGAGGTGTCAAAATCGGTGTAGTATGAGAGTGAATTCCATCGTAAGCGAAAACTTTTCCGAATCCCGAATTTGTGAGTTTTTTTTAAGTTTATAGTAAGTATGTAGCAAGTATATGGTAAGTATATAAAAATACGTATCCAAAATATTGGTGCTTTTTTAATGAATTTCAAAAATAAATGTTGACTTACACTGAAAAAGCAAAGATTGGAAGGAAAAAACAACCTTTTAAAAGGTCTCTTTAATGTCCCTCTATTGTTGATATTTTCAAAATAACAAATTTACTAAAAAGTATTTTTTTCGATTTCTATGAGAGAAACTTATATGTCGGAATTTTTCAAACATAATTGATTAATTAATCATTGTTTTACACTTTTAGGTATTCTGTTGAACCGGACTGATTATTTTTACCCATTAAATGATGCCCGCCAGAACTCAGGAATCTAATACCTAATAGCCCAGTCGGAATAAATATTTGATAATTTTCTTTCACTATTCTTTAAAGATTGTTATTATCACTAATTCACACATTTTGTTGTTTTTTTTCCAGGAAAAACGGATTAGAGCTTAAGCCACCACTTTGAAATTTTCAAAAAAAAAAAGCAAACTTTTCAAAATTTTGACTTTGGAAATTAATTTCCAAAAATTATTCACTGAAATAATTTTATTTAAAAACGGAATTAAAAAATGGATTTATGGCTTCAAAAAAGATAAAACATTACATTTTGTTGTTGTTTTTGTCAATTAAAAAAAAAATCATGATGGCGGCTTAAGGTACAGCACAGTTTTCCCAAAAATTACACATACATATGCTCCTAATAACACCCTCAAACGTATCATAAAAGAAATTGTACAATTAAATTTTTCCCGGTCAGGTATTTTTATTTTGTATTTATAGCGACTGGGCTGCTAAACTTAAATTTTCAGGTATTAGATACGAATCGAAGTTTTTCGATTCACGTGAATTGTTCAATTAATATATCACAAATTATTATTTAAACTCATCAATCTTTCCAGTTCAAAGCTCTATAAATAATTATTTTTGAAGTTCTTGAAGAGAATTTAATTGAAAAAATTACGAAAATTCACACGATCGTTTAGCAGAGTATGGCTGATTATGAGCATCTGGTTCTGTGGTTGACTTAAAATTGTTAAGAGCATTGATTATTAAAAACAAAAGTACTTCTTATCAACGTAAAATTTTGAACATACATAATTAGTTGGAAGACAATTTTTTTAAATTGTTTTTAAAAATTTTGAGTTTTAAAATTAATTTTTCCCAAAACTGTTCACTTAAATCATTTTATTTAAAAACAATTAATGGACGGATTTCTGGCTTTAAAAAAAAGTGTAACTTACGAAGTTGTAAGTGTTATTATAATTATTTTTCTCATTAAAGTCGAATTTTTAGAAAATTGCTTCTACCGCCTAAAATGGGGGGGAATATACGCCCCCTCCTATACAATTTTTTTCTTGCCTTAATCCAACCTACATGTCCTAGCCTTTTTTAGAATCTTATGCAAAACTTTCATATACACCATTATGTACAATTGTCACCTTTTTAACGAAAGCAACCTTTTTAATATAATTAATAACCTCATTTTCCACGCCATTGAAACGCACACAGGAAAAATTGAGAGTTGTTGGTCACTAGGCAATGGTTCTTCACGGGCTTTCGCGCCACCAAAATATATTTATTTTGTTATCGCCTTGATTTCCTGCGAAAGAAAACCACAAAGCACAAATTACCGAACTGCATTTTCCTTTTTTCATATGAGCAAAAGATTTCTAAAATAATCGAAACAACACAAATGCTGAATTAGTTTTATGTGTTTAAATTTTAATTTTACCTTGTTTTTATTCACAAAAAGATTAATAAATTTAAGAAGAGTTAGCATTTGGATCCTCCTCTTTGGACGACCGGTCTTCTTCTTCTTCTTTTCTTGTTTCTCTACTTTGGGAGTCTGACCCTTGACTTTACCGGCACGAGCTAAAGAACCGTGCACTTTACCTCCAAGAAGTGGTACAGTGACACACAATTCGAAGGACGACAAACTGCTAACGCAGGCATCATTCTCCAAAACATTTCCTTCACAATTGAGGACAAAATCTTCAGTGATTCCTTTCAACTTCGTCAATTGAGCCTTAATGGAGGCAATTGTATCATTTTGTGAAACCTCTAGGGTCTCAATGGAGTCCAAACCTGGCACAAAATGTTGCATGTTGGAAAATTATTCAACGGACGCAGTTTTACACGCAGAACTCAATTCATTAAAGTAAACTATTAAATATATATTGTAGAAATTGTTGTTCTCCATCTCCAGTGTTTTTAGTTTTTATTTTTTTTTTACATAAATTGAATTTGTTAAATTCATTCATGACAGCACAATTTTTAACATTTGACAATAGTCAACTGACAGATTTAGGACATGGGACACAAGTATCCATGTTTTTTTCTAGTAAGGTTACGTTGATCTGTTCGATTGCGTAATTTCTTGTTTGAGAGTACTAGAATAGTATTTTTTTTAATTATCATTAACTTGAATTGAATTGTTAATAACTTATTAACTATGGTTCACCAAATTCTGAAATTAAATTTATAACTTTCCCAGAATGTATCTGAGTTCAAGAAACACATTTCAGAATTTGATGAATCTTTCTTTTTAAGTTATTAACACTTTCCAGGCATTTACGTTCGGGAGAGTGTCGCACGAGTATAATTGTTAATAGCTATTTAACTACGATTCACCAAATTCTGAATTATATTCTGAAACTCTCCTAGACTATATGTGAACCAAATAACAAAAATTCAGA
Source organism: Epistrophe grossulariae (assembly GCA_929447395.1). Lineage (NCBI taxonomy): Eukaryota > Metazoa > Arthropoda > Insecta > Diptera > Syrphidae > Epistrophe > Epistrophe grossulariae. The sequence goes on along the minus strand of OV839566.1, from coordinate 58,334,476 downwards.
ATTTGGTGAATCCTACTTTTTAAGTTCTAAACACTTTTCTCAGGGTAATACGCATTTACGTACGGGGGAGTGTCGCACGAATGTAATTGTTTATAACTATTTAACTACGATTCACCAAATTCTGAATTATGTTCTTAAACACTCCTAGACTATATGTGAGCTCCAGAACCAAAGCTCAGAATTTGGTGAATCCTACTTTTTAAGTTCTAAACACTTTTCTCAGGGTAATACGCATTTACGTACGGGGGAGTGTCGCAAGAATGTAATTGTTTATAACTATTTAACTACGATTCACCAAATTCTGAATTATGTTCTAAGACACTCCTAGACTATATGTGAGCTCCAGAACCAAAGCTCAGAATTTGGTGAATCCTACTTTTTAAGTTCTAAACACTTTTCTCAGGGTAATACGCATTTACGTACGGGGGAGTGTCGCAAGAATGTAATTGTTTATAACTATTTAACTACGATTCACCAAATTCTGAATTATGTTCTAAGACACTCCTAGACTATATGTGAGCTCCAGAACCAAAGTTCAGAATTTTGGTGAATCGTAGTTAAATAGCTATAAACAATTATACTCGTGCGACACTCTCCCGAACGTAAATGCCTGGAAAGTATTAATAACTTAAAAAGAAAGATTCATCAAATTCTGAAATGTGTTTCTTGAACTCAGATACATTCTGGGAAAGTTATAAATTTAATTTCAGAATTTGGTGAACCATAGTTAATAAGTTATTAACAATTCAATTGAAGTTAATAATAATTAAAAAAAAATACTATTCTAGTACTCTCAAACAAGAAATTACGCAATCGAACAGATCTACGTAACCTTACTAGAAAAAAACATGGATGCTTGTGTCCCATGTCCTAAATCTGTCAGTTGACTATTGTCAAATGTTAAAAATTGTGCTGTCATGAATGAATTTAACAAATTCAATTTATGTAAAAAAAAAATAAAAACTAAAAACACTGGAGATGGAGAACAACAATTTCTACAATATATATTTAATAGTTTACTTTAATGAATTGAGTTCTGCGTGTAAAACTGCGTCCGTTGAATAATTTTCCAACATGCAACATTTTGTGCCAGGTTTGGACTCCATTGAGACCCTAGAGGTTTCACAAAATGATACAATTGCCTCCATTAAGGCTCAATTGACGAAGTTGAAAGGAATCACTGAAGATTTTGTCCTCAATTGTGAAGGAAATGCTTTGGAGAATGATGCCTGCGTTAGCAGTTTGTCGTCCTTCGAATTGTGTGTCACTGTACAACTTCTTGGAGGTAAATTGCACGGTTCTTTAGCTCGTGCCGGTAAAGTCAAGGGTCAGACTCCCAAAGTAGAGAAACAAGAAAAGAAGAAGAAGAAGACCGGTCGTCCAAAGAGGAGGATCCAAATGCTAACTCTTCTTAAATTTATTAATCTTTTTGTGAATAAAAACAAGGTAAAATTAAAATTTAAACACATAAAACTAATTCAGCATTTGTGTTGTTTCGATTATTTTAGAAATCTTTTGCTCATATGAAAAAAGGAAAATGCAGTTCGGTAATTTGTGCTTTGTGGTTTTCTTTCGCAGGAAATCAAGGCGATAACAAAATAAATATATTTTGGTGGCGCGAAAGCCCGTGAAGAACCATTGCCTAGTGACCAACAACTCTCAATTTTTCCTGTGTGCGTTTCAATGGCGTGGAAAATGAGGTTATTAATTATATTAAAAAGGTTGCTTTCGTTAAAAAGGTGACAATTGTACATAATGGTGTATATGAAAGTTTTGCATAAGATTCTAAAAAAGGCTAGGACATGTAGGTTGGATTAAGGCAAGAAAAAAATTGTATAGGAGGGGGCGTATATTCCCCCCCATTTTAGGCGGTAGAAGCAATTTTCTAAAAATTCGACTTTAATGAGAAAAATAATTATAATAACACTTACAACTTCGTAAGTTACACTTTTTTTTAAAGCCAGAAATCCGTCCATTAATTGTTTTTAAATAAAATGATTTAAGTGAACAGTTTTGGGAAAAATTAATTTTAAAACTCAAAATTTTTAAAAACAATTTAAAAAAATTGTCTTCCAACTAATTATGTATGTTCAAAATTTTACGTTGATAAGAAGTACTTTTGTTTTTAATAATCAATGCTCTTAACAATTTTAAGTCAACCACAGAACCAGATGCTCATAATCAGCCATACTCTGCTAAACGATCGTGTGAATTTTCGTAATTTTTTCAATTAGATTCTCTTCAAGAACTTCAAAAATAATTATTTATAGAGCTTTGAACTGGAAAGATTGATGAGTTTAAATAATAATTTGTGATATATTAATTGAACAATTCACGTGAATCGAAAAACTTCGATTCGTATCTAATACCTGAAAATTTAAGTTTAGCAGCCCAGTCGCTATAAATACAAAATAAAAATACCTGACCGGGAAAAATTTAATTGTACAATTTCTTTTATGATACGTTTGAGGGTGTTATTAGGAGCATATGTATGTGTAATTTTTGGGAAAACTGTGCTGTACCTTAAGCCGCCATCATGATTTTTTTTTTAATTGACAAAAACAACAACAAAATGTAATGTTTTATCTTTTTTGAAGCCATAAATCCATTTTTTAATTCCGTTTTTAAATAAAATTATTTCAGTGAATAATTTTTGGAAATTAATTTCCAAAGTCAAAATTTTGAAAAGTTTGCTGTTGGTTACATATGTATATAATTTTTTTTTTTTGAAAATTTCAAAGTGGTGGCTTAAGCTCCAATCCGTTTTTCCTGGAAAAAAAACAACAAAATGTGTGAATTAGTGATAATAACAAGCTTTAAAGAATAGTGAAAGAAAATTATCAAATATTTATTCCGACTGGGCTATTAGGTATTAGATTCCTGAGTTCTGGCGGGCATCATTTAATGGGTAAAAATAATCAGTCCGGTTCAACAGAATACCTAAAAGTGTAAAACAATGATTAATTAATCAATTATGTTTGAAAAATTCCGACATATAAGTTTCTCTCATAGAAATCGAAAAAAATACTTTTTAGTAAATTTGTTATTTTGAAAATATCAACAATAGAGGGACATTTAAGAGACCTTTTAAAAGGTTGTTTTTTCCTTCCAATCTTTGCTTTTTCAGTGTAAGTCAACATTTATTTTTGAAATTCATTAAAAAAGCACCAACATTTTGGATACGTATTTTTATATACTTACCATATACTTGCTACATACTTACTATAAACTTAAAAAAAACTCACAAATTCGGGATTCGGAAAAGTTTTCGCTTACGATGGAATTCACTCTCATACTACACCGATTTTGACACCTCAAAGAAGCGAAATTACCTGCTGATTTGAAAAATTATAATTTTATTTAAAAAATGTTAATAATTTGTTCGAAAACTGCATTTGTTTGTTTTCGTGCGCCTTTTATTTTTATGTAATTGCTAGATTAAAAAAAAGAAAAACGAATGTAAGACAAGATCACACATATGCTTTTAAAATTAAAGTCTTTATTTTAAAGTTTTAAAAAATTAAAATACATATGTAAAATAAACAACTATAGACAAATTTTTTTATTGATTAAACAACTTATTCAATTGTTTCCACTCAAATGCAATGTTAGCTATCGCAGCGGAAACAATTTTAAAAATCGTTAACAGTTTTAATTTTAATAATTTTTGTATATTATGTGGCTACCCACATCCTACATTTACATAATACATACATATATATAAATATATTTAAGATATAATTTTTGTATTTCAGTTTTTATTTATTAATTATAATATTGAATTTTTAACGTCAAAATAAATTTAAAAAAAAAATCTTAGCTACATGTATATATTTATAAATTTTCCTCTTTCACTAACAAATTTGCAGCCTTTATCATTATGACATGATCAAAAATGTCATTATCAGACATATTCATTTTCAAATCCATAGTCAGTATAATCGCTATCGTTGAAGCAATCGTTGTCAGAATGATAACAATCATCATAGTCATAGTCATCGTCATCCTCCGAACCAATATGATTAAAGAAGTCCCAAAATTGCTCGACGACCACCATAATTGCCGATTCGAATGGCATGTAATTCGTTTTAGTATGATTTCTTATATCACATCCGTATTCGAGCAAAGCCCTAACTACGCGGTTATTGCCTTCTTTAGTTGCAATGTTAAGCGCTGTTCTGCAGCAGCTATCAGTGCAATCAATATCGGCACCTTAATTTAAGAAAAGCTCAACAAAGTCGAAGTAATCATTTTTAGCTGCTATATGAAGTGCAGTTGAACTATCTTCTTCTTTTTCATCGATTTTGGCACCATGCTTCAAGACATACTCAAGAAACTTAGTTTGAACTTCATGAGTTGCAAAGTGAACTGCAGTCGATCCATATGTTGTCTTGGAATTTACATCGGTTCCTTTACTAATGATCATTATCAGAATATCAACATTGCCGCTGTAAGCACTAAGATTTATTGGAAATGCGCCCGTCCCATCAGCAAACATCTTTCCATTGTATTGAAAAAGAACTTCAACCACACTGCACCAACATTTAAAGCAGGCAGAATGAAGCGTGGATTTTCCATCTTTGGATTTAGTTTTCACATCTAGGCTAGCGGCGATCAAAGCTTTGGAAATTTGGCCTTTGGCGGTATTGGATTGCTCCTTATCGAATACATATCTTATGTATCGAAGGTGATGATTTTGCGAACTAATAGCATGCACATGCAATCTTCAAGTGCATTCAGAGCCAGAGCTCTAAAGTGTAATGCTGTCCTTCCATAATCATCAACTCCCGAAACATTGACTTTATGCTTCAATAGCAAATGCACCATTTCTATGCTTTCCTTTTTAACCGCGTTTAATAATAAACCGGAACAATTTGTAACAGAAGCTCCCTTTGCCAGCAAAAGCCATTTTTATATCTCCGTTGTCGGTAGCATAATAAATTGGTGTTTTTTCCTTTTCATCCATGGAGTTAATGTTTGCTCCGTATTTGATTAACATTTCTGTAATTTCATGTTGTTTTTTTTTACTGCCGCAATAGTTAAAAAGATCTTCAAATTCGACAGCTGTTTGTAGTAACTTATCATCGGAATTAAATGTGAATCCATGTTGCAAAAGTTTTTCAACGATCAATTTGTATTTTCCATTAGTTTCGTAAATTTCTTTGACTAATGAGCTGCTGTTTACTTTGTTATTTCGATCACCCTTATATTGGAGTATATTCTCTACCATTTTGAGGAATCCTTATTCAACAGGCCAATAAGAGTAGGGTTTTACCCGACGCATCCTGAGCATTAACATTTGCCCCACGATTTAACAATTGTTTAACCACCTTCTCTTTTCCGTTGCAAAAAAGACCGGCGTAAGACAACCATGGGCTTTAGTGTCAACAATTGCTCCGTTTTTGAGTAACAATTCAACAAATCGCTCATTGCCTTTCTCAGAGGCAAAATGCAATGGTGTTTGGCCTTCTTTTCGGTACGAATTACTAACGGTATTAACATTTGCTTTGTGCTTTAAAAATATTTCGACGGCTCTCAAATTTCCCTTTTGAAATGAAGGACAGTTGTTCCATCACTCTTTTTCTCATTTAAAGAAGCACCTCGATGAAGAAGAAGTTCAACTACGTCCAATTTATTTCGAAAGACCGCAGCTTGAAGTGCTGTTGCACCATATTCGTTTATTGCATGTATATTAGCTCCTTAATTGTTTAGAAGCATTTCGACAATTTCCAGTTGACCACTTATGGCAGCAAGATGCAATGGAGTATTAACTGAGCTCTTTCCGATGTACAAGGATTCTGTAAAAATAGAGAACTACATAAAATTATGTTTTTAAAAGAAAAATTAAAAAAAAACTTAAACATAAGCATGCAATCGGAACACCAATGATCGGTAGCAAGAACAGAATAACGAACCTAATGAAAAATATAATATTTACGAAATTAATTCGACGAACATTTATATTCCTTTCTTTAAATTTATTTAGGTAAATCACAACAATGAACAAATAGCCAGAGAAAACAAAAACCAACAACTTTAAGATTTAATTTGACAGAAAAAAATTTGACGTTAATTTGGGACAGAATTTTGTTTATATGTGTTAGTTTAGTGTTCATGTATGACAGTTTTGACTGCGTTACGTTACGGAATTTGTTAATTGTAATAGTTTATAGAACTGTCATTATTTTTACATTTTGTTAATTATTTAGTGAACTACTTATTCACTAAATTCGAGAGTTGGCTCACTAAATTCGCAAAACCATTCCCCGTCGATTGATACCCATAAAGCCTACTTTTGTTTTCATCGGCTGCTAACTATACGCGAACCTTAAATTGTTAATAACTTTTAAACTAAGATTCACCAAATTCTAAAATTGATTCACCAAATTTCACCAAATGTTCACCTAATTACTGGCATCAAAATTTTTGAAATCCGTGAAAACTAAGTATACGCCGGTATTTATTTAACATAACTAAATTGCTAGTTTACAAAAAAATTTTACAAAATTCTTACCAAAGTGTATATTAAGATTTTAATTGATTGCAAAAAAAAAATGTTGATTTTAATTTACATGAATTAATTATTGTTTTATCAAACAGATTGTTATATTTATTATTGTAAAAATTAAATAGTTTAAACATATTATTTAAAGGAGAACATTTTTCGTAATTGGTACGATAGTTTTGAATAAGTATACTATCCGGTATATTCCTCAAGTTTCTTTGTGGAATATTAAAATTAATACGAGACAGAAGGTGCAAAGAGTCTATGTTACCGTTGATTAATTTTACAATGAAAACAGATGCGAATAGCGTCAATTCCTCCACAAGGTTGAAAGCCATATAGTAAGTCAATGCTGTTTGGTCTCTATCCAAAGTGAGTGCTTGAATCAAATGTAAGAAGTACAAGTCTAAAGGTAGAACTATAATAGTCGGATGCTGGATTAAGTTGTCGTACGAAACGAAACGAATACAAAGAATTCATATGACGTGCCCATAATTGAGGTTTGCTTCGTTTCGACCAATTTTCGTTAACTTTTGCTTTCGGAAGTGAAGAGCGCTCACCGACCGCTCTGAAAGAATTTTCTTCCGACATCTTCCGACTAATATAGTTCTACCTTAACAGTTTAAACGCACTGAGTAAAGCGGAATAATATGAATGAATAGGTATAGTAGGTATTTTCATTTTTTATAGCTTTGATGAAGTGCAAGTATAAAACAAAGTTGCGCTAAAACTGATTTATTTTATTTTTTTTTTTTTTTTTTCAAAATTCTGAAGTTTTTCATAATTTTGTTGCTTTAATAAGAATGAAAATCAAATTGAAAAGGGCTTCACACATCTTTTTCATATAGAAGGCTATGCTTCTCCTCCTCATTCATAAAACACAATTGGACATTATTCTTGAATATCGGACAATTAGAAACAAAGTTATGAGTAATTAAATCAATCAATATTACTTGATTTCTTAGGTTTTCATAATTTAACAGTTGTCACTTGTCTCCCACTAACACATGATGGTTGGCGACGGACCAATAAACTCATTTGAGTCAGCGTATTCGGTGTCTTTAGTGTATTTGCTAACGTGTACCCTTATTTTATGAATACATGATTCTAATGGGTGATTGATTTGTTTTGTTTTGCAAGATGTGAATGCAGCGAATGGTGTATTTGAAAAAAAATAGAGTGTTTTGAAAGTAGTTTCAAGACATTCGTTGCAGATGTCTATATTCTACACCACCCATGAGGTAAGACTATTGGTGGGTTTTTTTTGGAAGTGGTATCCCCAATAGGCCTAGTCCACTAAGAAAGTTCTTATGTCCATTCTTATTTAGGTATTATAAGGGAGCACGGACTTCCATATCACGTGGGAGGCGGGGTTCTACTAGCTCTGGCAAAAGCCAATATTTATAAAAAGATGAAAGTTTTCTCAATATAGAATTCTCCCAAAAGTCGTCATCTGTTACGAAAAGTAGCAGTGACAACACTCAAGTTGCAAATTGTATCAACTCCAAAACTTATGTCGAATTCTTTTCAACAAAAGAATCGATTTTTTTTCTAAAAAGAATCGAATTTTTTCTGTCGTTGAAAGGAATACGAAAAGACGAAAAGAATCGATTTTTTTTTGTGATTGTGTGTGTGGCACTTGACAGCAGCAAATTTTGAAGTAAAATATCCAGAAAATATTCAATTTGGAAATTATTATTATTATTAATTGAAAAACAACCACAAATATTTACTATAAAATTCACCGAAAATTCGTTGCAACCAAAAACACAATTTGTTTTCATAAAAAAAAATTGTTTTCTTAAAACACTGCGGCATTGAATTTGACATTTTTAGAAATTTCAAATCTTGCAAGTGTGTGTGCAAATCGGTGTAAAATCTTTCTTGAATCTTGCAAAATTAGCAAGATTTGTTTTGACAGAAAAAATTCGAATTGTTCAGAAAAAAAATCGATTCTTTTAGAAAAAAATTCGATTCTTTTGTTGAAAGGAATTCGACATTAATTTACAAATCAACAACGACAACATTGAAGAACAACCCTGAAAGAGAAAAGCCGATCACTGTCAATTTTGAATAAGCCAGACCAGGGTTCGGACTTTACTTCGATCGAAGTAGATCTACTTCGATTTTGAGAAAAAAATTTTATCTACTTCTCTACTCCTCTTTTTTAGGATTTGCTTCTCTTTGAAAAAATTCTTAACCAACAAATTTAAGGACAGCGCTGGTCAATAAAACTTTTTAAAATATTATATTGCTTTGTGTACTCAAAACAAATCAAGATTTGAATTTGAAGACAGTAAACTTTGCTTAATACAATATTTAAACCCAATTAAAATTCAAGGTGCTGATTTAATATCTATGTTTAATTTGTTTCTATTGAAGTCTGTAGTTTTTGTTATAGTTTTTTTTTTTTTTATTTTAAGTTTGACTTTCTTGTACCTTACAGTTACTTGTTCCCAATTAATTATTTATTTATTAATGAAAATAATCAAATAATACTGAATAAACTTTCGTTAAGAATTTAATTCGAAAATTTTGTTTTAATCTCCTAAAACTACTTCGAAAATTTTGGATCTACTTCAGTTTTTTTCCGTATTTACTTCGAAAAGTCAAAACCTAAGTCCGAACCCTGAGCCAGACATTTTAACGGCGAGAAAAAAAAGAACAACGAACGAGAAAACACTAAAATTTTTTGAGTTCCTAACATTCCTAATACTTTAAATAAAACTATTTATTTGCTCTTTTTTATGAAAATAAAGTAACTTTGTTTGTTTAAAATTCTTCAAAAATTTAGTCTTTTACTTATTAAAACAAATTCTCAACATTCTCAAAAAAATTTATTAAATATGTCTACGACGGACAATACAGTGGTTGGTGGTGGAAAGTGTCCTGTCTGCGACGCAGATTTTACAAGCGACAGGATGGTTGAATGCAGATTATGCAAAAAGTGGATTCATTACGATTGCGCTGAGGTTGGCGACGAAGTTGCCACGATCGATGATTGGAGGTGCACCTTTTGCAAGCAATCGCAAACACAAAATGCACAACAACCACAAAACCAAACAACAATTACAAAATCAGTCCGTTCAAAAGCACGTTCTGAAAGGATTCGGCTTAAAATGCAAATGCTGGAAGCGGAGGAGCTACTTCTACAAAAACAACAAAAGTTGATCGCAAAGCGCCAAGCTCTTTTAGACGAAATGTCAGACGACGACTTGCAAACGACTGCCCAACAGGAAAATATTCAACCGCGCGGTAAGTCAATATTCAATGTTTTCAATAATACCGTCGTCGAAAAGAACTTGAGCAAATTGCCAACCACAAAGAAAAAAGAAGAACAGCATTTTCATAAATTACTGTATGAGCCATTAGAATCCTGCGAAGCTGTTTGTATATAGAAGCAGCACATTGCGTCTAGACAGGTTGTAGGTAAGGATCTACCAATTTTTTGTGGAAAACCAGGTGAATGGCCTGTGTTTATAAGCAGTTTCCAACAAACAACCGAGGCATGTGGTTTCACTAAAAATGAGAATTGAATGCGTCTGCAGCGCTGCTTGCGAGGCAAAGCAAAGGATGTCGTCGAAGCATTGTTAACATCACCCGGTTGTGTTCCTGAGATCATCGAAACACTCAAATAATTTTTTGGTAGACCAGAGATCATCATCAAGCATCATATGGACAAAATTAAAAGAATGCCGTCACCTAAAATTGAACGAATGGAAACGATAATTGAAAATTCCGTGGCTGTGAGAAATCTATGTGCTACGATGGAACAATCGGGGCTACAGAACTACATGCGAAATCCGAATCTGATGATGGAGTTTGTCGACAAGTTGCCGCCCACATTACAACTAAATTGGGCTACTCATAAGCGATTCGAAATAGATACAGATAACATCTGTGTGTTTGGTGACTGGCTGAAAGACGTAGCTGCTGATATTTGTAACGCGAAACCATCAACGTCTTGGTTAACGACCAAAGAGCCTCAAATTAAAGCAAGGAACAAAAAAGAAGAGCTTTATGTCCATCAAGAAAACTCATCAGCCGGAAGTTCAAACAAAAATCCAAAGAAGAATATTGCTAAGAAGTGCCCAGTATGCCAACAAGACTGCAAAGTTGTTTCTGTGTGCAAAGAATTTCCCGGTTGCAATATTGCCGATAGATGGGACCTACTCAGAAAAGTGAACCTTTGTAGACAATGTTTGAAAAGGCATCAGTTCAAATGTTGGGCACCGATTGCATGCACAGAATTAAATTGTGATAAAAAACATCACCTTTTATTGCATAACCCCTCCCAGCATCCTAGCAGCAACAACAATAATAACATCAACAACAATGAAATGAGTTTAAGTCATTCCATATTTGTTTCAATTCATTTTAGAATTTTGCCAGTTCTCCTAACTCACAATCACAACAATGTTAACACCTTTGCATTCCTAGATGAAGGATCCTCAAGTACTTTATTAAATGAGGAAATTGCAAATAAATTGGGACTTCAAGGAGAAAATGCACCACTGTGTTTAAAGTGGAGTGGCACTATATCTAGACAAGAACATCGTTCGAGAGTGGTTGAAGTGAATATATCTGGTGTTCAAGAAAATTCACAAAATTATAGAATGACAAATGTACGTATCAGTCCAAGCTCTCAATTTACCACATATTGGATTATGGCTATTTAGCTAAAAAATATTCTCATCTAAAGAATTTACCAGTGACATCTTATGTAAATGCGAACCCAGGTATCCTGATTGGGCTTCGAAACTGGTATGTCGCGGTTCCTACAAAAATATTAGAAGCGATCCAATTGCAGCGAAATGTCGCCTGGAGTGGACTATATTTTCGATGTGCGACAAAAAAGAAAACAATGAAGCAGATAACTTTGACACCAATTTGCAAATCTGTGAATGCCAGCAGGCTGCCGACATGAAGCTACACGAAATGGTAAAAGAATTCATCTCAGTGGACAACTTGGGAATAGTGGAGCCTAGTGATTTCAAAAATGCCCAAGAACAAGATCGAGCTAAATGTATCCTGAGTAGTACAACAACCAAATTAGAGAGCGGATATGACACTGGACTTTTGTGGCGATACGAAAGGTTTAAATTACCTGATAGCAAACCAATGGCGCTTCGACGGATGAGATGTCTTGAAAAACGTTTGGATGCTGACCAACAACTCAAAGCAAATGTTGAAACAACAAATAGAAGAATACAAGCCAAAAAAATATATCCGTAAGCTGAACGATGAAGAGCTGAAAAAACATTATGAGAGGGTTTGGTATCTACCAATTTTTCCAGTTTGCAATCCAAATAAACCTGGAAAGATCCGGCTTGTATGGGATGCTGCTGCCATGGTTGGCGTCTCTTTAAATACGCTACTGATGAAAGGAGTTGACTGGAATGCATCGCTTCTAGGTGTTCTGATTCGTAGCAGAGAAAAGAAGATTTGTATTTGCGGCGACATCAAGGAGATGTACCACCAGGTGAAAATTCCCGAAAAAGATCAACACGTCTTAAGGTTTCTTTGGCGTGAAAACGTGAATGATGAACCGGATGCCTATGTGATACAAGTCATGACCTTCGGCGCCACCTGCTCGCCCAGTTGCGCACAGTATATCAAAAATCACAATGCTCTGAAATTTAAAGATGATTATCCAAAGGCAGTTAAATGTATAATTGAAAGTCATTACTTTGATGATCCTAATCCTAATCTCCATTTATGATCCATTGGGGTTAATCGCACATTTTTTAGTTTATCTCAAGATTTTGTTGCAAGATATCTGGCGCAGCCGAATTGACTGGGACGTTCCGGAAAATGATGAGCAATTCGAAGGATGGAAGTTATGGCTTAAGGTGCTTCCACAGGTTGAAACATGTCGAATACCAAGATGCATACTAAAACATCTTCCGAATTGGTTTGGAGCTATTGCCCAGCTTCACATTTTCACGGATCCAGGAGAACAAGCTTGTGCAACCGTGGCGTATATTCGAATAAGCAGTGGAAGGGAAGTTGAATGTTCACTTTTAGGAGCAAAAACAAAAGTTGCACCGATAAAATTACGATCTATTCCGAGGTTAGAACTGGATGCTGCGGTGATGGGTTGCAGGTTTGCTCGAAAACTCATCGACGAACTGTCGACAGACATCAATAAAATATATTTTTGGAATGACTCTAAGACGTTGCTAGGATGGATAAAAGGAAATCCTCATCGATACAACAAGTTTGTTGCATTCAGAGTAGCAGGGATACAAGACAATGACAATGGTGGTAACTGGCGATATGTACCATCAAAATTAAATGTGGCTGACGATGCCACTAAATGGTTAAGACCACCCAAACTGGATTTTTCCGACCGATGGTTCCAGGGTCCAGAATTCTTGACACACAACGAAGACGAATGGCCGAAGGACATTACATCAAAGGCAGAAGTAGCTGAAGAACTTTTATATGTGGAGCTACTTCTACAAAAACAACAAAAGTTGATCGCAAAGCGCCAAGCTCTTTTAGACGAAATGTCAGACGACGACTTGCAAACGACTGCCCAACAGGAAAATATTCAACCGCGCGGTAAGTCAATATTCAATGTTTTCAATAATACCGTCGTCGAAAAGAACTTGAGCAAATTGCCAACCACAAAGAAAAAAGAAGAACAGCATTTTCATAAATTACTGTATGAGCCATTAGAATCCTGCGAAGCTGTTTGTATATAGAAGCAGCACATTGCGTCTAGACAGGTTGTAGGTAAGGATCTACCAATTTTTTGTGGAAAACCAGGTGAATGGCCTGTGTTTATAAGCAGTTTCCAACAAACAACCGAGGCATGTGGTTTCACTAAAAATGAGAATTGAATGCGTCTGCAGCGCTGCTTGCGAGGCAAAGCAAAGGATGTCGTCGAAGCATTGTTAACATCACCCGGTTGTGTTCCTGAGATCATCGAAACACTCAAATAATTTTTTGGTAGACCAGAGATCATCATCAAGCATCATATGGACAAAATTAAAAGAATGCCGTCACCTAAAATTGAACGAATGGAAACGATAATTGAAAATTCCGTGGCTGTGAGAAATCTATGTGCTACGATGGAACAATCGGGGCTACAGAACTACATGCGAAATCCGAATCTGATGATGGAGTTTGTCGACAAGTTGCCGCCCACATTACAACTAAATTGGGCTACTCATAAGCGATTCGAAATAGATACAGATAACATCTGTGTGTTTGGTGACTGGCTGAAAGACGTAGCTGCTGATATTTGTAACGCGAAACCATCAACGTCTTGGTTAACGACCAAAGAGCCTCAAATTAAAGCAAGGAACAAAAAAGAAGAGCTTTATGTCCATCAAGAAAACTCATCAGCCGGAAGTTCAAACAAAAATCCAAAGAAGAATATTGCTAAGAAGTGCCCAGTATGCCAACAAGACTGCAAAGTTGTTTCTGTGTGCAAAGAATTTCCCGGTTGCAATATTGCCGATAGATGGGACCTACTCAGAAAAGTGAACCTTTGTAGACAATGTTTGAAAAGGCATCAGTTCAAATGTTGGGCACCGATTGCATGCACAGAATTAAATTGTGATAAAAAACATCACCTTTTATTGCATAACCCCTCCCAGCATCCTAGCAGCAACAACAATAATAACATCAACAACAATGAAATGAGTTTAAGTCATTCCATATTTGTTTCAATTCATTTTAGAATTTTGCCAGTTCTCCTAACTCACAATCACAACAATGTTAACACCTTTGCATTCCTAGATGAAGGATCCTCAAGTACTTTATTAAATGAGGAAATTGCAAATAAATTGGGACTTCAAGGAGAAAATGCAACACTGTGTTTAAAGTGGAGTGGCACTATATCTAGACAAGAACATCGTTCGAGAGTGGTTGAAGTGAATATATCTGGTGTTCAAGAAAATTCACAAAATTATAGAATGACAAATGTACGTATCAGTCCAAGCTCTCAATTTACCACATATTGGATTATGGCTATTTAGCTAAAAAATATTCTCATCTAAAGAATTTACCAGTGACATCTTATGTAAATGCGAACCCAGGTATCCTGATTGGGCTTCGAAACTGGTATGTCGCGGTTCCTACAAAAATATTAGAAGCGATCCAATTGCAGCGAAATGTCGCCTGGAGTGGACTATATTTTCGATGTGCGACAAAAAAGAAAACAATGAAGCAGATAACTTTGACACCAATTTGCAAATCTGTGAATGCCAGCAGGCTGCCGACATGAAGCTACACGAAATGGTAAAAGAATTCATCTCAGTGGACAACTTGGGAATAGTGGAGCCTAGTGATTTCAAAAATGCCCAAGAACAAGATCGAGCTAAATGTATCCTGAGTAGTACAACAACCAAATTAGAGAGCGGATATGACACTGGACTTTTGTGGCGATACGAAAGGTTTAAATTACCTGATAGCAAACCAATGGCGCTTCGACGGATGAGATGTCTTGAAAAACGTTTGGATGCTGACCAACAACTCAAAGCAAATGTTGAAACAACAAATAGAAGAATACAAGCCAAAAAAATATATCCGTAAGCTGAACGATGAAGAGCTGAAAAAACATTATGAGAGGGTTTGGTATCTACCAATTTTTCCAGTTTGCAATCCAAATAAACCTGGAAAGATCCGGCTTGTATGGGATGCTGCTGCCATGGTTGGCGTCTCTTTAAATACGCTACTGATGAAAGGAGTTGACTGGAATGCATCGCTTCTAGGTGTTCTGATTCGTAGCAGAGAAAAGAAGATTTGTATTTGCGGCGACATCAAGGAGATGTACCACCAGGTGAAAATTCCCGAAAAAGATCAACACGTCTTAAGGTTTCTTTGGCGTGAAAACGTGAATGATGAACCGGATGCCTATGTGATACAAGTCATGATCTTCGGCGCCACCTGCTCGCCCAGTTGCGCACAGTATATCAAAAATCACAATGCTCTGAAATTTAAAGATGATTATCCAAAGGCAGTTAAATGTATAATTGAAAGTCATTACTTTGATGATCCTAATCCTAATCTCCATTTATGATCCATTGGGGTTAATCGCACATTTTTTAGTTTATCTCAAGATTTTGTTGCAAGATATCTGGCGCAGCCGAATTGACTGGGACGTTCCGGAAAATGATGAGCAATTCGAAGGATGGAAGTTATGGCTTAAGGTGCTTCCACAGGTTGAAACATGTCGAATACCAAGATGCATACTAAAACATCTTCCGAATTGGTTTGGAGCTATTGCCCAGCTTCACATTTTCACGGATCCAGGAGAACAAGCTTGTGCAACCGTGGCGTATATTCGAATAAGCAGTGGAAGGGAAGTTGAATGTTCACTTTTAGGAGCAAAAACAAAAGTTGCACCGATAAAATTACGATCTATTCCGAGGTTAGAACTGGATGCTGCGGTGATGGGTTGCAGGTTTGCTCGAAAACTCATCGACGAACTGTCGACAGACATCAATAAAATATATTTTTGGAATGACTCTAAGACGTTGCTAGGATGGATAAAAGGAAATCCTCATCGATACAACAAGTTTGTTGCATTCAGAGTAGCAGGGATACAAGACAATGACAATGGTGGTAACTGGCGATATGTACCATCAAAATTAAATGTGGCTGACGATGCCACTAAATGGTTAAGACCACCCAAACTGGATTTTTCCGACCGATGGTTCCAGGGTCCAGAATTCTTGACACACAACGAAGACGAATGGCCGAAGGACATTACATCAAAGGCAGAAGTAGCTGAAGAACTTTTATGTGTTCACCAAACTACACAACCAGTGATAAATGTGAAAAGATTCTCTAGATGGGATATCCTGTTAAGAACCATGGCATACGTTTATAGATATCTTAATATAAAACTAAAACTACAATATAATCTACCATCTAATGGAATTTTGTCAAGTGACGAATTGAAAAAGGCCGAGATAATATTATTCAGAATTACTCAAATGGACGTGTATAATGAAGAAATAATGAGTCTAAAGAAACATAATCAAAATTCAAATAATCTTCTACCTCGAGTTCCTATTTCAAGTTCTATAAGACGACTTTCACCTTACCTAGATGATCATCAACTTCTACGAGTCAGAGGAAGGCTGGATGCAGCCGTGTTTATTGAGATAGAAACAAAGCGACCAATTATACCTCCCAGAAACCATCACATCACCCATCTTTTAGTTCAGAGATACTATGAAGACTTTCAACACGCCAACAATGAAAGTGTGGTCAATCAGCTGAGACAAAGGTATGTTATTCCTAAATTAAGATGCATGTTGAAACTAGTTTGCAAAGATTGCCAGTGGTGCAAGATATATAAAGCTATACCAAAGATACCAGAAATGGCGCCGCTTCCTAGTGCAAGAATGTCACCATATTGTAATCCGTTCACGTTTACTGGGGTGGATTATTTTGGCCCTTTGACAGTAGCGGTAGGACGACGTCAGGAAAAAAGGTGGGGTGTCTAACCACAAGGGCCGTACATGTGGAAGTGGCCTATAAACTTTATTCAGACTCGTTCATTTTGTGCTTCCAAGATTTTATTCAACGAAGAGGACCACCAATGGAAATATTCTGTGATCGTGGAACGAACTTTGTTGGTGCCGAAAGAATATTGCGCCAAGAACTGGAAGCAGTGGATCCTATTGACATAGCTAAACATTTTGTGAGCCCTTTAGTGAAGTGGCGGTTTAATCCATCAGCATCGCCACACATGGGAGGAGCATGGAAGCGCTTAGTCCGCTCATTCAAGATAGCGTTATACAATTCCTTGCCAACAAGGACCCCAACCGACCCACTTTTGAGAAGCTGTTTAGTTGTTGCCGAACATATGATAAACTCAAGGCCATTAACATATAAGCCTTTAAATGGTGACCTTGCAGAAGCTCTTACTCCGAATCATTTTTTGAGGCTGGCTTCCGGAGGTGCTCAACCTATTGGACAACTAAACGATAATGCTAAAATCCTGAAGTTTACATTTCAATATAAGGAGAGTTTTGCGAATAAATGTTGGGAAAGATTTATTGTCGAATATGCACCAGAGCTTACGTTGCGTTCAAAATGGTACGATCAAGTGAAACCACTTAAAGTTGGAGACATCGTTATCATTGTCGATAAAGACCTTCCGAGAAACAATTATCCAAAAGGAAAGGTGATTGCCGTTAAGACTTCAACAGACGGACAGGTTCACAGTGCTACAGTTCAGACTAACGTTGGCATTTTAAAGCGACCTGTAGTAAAATTGGCCAAACTAGAAGTTTATAAAGATGACGTTACAACAACGTCCCAACCGGGAATTGTCGTACCGGGGGAACTGTTACGAAAAGTAGCAGTGACAACACTCAAGTTGCAAATTGTATCAACTCCAAAACTTAATTTACAAATCAACAACGACAACACTGAAGAACAACCCTGAAAGAGAAAAGCCAATCACTGTCAATTTTGAATAAGCCAGACATTTTAAAGGCGAGAAAAAAAAAGAACAACGAACGAGAAAACACTAAAAATTTTTGAGTTCTTAACATTCTTAATACTTTAAATAAAACTATTTATTTGCTCTTTTTATTGAAAATAAAGTAACTTTGTTTGTTTAAAATTCTTCAAAAATTTAGTCTTTTACTTATTAAAACAAATTCTCAACATCATCCTTTTCTATTCTTTCAACGTAAAGACCATATTTGGTGCTAGTCTAAATAGTAAAGTAACAAATATTCCTTTTGGAAATATTCAATTGTCCTTGGATTTGATAAAATTAAATATGACCCTTCTAAGACCTGTTATTTCAACATCATCAGAAACGGTGATAAATTTAAGTTTATTCTTTTTGATGGTTGCAATCGGATCCAACCCTGCAATTGAAAATGGGCTTTTGATTTCGCAAATAGTGTTTTCATTTATGATTCCATCTGATGACGCTCCAAGATAAGAAAATTCTTCGGCAATATGGACTGCCAGGACTTCCACCATTGTATATAAAGCGCTGGTTAAGCGTGTTCGTCATGATATATGTACAAAATATTTTTCTTGCAAATTCATAGTTTTTTCCACAATTTTTTACAATTCGTAAAATTATTAATGAAGCAACGAAATACTTTGTGTTGTGAAGTTTTAAGGCTCTTCCAAACCAACGCGAAACATTCGCCGACGACAGATTTTTGTTGTTGTTTAGCGTTGTGTATTTGTCATATTTTGTGTTATTGTGAATGATTCGCTACGATTTCGCGTTGGTTTGGGAGAGCCTTTATTCGGAATAAATAAAAAAATATTAAAATATGTGTGAAGTATTATTGGTCATATATTAAAACATAATTTTTACAATAAATTGGCTATAATAAATTGCGAAAAACATTTAAAAACAGTCATTTAACAATTGGTGAGCACTTTTAAAATATTATATTGTCTTTGCAATTGCTTTCTAAACAAAAAATCGAGGAATCCAAGAGGATCACAGAACAAAGACTAACAGTAACCAGCTTTATTGACAATAACATATATGAACAGAAACAAACGTCCTATTTCTATCACTTCGCCTGAGAAAATGAATTCACAGGATAGAAAAAAAGGGAAAAATACACCAAGCCCTGTAAAAGATATGACATTAAAAGACCTCGAAAATCTATTCGAAAATCTATTAGAGGAGGTTCTTGTTGATATTAACGCATTAAAGCGTGAAAATAGTGAACTTAAAGAATACGTTCATTCACTCCATGCGAAAGTCGGTTTCTTGGAAAAGGAAATCGAAAAAATGCAAATGCAGACCACCGAAAAAAATTTGATCTTCCGAATCGAAGCAAACGACCAGGTGGAACAAAAGGATCAAGTGGCGGAAATCTGGGCCCAACTGTCAAATGAACACGGAAATAACATAATAGATGAATTGAAACAAGTTAAATCATGGAATTCTAAGTACAAAAACTTTATTGTAAAGCTAAAAAATAAACAAACTTTGTACACAATTTTGAAGAACACTTCAACACTGAAAAACACCAAGATCTCGGTTTAAAGAGATTACCCTCGAAGTATCCGAACACAAAGGGCACATTTGCTGCACGTAAGAAAATTGGTCAAACGCGAACGAAGTAACGCAAAAGTCGTTTTAAAAGACGAAACTTTAATAATCGATGGCACCGAATACACCTGGGATGATAGAGTTGGTCTCATAAATGGAGCAGAATGTGGATTTACGAAATTATCTCAACAATTAAATCTTTCCGACGATTATTTCAGAGTTTGTTTATCAAAGCGCAATGAAATGATTGAGAATGACAGACCGTTGACAAAACCAGGGTATAGAACAAATGTCAGCGATGATGTTCAGAATCCTTCAGTGCTGCCAAGATTCTCTGCGCAATAGCACAGGGATGTCGCGGAGGAAATAAAAAAAGATAATTTATGTTTGCGAATTTTAGGGTACAATGTGGGAGGACTAAACAACAAACTTTGTTATCCTAAGTTTTTTCAATATCTATTGGACTTTGAATTTGTATTTTTATTTGAAACTCATTTATTAGAGGAACGGAACAAAGATTTTGAAAAATATTTTTCGCAATTTACTTGTTTCTGGATTCCAGCTATAAGGACAGCCAATAGAGGACGCGCGAGCGGTGGTACTCTTATCGCAATTAAAAATAATACGAAAGCAAAATATGAAGTAAAACTAAATGATAATATGGGATACATTAAACTTAAAATTATGAATAATACGCTATATATAACACCAATATATATCAATTGCAATAACTGGCAACAAGACTATAATAAGTTTTATGATTCTTTGTGTGCACTCAGAACCGACAACATAATGATAGTTGGTGACTTGAACGCGAGAATGGGAGATTTAGAAACGGAAAACACTTTTGGGTACCAAAAACGAAAAAGCAAAGATGCTAAAGTCAATAACGAAGGCAAACAAATAATAGAGCTTTGTAATGATTTTAGCTTAAGTATTTTGAATGGCTGTACAGAAGGGGATAAAATTGGTGAGTTTACGTTTGTTGGAAAGCAGGGGAGCTCGGTAATAGATTTCGGACTTATTGGTGGAGAATGGAGCTCCATGGTAAAAGATTTTATGGTTGATGATGTCACATATTCCGATCATTTCCCAATATGTCTGACGATTGAATATAGTGAACCACTTGCAGATGAATGTAAACCTGGCCACCAAAATATTTTGAAATGGAGAACTGCTACAAAAAACGCTTTCCATAATAAGATGGATAGCATGTTAATCAATCTTGAAAATTCATCTTCATTGAAATACGCACCAATATGTGAATTAGAAAGAATCATAATGAAAAAAACGAATGGTTTAAGAAAAAAGAATGATTGGTATGATGTCTCGTGTGAGCAGTTAAGGAAAAGGTCCTTAGCACTATTAAAACTTCTCCGCTAGTATGAAATGCCAACGATTAAGAAAGAGTTTATGGAAATAAATAAACTTTATAAGAAAACATGCAAGGAAAAGAAAAAGATATTTGAAGAAAAATTGGCAATTTCTCTGAGTCAATGTAGGTATTCTGCAGAGTTTTGGAAAATAACGAGGCAGATTAATGGTAATTTTAAGTCAGTTAAGGCGGAAACAGTTCCATTGCAATTGCTGAGTGAACATTATGCTGTGATGCTTTACTCGTCTGAACAATTGTCATGGAGTTATGCACAACCCTCTAACGAAATCGACTTATTAGATGCCGAAATTACTGTAAGTGAGGTGAACGCAGTTCTACAAGGACTTAAAGATGGGAAAGCAGCCGGATCAAACGGAATACCAGCGGAGTTCTTTAAATACAGTACGGATTTCTTCAAAGTTAAGCTTGCAGAGGCACTCAACATTCTTCTCAAGTTTGGAACTTTTCCTGACCATTTTTATAAAGCACAAATAAGGCCTATTTTTAAGAAGGGAGATGCTGAAGACCCGAAAAATTACCGAGGAATATATTTTCTGAATGCAGCTTTAAAAATATTTTCAGTGATTCTTTACGAAAGACTTAGAAAATGGGTTCAAGAAGAAAAAAAGTTGAGTGAGTTTCAAATTGGTTTTCGCAAAGGGTATTCCACAGTAGACAACATCTTTATCCTACGATCTCTCGCACAATGGAAACTTAACCAAAATAAGAAATTATATGCATTTTTCGTCGATTTTAAGGCAGCTTTTGATTCGATTAATCGAAAATCGCTGTTTTATAAGCTGTACAATCTTGGAGTTTCAACGAATTTTGTTCGTACCATTGAGAAATTATACCAACCAACAAACAACAGCATATATTTATAACGGAAAAGAACGATCAGAAAGGATTGAAGTTAATCAAGGAGTAAGGCAGGGTTGTAATCTTAGTCCGCTACTTTTTGCCCTATTTCTGGACGATTTAGTAGATTGGCTGACTTGTGGAGTGCAGTTTGATGACTTGAAGATAAAGGTCATAATGTATGCAGATGACATAGTAATTCTTGCTGAATCCCCAGTGTCTCTGCAAATGATGATCAATAAACTGGAAGGATACTGCAAAGTATGGAGCCTGAGGGTAAATGCAGAAAAATCTAAAGTTATGGTATTTAAGAACGGCTCTGGAAAAACGGCAAAAGAAGAGCATTGGAAATATCAGGGCAATAATCTTGAAGTAGTAAAATCATATACATACCTGGGAATGGAGTTCACGTTCAACTTGAACCTGGAAACGCATCTTGAACTTAAATTAGATAAGGCCAAATCTGCCATTTGTATAAATTGGCAAAGACTATATAATAATCAACTAATTGCTGCTAACCTGAAACATAGAGTTTTTAATGCTACGGCAAAGGCAATCTTGTTTTACGGGGCACAGGTATGGGCAGTGCAGAGGTTTGAACAAGTAGAATGTTTGCTTCGCTTTTTCCTAAGAAGAATATTCTTTTTACCAAGGATAACACCAAAATATATGTATTGTTTAGAAACCGGCCTTCCGTCAATGTTTATATCGACCCTTAAGATGAATGCAGATTATATTGTGAGAGTACTAGACATGGAGGAATCAAGACTACCTAGACAGATTATGATGTATGCGGTACGTCAAAAAGCATTACTAGTAAAAGACTGGAACTCGTTAGCAGCGAACTGTGGCATCACTTTAAATTGGTCATTAATGAATGGTGCTCAGTGCAAAAGATCTCTCTACGAAATAATAGCAGTCACCGATGAGAACGAAATATATACCTTAATCGAAAAAGCTAGAACATCAACGGAAAGGCGTTACTAATCCAGGTGTAACATTTAACCTCAACGAGAACAACTATTTTAGCAGTACGTTTAGCTGTCTTGTTATTGGAACTATATTTAAAATAAGAGGAGAGATGATCAAACTGAATTACATGCCACATCGTAGTGAGGGGTCGGAAAGCTGCAGTTTGTGTAATTTGCAAGAGAGGGAAGATATAAAACACTTTATTGGTGTTTGTCCAATGCTGACAGAGATAAGGCCCACTTCGGAAAAAGTTCATTGCAATCTGAAGAGATCACTGGAATGGTACAAATTGGATGTGCCTGTACGAGTTCTTTAATGAAGCGATGTCATACAGGTCCCGAATCTTCACCGAAAGCTTTTGGTCTGAGCTGGTCATAAAAATAAATAATTATTGTTTTAACGAAACTAAAAGTCCTTTTTAATTGCCTTTCATAATTTATTTTGATTTAACTAATCTAAAAGTCCTACAAAATATGCTTTAACTTTAAAGTCCTTAAAAATTTGCTATTTTTAACAAAGCTTTAGTCGTTCTAATTTTGATTTAACTAATCTAAAAGTCCTACAAAATATGTTTTAACTAAACTAAAAGTCCTTTAAAATTTTATTTTCACTAAACAAAAGTCCTTCAAATTAATGCTGATAAAATTTACAAAAAAAAAGTGTATAAAGCATTATCAATATCAAAGAATTGCATTAAAATGTATATATTTAAATAATTTAAATAATCAATTTATATAAATATGTAACTTAAAAAAAATTATATAAGTATCGAAAATGTTATTATTTAACTTCATATCATATATCATATCAAAAACTTAAGCCACTTAGGCAGACGACATTATATGTCATGTCTTTATAAATTATTCTAGAATATATTAAAATTGTTAACTTTACGTTGTAATTTGATCTGGAGAATAAACAAATCTATCTATCTATCTATCTAATCTATTAAAATATGTCTACCTAAATTATGGTGGTCGGGACCACTCATAACTTTTATGAGCGCTCATAAATATCCACTTATCGCTTATTGCTTGGTGAATAGGTTTATGAGGCTCATAAGTTATGAGTGCTCGGTGAATACCGGCCTAAATGCCGATTTCGCACTCGAATTTCTGTGTGTTTCAGGTATAAATTTATGTTAGTTTTGCTCTCAACCTATAGCTCTACCCCTAAGCAGTGCAAAATCATAATAAAAGTAATTTCGAAAAATGTGTTACTTATGTTGTTTTAACAATCACTGTATCGAATGCTTCACTACATTTACACATTCATGTATTATATTCATATTTGTATCGAATGCTTCACTACATTTACACATTCATGTATTATATTCATATTATTATATTACATTTGTATGTATTGTAAAATAACTATGTAATCGTAAGTAATATACTCAGAGTCACATACGTGCTCTCAGTTCTGATATTGATAACGTATAGTCAGTTGTTAGAATAACTTCTCAGCGCACAGTCGCATAAAGCAGTACAGTCCGGTACAGTAGTAAAAGTGTATAGTTATAGCATTCGAGTAGATTCAATAAAAGATATTAATAGTCGGGTTTTTCATTCTCATTTTCCCGACTCTAAACAAATTGTGCGTTTCATTTATAAACCTAGGAATTACAGTCCACGATTATACATTTGGTCGCATCGAGCCGGATAAAGAATCAGTTTAAAAAAAATAAAAAAATTTCCCCCTCCGATAATCGAGTCGCGACGCGACCTGTCAGTGCATGAAAAATCTCCCCTCGCTATCTACTCGTCTGGACAGAAAATAGTAGGCATATAGATCGTGTGTGTATCTGTGTGAGTATATGAGCAACAAGCTTGTTCTCGCGCGCTCATATATCAGCACAGTCTTTTTGTGAGTGGCGCCGTGGAAGGTTCAACATTGAAATCGAATTCAAAATTAAATTCTGGAAAATAATAATAAATAACAAGCAGTACAGCAAGAAGACAAAAACAACCAAGAAAAAACAACTAAGGAAAAAACAACAAGCAGTACAGCGAGAAAAAACAACAAGCAGTACAGCGAGAAAAACAACAAGCAGTACAGCGAGAAAAAACAACAAGCAGTACAGCGAGAAAAACAACAAGCAGTACAGCGAGAAAAAACAACAACCAGTACAGCAAGAAAAACAACAACCAGTACAGTAAAGAAAAACAACAACCAGTACAAAAAGAAAGAACAAAAAAAAACAAACAAACGTACAGTAACAAAAAGGTATAACAAGCCAGCAAGGTGGTGAGTTTATTTTTCCTTTCCTTATTAAATGGTTGAACATATTTAGTAAATATGAATATATAATTCAAGTGCATATAGTTCGTTTGCCCTTTCTTTTTATTATTATAACAAGCGCGAGTGTTTATATATTTATATATGATACAAATAAATATCATGTTGCGTACGTGACTTGAGGATTTCTCGTCGAGCTATATAAAATAAAGGGGAAGAACAAATCATTCTCTCCGATTGGAATATACATAAAGCGCACTGATCTCTATAATACACTGGATAGTGAATAGCCTATAGTGTATAACAGTTTTTGTGAGGCAAGTTTTTTAAAGGGTACCGGCCACGACCTCATATCTCGCTCTATACAAACGAAGAAAGAGATTGAAGATATTTGCCGAAATTGAGTATTTATTTGATATCAGTTGATGTCAAAAAGCATTGCGGCTGTAAATATTGAAAAAAATATAAGAAAATGCAGGTCCAGTAGCGTCCATTCCACTGGCGCCGCTGTTATACTGTTATATGAGGGTACCGGCCACGACTATATTTTTGCCTCAAAAATTTTGTATGAATACACTATCCAGTGTATATAGAGATCAGTGATAAAGCGTTGTATATCGTGTTGCGTACGCGACTTGAGATTTCCTCGTCTCGTGTATATAAAAAGTAATAATATCAAATCATCCCTCGTTCTCCTCCATGCAGTGGTATATAGGTAACATAGTGTGGTGTTTCTGTGGCGCAAATACAAATGTATGGCAATCGGCGTCGTCAATGTAGATGGTGTATATAGGTAGGCACAGAATAAGAGTGTTGCACATGTGTCGAGTAGTATAGGTAGAGTGGAGTGCAAAGGCACAGAGCGAAATGTATTCATCAGGGCCGTCGACTGAGAGGATATTCACCAGGAACGTCGTGTTAATTGTTGCGTAGTAGGTTTTTAGTCCTACAGTACTTTTGTAGTAGCATATTTCAGCTGCTCGTACAAAAGTAATAACGCAATACGAGTAGCATCGGCCACTGGCAGGGCCGTTTGGTTTTAGTATAATAAATGAAAAATAATAATAGTTAAAGGGTTGGAATAAATATACTACCGAACGTTGGGAACTAAAGGATGAAGTTTACAAGTGCTGCATGGGGGAAGCTTTAATGAGTCTTTTGTGGGAAGAGCTCCTGCAGGCTGATAGAATTAACGCCAAAACTGTATACAATACAGAAGAATGTAGAGCTTTTGTTCAATAAGGTTAAGTGGTGGCCGAACAAAGCGGTACAGTGTATAGAGTTTTGTTCACCAAGGTCTAGTGGGGACCGAACAAAGCAGTACAAAATAAGAGCATGCCAGTACAGTTTGTTGTTCGAAGCAAGACTTCAGCAACATAAACATAGCCGGTCGTTAGAGGCAAATCCGTAACGACAAGAGCCAACACAAATAAATGCAAACAGCATTCAAAATCGCAACAGTACAGTATATGGTACAGTCCCACAAATAAAACAGTACAGTTTGTTGTCTGAAGCAAGGCTTCAGCAACATAAACATAGCCGGTCGTTAGAGGCAAATCCGTAACGACAAGAGCAAAAACAAATAAAAATTTTAACAATTGTAGTAGGTACAGTTTGTTGTTCGAAGTAAATCTTTAACAACATAAATAAACGAATAAAATTTCAACAATTGTATTAGGTACAGTTTGTTGTTCGAAGTAAATCTTTAACAACATAAATAATAAAAATAAAATTTCAATTTCAATTTCAATTTCAAGTATTAGGTACAGTTTGTTGTTCGAAGTAAATCTTTAACAACATAAATAAACGAATAAAATTTCAACAATTGTATTAGGTACAGTTTGTTGTTCGAAGTGAATCTTTAACAACATAAATAATAAAAACAAAATTTCAAGAATTTCAATTTCAAGTATTAGGTACAGTTTGTTGTTCGAAGTAAATCTTTAACAACATAAATAATAAAAACAAAATTTCAAGAATTTCAATTTCAAGTATTAGGTACAGTTTGTTGTTCGAAGTGAATCTTTAACAACATAAATAATAAAAACAAAATTTCAAGAATTTCAATTTCAATTTCAAATATTAGGTACAGTTTGTTGTTCGAAGTAAATCTTTAACAACATAAATAAACGAATAAAATTTCAACAATTGTATTAGGTACAGTTTGTTGTTCGAAGTGAATCTTTAACAACATAAATAATAAAAACAAAATTTCAAGAATTTCAATTTCAAATATTAGGTACAGTTTGTTGTTCGAAGTGAATCTTTAACAACATAAATAATAAAAACAAAATTTCAAGAATTTCAATTTCAATTTCAAATATTAGGTACAGTTTGTTGTTCGAAGTGAATCTTTAACAACATAAATAATAAAAATAAAATTTCAAGAATTTCAATTTCAATTTCAAGTATTAGGTACAGTTTGTTGTTCGAAGTAAATCTTTAACGACATAAATAATAAAAATAAAATTTCAAGAATTTCAATTTCAATTTCAAGTATTAAGTACAGTTTGTTGTTCGAAGTAAATCTTTAACGACATAAATAATAAAAATAAAATTTCAAGAATTTCAATTTCAAGTATTAGGTACAGTTTGTTGTTCGAAGTAAATCTTTAACGACATAAATAATAAAAATAAAATTTCAAGAATTTCAATTTCAAGTATTAGGTACAGTTTGTTGTTCGAAGTAAATCTCTAACAACATAAATAATAAAAATAAAATTTCAAGAATTTCAATTTCAATTTCAAGTATTAGGTACAGTTTGTTGTTCGAAGTGAATCTTTAACAACATAAATAAACAAATTAAAATTTCAACAATTTCTAGTAGGTGCAGTTTGTTGTTCGAAGTAAATCTTTAACAACATAAACAAACATAATGAAAATCACAGCAAGTAGGTACAGTTTGTTGTTCGAAGTAAATCTTTAACAACATAAACAAACATAATGAAAATCACAGCAAGTAGGTACAGTTTGTTGTTCGAAGTAAATCTTTAACAATATAAGTTAATAAATTAAAATTTCAACAATTTCTAGTAGGTGCGGTTTGTTGTTCGAAGTAAATCTTTAACAACATAAATAAACAAATAAAATTTCAATTGTATTAGGTACGGTTCGTTGTTCGAAGTAAATCTTTAACAACATAAACAAACATAATGAAAATCACAGCAAGTAGGTACAGTTTGTTGTTCGAAGTAAATCTTTAACAACATAAACAAACATAATGAAAATCACAGCAAGTAGGTACAGTTTGTTGTTCGAAGTAAATCTTTAACAACATAAGTTAATAAATTAAAATTTCAACAATTTCTAGTAGGTGCGGTTTGTTGTTCGAAGTAAATCTTTAACAACATAAACAAACAAATAAAATTTCAATTGTATTAGGTACGGTTTGTTGTTCGAAGTAAATCTTTAACAACATAAACAAACATAATGAAAATCACAGCAAGTAGGTACAGTTTGTTGTTCGAAGTAAATCTTTAACAACATAAGTTAATAAATTAAAATTTCAACAATTTCTAGTAGGTGCGGTTTGTTGTTCGAAGTAAATCTTTAACAACATAAATAAACAAATAAAATTTCAATTGTATTAGGTACGGTTCGTTGTTCGAAGTAAATCTTTAACAACATAAACAAACATAATGAAAATCACAGCAAGTAGGTACAGTTTGTTGTTCGAAGTAAATCTTTAACAACATAAGTTAATAAATTAAAATTTCAACAATTTCTAGTAGGTCCGGTTCGTTGTTCGAAGTAAATCTTCAACAACATAAATTAATAAAAATAAAATTTCAACAATTTATAGTAGGTGCAGTTCGTTGTTCGAAGTAAATCTTTAACAACATAAACAAATAAATTAAAATTTCAACAATTTCTAGTAGGTGCGGTTTGTTGTTCGAAGTAAATCTTTAACAACATAAATAAACAAATAAAATTTCAATTGTATTAGGTACGGTTCGTTGTTCGAAGTAAATCTTTAACGACATAAATAAACAAAGAAAATTTCAACAATTGTAGTAGGTACAGTTCGTTGTTCGAAGTAAATCTTCAACAACATAAATTAATAAAAATAAAATTTCTACAATTTCTAGTAGGTGCGGTTCGTTGTTCGAAGTAAATCTTTAACAACATAAACAAACATAATGAAAATCACAACAAGTAGGTACAGTTTGTTGTTTGAAGCAAATATTCAACGACATAAATAAATAAAATAAAATTGCAACAATTAGTTGCAGTTGAAACCAATGAATACCATACACTCAAGGCGTATATACTTTCCTGTCCTTTGATTTGATGCAAAGATGAAATTATTGCAGTAGGGGCAAATCTCGCCGCTGGTATGAAGTAGGGTTGTTACATAAAAGAGAGAGGGTAGGAGAACAAACGAACTATAGGGCCATACACCACAACCGTACAGATAGGTACAGACACAAATCAATAACTTTATTTTTCCACAGTATGAACATAGATTTGTATCTGGTCAAGTAAAGAATGGCATACTAAATGAAAAAGTCTTGCTCTGATGCATAAGCACAGAGAGTAGGGATTTTTTAAATTATGTAACTAATTAATCAAATTGCTATTTATTCACATAGATTAAGATATCGTCCAATAGAGCTAAAGCCGCAGCCAATGGCATCAGGAAGCCAAGGGCTTTCATACAGTCAGACGGCTTTGGTGAGCTGCCCTTTCTTGAACCAAAGTTGCGTCTTGAACTGAAGTTAAAGCGATCCAGTTAGCTAAAGACATCCATGCAGTATTAAAAGGAGCCGGTTTCGAGCTATGCCAATGGAGATCAAACTCCAAGACGTTCATGAAACAAATGAATGCTGGCACGCACGATGCCTCATTAGTGTTTTCGGGGGAAGAGGAATCATCCATCCTAGGTTTGAAATGGCTGATAGCGTCAGATCAGTTCACGTATGAGATGAAAACACCAAAGATAATCGGCGCACTCACCAAGAGATCAAGGTCGGTCAGTTGGTGACAATTGCAAGCGAGAATTTTCCACCAGCGCATTGGGCTCTGGGCAGAATCTGCGAGCTCATCACCAGCAGAGATGGCATCGTAAGATCCGTGGTCGTGCAGACTGAGACAGGGAAGCTGAAGCGGCCGATGCAGAAGATTTGTATTATACCAGTAGAAGTAGAAAGTTGAATAATTAAAGTGCAGAAACACAAAAGAAAGTTTATGTACAGAGCAATAAAAGCAATTAAGGTAATTATGACAGATAAGTTGAATTACAATCAGTCGTTGGTTTGCTATGAAAATTATGTAAAGTAAAAGTAAAGTAAATAATCATGAGAAAATATTATGGATAAATTGGTACGACCAAAATCATAAAGAATTCAAAGATGTTAAAAATTGTTAATTTTTGCTGGCACTGTATCGAATGCTTCACTACATTTACACATTCATGTATTATATTCATATTTGTATCGAATGCTTCACTACATTTACACATTCATGTATTATATTCATATTATTATATTACATTTGTATGTATTGTAAAATAACTATTTAATCGTAAGTAATATACTCAGAGTCACATACGTGCTCTCAGTTCTGATATTGATAACGTATAGCCAGTTGTTAGAATAACTTCTCAGCGCACAGTCGCATAAAGCAGTACAGTCCGGTACAGTAGTAAAAGTGTATAGTTATAGCATTCGAGTAGATTCAATAAAAGATATTAATAGTCGGGTTTTTCATTCTCATTTTCCCGACTCTAAACAAATTGTGCGTTTCATTTATAAACCTAGGAATTACAGTCCACGATTATACAATCACCGATTCAGTTGTACAAATATTTAAACCGTGGTTCAGCAATTTTTATCCACCGATTTCAGCGGATTAATCAAGTTTCAACATTGGTTTACTGTTCAAGTGTGTGATAGTAACCAATAATAAACTCAAACCAACGTTGAACGTTAAATAATCCGCCGAAATCGGTGAGTTAAAATCTTGAATTGAGGCTGAACTACTATTGTACCACAGTACACATATTAAAGGTAATATCATTAGCGTTTTCATTTTTGTTCAGTTCTGCGCATCTGTCAAAATCGAGGTATTATGGTGGTAAAATGGTGGATTCAGTGCCCCTTTCCTTGTCTAATTTCAATATTTTGTTGTTGTTTCTAATGATGCGCGTTGAGTTCCTGTGGTCACTCGAACAGCCATTTTTAATTTTTTGACATTTCCAACTTTGACAACCTGCGCAATATATTACCTTTAATATGTGTACTGTGCTATTGTACAACTGGCCATAAATGTAGGTACTTACGTAGGTTAGTTGCCAACTAGCTGAAAATTGTTTTTTTCTTTTTGTTTGCCTCTGGGGTTGTTTTCTTTGGAGAACTGAAATTATAAATAAAGAAATAATGTTAATAAAGCCACCTAATCACCAGTTTGTTCACAATGGACTCTGAACGATGACTTTCACCACAGTCTCTAACTAAATGGCGCTTATCAACCAAAATCGGCTGATTAGGGATTTCCATGATTAACAACTTAAATTATGGATTCCTGGAAAAAAAAATTTGATTTCTATGCACATTTGATGATTTACCAGTTGCAATAATTCTTGATTAAAGATGATCAGCTGTGAACCAACTGTATTTTGCTGGAGATAAAAAAATTTAAATTTGTAAATTAATTATTTTACCTGAATGTAAGCACACTCAGCTCTTAAGCTACGATTAGACGGTCAACGCAAATGTTCAACGCGTTGACTCTGTGACGTCAGATTGACGTAAAATACTGTCCCAAAGTTGTCAAGTCGTGTGATCGTCAACGCAAAACGATGTCAACACATTGACGTCTACATTGACACTTGCGTTGACAGGACTTTTAGTGTCAGTCCGTTGACTATTTTCGTTGACCGTGTAATCACCCTGTCAACGCTTTAAGACACTTTAAAAAAAAAAAATCGGACAGCTTTTCAACGCGTTGACGATGTCCCACCGTTGACGCGGCATAATTTTCTACCAAGTCAACATAGCCTGCATTGACTTTGTTTTTTTCTTTAGGAAAAAGAAAACAATTTGAATGCGTGGTTGGAGGTGTTCGTTTAAATATCCCTTGTTTTATTTCGCGCAGAAGTTTGGAAAATGATTAGTAATTTAGAGGAGTCGCTTCCTTCGAATATTTCAATGGTGAAGGAGAATCCCAAAAGAAAAATAATGCATTCGTGGGCCCGCCAATCCGAGGTCTCGACTTTGATTGCTGCAGTCGAAAAAAGACCAGCACTTTCGGATGGCGGAAGCAGCGAATATAAACTCGCAAACGTGAAAATCGAATGTTGGCAACAGGTGGTGGATGAGCTCGATATCCCTGATGTTGATGCGTACGAGGCACGCAACAAATGGAACGTGGTCCGCAGCCTCTTTAAGGCAAATCTGGGAAAGGTTCGAGCTAAAAAATCTGGGCAATCATCGTTTGAAACAGTGACTGTATCATGGGCTCACTTCTCAGTGATGATGTTCATCGAATCCTCGAAAGTGGCGCAGTCATCCGCATCAACTTCTACTATGTCATTGGTAAGAGTTCTTATGTTTTTCAGTTTTTTTATTTCATCAGTAGTTTTTCTTTCGTTTCAGGAAGGCGCCTATACCGACGCATCTATTCTAAAGGATGTGACACAGGCATCACAACCAAATACATATCCGAAAAAGAAAAATTCTTTAAAAGAAAAAGATACAACATCCAACATAAACACTGGAAGTATGCGGTGGCTAGCGGCCGAGGTGTTAGGAAAATTGCACACTCGAGCGGAAGACGATCGCCTTAATTCTTTCGGTCAACTCGTGGAAAGAAATTTGCGATCCCTCCCAACCGTGGAATCTTTGCAACTCGAAGGAAGAATGATGCAGGTAATGTACGATTTCCTGGGCTCTCAAACGGTTGATAATTATTCTTCAAATGCCACTATGCCGCCGTACCAAGAAATGCATGATAATATTGAGATTGGTATTGATCCTCTGGGAACCTAAAATAATGTAATTATTTGTTATTTTTTATTAGAAACGAGTCCATTTGTTTAATCAATTTTTGCTATTATTTCAGGTAACTAATAGAACACTGCAGAATGATGACGCCATTGAAATAGATGTGATTGATGAAACTGCAGATCAGCAAATAATTAAACTCAGCTTCTGACATACGCAGAAAGTTTCTATACAAAGCTGGTTCCTCAGATCGCAATTCGCGCAGCAACTTAGCACAAAAGCCTTCCATATTACGACGCAACAGCCAATTTTTTGATCAAATAGTGCGGCGATTTCTTGATGGGCTTAGATTGTCTTCGGAGTCTTCGTCGTCGTCTGTGCTACCATCAATTAAATAAGTTGCTAAAACTGCCATTTCTAGTTCCCTTTTCCTCATTTTTTGTTTTATTATTATTTCCATCAGCACTTAATTTACAAAATTTAAAAAACTCACTTTCAATATTGGCACAAATTAATTCTCATGGACAATTATGTAGGTAAAGGCTTAACTACATAAGCCAAAAAGTACTGAAGTACAAAAGTAAAAATATTTTTTTTACCGCTAGGGCCGTTGTTTTGTGAAAAAGAATACACAAATTTGTTTTTAAACCAAAATTTAAGCTTTCTGCATCATTTTTATAAGTTTTCTAGTCAGAAAAACTATCACAAAATCAATTCAATAATTTTCACTTTTTCACTTTTTTGGCTTATGTAGTTGAGGCTTAACTTGTCAATATGGTTTTGTCGTCATCGCGAAAAAAGACAGATTTTCCCGCTTTTCAACTGACAACGTATTCTGTTGTCGTTAATACATGTGAACGTCAACGTTTTACGTGTCAACGCATTGACATCGAAAGGAAGAATCCCAATGACACCATATTACACGTCAACGCGTTTTGGGACAACATTGACTGACTAGTGTCATTCGTGTGATCTTCAATGTTGTATGCGTTGACACGTTGAACGTTGACGAGTCTTTTACAGTGCGTTGATGGCAATTTTGGTGACGTCAGAGAGTCAACGCGTTGACCATTAGCGTGGACCGTCTAATCGTAGCTTTATGGCAGCCAGTTTGGTATGTCTATAAACCGTTGTATTTTTTTGTCACAAGGGGTCTATTTCACGGAACATACATCACATATGTGCATTGTATAAATGTATGTACCTTAAAGTAGTCGCCAAATTTGGCTCATTGTAAATTTTGAATTTTTAGAAAAACTATGCGTCAACTTAAAAAACGCATAATTTAAAAAAAATTTAAATTTACACCCACTCATATGGGGCCTGTTTTACGTCACATACATTTCTGTGATGTGTGCGATGTATGTTCAGTGAAAAAGGCCCCAGGTATCGCATTTTGACAGTTCTTGTAAGGTGCTACCAGAAAACGAAATCCTCACTAAATGTATGTAAATGGGCGTCTTTCTTTTTTAGTCAAGAGTATCAAGCAAAAATCGTGTTTCTTTTTTAGCTCAGAGCATTCAGAACTCCAATTTGGTATTTCTTTTTTCTCTCTGAGCATGTACAGAGCATGTTTGTGACGTATCACTGAAAGCCGTTCCACACCATCCCATTCGTATTGACACATATCCCACTGAGTATCAACACATACCAAAAAATTGGAAACAAATCATGTATTAGTGTTGTAACAAAATGTGACAGCCCATCTTACACAGCATGATACTCCAGCCTACCACTGATCTCTGGATAGTCACTGATCTCTATATACACTGGATACACTGATCTCTATAATACACTGGATAGTAAATAGCCTATAGTGTATAACAGTTTTTGTGAGGCAAGTTTTTTAAGGGTACCGGCCACGACCTCATATCTCGCTCTATACAAACGAAGAAAGTGATTGAAGATATTTGCCGAAATTGAGCATTTATTTGATATCAGTTGATGTCAACAAGCATTGCGGCTGTAAATATTGAAAAAAATATAAGAAAATGCAGGTCCAGTAGCGTCCATTCCGCTGGCGCCGCTGTTATACTGTTATATGAGGGTACCGGCCACGACTATATTTTTGCCTCAAAAATTTTGTATGAATACACTATCCAGTGTATATAGAGATCAGTGACTGGATAGTGTATTCATACAAAATTTTTGAGGCAAAAATATAGTCGTGGCCGGTATTATAGAGATCAGTGTGAATAGCCTATAGTGTATAACAGTTTTTGTGAGGCAAGTTTT
Organism: Epistrophe grossulariae; assembly: GCA_929447395.1. Taxonomy (NCBI): domain Eukaryota; kingdom Metazoa; phylum Arthropoda; class Insecta; order Diptera; family Syrphidae; genus Epistrophe; species Epistrophe grossulariae. The sequence goes on along the minus strand of OV839566.1, from coordinate 58,299,340 downwards.
TTAAAGGGTACCGGCCACGACCTCATATCTCGCTCTATACAAACGAAGAAAATGATTGAAGATATTTGCCGAAATTGAGCATTTATTTGATATCAGTTGATGTCAACAAGCATTGCGGCTGTAAATATTGAAAAAAATATAAGAAAATGCAGGTCCAGTAGCGTCCATTCCGCTGGCACCGCTGTTATACTGTTATATGAGGGTACCGGCCACGACAATATTTTTGCCACAAATTTAGCAGTAGCATGAATTTCTTTCCCATTTTCAAATTGACATGTATTAATACTCAGTGGGATAGGGTGGAAGGGCTTTAAGGTAGTAGATTGATTTGTTTTTTGTAGCTTGTTTGTTTGAAGTTTGTTAGAAATTCCCAATTTTGCGATGGGAATTCTGAAGTTCGCCCATACCTTTGTATATAAAACCTATAGTACTATCATGAGGTTGAAAATTTTATCTTTATGTGTGGACGCTACGTGGCGCTTGAATAGCAAAACTTGATAATGAAGAGTTAAAGTGGAAGAAAATACTAAAAGGAAAAGCAAAAAATAGAAGGAGAGGGTTGTATTATTGTGATTCTGACAACAATAGCGGGAATAAGGGAGATAGCTAAATCAGAAGTTATCGTCATGACAACGACAACAAAAAACTCATGTCCATGCTGTGAAAACGGTATATACATATAAAAATATAGCTATGACAATTTTATATGGATTATACGGTATACCTATGCATAAAATAAAGAATACAAGATTACGCCATTTGATTTTCTGTCTTCTTTTTCTGACGTATTTTAAGAAGAAAAAATTTTCCAGCCGAGGATCTTTCGTGTGAGAATAATAATAATTTGTTCAAAAAACTTACATTTTATGTTTTTCAAAAATGAAATGAGAATTTGTTTAACAAATTATTATTATTCTCGCATGAAAGATCCTCGGCTGGAAAATTTTTTCTTCTCAAATGACGTCACAAAAAGAAGACAGAAAATCAAATGGCGTAGGTAATCTTGTATTGGATTATATGGGTCGAATTTGTTTTCGTTGGTAGGTAGGTAGGTATTATGTTCTTTTTTTTCGTTGTTGCCTTTTTTCACTATCTAGGTAGGTATAATCTATATTATGTCGTATGGGAATGGCAATGTTGCGAAATTTGGTTGTTTTGTTCTATTGGTAGGTATTGTAATAACATAATTTAGTTTTTCAAAAACGTCACATTTTATTGCAACTTTTGGCAAAAATATTATAAAAAAAATCAAAAATGTATATTTTTTAATACCAATTTAAAATTAAATTCTTTCATTTTTTATCATTTTTTTTGGAATAAAAATAAAAATATACCTTATAGGTACCTACCTAACTTATAGTCTAATAAGTCGTTAGGTACCTACATAGGTACCTATAAGGAAAATTTTATTATTCGCAAAATAGATTTTCATGTTGCAGGTGCTAGGTATATGACTTACATTTTTGTATTTTTTTCCACATCACCCAGTGGTGTTCCCCGATAGGCCTATTCCTCTCTATTACTACGTTATAAATTATGTATAGATATATAAATATATATATATAAATAATATATAAATATAAATGTTATGTTTAAATAATAATAAAATATCAAGATAGATGAAGATAAGTTGAACACATGTAGGTATTAAAAAAAGTTATTTTTACAGGTGGAAATCTTCATGTTAATAAGGGATTAATTTAAAATTCGTTTTTTTGTTTATCATTTTTTTTGATTCAAAGTTTAATTTTATCATGCTGATAATTTTGTAAATATCAAATTTTGTAAACATTTTTAAGAAAAAAAACTGGTACGCATTTTTTTATCAACAAAAACTAATTAAAATTTTTTTTAATTCAAAATTTAATTTTTTTAAATTTATATGCTGATAATTTTTATACCTAGGTATATAAAATTTTGAAAAAAATTTGTACGCAATTTTTAAGCAACAAAACCTAATTTAAAATTTTTTTTTTTAAATTCAAAATTTAATTTTTTTTAATATTGATAGGTATGCAATATAATTAAAACTTATTAGAAGCTCTTATGTAAAGTATTAAAATCGGTTCAATAAATAATAATACAATAAATTAAATATCGATGGATACAACTTTTTCTAAAAATATGGTAGATGGGACAAATGTAATCAAAATCATAGGAGTGATTTTTGAGAAAAATGACACTTGTCTGGGAGGTATGGTTATTTTTGATCCTACGAAAATTTTTTATTCGCAATTTTATTTTTAAATATCTTAAAAAAAAATTAAAAAAAGTTTGTTCATTTATTTTTGTTCTCAAAATTTTATATTATTAATAATCAATTTTTTGAGAAAATCGATATAAAAATAAGTTTCTATACTTTTTTCAGTATAATTAGTCATTTTGGCAGAAAACTTAATTTCAAGAAGTAGCAACCATAGTTTCAATTTATATTTTTTCATAAACATATATATTAGGGTGGAGCGTCGATGTATGGAGAAAAATAAAAGTTGTTGTATCAATTTCGTTTCGATGAGTAGAATAACTTGACATTAAAAAAAAAACCTTAGCTCAAAGTTTCAACTTTTTGGAAAAAAAAATTTTTTTTCGGAAACGGTAAAATTATTTCACAAGTTTTAAATAAATTATATGATATCATTCATGAAAAAGGAAAAATACAAATTATAATATATTAACTTTATTTAGACAAATAAATTAACACAAACTGGAAAATAAAAACTTAAAAATTCATAATACGCCATTCAGAAACTAACCCAATTAAACTTTTTATTTTTCAAGTTTTTTTAGTTCTATCCAACAAAGGGGGTGATGTGACTTGCAACTCGCTTAAGATAAAAAAAGATTTCCATAGCGCAAATATATGAAAAAATTGAATTTATGTAGCGCTTTTTAACATATATCTCGAGAACGGCTAATCATACAATATAAGTTGTTGTACATTTTTTATAGGAAATTTATTTATCTTTCTTTTTACTAAAAATATTTGTAGTAGGTTTTATAATCGCGGAAATACAGAGCAAAGCAAAAAAATGTATGACTTTTTTTCCAATTTTGCAAAACTTTGACCTGTGGTAGAGGGCTAAGAAAAGCAATTTTTATTTTGTTTTTTCATTTTTTACGGGTAGCTTACGTAATTACGCAACTTTTTAGTGCTATTCGAAAAGCTAAATCGGAAAAAATATTTGACGCTACACCCTAATATATAGTCATCACCCATAGCTTACAAAAAAAAATAATATTCGACCAACATCCTAACAACCCTGCAACCAACATTCTTCCCTTTCTTCCAACCTCTTCTTCATCAAAATTAAATCTATTAAAAACAAAAACAATTCACGAAATTGTAGCATCCTTTTTTCCTTCCAACTCTTATAAATTTTATATACTGTGCTCTCATTCTATTATTATCGCATTTTCTTCTTTGGATGGCAATTCTTTAGTCTCCGACCCGTATTTACATGTGTGGACGCATGGTGGCGCGTCGGTCGTTTGTCACGATGATAGTACTATAGGTTTTATATACAAAGCCCATACTACAATGTGACACAAGCAACAAAAAAAACCTTATTTTGGGGGACAAACGCTTTTTCAAAGGGTCGACTATAGTGTGAACATTGCGAATTGTCGTTGTATATGTAAGCTTATTTGTTTGTTTTGCATTTTTTCCCCCCAAATAGAACTATCAAATTAGAAAGAGATAGTTTTGGGAAAAGCCCAATTCGACATTAATGTTATTGGAATAGATAAGAACAAAATGATGGAAGTTTTTATTGGAAAACGTCAACTGGCTTTAAAAAAGGGAATTTTGTTCCCTTTTTGACAGATTTATTTTTGTACATGTCTGAAAGCTGCAACTTTTTTACTTAATCCATATTCCATAATCATATTTTTTATTTAATCAATATTAATTAATATATATATATAATTTAATGAGTTATGATTTTAATGATTACGTGCTAATGGGCCAAATTGCATAATTGGATCTATTAAAATAAACGTCATGTGCGCAGTTTAAGTAAATAACATGAAGTTATTTGGTAATCAAAAATTCATCTTATTGAGTATTAAGTAATTCGAAAAATATAATAAAAAGGTTTTGTGCCACTGTGTAAATGGAAACAATTAAAGAGATTGAAAGTGCAATTGGACGAGAAAACTATTCTTCAACATTTGCCGAGACGGTAATCGACAACAGCGTTGATAAGCTTACTGACAAGCAATCCAGCACTACATGTGGTATTGGTCAAACAGAATGTTTGCTCTCCAATTCTACGTCCGATAGTAATTCTGAACTAGATAACGAATGTTTAGTATTAAATAAAAACGTTAAAAAAATATTTTACAATTTTAAATTTACTATGCTACTCCAATATAGTAAAGAATTTTTGGGTTTTATTGCAATTATTCTTACCACGTATGCAACTCTGCTTAACAAGTAAGTGATTTTTATCAAATATGTATTAGTTTCCCTAAAAGCTGCTTTATATATTTAATTTACTTAGAGAACCAGTCATTGGTGGGACAACATCTCCAAAACCCATATTTTCAATGCATTCAATAGTACAAGAATGGCCTAACGGTAATTTAGCCGATGTGCAGTCAAAGGTAGCAGTTTCTGAGCTGTCACTCATCTATTTTTACGCCCCATGGTGTGCTGAAAGTTTACATGCAAAAAAAGTATACAACTCTGTAGCTAACCTATACAGCGAAGAGGTAAATATGTTACAACAATACTTATTAGGTCGGGTTTTTGTACCAACTTGCTCTTAACATAAAAATGTGTGAGAGCCGGGACTCACGGTTAAGATGTGTAAACATACGTAACGTAACGTGAATCACAATCACAATTTACGTATGGGTAGCAGCAAGCCAAGAAATAAAAGGAACATTCCTAATATTCAAAAAAAAAAAAAAATAATTTTGCAAAAAAATAAGCTGAACCAAAGTCACCTTTTGGCAATTTCAGGATAATAATGTTGTTCCAAACATTTAACAGAAAAAGGCAGAATTTATTACCTCTTACCATAGACCGCCATACAAAGTTTGGCTTGGTTTTTTTTTTTGATTTCTGAAAAACATGCAAAAACGACTAACGAGATTCTCACTTTAACCGTCGATATGTATATTAGATTGATCGTTAAGAAAAAGTTCATCATGGATGGTCCTTAATCAGCTCTCAATAAAAATAAAATAATGGCCAATTTCTTTCAGATTTTTAGTTTCATTCCTATAATAGCTGTAAGCAGTTAGTTTAATATGCTATTTTTCATTGTTTAAACTATCATAAACATTAAGTTAAAACAAATGTATTAGAAAACAATGATGCGTGATTGCTTTTTAAATCAATTTATGTTTTTATTTCATTTTCATTTATTTATTTATAGTATCTTTTACAATGGGCTATCAATAAAAAAAAAACTTAATAGTAAAAGTTAAAAGTTAAAGTTAAATTTTGAATTATTAAGTTACAATCTTATATTTAATTCAATTAACAAATTTAATTACTTATCTTTAATCAAAATGACAAACTAGATAGGTATTTCATTTTTTTTAATTTTTATTTTAATTAAATAATTATCTGCCAAGTACCTGAATAAAACCGCCTCAAACTGCGTGGTGCCGCGAAGTCTTCTGATGGAAAAGGGTAAAGTGTTCCACTGTCTTATAACTTAAATTGACGTTCAGAGTTTCTGCAACTAAATCTTAGTTGCAAAAATATAAAATACCGAGACGAGTTCAGAAAATTAATTTTTTTTAAAAGGTAGGAAGGTTCTTTGTTCATTATTATCTTGTTAAGTGTTTTTAGGGATAAATACTTAAGTTAAGTGTATTAAGTACAGCCGAGAATATTTGTTGTATAGTTTGATATGTGGTCGTATCATTTGTGGTTGTATACATATCGAGTCACAATATTGAACGCAACTGACAGGTTTCTTTTCATTTCCGAATTATGGCTGGTAAAAATTTGGCATCCATATGTTATGATTGGAAGGATTAAGGTTTTTGCTAATCAAACCGAATGTGTTGAGGTGTAAAATGCTTCGACAGTGAGAGACTGCGTAAAGATCCATAAATTTTACCAATAATTGTGTGTATATGATCTTCCCAAGTTAGAGTTGAGTTAAAAAGAATACCTAAATTTTTAGCTTTTTCTACATACTCAAGTTCTTCATTTCCGAGATACAACGCAGGAAAATAGCTATGATCAATTTTGTTTTTGTAATTTATTAGGCATGTTGACTTTCTTGCATTTAGGTTTAGGTTATTTTTGACGGACCAATTAAGTATTTTGTTGAGATCGAAATTCAGTTTATGAGCTCCATCTTCAAGCAATCCCAGCTTGCAGCTAAGTTGAACATGAGGATCATCAGCATACAAATCAATCAATCAATCAATGTTGAACTCCTGAAAAAAGATTTAATGGGCGTGACATTTTTTCAACAATGACAACAGCTTGGCTTCGACCACTTAGGTAGGAACGAATCAGCTTTAAGGCTGTGTCAAAAAAACGAAACTGATCTTTTAACTTGACTATGAGTCTATTGTGCTTTTGAAAAATCTAAAAGTACTAAAAAAGATTGTATTTTTAAAGTAAAAAACGATAAAATATTAACCGCAAAAAAGACCAGATTTTTATCCATTGCATTTCTGATGTCTTCTGAAACCTTTAAAGTAGCCGTTATACAGCTGTAGCTTTGTTTAAAACCTGATTGTTTATAACTTCAGAGTTTGTTGGTCTTTAAAAAACTGACATTTGTTTATGTAGGAATTTTTCCAGTACCTTGGAAAGAAACGGCAAAATTGAGATTGGTCTAAACTCTTGCTGTGATACACGGGATGCAGGTTTTTTAAGAACTGGTATTACCTTAGCAATTTTCCAGGACGATGGAAATGAAGATTTCAAAATGATTGTATTAAATACATGTGTAAGTGTAGAAAGAATGTGAGAAAAAGATCATTTTTATGAAGTTTGGATGTACTTCATCAAAGCCTTTAGCTGAAGATTTTATTTTGAGTATAGCACTTAAAACATCCTCATCTTGTATTCTCTGAAAACGAAAATAGTGTTCACTATTGGGGTCAACAACCCGATAGCCTGAATTCGGTTCACCTTCGTTCAGTTGGTCAACATTGGAAAAATCTCTGTTTTCAAGAACCCTAAATTTGTTAATACCCCCATTTTCATTATTGTTTGAATTTTTGCGAACTCTTCGTTAAGATAGTTGGGGCAAACAACCCAGCAACAACGTTTTTTGGCCTACCAACACCGAGTTCTCGAATGTTTTGCCATAATGTTTTAGACGGTAGATTTTTATTCAACCGCTTTTAATATAGAATACGTTTTGGTTCTCTTAACTAAACTAATTTAAAAAAAAATCAAAAAAATGTTATACGAGTAAAGATCAGAAATTAGAATGTACCTATTCGAATAGAAATTGACATATTTCTCTGTAACTCTCGCTTCAATCCTACTTTTACATCAAATTTTACTGGCAGAGTGAATTGAAAACCAATCTAGCTTCACAATAGTTAATTCGAATTTGTTTTTTAGTTAAAAAAATCGCACTAATATCAAAACAAATCGTAAAAAAAAGTAGTTTGTTAATACATATAAATGTCTCAAAGAAATATTTTAGAAAAATGTTCAACTTTCTGGTAAATATAAATTTCTAATTTATGTATGATTTTAATTGTTCGTTCCAGGTTTATTTTGCTGCAGTAAATTGCTGGCAACCCAATAGTAGTTGTCGTACACTCTACTCCAATGTTTATAAATGGCCTGTTTTAATGGCATACCTACCCAATGCTTTATCTGTGCAATACAACGGAGATTGGAGTGTTCACTCACTTTCTAAATTTATTGATGGATTGTTAATTCCTATTGTAAGAATTCGTAACAAAAAAGAGTTACTTCATCTCCGCATCACCAACGATGGCGTTATTTTTGGATTATTTAATAAATGTGATACCAAAAAATTCCAAATATTCTTTCAAACTGCTATTAAATGGTTAGAAAATAACTTCTATCAAAACACTAAATTTGCTGTTTACGTTGGGGAGGATAGTTCAATGTTTCTACATTCTGAATTAATTCAAGCACCTGTGATACAATTGTTTACTCCAAATGATACATTTGTATGAAAAATTAATTTATCAGAAATAAAAGCACAATTAATGATAAAGTTTAATTAGATTTATAGCAAGAGAAAATGGACACCAAAAAATATTATACATTTTTTAAAACATCAACTATCTGAGTCATCGATTTGGGTAAGCTTACCGAACACAAAATCGGCAAGAATGCAGAATTATATGCAACATGGGCCTGTTCTCGTAATGTTCTCACCAAGAGTATCACCAAGTAATCATTATTTAATAGTAAGTTTTTCATATTTGGCATACAAAAAATGATACTATATTACGATTTCTATTATAGATGAAACAACTAATGTATATGTACAATAATTATCAGATCGATCTCAACAATTCAGTTTTAAACGAATATATATCTGACATAAAAAGAGGTATAAGCGTATAAGAAATTGTGAACATTACGAATTAAATTTATCACGTTTTATTTGTAGAATACCCAGCCATGTTGAAAAAACTCACACATTTTTGTGACTCTTCCAAAAAAGTACGACATCAAGGTATTCAAACAGCACTTTTCGATGTCCGACTTTGGGGTGACAATTTATTTTCTATGGGAGCGCAAACAATTAATACATCAAAGAAGATTTCTTCTAAGAACCATCAGCGTATTGATGTAGGTAATAAAAACAACGTAAAATATAGTGAAGAGAACTTGTACCAGGACTCATGTTTTCAACGGAACGCAGATACATTTGACTATAGAGCTCCTTCAGAGTTACTGAAGCGCAATATGCAGAAACAATGTGTGAATATGGAACAACAACCTAACCAATTGTTCGAAAAAGACGTAGTTGAACCCATTGTAAGTATTCTAATGTATGCGACATAAAACAAGTTAAATTTAAACTAAATTAATATTAAAGGCTACCACCAAGTTTTTATAGGCTGGAGTTATAGCTATTTCACGACTACCACGCCGATCATCAGACTCTTTTTTGTGGTGCTTGGTCATTTATTCAATTTTATTTAGAAAAACTTTTGCCACGACTGAGAACCAGACCAAGCTCCCTTCATAGCAATATGCACTACGCACTACGCTAAAGAAGGTCTTCTACGGGATAAACTCAATGCCCCATGGCCTTAAAGTGGCACTGGGAAGATAAAGAGCTTCCTTAGTTCTTTGGAATAAAGCCTAACTGAGTTGCGTTTTGAGTTCGATGACAAGGTGTTATCATCATATATTACACCATAGCTTTGTACTTTTTCTTCCAACTTTGAACTTAAGATTATTAGGCGATTCCCTAAATTGGAAATTAAAAAAAATTGTTTGGGGTTATGACTGCCCTTAATATGATAAACACAGTACGAGCATTAGGAAAAAAATGAAGGATTAAAGAGGAGATATCGATGCACATTGGTTTTGAAGTTCTGAACATTGAAATGTGAGGGAAAAATAGAACCAGGTAAAGCATTCCACTTTGTTGATGTGCGACTAAAAAATGAATCTCTGTACTTAACAGTACGTCCGAAGTTGGGGTCAAGGGTAAACTGATGAGCATTCCCAAAAGCCCGAGTATTACGGTTAAATTGTTTAAGGGGAGGGATGCAACTGGCTATTTCACTTGAACAGTGTTTATAAAAATAGCGATAACATAGGGAGAGACATAAAACAATACGGCGGTGTTCCAAAGATGTTATTTTTCCTGTTAAAGCTCGTATCACCTATCATTTTAAGAGCTCTTTTTTGTATTCTATCCAATAGATTCAAGTGGGTTATTGGAGCACCCGCACATATGTGAGAGTAATACTCCAGTTTTGGACGAATGAAGGCTTTATAAATTACAGCCAAATCAGCGGGGGAGAAAAATTTCTTGCATCGGCGCAAAAAACCTAGACACTAAGCAGCATTTTTGGCGACGTCGAATATTATGATCATTCCACAAAAGGTGGTCTGGATGCACATACCGAGAACTGAAAGGTTGCTGGTTTCTTCAATGCAAGTGCCGCTCATGAATAGAGGCATGGGAGTGGGTTTTGCTTTAACGAGAGGAGACAGCATTGAGTTTTGGAGCATTAAATTTTACAAAATGGAAAAGGTTGGAAATGGCTCTAACGACACAAAATTTAGAATTGAATGAATTTTTTTTTTTTAAATTAATTGCATCATCTTCACTGATCATCAAGTGCAAATTCTTAAGAAAATTAACCAAGAACTGTTATTAACAGTAACTCCCATATAACCGCTTTATTGATTTTCGACTTGTTCGCCTTTTTTTATTATCAATATTTTGAATACGGGTAGGCTTTTAGGTGTATATTATTAAACACTTATCATAGGTAGGTAAATTAGGTATACCTACAATAGTAGTTTTTTACTTGCGATATATACATTATATAATATATATAGGTACTATATGGCAAGTTATGGATTTGAAAAAAAAAAATAGAACGCGAGGTGGATTGCACTTTTGTTGTCGCAATATATATATATGAATTCTTAAAATCTTGGTTCAGTTCAATTTCAAGACCACGAATCCACATTGCGTCTTGAGTTGATGCTGAAAGTGCCATATATTCGGCTTCTGTTCTAGATAGAGCAACAGTTGGCTGATGTTTCGTTGCCCAAGATACGGCGCCTCCTTGTTAGATCCCATCTTTGTCGCGTGAAATCTGTATTCCTAAGCATTGCTTCACTGTTCCCAAGAACTTCATTTTGAACTCTTTCATCAAATTGGATTTCAGAATTTTCCAGTAAGGCATTTCATTAGTAAAGATAAGGATATCATCTACGTACATTGCGAGAAATGTCATACTTATACCTTTACGATGGAAATATGTATATGCAAGGATCCACTTCTGAACGCTTCAATTCAAGCTTTTGGAGAACTCGTTCCAATTTAGTGTTCCAGACTAAACTTGACTGTTTCAGCCCATCAGCATTATTCAGTTTCATCACTTGCCTTTCTCTTCCGATCGACAGTCCCCTCGGTTTTTCAACATAGATGTCTTCACTTAAATCACCTTGAAGAAAAGCAGTTATAGCATCCATTTGCTGAATTTCCAAGTTATATCTTGTTAATAATGCAATCAAGTACCGAATGGATGAGTACCTGACTACGGTTGAATATGTTTCCTCATAGTCAATACACATCTGCAATCGAATCTGCGCTGTCATTTCTGAATGTAGATGGTTCGCTTGGTGAATTGATTAATCAAATGCTGACCAGCAGAGTTATCAATTCAAAACTGGGCGGCTTTTCTGCCAAAAGATTTGTCAGTAGAGGTACGCCGCAAGGCGGTGTCCTATCTCCCCTTCTCTGGAATTTGGTCGTTAATGAACTTCTGATATGCCTTGAGGAGGAGAGGTACAGTGTGATTGCTTATGCGGATGACGTTGCTATTGCCGTATCAGGAAAACATCCCAATACCTTGAGTGAACTCTTACAAAACGCGCTAAATAAGCTAACAAACTGGGCCGATCGCTGTGGACTGGGTGTCAACCCTCACAAAACTGATCTTGTCCTCTTTTCTAGGAAATACAAAATCCCCCATATAGACCCTCTTACAATCAAAGGTGTACCTTTAACTTTCTCGAATGAAGCAAAATATTTGGGTCTTATTCTTGACAAGAAGTTAAGCTGGAAATCTAATATAAACGAAAGAATTAAAAAAGCCACGGTGGCACTCTTTTCATGTAAAAAGGCCATCGGCAATAAATGGGGTCTCCAACCCCGCATTGCTCACTGGCTATATACCTCGGTAGTAAGACCGATCTTAACATACGGTGTGTCAGTATGGTGGACCGCTCTAGATAAAACAACAAATGTTGGCAAACTAAGCAAGGTCCAACTGTCAGCTTGTCGATGCATGGGTGGAGTACTCCGTACGACCCCTGCCGCTGCATTGGATATTCTTTTCCATCTCACACCTCTCGATATATTTTGCAAACAAACGGCAGCAAGCACAGCTATACGTCTTAAAGCCTCTTCACAATGGTCCAACTATGATATTGGCCACTCGATCATTCTGAACTCATTCAGATCACTCCCAAGTATCACAGATTACACCACCCCACATCTACAGTTCCATAAAAACTTTCAGGTTACCATTCCTTCCAGATCTCTCTGGGAGGACCTGACCTTCCTGGAAGATGAATCGATCCACTTCTATACTGACGGTTCTAAAACTGATGACGGGGTTGGTGGAGGTGTATACTCAGATAGGCTGAAACTAAGTCTCTCCTTCCGTCTTCCCAATCACTTAGCGTGTTCCAGGCGGAACTTTTGGCGATAAAGGAAGTCCTGTCTTGGCTCAAAGAAAACGTGATATCAACTACAGATATCCGTATTTTCTCGGATAGCCAAGCAGCCATTAAATCTCTGGATTCGGTCTCTACAAATTCAAAAACTGCCCTTAATTGCCGGTCATCTCTCTTGGAGATGGCACAGCAGTTCAACATTCACCTTTGCTGGGTGCTGGGTCATAGGGACATTCCAGGCAATTGCAAAGCAGACGAACTCGCCAAAAGTGGAACTTTACTACATATACCGTCAAATCGGACAAATATTGGTATACCCATCGCTACCTGTAAACTTTTGCTAAGATGCAATAGAGAGAACAAACCTTAGGTGGAGTAATATTACCACATGTCAGGCCACAAAACAGATCTGGCCTGTGCTGGATCTGAAGCGCTCTAGGAGCTTGTTATCTCTAAGCAGACTGCACATTAGCTCTGTCATAGGTGTCATTACTGGACACTGTCTAATAGGCAAGCATGCAACAAGGCTTGGTGTATTTTCTAACGACTTCTGCAGGAGTTGTATGGACGAAGAAGAGGAAGAATCGATTCCTCACCTTCTCTGTACATGCCCTGCTCTATCTCAACGACGTAGGCTCCACTTAGGAGAATTTTACTACAATGATCCTAGTGATCTGGCAAGTCATGACATTAATAGTCTCGCTCGCTTCGTAAGAAGCTCTAAATGGTTCAACGAGTAGGAAGAAAGTTTCCTAGATTCCTGTGGTATCACAATGGGTCAACCAATGGTCTAAGTGTGTCCAGCGTTCTGTTTGACAACCACATAAACCTAACCTAACCTAACCTAGTCAATACCTTTCTTTTGTGTAAAACTTTTACCACTAAACGAGCCTTGTACCGCACACTATCCTTTTCGTCTTTCTTCTTTTTGAAAACCCATTTCATCTTGATGATATTGGCTCCAGCGGGCTTTTCTACACATTTCCAGGTATTATTTTCTTCGAATGAATTCATTTCACTTTCCATTGTCTCTATCCATTTTTCTTTGTCGCTTCTAGACAATGCATCTTCGATGTCTTCAGGGTCTTCACAAATATTTGACTTTTCAGCACTGTATACAACTTTTGGTAGTTTCGAAATTCTTTCACTTCGGCGATAGCTGCTTGAGTTGCCGTAGCTTCTTCTTCGTTTGCTTCCCTAGTTATCGTAGCTTCATTTTCTCGCTACCCCCCACTTCATGGTCATCGCCTTGAATTGAAGAACATGACTCAAAATCACTCTCGATAACTAGGTTCTCTGGATTCTTCATAGTGTTGGCCCCCACTATAACGGTATACATTGGAACTTCTTTGGAGTTTAAATTTTTCTTTCCCTTATAGTGAAAATTTTCTTCATGAAATATAACGTCACGGCTGATGAAAACATCCTTCTTGTAAAAACTATAGAGTCGGAATCCTTTTGATGTACTTGAATACCTAACAAAAATAAAATTTTCTGATTTCGAATCAAACTTACAACGTTTTTGCTTTGAAATATGTGACATCTATGAGGTGAACGATTAATTATGTAGCTTTCACAATTAACTGCTTCGACCCAAAAGAATTTTGGCATGTCAGCATCACACAACATAGCTCGAGCCTTTTCTGTCAGAGTTCGGTTCATCCTTTCTGCTAAGCAGTTCTGGTCGTATAGGGAACTGTTGTCTGATGAACGATTCCATGCTTCTTCAACTCAAGTTCCATTCCTTTGCTTGTAAACTCCTTTCCATTGTCCGTTCGTAGAATTTTTATTCGCGACTCTACGCTGATTTTCTACTTCGGCTTTGAATTCAAGAAAACAGCTAAGAATAGAATCTTTTGACTTCTTAAAGTACACAAATACCTTTCGTGTGAAATCATCTATGAAAGTTACTAAATAGATACTTCCTTTTATGGATTTCACCTCCATGGGACCACACACGTCTGAGTGAATTAATTCAAGAACTTTTGAAGATCTCGAATTTTCTGATGGAAATTTGTTGCGATGCTGTTACCTTTCTGCACAAGATATGCAAGTCGACAGTGAACCTTGGCTTAGGTCAACACCATTTACTAAGCCTTGTTCAAGTAATTTCAGGTTATCTTGGCCCAAGTGGCCAAATCTTTGATGTCCAAGGTTATATTGCGCAACATAAGCATTCTGATTTGTGGAAGTATCCAATTTGTATAGAATTCACGACACGACATCCATTTTTGTCGAAGATGACAACATTCTCATGATCCACAATCTTCTTCTGTGACGCTTGCTTACCTTTGGGAGTCAATACATCCAACGAAATATTACCCTTGTTGACAGCGTCCATAGTCATGTTATTTCTGTCTTGATCTGCCCCTAAATAACTCGAATCTGACGTCATATGATCAGTTGCACCGCTATCGAAACACCACTTATGCTTTTTGGACTCTGCATGGAATGCTGCAAACATAGAACCACCTTTTGTTGACTTGAAATCTTTCTTTTTAAACTTGGATGGGCACTCTGAAGCGAAATGTCCACTTCCGTCGCAGTTAAAGCAGCGAGATTACCTTTTCTTGTCAGATTTAGGATTGATTTTCTTCTGCATATTCAAAAAATTCCCTTTATTGGAAATAAGAGCTGGGGTGACATTCTGTATGGCAAAAGCGAACAATCGTTTTCGTTTTTGCTTATGTTAGTTTATGAAAAACGAACGATCGCTTTCGTTTCGTTTATTACAGAATCTGGCCCCTGTGTTCGATGATGCCGAATCAAATTTAACATCTTGCAGTAATTTCATTTTGATAGAATCTGCTGTAATTTGCTGTCCATTACTACCAATGCTCATGATCATGGGCTTATACTCATCGGGTAGACCTTTATGTAATAAGCTTCCAACCCATTCATAATTGACTACAAACCCAACATCATTTAACTTTTGAGCTGTTGAAATGATTTGGCTTACATAATCTTCTACGGATGAGCATTCAACCAATACCACAGAACACAATTTTTGTAGCAACCCAATGCGTCTGTCTAACCCTGAGTCTTGGAAAAGGTTTTGCAGCGCTGTCCATACCTCTTTGGAAGTTGAAGCATTTCTAACATGGACATACAGACTCTTGTCGATAGCTAAGATCATCTTACATCGAGCAATCTTGTCTTTAGAAACATCGAAGGCTTCATTGGCAACAGGCTCAATACATTTCCAAGCATCTTCCAGCTCTAATTGCATCTTCATCGCGAAGCTCCAAGTAGACTAATTTTCAGAACCAATCAGTTTCTCCATATGATAGACTCCTAAAGAATTTTGATTCATTGACATATGTATTTAGAGAATGTATTGTTCTCTCAAAGTATTGTTCTCTCTATTATTATTTTTACATCTGTTATGGTATGGGCCCATAACCTTTTAGCAGAGTAAAAACGAACAACAACTTATTCAATTGAGAACGTAGAAAAGAGTGAAAATTTATTACAAATATTTTCTCTAAACAACAATATCAAAACTTAAACACAATAATAATTTTGATCGCAAGTATAAATTCATGAAGTATTTCAACACCTAATAAGATTGGTTTTATGTCCGTCATTTATAAGGACATTATAGTTGACTGTTCTTTTACGCTCGATGTTGGTTCGGCACCCAGTATTCTTTATTATTGCGATAGATTTTGGCGTAGACAATATCACCTGCAATGAAATGTCGTTCCTTCGCACCATGATATCTATTGTACCGGATATTCTGTTTGTCGTTACATGTTGTAGGAATATTTTGTTAAGTAAATCTAACGACGTTCTTATTTTACGACCAAGGAATGCTTCTGCTGGCGATTTAGGCCGATTTTATTCACTCAAAGTTGAACAAAACTTGAGGATTTTTATTTTCAACTTGTGAATTTATTATTCACTCAAAGTTTACGTTTTCAACTTTCGATTTTCAACTCTAGAGTTGATCAACTTTTGATTGCTCAACTCCTGGAAAAAGTATAAGTTGGTCGAGCAAACTTGGGATGTTTGTTTGTTTGTTATTATTTTTTATAATATGCGCGCACGCAAGGGGTTATGAATACCCTTAACATGTAAAAAAACAGTCCGAGTGTTGGGTTAGGATTGTAACTTGGAAGTCCTTACTAATTTCGATCTACTCATAGGAATAATAACTTTGGGAAACTTGGTGAAAGTTATCAAAAATGTATATTGTTCGTTCGTATTTACCCTTTTATTTCAAGGATTTACTTCCAAATTTTCGTCATTTGAAGGAAAGTTCGGGTGCAAACCTCTTCGAATTTTCATATTTCTGAATTTTTGGAGCCATATTTTTTGTCATTATATTCTACCATTTTTGGATTAGTGAAAAGGTCTTTGAAATTTCAATACGGCACTGAAAACAACAACCACTGACAAGACTTGAATGCGAAAATATCGCAACGTTTTTTTTTGGTTTAAATCGAAATAAAGTAATATTACTTTGGATGCAAATATTCCGAGAACTAAATCCCGTAAAATATTTTGGTTTTCAGTTTTAGAAATATTTTAAAAAATAATAAGGAATTTTTTAATTTAAAATTTTAAACCAGTTACGACTTTCGACTGTGAAAATATCGCGATCCGGATCGTTCGGTTTGTATCTAAGCCATTTCTGCGTGGTGAATATGACCAATGGTTCCATTATTTTTTAATAATTTAACACAATTTACATCGATATAACCTACTTGCGAGTTTGCCTCGTGAGTTAAGCAATAGTGAAGAAAATGGCCCTTAAAGTTAGTCACATTACGATTAGGTGTAGAACGATATGTTTGTAGGAATGTTTCAAGGTTCTGCTGAGTTGTTGCTTCATACTTTAACTTTTTTAACGATCGCTTTAGAGTATCCACGAAACATTCTGCCTGGCCGTTGGATTGTGGGTGAAAAGGAGCAATTCGCAAATGTTGAATTCCACGTGATTTACTGAAATTTTGGAATTCATTACTGTTGAATTGAGTTCCATTGTCCGAAACTAGTTGTTTACAATCACCATATCGAGAAAATAATTCACTCAATCTAGATATCATCATGCTGGACGTAATATTATTGACTTAAAGAACTTCCACCCACTTTGAATATGAATCCACAATGACAAAATAGTATGTTCCGCTTCAAGGACCTGCAATGTCGATGTGAATGCGATCCATTGCTGTTGTTGTAGTTGGCCATGATTCGAGAGTGCTTTAACAGGAGACTTTGCTTCACTGGCACAGGCATGACATTGACGAACGAATGATGTTATGTCTTCGTCGATCCCCGGCCAATATACATGACATGGCAAACTAAACTAAACTAAACTAAACTATAGGTGATTCCCATCCGGAAGTCATGTTCTTGATGACTGTTTGTAATAAAAAATATAGCTCTAGTGCTCAGACATACAAAGAGAGCTACCCACCCCTTGTAACTACGATGACCTCGGCCTTTTGTTGTACGAGCTGCAGCTGTACAACGAGGTTTGGGAAGGTTTCCCATAATTTGTGTTGAGGTTTATTAGGACAGCATGTTATAAATCGATGGTTAAACTTCTGTATTACAGAACGACCATCGATTATCTTCGCAGAAAGTTAAGTGTCACTTGCTTGCCACCATGCATAGAAGAATTATGCTCTTGATCAATTAGCAGCTTGGTCAGTTTACTCTCCTTGGGCAGAATGATAGGAAATCGTTCAGACATAGACAGTAAAGCACATTTCAATCGTTGATCATTGGATTTAGCTTCAGTAGTTTGCTTTTTGAACTGATCGACAAGAAACTTCATTAGAAAAGTGTATTTTTTTAATAAACCTTATCCAAAACTGTAAGGCCACTTGTCGTTCGGTAGCTGCACACCAGGATGATGAAGCATGTGGACGCTTCAGCTTGATAGCAATATAACGATAGCACCAGCATAATACTCCAATCAAGGTGTTGATGTTGGAGTATTTGTAAAGAAGACCCAGTGCTCCTACATCCTCCGTAATCTTGGAAAGGGCTTGAGTAGCAAGAAGTGCTGTTACCTCAGCTCCCTCAGTGAAACCAAAACTTTGCTTCGGCCATTCGCTTTCTTCTTGTAGACATGTTGGACTAGACCACCATATGTCAAGCTTTCCCAGTTGAGAAGGATATACACCACGGGAGGCTACATCAGCAGGTGAGAATTGAAACTTTATGATCTCCATCAGATATTTTGACTCTAAGGTATGAACCAACAGCATAGGCGGAGGTAGAGGCATTACGACTGGAGCATAAATTCTGGACACATCGGATAGCTGTTGACGCTTTGTGATTGCTGATGAAACTTTCGTGACATTCACCCTGTAGCCAATGCAATCAGTTTGACAAAACCAATAGATACCAAGCGCCTTAGTTTCACGATCCCAGTTAGAACTTATCCTTTCCGTTAAACGAAACCTCGATGCAGCAACTTCTGTAGTTCCATCTGTAGTTGTTAAGCACTCTCAATCAAGTCGGTACCATGTAGACAATTATCCATGTAAAATTCTTCTCGGAGGACTTTTGCAGCTTGAGGAAAGTCAGTTTATTCATCATCAGCCAAAGTATGGAGAACCTTAATTGCCACGTATTTAGAGCAGTTTAACCCATTAGTGACAGTTAGCAATCTATAGACATTGCCGACAACTCACTTCGAAGTTTGGGACCTACATGGAGACAGTCATTAAGTGATTTACCTGATTTGTACTTCCTAGATGCGTTGAAGACAATTCTCAATTTTGTTGTTGAGTTTGACTCCTTGTAAACGCCATGATGCGGAATGTAGCAAACCTGTTGAGGTGAAACTTCTTCATTGACAGGTTCCATGAGTCCAAGTTGTTTATACTCCGACATAAAGTCTTGGCACATCGTCTTCATAGGCGTCTGTAGATATTTGGGGGCCCTGGGCCCAAACCGATATGGGGCCCCCTGCACTGTAAATTTTTTTTTAGGTTGTGATCCATTTGCTAATGTACTTTTTTATTAAATGACATCACTGATCACATACAAATGGTTTTAGTTTCTAAGTGAATAGTTATTGGACCACAGTAATTTTAAACAACATTCTATACAAAATTTACTTTTCTAAATTTTTCATTAGCAAAATCATGAATTATTTCATGAAAGTCTGTTTCTTGCTGAGTCTCTCTTTAAGCATTTTACTCCTTAGTTCATTTTTTATTCTTTTTAATTTAGAAAGAGAACGCTCCCCACTGCAATTTGACACCATCATAGATAAAAAGGTTATACAGGCTATTTCTATATTTGGAAAGTATTTTGAATTCTGTCCACTGTTAAAAGATCATATAGTTTTAGTCCAGAGCAGGCCCGTTGTACTATTTGCTTTAAGAATTCTTCGCAGTAGAGCACATCTTGTGTCATTTTAGAAGATGATTCCACGTCTTCGTGCTCGTTAAATTTTCAAATATACTGAACTAAATTAGCGAGTTCAGTCTGAGAAAAAGCGCACAAATTTGTAGACAGCTCTCTTGTTGTACAAAATCGGGCAAGCGCCCATAGATAACCCATCCTAAATGGGTGCGTTGTGCTATAGGAGCACCAGCAGAAGATTGCATAATTTCACCACATTAAAGAGAGCCATAAAGATCAGCTCCTAAAATGACGTCTATGGACCCAGTCTCATGAAAGTTTGGATCAGCCAGATCTTGATACAAAAAATCACTAAATAGTTTGGTGTCGAGACGGGAAGTGGGCATAAGATGACCCAAACGTGTTAAGATTAAAGCGCTGCAGCTTAAGTTGAAACCTGGTTCTCTGAGCGAGCTCACAGAGATATCGACCAGACCTCTTGACTTACCAACACTTGACCCTCCTACCCCATTCACCGGTACAAGGAGCCGCGTTCGCCGAAGATGTAGTTGTTGAACTGCATTCTCACTAATAAATGTTGCTTTGGATCCGCTGTCCAAGAGAGCTCGAAGTTTCAGTTGATGCCCAGCGGCAGATCGTACTCCAATTTGAGCTGTAGCTAGCAGAACCGGTTCTAGTTTTACCAGTGATTCATCGATGGAGTATTCACAGAGTGAATTACGAGGGGAACGGGTATTACAAGTGTGATTTGTCCGCGTATGGTTTGTGTTGACGGGGGGTTCTTGAGGTTGAATGCCGTCGTGCAACTCACAATAATGTTGCCCGAACAACATTCCACCCGGAAAATTTTATATTTCACTTTTCGCCTATTGTGAGTTTTACTCGAAATTTTGTTTTAAAAAAATTACCCTTATTGTGAACATTCATTTCGGGCGGAATAAAATGTTATTGACAGTCAAAAGCCTAGTACGCTGCTGATGCGAAACGAAAATTTCCTGTGAACTCCAAACAGACAACAAAACGCTTGCGAAAACACAACGGAAAATATCCTTAGAGAGTTTCACCAATTTCAAAAACAAAATCAAACATAAACGCAAAAAATCAGAGAAACCCATGATGTAAGAAAATGATAAACAAAAAAAACACAAATAAAACCCAAATGTCATTTTTCCGCACACAATAAATAGTCTGTATAATTAATTCAGTGCGAAAAAGGAGCGGAGACTTCTCTGTACAGTTATAAATTTCGCTCTTCGAACAGCGTACTGCAAAACGAAATTTTCCGTTTATGATTTCGTTGTGTCATTTTTGTATGGGATTTTTCGTTTCGCATCAGCAGCGTACTAGGCTTAAATGTTCATTTATTTTTAGAAGGCGAACTAAATTTCGTTCGGGCGAAACAAACTCACAATAGCTTTTAAAATTCCGGGGGAACAAAAAATTTTAAGGTGAAATATTTTTCGGGTGAAACTCACAATAAGGCTGATTGTGTGATGTTCTTGTTGACAACTTTGACAGGTGTAATCCGATGGACATTGCTGATGTGCGTGATCAGCCTTTGAACAATTGTGTGACAGCTTTGGTTTCGTCACGAAAGCTAGCCTTTGAACTGGTAGTTGTTTTCTGAAATCAGAACAAAACATGAGAACATGCTTACCAGAACCACTTGGGCATCGATTGACGTTTACTTGGTGGCTGCGGACCGGTTGTGGTTTGATTGGTTTTGGGTTAAGATCCTTTTGCTTTGTCCTTGAACATGCAGGCATGGCATCAAGTCCTTGCAACCGGTTTTCTAAAAACTTTCCAGTTCTCCGTAGGTGAAAATGGAATTCGGGCTTTGAAGTGAAGTTTCCCAATCTTTAATGGTGACAGGGTCCAATTTTTCAGTCACATGTAGAATCAGCCAGTCATCCCAATTATCTGTTGGTCGCCCTAGTTGCTGTAGAGCACGAACGGCTTCAGTGATTCCATCGAGAATCTGACGTAATACAGCTGGTGATTCGTTGGGCATGGTCACGTAGGTACTGTTTGATAAGTTTGCGCTTGTTGTCATAGCGGCCTTTTAAAATGTCCCACGCTGTCTGAAAGTTATTCTCGCTAATATATATGTTCTTAATTAGACTAGCAGCATTTCTACGAAGGCTGCAATTCAGATGTAGTCGTTGAACATTGGAGAGAGCAGTATCGTTGATAACACAGCTGGTGAACATGTCTTTGAAATTAAGCCACTTGTCAAACGATCCATCGAAAGTGAGTAGTTTGAGTTTTTGTCAAAATTGATTTGACATTACTGCCTCCACTCACGATGACACTGGTTGGTGTTGAATTAGACATCGTGTCGTTAAGAGTAGTGGACAGATCCTCGATGACATCATTAAGTTCCCCTAGGGCTTCGCAATAAGAAGATTCAATGTTGGCAAAACGGTCATCCGAAAGAAGCCTTTGAAGACCTTTCTCATTGTCTTCGGTTGCTTCCATTTATGAGATAATGTCATTGTTAGGTTAGGTTAGGTTAGGTTTATGTGTTGTCAGCAGAACACTAGACAGACTTAGACCAGGGGGTTGGCCCATTGTGATACCACAGGAATATAGGAAGGTTTTTTCCTACTCGTTGAACCATGTAGAGCTTCTTACAAAGCGTGCCAGACTATTAATGTCATGATTTGCCAGAACACTACGATCATTGTAGTGGTATTCTCCTAAGTTGATCCTACGTCTTTGAGATAGAGCAGGACATGTACAGAGAAGGTGGGGAATCGATTCTTCCTCTTCTTAGTTCATACAACTTCTGCAGAAGTCGTTAGAAAACACTCCAAGCCTTGTTGCGTGCTTGCCTATTAGACAGTGTCCAGTAATGACACCTATGACGGAGTTAATGTGCAGTCTGCTCAGAGATATTAAGTTCCTAGAGCGCTTCAGATCCAGCATAGGTCAGATCTGTTTTGTGGCCTCACATGTTTTCTCTATTGCATCCTGCTTTAGCATGAGTTTACAAGTAGCGATGGGTATAGTATTTGTCCGATTTAACAGAATAGGTAGTATAGTTCCACTTTTGGCGAGTTCGTCTGCTTTACAGTTGCCTGGAATGTCCCTATGACCCAGCACCCAGCAAAGGTGAATGTTGAACTGCTGTGCCATCTCCATGACAGGTGATCGGCAATTAAGGGCAGTTTTTGAATTTGTAGAGACAGAATCCAGACTTAATGGCTGCTTGGATATACGAGAAAATACGGATATCTGTGGTTCCGCCTGGAACACGCTACAGTGACTGGGAAGACGGAAGGAGAGACTTAGTTTCAGCCTATCTGAGTATACACCTCCACCAACCCCGTCATCAGTTTTAGAACCGTCAGTATAGAAGTAGATCGATTCATTTTCCAGGAAAGTCAGGTTCTCCCAGAGATATCTGCAAGGAATGTTAACCTGAAAGTTTTTATGGAACTGTAGCTGTGGGGTGGTGTAATCTGTGATACTTGGGAGTGTTCTGAATGGGTTCAGAATAATCTAGTGGCCAATATCATTGTTGGACCATTGTGAGGAGGCTTTAAGACGTATGGCTGTGCTTACCGCCGCTCCGTTTGTTTACAGAATATATTGAGAGGAGTGATATGGAACAGAATATCCAATGCAGCGGCAGCTGTCCTACGGCAAGCTGAAAATTGGACCTTGCTTAATTTGCCAACATTTGTTGTTTTATCTAGTGCGGTCCTCATATTGACACAACGTTTGTTAGAATCGGTCTAACAACCGAGGTATATAGCCAGTGAGCAATGCGGGATTGAAGACCCCATTTATTTCCGATGGCCTTTTTACATAAGAAGAGTACCACAGTAGTTTTTTTTAACTATATTAGGTTCCCAGCTTAACTTCTTGTCTAAAATAAGACCCAAATATTTTGCTTCACCCTAGAAAGTTAAAGATACACCTTTGATAGTAGGAGGGTCTATATGGGGAATTTTTTATTTCCTATAAAAGAGCACAAGATCAGTTTTTTAGCGTGTATTGTAAGAGTTCACTTAATGTATTGAGGTGTTTTCCTGATACGGCAATAGCAACGTCATCCGCATAGGCAATCACCCTGTAACTCTCCTCCTCAAGGCATATCAGAAGCTCATTAACGACCAAATTCCATAGAAGGTGAGATAGAACACCGCCTTGCAGTGTTCCTCTACTGACAGACCTTCTAGCCGCCCAGTTTCAAATTGATAATCCTGCTAGTCAGCATTTGATTAATTAGTTCGCCAAGAACGATCTACTTTCAGAGATGACAGCGTAGAAACGATTGCAGATGCATCGACGTTTTTGAAGGCGCCTTCTATATCTAGGAATGCGTCCATAGTGTACTCTTTATGGTGTAGGGAGTGTGTTCGATGGTTTGCTCAACTGTGTGCAGAGCCGTATCTACAGATTTCCCTTTGCAGTAAGCATTTTGAGCCGAAAACAAAAGTCTTGTGTCAATGCTTGTTCTTAAATGGATATCAATCAGTTGTTCTGAGGGGTCTGAGATCTTTCGGGTTTACATGGGAGCATTTGCCAGCTTTGGGGATAAAAACAATTCTTACTTCTCTCCATGACAAGGGAATGTGAGCCGTCTCCAAACAACCAATGAAAAGTATCTCCATAATTTTTTTATTTAATCTACGAGGTTAAGACTCAACAGATGCAAAAAAGATAAACACATAGGTATATACAAAAAATAAATAATTAACAATGTATGCTTAGTTTCTTAAAAATAAATAATACAAATTATTTTTGAATTTATTTCTAGACCTCGCTATGTCAATATGACTAATTATTTCGTTGATGTCCCTAATTGACCTTGAAACTGGTTCATTCATACCTCCTATGTTTAGGTTGAAAAAGAAGGTATCTTTCTCTCAATTGTCTAATCGGGACATAAAAACAAATTAACGATAAAAGGTTGGGGCATTTTATATGGTAGCATAAAATATCTCGCACAAATACTATATCGTGAATAGTTCTTCGAGATTTTAGAGATTTCAAACCCAAGAGATTATGTCGAGCCTGAGAATCTGGACAAAAATTCCATCGCATTTTAAAAAACAGAAATTTAGTGAAACGATTCTGAACTTTCTCAATTCTATCCGAAAACGTTTGTTGGAAAGGGTTCCATATGACATCAGCATACTCAAGTGATGATCTAACTAATGTGTTATATAAAGACACAAGTGTATAGGAATCCGAGAAGTCAGTTGAGTTTCTTTTAATGAAACCAATCTTTATGTTGGCTTTTGCAACAATAGCATCAATGTGCGGAACAAAAGTAAACTTGGAATCAAAAGAGACCCCCAAATCTTTCACTGTATTAGTTCTCTGAAGAGGGGTATTATCAAGAGAATACGTAAACTCATACATTAAGAGTTTCATTGAGACAGAGATAGCGAAGCATTTCTTTAAGTTAAGTTTAAGACAATTAACCACACACCAGTAAGATAAATGATCGAGGTCTTCTTGGAGATTAAGGCAGTCATAAATGGAATTCAACTTTAAAAATAATTTAGGATCATCAGCGTATATAAGACACTGGCTAAACTTTATGTTTTTACAAATATCATCGATAAATATTATAAATAAAAGTGGACCCAGATGACTACCCTGGGGAACTCCTGAGGTACATCTAATAGACCTTGAGGTTTGATTATCAAGAATTACCTTTTGCACCCTATCAGTTAAAACAGATGAAATCCACTGAAGGAGATTAGAGTGATTCCCAAAACTTTCAAGTTTACGAACCAGTATGTTGTGGCATACTGAGTCAAAAGCCTTGCTAAAATCCGTATAGATAGCAACTAATTGACTTTGTCTTTCAATACTATTAATAATAAATGAGGAAAAACATGCCAGATTAGTGACAGTTGATCTACCCGAAATAAACCCATGTTGGGCGTCACTTATATGTTCTTTTACGAAAAAGTCGAGTTTACAGCTTACAAATGCCCCTGTAATTTTCAACATTATTATTTGAGCCAGACTTATAAATTGGGATCAGAAAAGAAGATTTCCATTCGTCCAAAAATATTCCGGGCGATAAAGATAAGTTAGAGATAATTTGCAATGGAAAGCAGACAGAATTAGAACATTTTTTTAAAATTAGAGCAGGAATACCATCGACACCAGGAATGTGATTGGGTTTAAGATCTTGTAGACCACTTAATACCTCAGAGAATTCTAAGTGTATTGAGCCAACATCTACTTTAGGGGCAATATCTGAAAGAAAAACAGGGTTTCCTTGTGAAGTTGAGTAAACTGATTCAAAAAATTTAGCAAAAAGGTCGAGGGTTTTATTAATATCATTAGAATTATCACCTTTAAAATTCATCGCAGTTGTAATGCCAATTGATTTCCTTTTAGAATTTATAAAACTCCAGAATCGTTTCGGATCACTCTTTAAATTAACCTCAATATTCGAGATATAATTTCTGTGCAAGAACTTACTGAGAACCATGAATTCTTTCCGAAGTTTGCAAAATTTTTGTTTGTCATCTAACGTGTTTGACATTTTATACTTAGCAAATGATTTATTTCTTTATTTTTTAAATGAGTCAACCTTTTGTTGTACCACGGAGGTTTAGAGACATTCTTTTTTGTCCTAAAAGGTACAAATAAGTAAAAAGCTGTATTTAAAATACATGTGAAACGGTGAAGCATATTCTTTAAATTTAGGTTTAAAAATTTCGTATTCCAGTCTACAGTTCCAAGATAATTATCGAGTTCAATGAAATTTGATTTTAAGAAGTTAAATGATTTTGAAATATTACAGTTATGTTCTAAATAACCATATAATTGGATTTCAATATATAATTCTTTATGGTGAATTGAATTGTTTAACAAACTATTTGGAACAATATCAGGGATTCAAACTTTTAGTTCATCTTATGAAGTAAAAACTAAATCGAGAATTTTATCTAAATTGTATACTATTAATTTGATATAAGTTCAAAGCAAATAAATGATCTATAAATGTTAATTCAGAATCCCTTTTTAAATTATATGGAATAAGCATATTTTCACTTGAGGAATATGACCAGTTTATATCAGATAGGTTGAAATCGCCAATCATAAAATTTTATGTAAATTATTGTTTAAATTACCAACAAAATCAATGTTAGTGAGATGGTTTTCATAAAGTTCAATAGTACTTTTTGGCGGTATATAACTTACGATGACATACATTAAAATACCAGGTTCAAGACTGATGGAGACACAAATTTGTTCAATATCGGTGATAGGTAGTGTAATTGATTCACATGACATGTTTGAGCGAACGGCAACAAGGAGCCCACCTCCACGATCTCCAGCAGTAACACAGCGATCACTACGGAAGACCATATAAGAATTAACGTCAAATATTTCAGTATCAGAAATTCGATTCCAAAGCCAAGATTCTACAATAATAATAACATCGTAGTCGACATTACAGGTAGCAAGGTAAAGCGCAGAGATTTTTGTACGAATTCCACTGCAATTGTGATAATACATTTTCAGGTAATCAGAATTGGATGGAGAAACATTTGTGTTCTCTATTTCTCCATCGACGATACGTTTTTTGGGATGTAACAAAATTTACGAATTTTTATTGCGTACGGCCAAAAAGGTGAATTGAAAACGGATTTCACAAATTCAGCAGGAATTCCGATTTTAAAGCAAATAAATCTCATGTATGCGTCAAATCCATTTTTCAGAAGTTTGTAGCATTTAAAATATGAAGAGTTCACATTTAAATTCGATGAAAGATACTGAATAATTGAATCGGTCGAAGTTGATGGACTGAACTTTGACAAGTGAAACCATCTTAAATTCATAATAAGCTACCAATTCACCATTCTGGATATTAGAACCGGAAAACACTCGAGCGCTCTTAGGACGCTTATCATTATTACCTTGTTCTCCAGCAGCAACATCCTTTTCACTACCTGGCCCAACTGCAACTTCCGCATCATTAGCAAATTCGGCAACTTCAGCAACAGCAACAACAACATCAAGAGCAACAACATTTTCACCAACAGGCACTACGACATTCTCCGCAGCTTCAGTAGCATCAATATCATCAGCAGCAACAATATGCATTGAAGGAGCATTTTTTTTTAATTTTTCATCCACATTATTAGTAACAACATTAGTAGCATTTGAATCACCAACATTGTTAGCAATACAGCAGCCAGATTGCATGACGCACGCCCAAAGTACCCTTAATATTATTAGCATTATTTATACCAACATTTGTAAAAGTAGGAGTATCATCATTTATAGCAACAAAAGATGTCAAATCATCAGCAACATTATCTACGCCTATAGGTAGATAAACACCTGCCGCCACATTATCTTCGCAACCACACAGAACAATCACACTCGAGTTAGCAGCATCGATTTGTGTATTGATTTTATTTGTGTTTGAGACCTTAGTAGAATGTTTATTAATTTTAGTAACACTCTTTTGATTAGAAAAAGAAGTCACTGAGTTTTTAAGAGTGTTCTTGTTTACAGACGGTGTAGTTAGTGTAGTTTTTTTCGTAGCACCTTTTGATGATGAGGAGGCGTTATTTGTAAAAGATGTACGCGACAAAGGTGACTCAGAACGAGAAGAGAAACTAAGGGAGCCAAGAGCTTCTTTCTTGTGTATAAGTCTTTGGCTGCGAGTGCGAATAATATGCCTGTTTGGTAACTTTTTTTTTCAACAAATTCCCAAAAACTGATTTTTTTTTTCTATGAGTTTTGACAGCAAATTGTGAAATTTTGTGAATTGTTAAGGGCTAGGGTGAAATCTTTGACTTTGCTATCAAGTTCATTTATATAAGAGGGAGGGCTTAGAAGATTATGTTTAACTAAACTTTCTAGCGCCATTCTATATTTGGGCCAGTCAGTTTTCCTTTAATTTCGGAAAGTAAAATGGCTAGGGGATTCAACACCTAGACTGAATTGGATGTATCGGTGATCAGAGAAAGAATGTTAATCAGATACTTTCCAATCCTTAATCATGTGATGATTGTTGTCGGAGACAAGAGTTATATCAAGGACTTCCTGTCGATTTCTGGTAACGAATTAGGTGCATTCCCTACGTTACTTATTATAAGGTTAGTACTTAAAATAAAATAAAAAAGAGACTCACCTCTATCGTTGATGTCAGTACTACCCCATTCTGTGTGATGGGAGTTAGCATCACACCCAATTATGAGGCTGACCTTTTGCCGTTTAGCCTTAAACGATGATTCTCTCCTAGGTGCGACCAGGGCCAAGGGAGTAAAATTACATTAGTGCCACTTTTCCCTAGTATGCAGAATCTACATAGGTTCACCTTTATCCGTCACATACAGTGTGTATCCAGCAGTCCTGAGTCCCTTCAGCATGGATTTTACAATCCAGAGCTCTTGGACCAGGACGATATCAACTCCGTGCCTGGATAGACGGAGCAGAAGTGAGGCCGAAGCCTTGATGTGCTGAAGGTTAATCTGGCCTAACTGCAGCATTTTGGCTACAGTCAGGCAGATCAACCTCCACCACGGTGTTATTGGCGTCTTCTGGTTCAGAGGACGAACATAAAAGTTCATCCTTACTCAGAAGAGCGGAGGGGGCTTCAGTCTCCATGTCGGTTAGACTCTCGACGTTGATGGAAGAGCCGTGATCGAGGATGACCTGGGGTGGAATCGTGTAAGGGGATTTGCGGTAAGTGAGAGTCACAGTCATCCAATTCAGTCTTTGTAAGATGATATCACATTTGATAGCTAAAGAGCTATCACATCAAAAATATGATTGTTATTTTCCAACAAATTTGACGTATCTATCGCAGTACGACTAGAGTTACCATTCGCCAAAATAAAATTTTTCAACTTTTTCTGAGTTCTTTTTTTTAACCATTAATACAAACAAAAATAAACATTCTTGTGACCAAAAAAGTTAACTTCATACCGAAAGATGAAGAGAATGTATAAGGACGTCATTTTCGTTCTATATTTTTGAAAGCTCATTACAAACATTTGAAACATTCACCATGGCAACCATGTTTTGAAAAATTTCATTGAAAAGTATTCAATTGAATTGAATTGAGTTGAATCACCTTACCCAGACGGAAAGCTCAATGACAATCACATGGGGCTATGGTTGATGTGACAATCACACTTCACCTTAGCCGATTCCACCCCTGGATACATCGTCTTCCATAGAAGGAAGTGTAATCAATGCACCAGGGTCCTCAAACACCGTGGAGACACGAATTCCGCGTCTTCCTCATCTTTTTTGTAGATCCCCAAGGTGATCGTTTCGAAGCCAAACCTAATCACACCTTTGATCTGGGCTAAGGGAGCAAGCTTTCCAGTTGTAAGTTGGCAGGGAAGGATTGCTTAATTTGGCTATCTGGATAATCTCATCCACGCAAGAAGGTTCAGCCGATATCCATGTGCGAGCTCTTGGCCTGCTAGGGATATCCTCCTTTGCAACAACCTCAAGCTTCGCACCTGGCCAGACTTCCCCCAACCTGCTGACAGCAAGCTTATACAGATCGCACGATCTCTGATCTTCACAAACGATGAGCTTGACGTGTTCTTGATGCCAGCCCCCATCGCTTGATAGTGGAGGTGGTCCCGTGTTATCTCTCATTACACTTAAGAAACTAGCCGAGAGCTTCAATTTTACCACCTGCCATTGATCAGATGAGATCGTGCCATCAATATCGCTCCTATCGAAAACCGCAATCACGGTCTTATCCTTCAGGACATCGGGGGACTGCGGGGAGTGCTGGTGGTGTGCATTCGGGACCGTTTGGGTATCAGAGTGGTACCCTCCAGTGACCTATTACGCTTTGACGTGGAGTCGCCGCTGGTTGGCACGTTCACGAGAATGCCCATCGCCGACTATATCCTGGTAGAATGCTGAGAGTTTTCTCCGGCCTCCAGTGTAACACCAAAGTCCTTCAAAATTCTCTCAGCATCCCACTTGTCCTTCAACCTCCTCGAGAACTTTCGGGACGTGCTAGGTAGGGAGGTGGAAGGACCATGTTTCTCAACCCTACCAACACCGAGATGGGCACCAACACCTGCTTAGACATGCTTGGAGACTGAATACTAGTGGAAGGACCATGATGCACAACCCTACCATCACCATAATGTCATGAGCCTCATTGAATTTGGCCCAGTAACCTTCTAGCAGCTTTCTCCTGCCCACGAGACGATCTTTAGTTTGCTTTGCCTTCCCTACGTTTTGGGTATTCGCTGAGAAGTTAAATATAAGTTTCGCTATGGATTCTTCCTTGGCTAGCGCCATTGTTCTCAGAATGAGCTTTTAAATTTAATTTATAAAAATGAACGCGGAGGATTAGAGTTCCCTTCAAGGGATGCCAATCATATGTTTGAAACGTTGTAAAGCGTTGAGAAAAACTCGTAACAAATTCTGAAATTATAAAGAATAATCTAGCTACTTTATTAAAAGAGGAAAAACGTCTTAAATCAAACCAGGTTTTTATTAGCATTAAAATCTTTCTAGAAGGTTTTGACAGTTACTCTTTCTTTGGCATTTTGATACCACATTTGACTTGTGGCAAGGCTACCACTTATGATTTTAGTTTTTGTACTTCTCAACACGTGTTAATTGTGTTGAGCAGATTAACTTTTAAATCTTCATCAAATCTGGTTGGCTATAACGTAATCTTCGTCCAAATTTGCCTTGATGTTGATTAATCGTGAGAGTACGTCGACGAAACGGTTTAGTTCATCCGCAGCATTGCTTATACTAAATTTCGGGTCTGATAGGACACAAATAGTAAAAACCAAAGTTGAGTTTTCAGAAGCTCCATTTATCTTCCGGCATTCCCCAGGGATCTATACTAGGGCCATTGCTCTTTTCGCTATTTATAAATGATATCGTCCTTAATTGTAAATTCGTTAACATCCATATGTATGCAAACGATGTTCGGATTTATATCTCACGTCCAGCCGGACTTCTAGCAGAAGCAGTCGGTAAGTTGAATGAGGACCTTGAAAACATTTTGAATTGGGCCAGACTAAATTTATTAACGCTGAACCCAGATAAATCGCAATGTTTGGTAGTCTCTAAGTCATCATTTCATATCAATGAACTTCCGGTGATTGTTTCAAACAACAGAATAGTCACGTACTGCAAGAAAGTGCGTAATTTAGGTGTCCTCGTCAATATTGAGCTGTCAGCCTCAGACCATATAAACCTTAGACATCTCTGGCCTAGCAGTACTTATACTCCTCTAAACATCCGTTTTAGAATGGCCTACTCGATTTTGAGATCGATCCTATTTTATGCCGAAAATATTTTCCCCAATCCTGATGCTCAAAGCTTTCGCAAATTAGAGCTTGCTCACAATGCTCTCAGATATATCTATCGACGACGTAAATTTAACCATATCTCAGATATACGAACAAATCTGCTTGGCTGTTCCATCCAAAAATACATCCACATGCGTAATTGTATCTTCCTCAAAAAGCTCTTACTACTTAAAACACCATAGTATTTATATATCAAAATTCGCGAATTTGTTCAATAAATGTTTTTTGTTTATGTAATAATTTTGTGGAACATACTCCCTGTACAAATTAAGCAAATCCGAAACCTTAATGAGTTCATTCGTCACGTTAAAATTCATTTTTATTCCACCTGATCCTTCTTTTCCTTACTATTCCTTTTCCCTTTCCTAATTTGTATCTTCTTTGATTTCTTTAAGTTACCTTATCTTTTATTTTCATTTGAATTTTGAAGTTTTTCTTCTTTTTTGCTTTCTTTTGTTAAATAATAAATTTCTGATGTTAATCTTCATTATTTAGGTACTTTTAACTTTAAATATTTGTATTATTTTTTTTTCTATGCTCCCAAATTTTGTCATTTGTAATACACATCGCTCATTAGAAAGAACACCGTCATAACTCAAAAAATTCTGTTTCGAGATAAATAAAAATAAAATTTTCTGCTTCGTGAAAAGGCTATGGAAAAACAGCAGTAGTGCCTCAAATAACGCTCTCGTGAATGAAATTGAGGAAAAATATCCGTTTTCTTTTTCAGAAATAAAGTGAAAAATATTCTACGTACGTAATAAACTCAAAAACGAAATATTTTGAGTTATGAAGGTGTTCTTTTTAATCAGCAATATATTATATCTAGAAACTGTACGTTATAAGATATTATCTTACTGTACATATTTTTGAATAAACTGAACTAAAACTAAACTAAACGAATCCGAATTCTTTTGTTGAAATGTACTTGATATCGAAGTCATACATCATCAATGTTGAAGCCCACATCTGAAGCCTGTTGGCGGTGTAAATTGGTATCCCTTTTTACTACCAAATATTGCTAGGAGGGGCTTTTGATCGGTCCAAAAATCATCCGGTAAAATTTCTTAACAATTATGTGGTTGATTGAACATCATGAAACAATGGAAAAAATTGAAAGAACAAACAAATATGCCAAAGCCACAATTCCTTAATATATTCCAATTCCGTCTCAAAGATAATAACTATTTTCAATACGAAAATAAAACTACAACCAAACGTTCGGTATACCAATGGGAAATCCCTTTTCACCAACCATAGCTGACATTGTATTGGACAATCTTCTGGACGCTACAGTAGAGAAACTACAAAAATCAAATACAACCATAAAATTCATTGTGAAATATGTAGACGATATTTTTGCAATAATTAAAAAAACCACACCGACACAATTCTCGATAACTTAAATCAATATTACGAAAAACTTCAATTTACAATAGAGACAGAAAATAACA
Organism: Epistrophe grossulariae; assembly: GCA_929447395.1. Lineage (NCBI taxonomy): Eukaryota > Metazoa > Arthropoda > Insecta > Diptera > Syrphidae > Epistrophe > Epistrophe grossulariae. The sequence continues at coordinate 58,265,900 of OV839566.1, read as the reverse complement.
AATGCATCTCATATTTCGACACTATAATTCATAGTACAGACCATAAAATAATTTTTAATTGGTACCAAAAACCTGTAGCGTCAGGAAGAATGATAAATTTCCTACCAACCCACTACAAAAATACAAAATCAATACCGCTAAAAACTTAATTAACAAAGTTCTAGATATTTCCGACCCGAAATTCCACAAAGAAAACATCACCAAAATCAGAACAATAATCCTAAAGAACAACTTTCCACATAAAATAATAAATGATTTAATTAATGACAAAAATAATCAAATTAAATATAATAACAATAATCAAAATCAAAAACAAAAACAGACAAGGGGCAACGCTGGCAATATCATTTTCCATAGCATAAGTTTCATTCAAAGGCTTACGGACAACAAAAACGTACATGAAGTACTACTTTTTTTTGAAAAATTGCACAAATTTTCACAATTTTTCAAAATTGTCAAAATTCCTGTTTGTTAACTCAAAAGTTGCAATGAGAGAGCAAATAATTTCCCCTCCATTGGATAACTTGCAAATTTCTGCTACACAAATTTCTGTGTGCAAGGAGTGTAAAACCTGTCAGATACAAAGCTGCCAGTGCATTGACCTATTATATATGGCATTGACTTACTATATATATGGACTGCCAGGAGCCAACTTCACGATGGTTCAACCGATAACTAAACGCTTCTAGCGCTAACAGAGGACAAGCGGCAAATACGGTGAAACATTTTGACACTTCAGTTTTGTGCTTGATTTTTTGTTCATTCGTTTTTTCATTCATTTTTGTTTGTTTTTCTTTTTTGTCATTTTAGAAAACTTTATTTACAAAAATAAATAAAAGATTATGAATAAATTAAATGTATTAATTGCACCGCATAATTTTGAACGCATATATATATGTGAAAAAAGTTATAAAATTCTGTGAAACTCTGCGCTTTGGCTGTTCTCACAAAGCATGAAGACCTAGTCAAAAAGGTTCGACTCGTTTAGGAATGGTTTGTTTGGGTTTGGATTTTAATTTTTATAATTTTTTTTTTAAATTTTAACAAATTTATTTATTTTTAGCATCCTCCATGCCAGTAACTGATGGCTTAATCTTATTCCCAGAACTTCAAAAATCTCGGCGTTGTTTTTTTTTGGAATCAGAATTGCATGCAGTTTATCTTGTTACTCCTTACTCAGTTTGCTATCAGTTACAATTGTTATTGTTACAGCATTTTGTAATTCTCTCAGTTGGGCAATGCTCGCATTAATCGTTGGTCAATACAAGGTACGTCTTTTCTTTGGTGTTCATCGTGATTTGATTGATCTTATGCGAGTTTTTAAAACAACAAAATGAAAAAAGCAGCGCAATCATACAAAAATCAAAAATGATAGCAATGGGAAGCCCTAATATGAGCAAAACACATTTGAAAAAGCTACTGTAGAATGCAAAAATTACTAATTGCTAATGTACTATTTATAGATCATGGCAAAGATGAACGGTTGGAAGTAGATATCCAGCTAAATCAAATGACCCAATTCCTTCTTGCTCTAACGCTAATACCAAGCATATAACAAAACAAATGTTAAAAATCTCCAAGAAAATCGTATCAAACCAGAAACCAGAAACATTTAAGAGCGGCTGAAGAACCAAATGTCAAAAATCAGATTAACCGAGAAAAAGGCCAAGCACAACCACAATTTTGGCTGCAGCGACTGTTGCTGTAGAAGGAAAAATTGCCAAACCCTTAAAGAAGACACTTTTTTTTTTGTTTTAGAATCACTCTTAACTTTAATAACAATTTTGACTGGTTTTTGTCCTACTAAAAGAATTACTGCATCATACATTCCAATTGTTGTGTGTCGGGTTGTAAACGGCTCAGTGATTGAGCATTTTCATTATCCAAGTCACCATCACCTATTACGATTACATCGTAGAACTTTTCATTGGATTTTCCACTGAAATATCTATTGACAAAAATTATTGGACAGAAACATTTTCGGTTGAATCACCATTTGTTATGCAAATTTAAACAAAAAATATAATTATAAAAAATAAATTTACCACGCACGACGCTCGACGCAAAATGTGAAATAAAAATAAAAATTATACACAAACGTCAAAATATAAATTTTAGCAAAAACAGATGGCTCAGTTTTTTATGAGAAATAACAATAGATGTCCGTAGTTTCTATGGCAAAAAAAGCTTGCTCAGACAAAGTAGCAACAGATGGCACTGAAAATAGCTACCTCTCTTTGCCGCGTGTCCTATCTTAGCGCTCATGTCACTAGGGAGAGGTAGAACCATTTTCATTTCGGAATTTGTATGTAAAAGAAACTCGACTAGCAGTCCATATATAATAGGTCAATGATATATGGACTGCTAGTCGAACGTCATTTCCATACAAATTCCGAAATGAAAATGGTTCCACCTCTCCCTAGTGACATGAGCGCTAAGATAGGACACGCGGCAAAGAGAGGTAACTATTTTCAGTGCCATCTGTTGCTACTTTGTCTGAGCAAGCTTTTTTTGCCATAGAAACTACGGACATCTATTGTTATTTCTTATAAAAAACTGAGCCATCTGTTTTTGCTAAAATTTATATTTTTTGACGTTTGTGTATAATTTTAATTTTCATTTCACATTTTGCGTCGTAGTCTTCCACACGAAAACCCTTCATGATGTTTTTATTCAAGAAAAACCAACATAAAGTTACTTCAACTATGTTTTTAATTTGTGATAAAACCACACACCATCAATTTATGAGAAAAAAAATTCAAAATCGTTGAAACGATTTGAAAAGAAGTTGAACGCGTTGCATAAAGTGTGAGAGCATCGAAAAGTAAAAAAAAGCAGAAGAATAAAGATAAGCAGAACCCGGATCAAATGGAAGAACAAAAGCACATCCAAAACGACACCACCAGCCCAGTGCCGACCGAGGAAGTTGCTTCAAGGACGCCAGTTGTTGAAATAACTAAGCAAACTGAGTAAGGAGTAACAAGATAAACTGCATGCAATTCTGATTCCAAAACAAAACAACGCCGAGATTTTTGAAGTTCTGGGAATAAGATTAAGCCATCAGTTACTGGCATGGAGGATGCTAAAAATAAATAAATTTGTTAAAATTAAAAAAAAAATTATAAAAATTAAAATCCAAACCCAAGCCATTCCTAAACGAGTCGAACCTTTTTGACTAGGTCTTCATGCTTTGTGAGAACAGCCAAAGCGCAGAGTTTCACAGAATTTTATAACTTTTTTCACAGATACATATGCGTTCAAAATTATGCGGTGGAATTAATACATTTAATTTATTCATAATCTTTTATTTATTTTTAATGTTTTCTAAAATGACAAAAAAGAAAAACAAACAAAAATGAATGAAAAAACGAATGAAAAAAAAAATCAAGCACAAAAGTGTCAAAATGTTTCACCGTGTTTTCCGCTTGTCCTCTGTTAGCGCTAGAAGCGTTTAGTTATCGGTTGAACCATCGTGAATTTGGCTCCTGGCAGTCCATATATAGTAAGTCAATGTGCCAGTGTCTGTCACTTGACATCGCTAGTAATTTAAAAAAATATTCATTTCGGTATATACAGGGTGTCCCGAAATTACCGCCTCAGAAGAAAACCATGAGTTCCTGAGATCATTTCAAGTCGAAAAACTTAAGAGGCAATTTTCTCGTTTTTGCTTCGTTTTTGACTTATAACGATTTTGTATTCTTTTTTCTTTTGACTGGCTCTAACTTTGCCAAACTACAACCGATTTTTGAAATTTTTTTTTTATTTAAACAAGAACAGTTAGAAATTTGTATATACCAAACAAATTTTTTCGGTGTGGATAACGGTTTTCCCGCAAATTATTTTCAAGCACATTTTTTAAACTTTTTTAGGTTGTTTTTTTGAATTCGATATGATTTTTTTCACAAAAACACGTTATTAAGTATAATTTTTTTTTCATTATTATGAAAGCCCAATATGTGTCCTTAAAAATACTTAACATTTTTCACCTAAAAATACATTTAAAATTATTAAAAAAAATAAAAATCAAAAAATAAAGGAAAATAAAAAAAGTGTGATATTTGATGAAAACGAATAATAATACGCTGAGCGTTTCGTGTTGAATGTTAGAAAGAGTAAAGTAAGATTAAGACCGTTAGAAGTTTTTTATTCGTTTTTATTCAAATATTCATATTTTCTTGTTTTTCCTTTATTTTTTGTTTTTTTATTTTTTTAATAATTTTATATCTATTTTTACGTAAAAAAGGTAAGTATTTTTAAAAAACATATTGGGCTTTCATAATAATAAAAAAAAAATATACTTAATAACATGTTTTTGTGAAAAAAATCATATCGAAGTCAAAAAAACAACCTAAAAAAGCTTAAAAAATGTGCTTGAAAATAATTTGCGGGAAAACCGTTATCCACACAGAAAAAAGATATATGGTAGATACAAATTTCTAACTGTTCTTGTTTAAATAAAAAAAAAATTCAAAAATCGGTTGTAGTTTGGCAAGGTTAGAGCCAGTCAAAGGAATAAATAATAAATATCATAAAAACCGATATAAGTCGAAAACGAAGCGAAAACGAGAAAATTACATCTTAAGTTTTTCGACTTGAAATGACCTCAGGAACTCATGGTTTTCTTCTGAGGCGGTGATTTCGGGACACCCTGTATATTGAAAATCGCAAAAAAATCAACAAAAAGAGAACATCATTCGCTCATAAATCTAACCATACTCTTAGCAAAATATTCACACGAACCAAACCATCACTGCAAAAAGAACAACAACATGACATGACGTGGTTTACGAAATAAAGCTACGCGCAAACCGACGCGATGGCGGTGGCGATAACAATGATTAATGCGAGCATTGCCCAACTGAGAGAATTACAAAATGCTGTAACAATAACAATTGTAACTGATAGCAAACTGAGTAAGGAGTAACAAGATAAACTGCATGCAATTCTGATTCCAAAACAAAACAACGCCGAGATTTTTGAAGTTCTGGGAATAAGATTAAGCCATCAGTTACTGGCATGGAGGATGCTAAAAATAAATAAATTTGTTAAAATTAAAAAAAAAATTATAAAAATTAAAATCCAAACCCAAGCCATTCCTAAACGAGTCGAACCTTTTTGACTAGGTCTTCATGCTTTGTGAGAACAGCCAAAGCGCAGAGTTTCACAGAATTTTATAACTTTTTTCACAGATACATATGCGTTCAAAATTATGCGGTGGAATTAATACATTTAATTTATTCATAATCTTTTATTTATTTTTAATGTTTTCTAAAATGACAAAAAAGAAAAACAAACAAAAATGAATGAAAAAACGAATGAAAAAAAAAATCAAGCACAAAAGTGTCAAAATGTTTCACCGTGTTTTCCGCTTGTCCTCTGTTAGCGCTAGAAGCGTTTAGTTATCGGTTGAACCATCGTGAATTTGGCTCCTGGCAGTCCATATATAGTAAGTCAATGTGCCAGTGTCTGTCACTTGACATCGCTAGTAATTTAAAAAAATATTCATTTCGGTATATACAGGGTGTCCCGAAATTACCGCCTCAGAAGAAAACCATGAGTTCCTGAGATCATTTCAAGTCGAAAAACTTAAGAGGCAATTTTCTCGTTTTTGCTTCGTTTTTGACTTATAACGATTTTGTATTCTTTTTTCTTTTGACTGGCTCTAACTTTGCCAAACTACAACCGATTTTTGAAATTTTTTTTTTATTTAAACAAGAACAGTTAGAAATTTGTATATACCAAACAAATTTTTTCGGTGTGGATAACGGTTTTCCCGCAAATTATTTTCAAGCACATTTTTTAAACTTTTTTAGGTTGTTTTTTTGAATTCGATATGATTTTTTTCACAAAAACACGTTATTAAGTATAATTTTTTTTTCATTATTATGAAAGCCCAATATGTGTCCTTAAAAATACTTAACATTTTTCACCTAAAAATACATTTAAAATTATTAAAAAAAATAAAAATCAAAAAATAAAGGAAAATAAAAAAAGTGTGATATTTGATGAAAACGAATAATAATACGCTGAGCGTTTCGTGTTGAATGTTAGAAAGAGTAAAGTAAGATTAAGACCGTTAGAAGTTTTTTATTCGTTTTTATTCAAATATTCATATTTTCTTGTTTTTCCTTTATTTTTTGTTTTTTTATTTTTTTAATAATTTTATATCTATTTTTACGTAAAAAAGGTAAGTATTTTTAAAAAACATATTGGGCTTTCATAATAATAAAAAAAAAATATACTTAATAACATGTTTTTGTGAAAAAAATCATATCGAAGTCAAAAAAACAACCTAAAAAAGCTTAAAAAATGTGCTTGAAAATAATTTGCGGGAAAACCGTTATCCACACAGAAAAAAGATATATGGTAGATACAAATTTCTAACTGTTCTTGTTTAAATAAAAAAAAAATTCAAAAATCGGTTGTAGTTTGGCAAGGTTAGAGCCAGTCAAAGGAATAAATAATAAATATCATAAAAACCGATATAAGTCGAAAACGAAGCGAAAACGAGAAAATTACATCTTAAGTTTTTCGACTTGAAATGACCTCAGGAACTCATGGTTTTCTTCTGAGGCGGTGATTTCGGGACACCCTGTATATTGAAAATCGCAAAAAAATCAACAAAAAGAGAACATCATTCGCTCATAAATCTAACCATACTCTTAGCAAAATATTCACACGAACCAAACCATCACTGCAAAAAGAACAACAACATGACATGACGTGGTTTACGAAATAAAGCTACGCGCAAACCGACGCGATGGCGGTGGCGATAACAATGTGGATGCCGCACACGTAAATCAATGGAGGGGCACACATCGACGCGATATGTGGATTGCGTTCACATTCCACTGCTGCGCGACTTTTCTTGAACGCAGCAAGCACCATTTGATTGCTATATCGCCTGAAGAAAAATTACAGTCTAAAAAAGAAAATTTTAAAAACTGAAAAATTAATAGAAAAAATTAGGGGAAATTCCATTTTATAAGTTTTTTTTATTAAACTTCAAAAATTAAACGTTTGTATTGTCGCTGACAACTTAGCCCGCTACGCAATATATCGCGTTGATGTGAGCAAGTTTTTGAACGCATCTTTATCGCGCGATAAAAGTTATCGCAATCGCCACCGCAATCTTGTCGGTTTGCGCATAGCTTAAAATGTAAAGGCAAAACGAATGAAGTGTGCGATCTTGTCTACATCGGCACAACAAAACGCACACTAGCTACGAGAATAGCTGAACACCAAGCCGACCCGACGTTAGGAAAAATAGAGCATCATCTGGACTCTCACAGCATATGACAAAAAATGGACACCGCTGATTTTGATGACGTAAGAATTCTTGACAAGGAAAGAAACATGAATAAGAGATTCACACTGGAGAGCTTAAGAATACAGCAACATATTAAAAGAACGATGAATTTCCAAGAAGACAAAGATAATTTGAGCGCAAGCTACAGTGCTGTCATTAAGTAAACAAGTCTGTGATAATAGTTTTTGTTTTCTCTTTGTTTTCATTATGTATATAAATGTTAAATTCAGTCAATTAAAAATTTCGCATAATTATTAAATCAAAATTATAAATGTAACTAACAATAATTAAACAAAATTCAAAACAATGACTAATGTATAAGATTCAAAAATTGTAACATGCTATAGGTCCAATAAAAATACCATCTGAAGAAGTTGGAAAATGACCAACTAAACGTCGGGAAAAATTTAAAAAAATTTATTAATTGCATAAAAAAATAAAAGATCAAAAATCCCATTAACATACATAATAATTAATTTAAATATAATTGATCAATTCTTCATAATTAGAAAATTCTTAACGGCAAAGATGAGTGCAGCGGCTTCTTTCTCTATTTGACCTGGCTGCATGTGAGACGACTTTCTCATCACCATTCGGAAAAATGTGTATAATGCATGCCCCAATCAAACATTTGATGCGTCTGCTGCTACTTTTATATGCAATGCTGGATTAAATTGAGTGAGCATAAGATCAGATGCAAGAATGGATTTGTATTTGAAAAACGACTGTTGACACTCTTCAGACCATTTGAATGCAACATTTTCTCGAAGAAAATTATCTTACGGTGCACGAATTTCTCTCATTTGCTTAACAAATTTCCCATAGTAATTCACGGCTCCGAGAAACGATCAGAGCTCGGTGATATTTGTTGGTGCTGGCATCGTATTAATTCGATGAATTTTGTCGGGGTCTGGTCGTAATCCATTCGCTTCGCTTTTAGGTACAAAAAATGAACACTTACAGATTTTGATTCGGAAGTTATAATCCAGAAGCCGTTGAAGAACTTTATTTAAATTAACTATATGGTCATCAAAGTCTTTTTCGCTAACAACAATTTCATCCAGATATAGCGCTATCCATCGACTCCGGCAAGCACTCCGTCCATCAACTGTTGAAAAGCTCCTGGCGCAGATTTGACTCCAGGCGCAAGCCTATTGAAAGTGAACAACTCCTTGTGAGTGTTGATGGTGAGTAGTTTTCTTGATTGAGGTGTGACGGCGACCTGTAAATACGCATCTGCCTTGAATCTGTCTTGAAGTCGCTGGAGTTCATCTTCAATAAGTGGTAGAACTGAATACGCCACTGGTCGCTTTGCCCTCAAGACTGGTGTTAAATTTTGTTTTAGATGGAGTTCTACTTCTGTTTTAGGGCATACTGATGAATCTTCTTTGAACAACTCCGCATATCGCTTCTGAATAATGTCGATTACGGAGTGACGGTCAATGTCTGTCGGATGAATGATTCGATTGCATTGATCGGCTGGTCCCTTAATTTAACGATTTCGCAAAGATCAGTACCTAAGATGTTTAAAGAATTAATCTTTGAAACAAAATGTTTACTTGATTTGACTTCCCTGTTGATCTGAACAAATATGCATACAAATTCAGCTGTCAACTTGATATCGTCCATCGATGTACTCTTCGATTGACGTCCGTCAAGTTTTGTTCCAGGCTGACCCAACTTTTTTTTAATAGCACTAACTACCCAGAGTCTGCGGCCATTTAGAAAATAAAAATCTTATTTTCTCAAAAACGTGCTCACATTTTTTTTTTAAATTGAGTAATTTTTTTTACGATAAGGCTACCATTTTATAAAAATAAAAAAAATTGTTATACATGGTACATCCCATCAGCACCCAGCAGTTTTTTAAGATATTATCTAGTAGATTCAAATGAAAATTATTCTTATAACCAAAAATAAGATTACCTCCCAAACAAGTGTTTAAAAACCGATAAGAAAAATCTCATTATCTCAAAAACGACTTCTTATGTACTCACATGATACCTACCTTAAACTAATGTTTACGGCAAGTGGCTTAAATTATAGGCTCGCATTTTTTATTTCTTTTAAAACCAGAGTAATATATTTAAATAATTCAGACTAAAACAACTGTGCAATCGCACATAAGAGCAAATTCGTGCGACCCAGTCTTGCATTTTATTTTATCAGAATTAATCCTCATCCATAAAAGAGATAAGTACCTATATAGCGCTGTTGTCATTCTATGAAACAAAAACGATAATAAAATACGGAAAAGTGTTAAGTTTATAGTAGTTTGTAATGCTTTTTTTATTATCTTGAACCTCTTTTACAGAGTTTTTTCCAGTTATCAAACCACGAGTACGAAATTAATCGAACTTTAAATTTTATGATGTTGGACAGCATGGTACACAATGACTATTTACGTAATTTCATGGGAGATATTAGAATGCCAGAACTTTCTTCTTTTCCGCCATCAAAGCTGTTTATTATCGATAACGATGTAGGTAACTATAGCTTATTAAATAAAATAAAATAAAATAAAATATTTAAAAATAAAACTGTTTTAATTTTAGCGAGAAACATTACACATGCAAAAAAGCCCCCTCTCTACGAAAACTGCATTGGAATTTGTAGGCGAATTTTACCATGGAAAACTTAGTCGTCACTTCAGGTCCTTCAAACAAACGGAGAACAATAATAACTCGTCGGATAATTTGTTAATCAGCATAAAAGACATAAACTCTCCGCAGTTTTTAAAAGTTGTAAATAGAACAAATGTTGTAAGTTATATAATACCTAAGTGCTTTGTTATTGTTTTTGTGTCAAATATTGCTATGCTAATATTATCTATTCTCTTTTCAGGCATCTGTGGTATTATTTTATTCACCTCAATGTTCCTTATGTCACATTATGTCGCAGGCACTGTTGCATGTTACTCATATGATTAAGCTAAGAAATGTTAAATTTTATAGAATTGATGCAAGTGCCAATGAAATGTGTTGGGAGTATACCATGGATAAGCTTCCAAAGCTTATTATATTTCCTAAGAATAGGTACGTTTTATTAATAGCCCAGGCAAAATGTAACTGTGAGTGTGGACAAATTAATCCAAGTAAAGAAGATCTGTACGCATTTTTATTTCCTAAGGACCAAGGGCGCACGCAGGATTTCGATTATTTGACACCGCCATATTATTCAGTCGATTAATCCAATCCGGATGTATTTACATTGAATTTATATTAATTTACATTCGGATTTAAGTTTTAAACTGGATTAATCGAGTGATGATATGGCGGCTAAGGTCTATTTTTTAATCCTACATTCGCGCCCTCTGTGAACGAGTACCTACCTAGTATATTTTCATTAACTAATAAATAAAATGCACAGTTTTTATCTTCGATTTCCTAGAGCACATGTGCGACAATCTTCCGACACTGAGCTCCTGCTCATCCCAATTAAAACTTCAATACTGAAAGAGTGTTAATATCCTCCACTTCCTACAAGTTTTGCTAATTAGAGTACAGCAGGCATTACTGTTTATAATTGAGCATACTTTTGAAAATTCTTTCTCAATGACAGCATATCAGCGTTACCACTTCCGGAAAAAAAGTCGAAGTAGATTTCAAGAAAAAAGTGTAGTAGATTAAGAAAAATCGAAGTAGATTTCAAAATGAACCTTTTGTTATAAGTGGCCACTGCTGCTTGGTGATCATGCGAATTTCCAATTTTCGTATTTTTCTTTTTGATAATATTTTAATTAAATGTACGTTTCGCGTTAAAACTATAATCAGCCCTATCCTAAATTCCATCGTAATCGAAAATTTGCTACGAATCACGAAAAATGTATTGCAGAATCCATTCGTAGTGGAAAATCTATTAAGAATTTCGAAATTCGGGAAATTTGCTATCACAAATTCCGAATGAAACGGAAATATGACGTCCTTTTCTACGACAACTGATTCTTGTCGTAGCCAAGTGGTAAACGATTGTGTTTCATTAAAAAAATAGTTTTGTTTACAAATTCTAAAATTTGCAGTGGTTGCAAACGCAACCTTATCAATTTTTATTTTGTTAAAATTCTTAAACTCTTTACAAAGAAGTCGAAACAAAACAATTGCGCTAAAAAAAAAACATAGGAAGTAAAAGAACACATCACTTTTAAAACAAGTCGGATTAAAATTTGTTCCTTAGTACATTTGAAACCACTTTATTTTTATAACTTTAATTTATTTTAATGTTGAATATATTTTCTTGTGGAAAAATGGGAAAAAATTCTAAAACATTGAATAAATAAACAAATATCAACAACACAGTTTTTTCACGATCTCAATCTTTGGAAAAAAGATGGGACTTTTTAAATAGTTTAATAGATTTTTGTTTTTAAAAGCTCCAAGTATTGCTGTGATATAGGACAGCTGATTTCGAAATTCAGAATAAATTCTTTTAATGAGATATTGCTTTTTTCGATTCCATTCGGATTTTTTGAATTCTTTTTTTTTGGGGTTCATAGTGAAATAATACATTCGGGGGTTTTCCACGATATATTCTGTGATTGGCCTGAATAATTCTTGTTTTAAATTATTCAAAAAAATTGTACTTGAAAAAAAAATAGTTAATTCAAGAGATATTAAAAAAAATATTTAAAAAAAAATCGAACTTTGGCTGGATTCGAACTCCGGACCACTAATTCAACGTGCACAAATTCCGTTTGTCAACTAATTAGACTATGACTTCTATTACCCGATGGCTGGCTATTTTGATATTCGAAAGTGTTATTTGTTAACCAGGTTATTCTTTTGTGCTACTTAATTTTGCTGAGCGCCGGGTACTTTGATAACTTTCTATCGGTATTAATCGTACTTCGAAAGATTCCAAATGTCAAAGTAGACTTAATCGGGCAAAAAAGGAAGACCGATGTGGTCCAGAAAAACACCGGTCTAAAAAAATAGATTTGCTTTGAACTATCAAGTGCCTTACCTTAGGCGGTTCGGTTATATTTTCCAAATATGTATTTTTTGTTTTAAATTTCGGTTCTTTTATTTAAATTTTTAATTATACTTTAAGTTAATTTTTAATTTAACTAACTTTAAAATCAAATAAAAATATTGTTTTTTTGACGATTTCAACAATAATTTGAGGCCGTAGCCACGACTATGCAGCTTAAAATCCAATATGGAAAAGAACTATTGGCTTGACTCACAGAGTCAAAGTCTTGGAAACTTACAGAAAGTTCTTTGTCGCTGACCACTACTCAAAGTCTTTGTTTCAAGGATTTCATCCACACAGGTTTCTTCTTTTTTTGTATACCCATTTTAGTATGCCTGTGTCTACATAAGTACGGACATTTTCTTGGCGGAGAGAGTTTTCGAATTTACATTCTCAACGATATCCGCTCTGAAATTATAAACTCGGCAACATTTCTCTGGTTTCCGGCCTTCATTCTTTTTTTCCTAATCTACTACTTTTTAATTTGTGTCATCTCTATTCCGAATTACATATATCCTAAATCCTAAATGCCATTTGTAATATTTTTCAAAATACTAGGGATAATCATGCATAGTTGGAAACTTTGCGATGTCGTAAAATCGTAAAGTTTCCGACACAAGTTTCATGAACGCACCTAAAAACGTTTTGCGTAAACGCGCTTAACGACATGGTAAACAAAGCAGCTGTTCGTTATACTTTAAACAGCTTAAAACATTTAATTTAATTTTAACATTCGAAATTTGTCATCCACAATTTAAAAATGCCCAAAATAAGCCAAAAAAGTAAATTTATACAATTGTATGAACAAATTGCTTTCAATTATTTATTAATTCTTGAGTTATTTGGCGAAAATGATGATATGTATGTTTATTGTTGTGAGCAACACATAAATGCAATTATTTAAAATAAAAACTTTTCACCCGTGTAGAACAATATCAAGAAAAATTGTGACACATTAGTACCGTTACAAGAGTTTACCATGTTTACGATGTTAACCATCTTCGTTTAAACAAATTTGTGTCGAAAAGTTTAAGATTTGTTGGAAAAGATTTCCCATGCAAATTTTGACAGTTTGTGTACGACGAAACTGTAAGACGTTTACCACGTTTACGATGCTTTTCCGACGTTGGATGAATACCCTTACTATTAATCTGACATTCAGCCTTATTATGAGTTTCACGCGAAAAATATTTCACCTTAAAATTTTTTGTTCCCCCGGAATTTTAAAAGCTATTATGAGTTTCGCCCGAACGAAATTTCGTTCGCCTACTAAAAATAAGTGAACATTTAGGCTGTCAATAACATCACATTCCGCCCGAAATGAATGTTCACAATAAGGGGAATTTTTTTAAAACAAAAGTTCGGGTGAAACTCACAATAGGCGAAAAGTGAAATTTTCCGGGTGGAATGTTATTCGGGCGAAACTCGACAATAAGGCTCATAATTTTATTTTTTGTTTACGTTTTCATTCGGTCGTGGGTTTTATTTTCCCAATCTTTTAAATTTATGTTTTTATTTCGTTTTCTTTTCATTTCGGTTGAACGCTTTTTCCAAATCTTAAATTAATATGTGTAAATTGGTTACACTTTAGCATATCCAATTTCTCAACTAAGGCCTTCTGTACACTAACGCCCATATTATTCACTCGATACATCCAGAATAAAATTTCAATTTGTATGTATTGTATTGTGTTGTATTGCATCCCCTAAGGGTTACAAGTCTCCCATCCGTCCCTCTTTACTCCATCTCGCAACCTTACCTCTAGTGCCTTTATCCATTCTTCCGCCCTCCCTCCGTCCATTATATCCCTCATTTTTTCCCCTATTGATCTCCCTTCATCTCCACCTGACCTGCATCTTTCTATCACATGTTCCCACGTCTCTGGCTCACCTTCACACACTCTGCACATTCTCTCTTCTTCTTGTTTCCAGTACCATCTTTCTCTCACCTAATTCCTGACTCTCGCTATTCTCTTTGTTTTGTCTGCCTTTCAAATATTGCGGGATCCCCTCGGTCATTACTTCCTTATACCACCTGTTGTATCTGCATTCCATTATTAAATCCCGTCTTTCCTTCTCCTGCTCTCTTCTGTCTTCCCATTCTACTCTCTCGTATCCTGTCATAATGTCTCCTCTTCCTTCCCTTCCTCTCATTCCCATTTTCCCTTGTTCCCATCGTGATTCTCTCTCTTTTCCATGCCTCTCTCTCTCTCTCTCATCTCCTCTAAACATTCCCTCCTATCTCGCTTCCTTTTCCACCTGTTAATTTCTCTTCATAATTCCACGCCCTTCTCCCTGCTCTTATCGTTAACTTATCTCTTGGTTTCCTCTCTCACCATGTATCGTGGAGTTTGCCATTCTACCCCTAGTGTCCATTTGAGGTATCTCTCCTGCAACTTCTTGTCTCTCCTCCCATCCCCATACCTCTACCCCATATCCCATCACCATCCAAACCAGGGTATCAAAAAGCCACACGAATTCCTCCTCCCAATACCCCAAGCTTCCTTCATTACCGCTGCTGCCTTTTTTATTCTTTCCTTTATATGTGCTTCCTGCCCTCCATTCTTTTTGAACACATATCCCAGGTATTTAAATTCTTTTGCTTCTATCTTTTTTCCCCTCCATCTCCAGTCTACTGTTGTATTCCTCCCTCCTCCTTTCCTGAACTTCATCACTTTCGGTTTTCCTACGTTCACTTCCAGTTTTTTCCTTTCGAAATACTTCTCTAGGGTTCTTATCATGCTTTGCATCTCTTCCTCATTTTTCGCCATTACCACCACATCATTTGCGTATGCCAACGAGCAAATTCTTCTTCCTCTTACTTTTATCCCTCCCCAACTCCCCTTTCCCAGTTCATCTTCTATATCCGCCGTCAGTAAGTTAAAGAGAATTGGGCTCATTGGGCACCCCTGCCTTACTCCCTTTCCCGTCCAGAATCTTTCCCCCATCTCACCACCCGCTTTTACTCTACTCGTCGTTTCTTCGTAGAACTCCCCCACTCTTTCTCTGAGCTCTGATCTCACTACTCTTTCCACCAACGGCTGTATAATAATTTTTCTATCTACTGAGTCAAATGCAACTTTTAAATCTATAAACAATGCCACTAGCTTGCCCTTCTCTTTTGCCACTTCTCTGTTCACCACATAGTTTAACACATATACATTGTCTATCGTTCCTACTCCCCTTCTGAAACCCGTCTGATTTGGTGGTATCACCCCTTTCTCCTCGGCTTCTTCCTCTAGCCTCTTCGCTAAAACCGCCGTATAAATTTTATATAGCGATGGCATGAGCGTTACTTCTCTGTATTCCTCCACCTTTTGTTCCGGCCCCTTTCTTTATTATCGGCGCTATCACTCCCTCTTTCCACCCCTCCGGCCATTCTTCTCCTCTCCACACTTCTCTGCAAATCTCCCATGCTACCTCTATCACTTGTTCTCCTCCATATCTCCACGCCTCATTTAGTATTTCATCTATGCCCATTTCTTTTCCTTCTTTTAGTTTTCTCACCATCTCTCTGATTTCCTCTTTGCTAATTTCGGCCTCATCTACCGCTCTTCTTGTTCCGTCTGCTCCCATTCTCACTTTTCCTTCCACCCCTCCAATTAGACTCATAAAAGACCTTTTCCATTCCTCTTCTTCAATCCCCTCCCCCATTCTCTTTCTCATCTTTCTTTCTCTATTTATTGTTTCCCATACTTTGTTTTCTGTATTGGCCTCTTCAATTTCTCTTATCATCTTATCCTGTTCCTCCTTTTTCTTTTTCACAATAATCCCTTGATATTCTCTTTTTTTCTCCCTGTATTTTTCTTTCGTACCGCTACCTTTCCTCCATCTCCTTAATTTCTTTCTTACTTCTTCTTTTTTCTGCCTGCATTCTTCATCCCACCATCCTCTCTGTTCTGTAACTCGGCGATAACTTTTCGAGGCGATAAACGGCGAAAAATGGAACAAAACCCATAGGATTCCTATGAGTTTTGTTACATTTTTGTTCCATTTTTCGCCGTTTCTCGCCACGAAAAGTTATCGCCGAGTTACAGAACATGGGTCCTGTTCTCGCGTTGAAGTCCCCTCCTATTATCACTCTTTCATCTTCTGATTGCCTCTCCATCCACCTTCGTAGGCTTTCCAATTTCTTATCTATGTCGCAATTTACGTACGTTGCTACTATAACCCATTGGTCCTTCCCTGCTTTTACTTTCCTGCTCATTATTCCTTCTTCTGGTTCCTGACTATCATCACCATCCATAGCCATTTCTTCTCTAATCCCCATCATCATTCCTCCCATTGCTCTTCCCTTCTTGTTCTTCTTTTTTGCTCCCTGTCTCGTCCATTTATACCCCTTTGGAAATTTTGCCTTCCATTTTTACCAGTTCTTTTCTTCTACCCACGTTTCAATCATCACTACAACTTCCTATTCTTTGATCCCTTCCCAGAACTCTTTTTCTTTATTTGCTAGCCCTGCCACATTCCAGAAGCCTATCTCCTGTCTTCTTAATCTTCTCTCCTTATTCTCTCTGACTTTTCTACTTCCTTTATCCGTTTTTTGACGCCACAGTTTGCGCTTCTATTCCCCCTTCACCTTCTTCCTTTTCGCTACTCCGACTTTCCCTCAGTAATTGTTGCTCCTGTTCTCCGTCTCTTTCCATTATTTTGTTTATAACCTCCCTTTTTTCATCCCAAACCCATATCTCCCCATTAACTATCAGTTTCCCATATCTTATCCTCACCCACTTCCCTTTTCTCTTCTCTTCTTCTGCTCGCTCCTTTATCAACCATTGCATTCTTCTTTCTTTCCACCTAAGGTCCTCTTCAATTCTCTCCCTCCTTCCTCTTAGCTTCATTTTTTTGCTCATCACCTCTGCTTTCCCCTCTATTGTTTCCATCTTTACAGCTATCATACCTTCATTCCTCTCTGATCCTCTCCTGCCGACCTCCTTCGCTTCCTCTATCCTTACTCCTCGTACTCCTATCCTTTCGAATATTCTTTGCACCGTTTCTTGAATTGTGCATTTTATCTGCGAGTTTTTAAATATTATATTACGCCGTCTTTTTAAGATAAAAAAGTCAACGCCGCGCCGAAGGAAGGAAGCTAACGCAAATGCTAGGAGAATTAGGGTGGGAAATTTTTAACGGGAATATAGAGGGGGGTGAGGAGGGAGAGTTCACGTATACAGGAGGTAGAGGGGAGACAGTAATAGATTATGTATTGGGGGTCGAGAGGGCAAGAGGCGGGATAGAAAGGATGGAAGTAGCAGATAAAGTAGAGTCAGATCATCATCCATTAGTGGTCACGATGAAAAAAGGAAGAAGGAGAAAGAGAGAGAAAGTAAAGGAGGTCAAAAGAATAAAAACAGGAAAATGGGCAGAGGAGATGAATCGGGAATACGAGAGGAGAATGCGAGGAGTAAGACTAGGGGGAGGAGAGGAAGCACAAAAGGAGATAGAAGAGAGGATAAAGAGGGAAATTGAACAAAGTGAGGAGGTAGGGGGAAGACAAAGGAGACAAAAAATGAGAGGATGGTGGCATGAAGAATGCAGGCAGAAAAAAGAGCAAGTAAGAAAGGAGTTAAGGAGTTGGAGGAAAGATAGTGGTACAAAAGAAAAAAAAAGGGAGAAAAAGAGAGAATATCAAGCGCTTATTGAGAAAAAGAAAAAGGAGGAACAGGATAAGATGATAAAAGAGATTGAAGAAGCAGATACAGAAAATAAAGTGTGGGAAATAATAAATAGAGAAAGAAATGGGGGAAGGGATTAAAGAAGAAGAATGGAAAAGATATTTTATGAGTAGAAGAAAGAGTGAGAATGGGGGCAGAGGGAACAAGAAAAGCGGGTGATGAGACTGAAATTAGCAAAGAGGAAATCAGTGAGGTGGTGAGAAAACTAAAAGAAGGAAAAGCAATGGGCATAGACGGAATACCGAATGAGGCGTGGAAATATGAAGGAGAACAAGCGTTAGATGTAGCATGGGAGATTTGCAGAAGAGTGTGGAGAGGAGACGGTTGGCCGGAGGGGTGGAAAGAGGGAGTGATCGCGCCAGTAATAAAGAAAGGGGCAGGAACAAAGGTGGAAGAATACAGAAGAGTAACGCTCATGCCGTCGCTATATAAGATATATACGGCAGTTTTAGCGAAGAGGCTAGAGGAAGAAGTGGAGGAAAAAGGAATGATTCCACCAAATCAAACGGGTTTTAGAAGAGGAGTAGGAACGATAGACAATGTATATGTTTTGAACTATGTGGTGAACAGAGAGATAACAAAGGAGAAGGGTAAGCTAGTGGCATTGTTTATAGATTTAAAAGCTGTATTTGACTCAGTAGATAGAAAAATCATGATGGAGGCATTGGAAGAAAGAGGAGTGAGAGAAGGGCTCAGAGAAAGAGTGGGGGAGGTGTATGAAGAAACGATGAGT